>OZ038382.1:111180586-111780586 GCA_964036045.1 Eutreptiella sp. 'Long Island Sound 2002'
CACCTGTACATTGGGAACTCCCACGGATGGCAACCTGAACTGGTTGGAACTCTTGGCTACTAGAAAAGGTTGGAAGTGAAGGGAACTGGCTTTAGGACCTACTCGTCGTCGCTGTAAAAATGGGGTGAATCGAATGCATCACATGAAATTGTTGTATGCACTTCAACGGCAAAGTGGTTTACTAGCACTTGCAATGCACAAACCCCCGCCATATCAATATTATAATTGTAGAGAAGATTTAGCGAAAGCAGTGCGGATGTGTTGGTTTGTTGCAACACTTGCGGATTCCATTTTCCATTTGTTAACCAAGGTGTTGACGAGGTCAATCACACTATGGTCAACAAGACCAATGTCTTGGAAATCCAGTTGAATGGAACACAAAGTGGTTGCAAGTTTTTGGATGTAAAAGGGTTTGGCCAATTCATTTTGGGTCCCCCACTTCTGATTTGCACAGACGTTCAAATAGAAGCTTTGCAGCTTTTTATATTGTCCCATCAAACCATATAAAGAGGCCACCCCAAGTGGACCTATATTGTTGTAACCTAGGTCCAGATGCATGTGGGTAAGTGTTTGCGCGTTGCACAATTCATTTGCCAACGCGCATGCACCACTATTAGTGATGGACCCAGAGGAGAGATCGAGGTGGAGTAAATTAAGCATATGCATGCCCTTACAGAAAACATCTTTGAAGAGGCGATTAGATGTGTTATCGTCCATAAAAGTTACCAACCCGTCTTCATTCTCTGCGATGCGCAAACTCAGAGCCAAAGTTGTGAGAGATGTGCAATTCAATAGGTTCTCTGCCATGACTGAGGCGCACAAGGACGGCATGTAGCAGGATAAATTTAGGGTGTGCGGTGTACGTGATGAGGAGCGCAATGTTGTGTTAATTGCCCGTATTGCAGTGCTTGCATATGGTCCGGATATATCGCTCCACAACATTAGATCGCACAAACCGACGAAGAAACCGGAGGTGAGGTTGTCAATATATTCCTTTGCCGCAATGAGTGAGGCGAACCTATTGTCGTTGAAGTGAGCCATGAGGTGACGCACATTAATCATACGTTTGAAATCCTTCGTCACCCAATTCCATGCGTCGGTGTTCATGATGCGCGAACCATGGAGCATTATCCACATGCTTTTGCACGCTTGCTGAGGGAGGTTATTTGCTGTGCTTACTCTGCGATTAGCAACATGAGATCCTTCGGGAAATCTCGCAATGATGTTGGCGTCGTGACCATGCCAGTCTTGATATTGCGTTTCATTTGACGATTTTGTGTGTTGTTGACGCAGGGCATACATTGTGGGTGACAGTTGCTTGGCTCGCTGTAGGTTGAAGTATTGTCCATATTTTGTAGTGACGGTAATTCTGTTAAGAATACACCTAGGAAGACGAATGAATATATATATATATATATATATATATATATATATATATATGTATATATATATATATATATATATATATATATATATATATATATATATATATATATATATATATATATATATATATATATATATATATATATATATATATATATATATATATATATATATATATATATATATATATATATATATATATATATATATATATATATATATATATATATATATATATATATATATATATATATATATATATATATATATATATATATATATATATATATATATATATATATATATATATATATATATATATATAAATATATATATATATATATATATATATATATATATATATATATATATATATATATATATATATATATATATATATATATATATATATATATATATATATATATATATATATATATATAGTCATAGTCATAGTCATAGTCATAACCACTTATCATGCCGTCTACTGGAGTTACCGGGCATCTCGCGCCGACAGGTGGTTCCTGCCTCGCTCGATCCCGTGGGTCCCAGGGCTGCCTGAGGTGGCCCACAGCATGACGGAGGACCCAGAGGACCGGGGATACCGGGCAACCAGGCTTTGGGGGCAGTGGCAACTGCAAAGCGTTAGCATTAGCAACGGCGACGGACGCTGGCCGGTTTGTTCGCCGGGGGTAAGGGGGCAAGGCAAAGCAGCGCAGCAGCACCGCAACAAGCAGAAAGCAAGGGCACCTCTGTCCGTCGCAAAGCAGCAACCAAGGAACAAAGCAGCACGCATGCGGCGAAGCGAGAGCTGACCCTCCATCGTTCACGTAGCCCCGCCACTGTGGAGACACCCAACACCCATGACCCCACGTAATCCATTGTCGCCCGCGTCCTCGAAACTGCCCACCACCCCTGACTCCACGTATCCCTCTGCCAGCACGCAATAGCCCGTATGTGCATAGCCAGGATTTCTGGGAGGCTCCAGCCTAGCCTGGCCCTCAGCTTTCATCGCCCCCATGTCTCCACATTGTACGCCATCTTCCCACCGCACCAGTCCCCTAGTATAGTACAGAAACACGGTACCAACTCCACGTCCCCGTGGCCCCGTGCTGCCCCCACACCCCAGATATATACCATGCTGGCATCCCATGTCAGGGGCCAGCGCCCAATCTGCTTCGAGGCATTCACTTGCCCACATATAATATATCTTGAGGGTCTACAGGGGGGGACGCCGGCCGCTTTGCGACGGGAGTGGCGCAACCCGTGAATATCGCTGGCTGGGATTCGGGCTGGTGGGTGCCGTAGCTTGGTTATCGACCCCCTGTAGGGGTACCCACCAGAGGCTCGCCCCGGGCCGTGGTTACCAGGTGCACCTCATCTGGCCCACATACAATGCCCTGGCGCCTACCCTTGACCCTTACCTGCACTGATTGGCCAGCTTCCGTGGTTGCGCCTCTTCCGCCACAGCAGCGGCCAGGCCGCAGGTTCGGCCCCCACCGACGACGTGGCGAGCCTACTTATAGCATTGGCCCGCGCGTCACCCCCCGGACCACTCAGCATGCCGCTCCCCTGCCCTCCTCGCCTCTAGCCGACCGGACTGGCGCCCCCCAGGGGTAAGCCGTTACAGTGGTGAGGCGACTGCATACTCTTCACTACGACGCCGCGCAGTACCGCCGTTGCCACGCCGACGCCACCTGCTAGCCGCCAATACACTCACCACTGCAACCACAAGGCCATGGTCAGAGGTTAGACTATGTACATGCCCGCAGGCACGGTCCCTCTAGTTTGTTAACGGGGCCAGGGGATGCCCCTGCGCTCCCCCTGAGTTGTTAGAGGGGTCAGAGGGACACCCCAGTACCGCCATGCATCCCCGTGCTCCCCCACTGTACGGTTCCCCAGTACCGCCGCGTTCCCCCACCGTACGGACCCCAGTACCGCCGCGTACCCCCACCATACGGTCCCCTGTACCGCTGCGTACACCCCCACGATGTCAGTACACCGTCATCTGGAACTTCCCCGCTGCTCCCCCACTGTACGGCTCCCCAGTACCGCCGCGTACCCCCACCGTACGGATCCCAGTACCGCCGCGTTGACCCCCAAGACTCCAGTACTCCGCCACCTGGAACTCCACGTGCCCCCTGTGAGCGCTCCTTCCAGGCTGCCATGCCGTCTCCACGACGCCCGCCATACTGTCCCCCTGATGACCCCACCGTCATAACCTTCCACGCACACATCTTCGCCCCGTCGCCGCTCCTGGGGCCTGCAGGCTGACCCCGCAACCCCGTGTAACACTCCCAGGGGGCGCCGCAGCGCTGTAACCCCCAAACAACTCCGTGCACCCCCGGTGTATCCCGAGCAACCACTCCCAACACTGCCGTAGCCGGGCCGCCAGTAGAGACCTCGGTGCCATGGGAATACCCTACAGGGGTTTGGGCCTTATTACCCTGGTCGGGACGACCCATGACACCTCACTGTTGTATGCGGCGACCCGGGGCAGGCGGGTGAAGCATCCCTGTCCGACCCTCATGCACGGGGGCAGTACGGCTCACCATCAGGCCGGCACGACCTGTCACATCGCGTTGGCCGTCATACGCCGCCTGCCAGTACCGCACAATCAGGCCGCGTAGGCACTGCTTCTCAGGCGCCACTCCCTCCGCTGCGTCCAGCGTAGGGATGGTAGCTGGTGCACCCACAATTCCCATTCCCATCAACCTGCACCCCCGGCACCCACCACTCCGTCACCATTTCCTCCGTGATGCCACAACCAGAGTATCCGTGAGTCGCCCTCCAGAGCCGCCCACCACAGCATCAGGGGCAGGGCCGCAGACGGCGCTCCAGGGCACCGTACCCCTTCCACTCGGACGCTCTTCAGGCCACCCTGGATAGTCGTCCAGGCACTTGAGGACATCCGTCCAGAGTGCCGCAGTGCCCACCTCGCCTTAGGCCACCCCCTGTCGGCATGCTCCTGACATGTCCCGCACAGCGGGGCGGAGGCACACTGATGAACCCAAACGGACACCGTCTCCCCGCACCCGTGGCATCGCTGCGGAAGCACAGACCGCGATGGAACGCAGCTACCATCACAGCACTGCGACCACAGGTCCTGCCATACATCGCAGCACGCGTCCTGGAGCCCGAGCAAAGCCCCTGTCAGCGTGCGTGCTGTGGCACTACTGAGGAGGCTGCGCCTCGCCTCCTCCCACGTGGACACCGGGCGGAGTATCGGTCGTCCGTCGGGCATCTCCGGCAGGCTCTCAAGCAGCCGTGGCCACCGCGCCACCTTGGGGCCGCGCGTGCCATGCGCCAGGAGCTCCCAACCGTAGTCCCGCAAGACCTCCCCGATGACAACAACCCCGTCCTGCTCCGGGCCCCTGGCGGAAGCCAGAACCAAGCGTTGCCCTCCCGCCCGAGCCTCAATGACCGCCCTGAGACCCAGGGTGTCAAGGGTGTGACGGGCATCGGCAGCCACCTGGTCGTCCCCCTCTGGCAGAGAGAACATGGCCTCCGTGACTTGGCCTTGCGCGTCGTCGCCCTGTACCCGCGCCAGCTGCTTGGAGCCCACTAACACTGCCATGGACCGCTGCTCCGCGACCGCCGGTACGGCTCGTCGCAGCTGCCGGTCATATAGCCACAACGTACCCACGTCAAGTACGACAGCCACCGCCAGGACTGGGAGACCGCACAGAGGTTGCTGAAGGACTGGCAGCACCTCGCGAGGCCAGCCCATGACGTTCCCCACAGCTGGATGGTTGGCGTACACCTGGAGCCAGGGATCACTCTGGCCGTCAGGGTTTCTCACCTTGGTACCCCGCACCTGGGCCCAGGACTGCGCCGACACCACGCGGGACCACTCCCTGAATGCCGTGATGTCCCGCGCCACCCAGGAACCGATCCACCGGTCGAAGGCCTGCGCCACCGCCGCCATCCAGTGAGGGAACAAGGACAGGGCCTCCTCACGCTCGATGCACGACCGCGACACCAGCAGTGCGTGCAGCGGTGCCCTCAGAAAGGTTGCCCGCAGGTCGCCGGGGAGGCCGGCAAACGGGTTCCACGGCGGACGCTGCAGGATCCTCCCTGCCGGCGGGCAGAAGGGTGTGTCACCGCGCAGGAACGCATATACCGCCCTCCTTCGATCTTGCATCGGCAGCTGCATGATCTGGGTGAGCCGATGGTTCCTGCGGGCATACACATCTTCCCCAATCTGGACCATGTCCTCCACAAAGAGCCTGGCCTTGGCAGGGCCCCGGGACGACGCCGCTCGCACCGCAGCGAACAGCCGCTTCAGGTCCCCGGGGACGACGCCCGCCATCAGGGATTCTGCCCACCTGCAGCCGTGCTCCCTCCACGCCACGAACTCCACCGCCCTGTCCGTTAGGGGTAGCTCCGCCGTGAACTCCTCCACACGCCTGCACAGGAGCCCAGCCACCTCCTCGTCCCGCGCACACAGTAGGCGCATGTGGCCGATGTCCTCCTCCGGCCCCCCACAGAAGATACAGGGGTGGGCTGGTATTGCCACACGCGTGAGCTTCTGTCTCCACCGTCGCATGACCTGCATGGTGGACAAGCGACCGTCACGTGCCCGCAGCATATTCCTGTGCGTTGGGCCGTGGTGCACAGCTCCCAGGGACATCGCCTCGCAGGCGCCAGCTAGTGGCGTGTGCGCCCTGGTGCGTGCCGCTAGCGAACGCCACTCTATCTCCCGGACCTGCTGAAGGGCTTGCATGGATGGCACACGCGGCTCGAGCTCACCATTATCCCCCGGTACCAAGAGGATGGCGTGCTCCTTCGGCAGGACAAGATGGACTGGCGGGGCCATCGCACGGGCCGCGGCAGAATCCGGTGCCTCAAGCGGGACCGCCGCCAAGTGCGAGCTCTGCCTCACCACCCAGTGGTGCGGCCCCCCAACTCGGCGCGGCAGCCGCCGCAGCCCCTCCACTATCCAGCTCAGTGCATGTTGATTGACCAGATGTGACGTCGGCCCCTTGATGCCACGGTACAGGGCCTCCTGCGCCCTGCGGAGATGCGCTCCTATGACGGACGCATCCACCACGTGTACCGTGCACGCTGACGGGGGCGTGTGCAACAAGTACGCCGCCGCGCCAATGATCTCTGCCTCCGGGACCGTGCCGTAGATGGCACCCGTCCACGTGGGGATTCCGTGGCTGGCCACCGCCACATTTGTGGCGTCGTCTCCCTGGGGCGACGCGTCAGACGATGTGACTTTAGTCGCCACCGGCACCCAGCAGTACCGGTGGGGCTCTAGCCACGCCACGTCGGAGTGGGGGCTCTGCACCACCTTTCCCAGGGACGCCGCGCTGGAGGCCGTGAGCTCCGGGGACAGGACCACCCTCGGTCGATACACCGCATGTGGTCTCCAGGCCAGGTCACATCCGCAGACTGACTTTATGGCGTCCAGGGCAGTGGTGTATTCCGCCCCCCAAACCGTTGCGGAGCAGGAAGGCTGGTATACCACGACAGACCCCTGCTCCACTGCGCCACCACCACGCAACGACGTGACGGCGACGTGCGGATCATGCGGCACGTTGGACATTCGGACCACTTCCGGGACCGAGTGTTCATCCGGATCCGGGATTGGGCCTGCCGGTAGCAGAAGAACAATTGCCCATTCGCTGCACTTGTGCACCGCCGCGCACGCCCTGGAAAACGCTGGCTGTCCGTGCACAACCCACAGTGGTGGCGGACTTATGCCGCCCCCGGCGTGAGGAGTGAGCAGGGGGACGGACGCCGGATCGTCTTGCTGTTGGAAGCCCTCAAAGACGTCCCCCAACAGAAACAGGGGGGCGGCCAGCGGGACGAACGGCATGGACAGCCCCGGGTTGGCCGGGTCCCATCCTTCCTCCCTGTATCCGCCCACCACATACACGTCCCCCGCAGCGGACTGTCTATTGCGTTTGCTGGCCTTCTTTCGGCGCACTGGGTGAATGAGACGGTGAGTCAACGGACCGGGCAGCTGCGGCCGGAAGACGTCGCGAAGCCCCGTGAGCCACACGTGGTCCAGCTGGTGGGGCCCTACTCCCGCGTGCGGAAGGTGCAGGTGGTCCTCGTGGCACTCCTGTAGCTGGACCGCCCAGTGCCCAGGCGCAGGGCAGGGGAGCCGCGCATGCAGGAGGTCATTTGCAGGATCAGTCAGGGAATGCACTGCCGCATCTGTGCGGGGCCCCGAGAGAATGCAGACGTCCCTACCCTTGAAGGCGTAGGATTGGGATACCCACTTCCGCCCCGCCCACTGCACTTGCGGCAGATGGGCGTGTACACACGAGTACACCGACGATGGCATGAGAAGCCCCACGCGCAACGTCCCCATCGCCCTGAGCACCCTGTCCACCCACGTATTGCCAGCGTGTGTGGCGAATGACGCAGAGGGCACCATGAACTGCCCGCACACTCCGTACTGCACGTGCATGTCTCGGAGCATGGCCCGCAGCTCATCACGGACCGTCATCGACCTGTGGTGGGTGAGCTGAGCCACGGTCGCCACGACGGAGTCGCGGCATATAACCTGGACATCTGCCAACCGTAGCCCATGACCTGACCGCACCGCCACGTTGGACAGGTCCTTGGGCAGCTTCTCGAACTGCAGGGCCGCAGCCTTGATGGCAGTATTCAGCTTGACCACCGCCTCCGCCGTGTCGGACAGGTAGGGTGCCGCGTACCGCACGATGCCTCCAACCACGGCCGCCATCACCTCATGAGGCACCGACGCCGGCCCCAGCGTGTTCTTGCACCAGCCCAGCAGGGCTTCACACCGGAGTACATGTTTCTCCTTCATGGTCGCCATCCCCCTGGGATCGAGGCGCAGGCCCAAGTATGGTACCGTGCCCTTGGCACGTAAGCATACCCATGGGGCCGCTGTGTCCCCCGGGTTCAGGTATACCATAATAGAGTGGATGCGAGCAGTACTGGCATAGGCGCATTTGCTCACGTTGAGGGACATGCCCATGTCAGTGAGATACCGCGCTATCATCGCCGCATACTCCAGGAATTGCGGCAGGGAGTGCGCTATCAGCAGGAGGTCATCACAGTATGCTTGTACCAGGGGTGGCACCGCGTGGCGAGCATCTCCCCGCGCCTTGCAGGCGAGGCTCCGCAGGAGAGGCTCCAATAGGAGGAGGTAGAGCACAGCGCTCTCCGCACTGCCCTGCCGCAGGCCCCTGTGGAGCCGTATGCTCGGCGTCGGGCCGTGCGCAGTGACGATGCGCACCAGGGACCCGCAGCTGAGGGTGTGGAAGAGCCTGATGAGCTCCTCCGGGACAACCATGTGGCGCAGGAGGAGCACCAGTGCTCCGTGCGGCGCTGTGTCAAAAGCTTTCGACACATCGAAGGCCAGGACGTGGTTTTCCTCCAGCCCACGCTGCAGCCTGCGCTGGGCCAGGAACACCGGGGCAGCCGCCGTGGAGCCCGGCATGGCTCCGAACTGCCAGTCCGCGGCAAGCCCCTTGCGTGCCAGAACAGCTGTGAACCTCCGCATGAGGGGGGTCATGAGCATTCGCATGTCTTGCTGCCCCAGCGCTATCGGCCTGTACTCGTCCAGGTTGCCCGTGGCTGTGCCCTTGGGCATCAGCCAGATAATGGCCTCGTGCCAGGACTCCGGGACATCCGCACCCCGCAGGATTGCCCTGTACGCATGCACCAGGAGCCCCTGCACCGGTTCAGGCAGCTCTGCTATGAGGGCAGCCGTGACCCGGTTGGACCCCGGAGCTTTGTCGTCCGCCACGGCCTGCCTCACGGCGTCTTTAAGGTCCTGCATGGTGTAGTCCTGTACCGACCTCCATTCCTCCAGCACCCCTTTGGGAATGTGGGCCCGGACCAGCCGCTCGAAGGCCGGCAGGTTCACTGGCCGCTTGGCGTACAGCGCCTCCCAATACCTCTGGACCTCGCCAATGACGTCCGAGGCCTCCAAGAGCACCTTCTCCGACTCGCGGACGCGTACGGACCATAGGCCTGACGGGGCATAGTTCACCACGTTGAGGGCCCCCCGTATCGCCGTCCATCGGAGCTGCAGGTCCGGTACCCTGCCCCGCCAGTAGTCCTTGATGGACCGGCGCCTGTTGCTCCTGAGGACATCCCGCAGCTCCTCCACGCGTGTCTCCAGCTGGCGGAGCTGTTGGTCCAATGCGGCACGCAGGTCCTCTACCGAGGCGGGGGACAGGTCGGGGTCCACTCGCCGGAGGTGCTGTAGCAGGGCAGTCGCTTCCTGGGGGTGGAGTCCGGCCGCCGCCGCGTCCCGTTGCCACAGCTGATGGGCACGCCAGGCCAGGGCCTGCTGATCCGAGAGGACCTGGTCCAGCGACGCCTCCGTTTCCGCCTGCCCGTATGGGTACTGCGGGTCCACGCCGGAAGGCATGCGCACTCCCGTGACCCTGGACACGTCATCACGGAAGGCGTAGAGCAGGTCAAAGACCGCTTGCACCTCCGACGTGCCCATGGTGGCAGTGTCCTGGTCCGATGAGAGCCACGCCTGTAGCCGCTGATCCCCGCAGGCCTTCTGCAGTACTGCCGCTACCGCCTCACGAACCCCCGGGGAGTCCGGGCGTATGGCGTGCAGCCTGCCCTGGGCGTGCGAGTAGGCCATCCTGGTGACCCTCCCTTTGCCGGCCACCGCCAGCGGGATGTCCAGGACCACAAGGCCATGATCCGACCCCAGTGACGCTGGAGACCGCCCTGGCGCCAAGTGAGGGCGCTCACGCGCCGCCCACGGGACCAGAGGCGAGTTCAGAAGGAAGGAGTCCAGTCGGTGCCCCGCCCTCGTGGGCCTCCTGTCCTCCTCCCGTTCCGGGCCTGCCCTGTGGAAGCCACACTGTTCCCACAGGGCTTGGAACCTCCTCGTGGTAGGGTGCCACGGGGACTCCAGCCACACGTTGAAGTCCCCTCCGAGGAGCACGGCCCTGGTGCCACCCGCGCTCTTGGCCGCCGCGTACATGGCCACGTCTGCCCAGAAGGACGCCTTAGACGCCCAGGAGTCGCCGCCGCTACCCGGGCCGTGGACGTTGATGACCGTGAGGGTGCCACCTGCGGTCACCACATCCAGGGCCATGGCCTTGCCCGGCACGATGTCCACGATGTCTCGAACCTCCTCCGCGGCGAACACGTCCGCCCGAAGGGCAATCAAGTGCCCGCCGCGCACCGCCGCTGCCGACGCCGCCTGGGCATCCACCCCTGGGTATGTATGATACCCATGGTGACGCCACTGGTTCTCGGAGTGCACCACACCTTGAGGGTCCTGCAGGCCAGTCTCCTGGAATAGGCCCAGGATGGCACCCTCGGCCTTCATGATACCCGCCGCCACCGCTTCACCGTCGAGCATACCTGGGGTCACTGGTACACCGTCCCCCCGCATCGAGCCCTGGACGTTCCAGGACACCGCCGCTCTGGTGTCGGAGGCGGGGCCCCTTCATGGCTGCACGTGTGGATCGGGCCCCCCCGCCGGATCCGGATCACTGGACGGAGAGGGGCCACCAGCAGGCTCCGGGGGACCACCTGCATCCGGCGCGGGTGGCTGGCGAGGTGGCCCCTGACCCCGTGGACCTCCGCCCGAGGATGTCGTCGCCTGCTGAGACCCAGCAGATGCGGCGGGCTCCCCCTCAGCCTGTCCGCCGGACGTACTTGCCGCCGTACTCCCCGTAGAAGTCACTGCCCCACGCCGCGCTGCAGACCCAATCGCTCGAGACCGTGCTGCCGACGGCGACGCCCCGCGCCCCGCCGCAGGGCGGGCACCCGTGGGCAGCGTGAGCGCTCTGGACCCCGCCTGGGCCGACGCGACAGGCCCCGCCTGGCCCCCCGGCATAACGCCAGCCAGCATGGCCAGCGCCTGGTCCCGTTGTGCCGGATCAGTCACATGGTCCCGCTGGATGTGGTCTAGCAGGTCCTTGGGGTGGAGGCGGGTAGGCCGGCAGTGCGTGCCAGCTTTCCATGTGCAGTGACCAGCCCAATCCAGCCGAGACCAGGGGCAGACGTTGATCGTCTTTGTCCCACGCTGATCCGTGGCCAAGTCACCGCCGAAGTGCCGCAGCACGTACCGAATGTTGACATAGGCGCCATACTGAGGCGGGGGGCTCCTCTTGGGCGGCGGCTGGGGCGCCGCTTTCGGGGCCTGCTTCGCCGCCGCAGCCGGGGGCGCCGCAGGCCGCACTGGTGGCACGCTTGGTGGTTGCGGCAGGTGCAGCATTCCCCCCACGGGAAACTGCTCATCCACCCAGCGGCGCCACGCGTCGGCGAACTTCTCCCGGTCGCCCTCGACCCTCCCCCTGGAAGTGGAGAACGCCCGGAGCCACGGCCCCATGTTCTCCGCCATAACCAGGCGGAGGGCATCTCCTCCGCTCTGCCGGCGGAAGCGTGTCGCGGCCGCGCCTGCCACGGTCCCCTGGAGGTACAGCGCGTCGCCCCCGTCGCCACTCAGTGCACTAAGGTGCAGGGCCTCCAGGTCGGCGGGGCGGACCGTGAGCACCGTGCCCTGCCCGCGATCGTACAGGCGCAGCGCCGAGGAGTGGGGCTCCAACGCCGCCACAACCCAGTACCACGCCCGCGACGCGCTATGCAGCAGTGCCAGCGAGGCTGCCGGCCTGTTGCTGGATGACTGCGCCGCCGGGGCCCTGGGGAGGGCCGCCGCGTGACCCTGCAGCGCCCTGCATATGCCAGCTGCATGCTCAGCCTGCCACATGTTGCTCGGGGCTACGGGCCAGACGTCCTGCCCCTGGACCACTGGCGGCCGCGTGACCTCCACGAAGACCGCCGGCGCTGGCGGGATGTCCTCGACCGTGCACCTGTGCGCCCTGCGCACCGGCCCCAGCCCACTGAGGCACTCCTGGAACACCCGGTAGCAGGCCGGGCCCCTGGACTGCTGCCTCCTGAGCCGGCACGCGGTGACTACGACCCACTCCAGTCCCCCCGTTTCCACCCGAACACAGGCCCAATACTCCGCCCCCTCCAACACCACCAGCCGCCCCATATCCGCCATGCCCACCGTATGGGTGGAGGACACGCTCTCCACCCTCAGCCACCGCTTGGCGCTCTCTTCCCACGGCTGGGGGGCATGCATCCGCTGCTGCTGCATCGCGTCCTGCACGTGCTGCAGGGACACTGTCGCCAGCATGGACATCCCCCCGTCCGACGCCGCTGCCATACACAGTAGGGCATGTTGCATGCGCGCCCCGGGCAGCCCCACGTTGTGCGGGACGTTTGCCAGGTCCAAGGGCGTGCGGGGCGCCGGCAGGGCCTCCAACACCGCTGCAGGCAGCTCCCCCAGGGACGGCAGACGCGCGATGGGCCCCATGTCCCTGTTGAGGACCACCGCCGCCACCCACCGCCTGTCCAGCGCGGACAGGAGGTTGCCCGGCCTCGGCACCCTGAGGAGGGTACCGACGGCGGACATGAGGGCGCACACGCCACAGTCCTTGGTGTTGCCGGCCGGCTGCTGCACCTGTGCCGCCCGGGCCTCCGCCAGCAGACGCTCCGCACCTGGCCATCCCCCCCTCTGGCCCCTGGGTGCCATGCGCATCGTCAGGACCGCCATGTCCCACGTGTGCGGCCATTGGGGCGGGGCTCCCGACACCACAGGCCGGCCCAGCGGGTCCACTGCCAACCGCGTGTCAGGGGCCACGAGGTGGTGGGCCGTCCAGTGCCGCATGTCCGGCGTCTCCAACCGGTCGAGGTACACCGCCTCTGAGCCCCCCAGCTCGACGTACCTCGCAATGAGGAGGGCAGCCGGGGTTTGGTCGTGCCGCTGGCCTTCCCACCCCTCTCTCGGGAGCATCATGGCGTGGGGGGCCAGGCACTGCACCACGTCGGCTGCCAGCGCGACCACGTCGTTGCTGAGCTCCACCCCATGGTCCGCGGCCACCAGGAATTGGTGCCTGGGCTTGGAGTACACGCGCTCCAGGGCGCCCCGCAACTCAGCTGGCGGGGGAGAGGCGTCTCCGCAGCCCCGCAGCCAGGGGAGTGCGCCCGGGAGGTGCCGCCCCGCTCCTCCTGACCAGACGGCGGCCCTAAGGACCGGCAGTTCCCGCCAGACAGCCACTGCGACCTGATCGCGCCAGGGCTGCGGCTTGTTGCCACCCCACTGGAGGACGGCCACTACAGCATGCGTGGTCAGGGGCTCCGCCGTGAGCTGCAACGCCGTCCCCCCGTCGGTCTCGATCACCGTGCCCCTTGGGGCAGTGAAGACGTGGCCATCGGCCCCACGGACCGCCACCCATCCCCACAAGGCCGCCAGGGTCTCCCAGCTGGGGTGGTTGGTTCTCCTCGGCAGGACCACCACCGGTGGGCACGGGCCGTTGGCGGCCCACACGCGCCATTCCACTCCCACAAGACGCTCGTGACCAGGGGGCCGGTACACCTGGGGCCACGCGTCTGGGAGCTGGCGATGGACAGCGGTCCACACGTCAGCCCCGCTAGCCCGCGTGAACTGAAGTCCCCCCAGGATGTCCCCGTCCACAGGGCTGGGGAGGCGGGCGGTGCGAACTTCCAGCCCCTGACTCAGGCGAAGCCCTGGCCCCTCTCGGTCTCCCAGCAGCGAGACCCCCGGGTCCGTGGTCGCAAGACGAGCCGCCACCGTGGGGAGATGCAGGGAGACAGTCCACGGCTGGACTGAGACGGGCTCGCGAGGGAGGTCAGGGCAGGCCGCCACAGCACTGCCATCCCTCGCCCAGCTGAGCGCCCTGTCCCACCACTGCGCCCACGCACCCGGCGCTGCCGGCAACGACCAGGACAGGTACGTCACGACCGCCTTAGCCTGCCACTCGCGAGGGTCCATGCCGGCTGGGTGTGTGTGCCACGTGCACACCCATCCCAGGTTGGCCTCCTGGACGGTGACCATGTCCCTCCACGGGACCACCGGGAACGGAGTGAGCAGGGCCGCCATGCCACACGGCAACGCCACCGCCCACTCGGTCAGGCCCCCACTCTCCACCGCATACACCACCGCCGGGAGTCCTCCCCCTTGCGCCTTTACCACCGCATCTTGCAGCAACGTCCCGTGGCCCCTGCCGTGGTCCCGGCTGCGGTCCAGGCTGAGAGCCCCCACACGGGCCATGGCCTGGAGGATCAGGAGCAACTCCTGGGGTACTCCCCGCGGCACCGGCGGCTGGGGGTGGGCGTACCGGCAGGCATCTGCCCGCATGCACCACCCCTTGGCCCAGTGCCTGCAGGTTTCCTCCTCCCCCGTCTTCGGCCCAGCCTTATCCGCCACCCCCGGCTCCCTGGGACTCACCTCACGCGCTTCCTTCGCCCCCACGATCACCAGCTCCTCGTCCTGCTGCCCGGCACCCTGCGCCTCCTCACCCTTGAACTCCGGCTCCTCGTCCTGCTCCATGGCGACCTGCGCATCCTCACTCCCCCTGCGCTGGTCCTCCTCCTCCAGTTCCTCCGTCGTCGGCGGCGGGCCCGCAGCATCCGAGATCCTCGCCAGGGCCGCCGCCACAATGGCCTGCACGTCCACCTCCTCTCTGGCCACCTCCGGCTGATCCTGCTGCTGCTCCTCCCCCGTGGGCTACCCCACCCACTCTTGCCCCACCCCGTCACCGCCACGGCCTGCTTCCCCGTCTCCCCCCACCGGGATCGCGCGTTCGGACCCCTGGGGGGCGGCGCTCCCGTCGAGGCGCGTGCCCACCACCACCAGCAGCTTGAGGTCACCGCCGCGGCTCTCAAGGCGGTAGCTGCTGGAGGTGGGGACGAGGACCGCCCCATCCCCGGTCAGCAGCAGGCGGTCCGCGCCGAACACGACCTCTGCACCCTCGGGGTGCAACGCCACCAGGAGCGCATGGGACCCCAGCGCCTGGGGTGTGAGGGGCCGCCCAGCCTGCTCGCGACGCCAAGCGTCAGCCCCACCCCGCCACAAGGCCACGTACAGGCCTTCGTCCCGCCGCACGTCCTCCAGCCCTGCCTCGCCCATCAGGCGCACCACGGACAGGCGCACCGACAGGGGGAGGCTTTCCTGGGGCTCGGCCGCCCGGACATCACCGGGGTGATGACCCAGGACCGCCGCATCCCCCAGTTGGACACAGCGGACCTGGCCGTCGCCCGGGGACGCCGCCGCCAGAGCCATCTCCCGGGCGACCTGCCCTGGACGCTGGAGCTCATAGCGCTCCAGGGCGCTCGCCAGCATCCCTGCCCCCCGCTGCCCCGTGCCCGTGAGGCGGTGCCTGTGGGCGCCCTCGGCCGCATGGTACCTGCAGTGCTGCCGCTCACAGCTCCCCAGGGGAGGGGGCGGCACCGCAGTGGGCATGGGCCGCAGCGGCTCGTCGGCCGGGTCCTCGTCCATGCCGGCGTAGACGTCGGGCCCGGCGTCGTCCTCAAACATGAGGGCCTGCGCCGACTCGCCGGGCCCGTATGCCTCCTCGTCCTCCACTTCCTCCGCTTCCTGCCCCCCCTCTGCCCCGTCCCCGGCTGCGACCACCGCCGGCGGCGTGTCCGGCCGCGGTGGGAAGGGCGCCAGAGGCCGCTCGTCAGCGCCTCCGCCCCTTGCCGCCTCCGCCGCGTCCAGCCGTGCCCGCAAGTTGTCGGGCAGCCGGGCCCAGCTGGTGCCCGCATGGAGGTCCATGCTGTACGCCAGCCCCGCCGGACACGGCTCACCGGGTGCCACCTGGCTCCACTCCCGCCACTCCCACATCCACTCCTCCACTCCTTCCCCCTTGGCACGTCCCCCACTGGGCTCCACAACCCCGCCGCCCCCCGCTGGCGTTTGCGCCTTCGGCACACCCCGCCCCGCGTCCTGTCCCCCCGAAGAAACCGCCTCCGTCGACGTCTCCTTGGCCCCGTCCGTCCTCGGGGCGACAGCCGCGAGCGCCTGCGCTATCAGCTCGCCGGCGTCAGCCCCTTCTGGCGCCGCTCCCCCACTCCTCACGGCCGTCCGCCGGTACTCCTTCAGGGCCTGCGCGAGCAGCTCGCTGATGTCTCGCGGGCCAGCCACTGCCGCCTCCTGCGCCGCATCCTCCCCCGCTTGTACCCCCGTCGTAGTCCTCCCCACGGGGGCCGCGCCCTGCATCCCACCCGGCACCACTGCCTCCGGGCCCGTCGGCACCACGGGCGGGGCCTCGCGCGGCACGGCTGGGTCCGGCATCTGGACCGTCCGCGGTGGCAACCCCGCCGCGGGAACCTCCGGCTGAGGCTCTGCCAGGGGTGGCGCAGGTGCCCCCATACTCTTCGCCTCGCCCGGGGGCACACCATGTGCCTCCCCTTGCGACACCCCCTGCTGCTGGGCGCCCCGCCCCGGTCCAGGAGCCGGCACCGGTACCGGCACCGACATGGTGTGCTGAGGCACCGGCCGTGAGTGCTGCTGGGGCGGGGGGCGAGGGCATTCCACATGCAGGTGCGGACGGTGATGGTGATGGTGACGGTGAGGGTGGACGGGGTGCCGTGGCACAGCCCCTTGCGACACCCCCTGTTGTTGGGCGCTCCGCCCCGGCCCAGGCACCGGTACCGGCTCTAGCACCGGCATTGTGTGCTGAGGCCGCCGTGGGTGCTGCTGGGGTAGGGGATGTGGGTACTCCACATGCTGGTGTGGACGATGTTGGTGATGGTGATGGTGAAGGTGGACTGGGTGCTGTGGCCCAGCTCCTTGCGACACCCCCTGCTGCTGGGCGCCCCACCCCGGTTCAGGCACCGGAACCGGTTCCGGCACCGGCATCGTGTGCTGAGGCGGCAGTGATTG
Organism: Eutreptiella sp. 'Long Island Sound 2002'; assembly: GCA_964036045.1. Lineage (NCBI taxonomy): Eukaryota > Euglenozoa > Euglenophyceae > Eutreptiales > Eutreptiaceae > Eutreptiella > Eutreptiella sp. 'Long Island Sound 2002'. Next base: position 111,197,640 of record OZ038382.1, read on the forward strand.
CTGCTGGGGCAGGGAATGTGGGTACTCCACTTGCTGGTGCGGATGGTGGTGGTGACGGTGATGGTGAAAGTGGACGAGGTGCTGTGGCACAGCCCCTTGCGACACCCCCTGCTGCTGGGCACTCCGCCCCGGCCCAGGCACCGGCACCGGTTCCGGCACCGGCACCGTGTGCTGAGGCGGTCTTGGGTGCTGCTGGGGCAGGGGATGCGGGTACTCCACATGCCGGTGCGGATGATGATGATGATGGTGATGGTGTAGGTGGACAGGGTGCTGTGGCACAGCCGCCAGTTGGTGGTGAAGGTGAAGATGGACGGGGGGCTGTGGCACAGCTGCCGGGTGTACGTGTTGGTGTGGGAGGTGATGCTGCATCATGGGGAACCCGACGGGGTGATGAAGTAGGTGATGGAGATGAAGTTGGTGGTGGTGGTGAGTCCCAAAGGGCGGGATGGGCATGGGCCCGAGGCCAGGGGGCGGCGGCATCGGAAACGCACCCGGCGCCGCATACCCCGGCTGCCCCGCCGACCCCACTGGGGGCCGTCCGCGCTGCGCGTCCTCGAGCTGCCCGAGATCTTGTAGACATCGGAGTAGTCGGTTGAGCAGGTGCACCCCGAACGGCACCATGCCCGCCGCGAACCGCGCCTGAACGTCGGGCGCGTTGTACGGGTGGGGATCGCGGGCCAACATCTGCCGCAAGCAGACGTCGACGAAGTGGTCCCACCCGTTGTCCCTGGCCGGACGGTCCGCGTCCACGCGCGCCTGGAACGCCGCGTACGTGTGCGGCCCGTGTCTGACGAGATCAGACACTGTGTCTACCAGGCGCCGGGCACGTCGCCGGAAGGCTGGCAACTCCGCGGGATTGGTGGGGACAGATAGCGACATTTAGCTAACGAAGGCTGTGTGAGCTAAGAACACGGGAGAATGGGTGGACTCCATGGCCCGTCCCGCTTGCCGTTGGCGTATGGTTGCACGACACTTCGCACGACACAGCTGCGCTCCCCTCTTGCTCGCCCCTTCCCCCCTCCGTGTTCCTGTGCCCCCGACTGTGCTCGCTTGGTGTGCCCCTTGGCCCTTGGGTTGGGGGGGGGGGGGCGCCCGACGCTGGCTCTGGTCCCTCCCCCCGGGAGTTTCCCCACGGGGGGGCCGATGCATGCACTCCCCGTCAGGGTGTAACTCTGTTGTACGGGCCGTCCATTTGTACCCGCTCCGTACAAATGGACCTGCGTCGTATCCAGGTACGTCAGCCCTTCCCCACACCTGGGTCAGGTACACTGTGGGTCTCTGGGGAGTCCTTGCGGGTTAGGCACGTCTCTTGCTTACCCCGATGGACGGTGTGCCCTACCCGCAGCCCCTCACAGGACACGAACCGCAGTACGTGCCGTGGGGAGTGCTCTTGGTCAGGCCCATTGGCCACCCCCCCAGGCCGGTGCCACCTCGGGCCGCTGGCCATCGGTCCCGGGCGTAACCCACCTTATTGCTCGCGCTCAGATGGGGCCGATACGGACACCGGGGGGGCCCCCAAACCCCAGAGGTCGGGTACCTCACCAGCGTTGTTCGCGGGCTATTGTCACCCCGCCCCCCCCCCGTTGGTCCCTGCATCCCTTCTTTCATCCCCAGGGGCGCTGACCCTGGCCCCTTGCTGTGCCCCCTGGCTCCCGCCATGTCCCGTCTGCCCCTGCTGCCTGTCCCTGCTCTGGCGTGTTGGTGTCCTTGGTTGCTCGCTTTGTGTTTTTTTTTTTTTTCTTCTCCCACTGTCTCCTCGCCGCTCTCGCCCTTTCTGCGGGTGGGCGTCGGAGAAGGGGGCGGGGGGGGGGGGTTTCTCGCTGTCCTCACTTTTGCGCAAGCACCTCGGAAGCACGGCGCAGGCACGAGGCTCGGCACTTGTCCCTCCGCGGGGGGGGGCGGGTTGCTGTGTGGCCCCCGTCGTCACCCTACCCTTCCTGCGGTTGCACCCCTGGCGCCCCCCCCGTGGGGGCTTGCACGGCGCGTGCCCCCCTCGGGCACGGTCGTCCCGCCCCTCTGTCTCTCCACCCCGCCGCGGCGTCCCCGGGGGGGGGTCCGCCGCCCGCTACCGTCATCCCTCTTGTCCCCTCGCCATCTCCCCGTTGCCCTCGCCTCTGTCCTTGGTGGGTGCGGGAGGTGGGGGCGAGGGGGGGGGGGTGCGCCCTCGTTGCCCTTCCTCCGGCGTAAGCACGTCGCAGGCACGGCACTGGCACGCGGCACGGCACTTGTCCTCCTGCTGGGGTGTGAGGCACGCCGCGTGGCCCTTGCCCTTGCCCTATCCACGCTGCGTGCTCTCCCCCGGTGCCCCCCCCGCTGGAGAGGGGGGGCCGCTGCCCGCCCTTCCCTTCCCGCAACCCCCACCCTTGGAGGGGCGGAGGCTTGTGGGGGGGAGGGCCTTGTCGTTTTCCTGCCGTTGCCCTCGCGTCGTAGGCACGAGGCGTGGCTTTCGTCCCTCTGCAGGGGGGGGGGGGATTAGCCTCGCGGCTCCCTCCGTCGCCCCTTCTATCCTACGCCCGCACCCCTGGTGGTCCCCCCGCCGGGGCTTGCACGGTGCGCGCCCTCTACGGGCACGGTCGTGTGGCCCGTCTCGCACTCTCCTTCCTCTGCCTCCCCACCCTGCCGCGTTGTCCTCGGGGGGGGGGGGGGGGGGGGGCGCTTTTCGCCCCCTCCCTTCCCGCATTCGCCCTCGGGGGGGTGGTGGTGGTGGGGGGGGGTGGGGCGCCCTTTTCGCCTCCCCTCCGTTGCACGCACGTCGCAGGCATGTCGTAGGCACAGCACAACCACGGGGCGAGGCACTTGGCTGCCGCGGGGGGGGGGGGGAGGTTTCCCTTTGGGCCTTCCCGCCCTGCTCCATGGTAAAGGCCCCGCACTCCAGGATCACCAGCCGCTGTTGCCCCCTCGGCGGTAGTCGCCACGTCTCCGCATGGTGCTCAGTGTCCCGTGCCTGCTCCCTCCTGTGCCCATACTTACTGGAGGAAGTACGTACCCGGGTGGATTCGGAAGATGATGAAGTGCGGGCAGCGGGGAGGACTTACCGTACGCCTCGAAGGCTTCTTGCGCCATCCGCTGCCCTGGACGAGGGGAGGGCCCCTGTTTCGGCACCCAACAGCCCGGGGGGGGCCGACCTCCCATCCTCTCCCTGGTGCCTGTGTATCCACTTCCGAGCGTCCTGATACCGGTGCCGTGGTATCAGTCCGCTGGAAGTGGCGGCTACAAAGCGGCCGGGCGCTCTCGTCCCCCGGGCCTCTGCCACCCCCGAGCGCGATGGAGGCCCCTGAGGTCCTATGGCAGAGACGCGGGGAGGCGGATGGGGGATTCATTTGTGGCATCCCCTGGCCACCTAGTTAATCAGTACAGTTCAATTTACGCCGCGGGGGACCCACTGGTTGGCGCCGCTGGTGCCCGTCCCCTCTGCGTCACACGCTCTGCAACAGGCGCAGGGGGTCCAGTGGATGGCGCCACTGGCGCGCGTCCCCTCTGCGCCACTGGTGGGGTCACTGCACGGGAGGCCCTACGGATGGCGCCGCAGGTGCCCGTCCCCCCGTGTCGCTTCCTGCTTCCTGTCCTAGGCGTGACGGACATGACATGACGCATGGATGAGGTCAGAGTCGGTTGCAGGACGCGCACGGCGCACGGCACGACGTTTGGCAACTATCCCCTACCCTGCCCCCGCTGCTCCCTCCCTCGCCCCCTGTGCTCGCCTAACGCTGCGCTTGCCCCTGTCTCCCTCGTCGCCCCCTCTCTCTGCTCTGGGTAGCCCTTTGTGCCCCTGTCTCCTTGTCCTCGTCTTCGCTGTACCCTCCCCGCCACACACCTCTCCCTTTCCCTCTCCCCCTTGCCTCCCCCTGGCGCCCCGGCCCCTAGGCTTGTGGCTCGCTGGTCGCTCCGCACTCCCCTGCGGCCCTCATCACTCTTCGCCCGCCTTGCCTCCCCCTCCCTCTCCTGCCCTGTGTCCCCTCTACCTCTTGCTGGCCACCGTGTAGGCAAGTCGCACGCACGCACCTGGCCCTCGTTGTATGTCTCTACGCTGCGCTCCGCCTTGTCCGGTGCCTCCGCGTACTGCGGGCGGCTCGCTCGGCAGTGGGGCACCTTTGTGCTTCTGCCCCACGCCCACCCCTTCATGCCGCCGTGGCACGCCCTCGTCCCTGCCCTGCCTTCTCTGCCCCTCCGCCCTCCGGCCAGCGCGAGCACATTGCGGAGCATTTCGCGTGGCAGCGCCCTCCCTTTGCCTCCTCTCTCTGTCCTGGCCCCTTGGCCCTGTCCTGCCCCCTGTCTGCTCACACTCCCTCGCCCCCACATGCCCCCCTTCCCAGGTCCCTTGGTCCCTGGCCCTCAGTGTCCCTGCCCTCGTCTTCCCTTTACCCTCCCGGCATGCATTTCGCGGAGCAACACGCGAGGCACCCCTCACTCCCCCTTCACCTTGCCGCTCCCTGGTTCTCTGGTTCTGTCTGCACCGCAGCCCGCGGCCCTCTTCTCCCGCCCTACCTCCCCCTCCCTCCCCTGCCCTTGCCCCTCTCTATTCTTACCTGTTGTCCCCTCGCTGGACACTTTGTTGGCATGTCGCACGCATGTCGCAGGTTCGCTTCCGGCCCCTCCCTTCCTGCCCCGCCCTTTCCCCCCTCATCTCCACGCATATTACTTCGCAGGACACTGCGTAGGCAAGTTGCATGCACGTCGCAGGCACGCACCTGGCCCTCGTCGTGTGACTCTACGCGGGGCGGACCTCTTCGCGGCAACGCGCCGCGGCGCCCCGCCTTGTCCATTGCCACTGCGCATTGCGGGCGGCTCGCTCGGCGGTGGGGCACCTTTGAGCTTCCGCCCCACGCTCGCTCTTTCGTGCCGTCGTGGCACGCCCCCTGCCCTGCCCTGCTTTCTCTGCCCCTCTGCCCTCCGGCCAGCACGAGCACAATGCGGAGCAATTCGCGTGGCAGCGCTCCCTTCTTGCCCTCTCTCTCTGCCCTGGCTCCTTGGCCCCGTCCTGCCCCCCGTCTGCTCGCCCTCCCTCGTCCTCTCGTGCCTCCTAGGTCCCTTGGTCACTGGCCCTCGGTGTCCCTGTCCCCGTCCTCTCTTCACCCTCCCTGCTTACACTTCGCAGAGCAATTCGCGAGGCACCCCTCCAACTCCCCCTCCACCTTGCCGCTCCCTGGCGCCCTGGTTCCGTCCGCACCGGCCCGCAGCCTGCGGCCCTCTTCTCCCGCCCTATCTCCCCCTCCGTCCCCTGCCCTCTTCCTCCTCCACACTCCGCAGTACACTTCGCAGGACACTTTGTTGGCATGTCGCATGCATGTCGCAGGCACACGCCTGGCCCCTCCCTCTCCGCCCTGCCCTGTCCTCTCTCTACACTACGCAGGACACTCCGCAAAACACTGTGTTGACACTTCGCACGCATGTCGCAGACGCGCACCTGGCTTTTATTGGCGGCGTCGTCGGGAGGGCTGGCTCCACGCTGTGACCGCCCGCCGCTGCCGCAGCCCCCGCGGGAGCCGCCACCGCGGGCAGCCACTCCATATGCCGCGGGGGGCGCGGCCCTGGTAGGCCCCGGCTGCCCCCCGGCCAGGGTTTCACTGTACCCCCCGCGGCGCCTGGTCGCCTGGGGGGATCCATCACAAGATTCTGCAAGACATCGAAAAAAAAAGGACACTCAGAAATATATATATATGTATATATATATATATATATATATATATATATATATATATATATATATATATATATATATATATATATATATATATATATATATATATATACATATATATATATATACATATATATATATATATATATATATATATATATATATATATATACATATATATATATATATATATATATATATATATATATATATATATATATATATATATATATATATATATATATATATATATATATATATATATATATATATATATATATATATATATATATATATATATATATATATATATATATATATATATATATATATATATATATATATATATATATATATATATATATATATATATATATATATATATATATATATATATATATATATATATATATATATATATATATATATATATATATATATATAATATATATATATATATATATATATATATATATATATATATATATATATATATATATATATATATATATATATATATATATATATATATATATATATATATATATATATATATATATATATATATATATATATATATATATATATATATATATATATATATATATATATATATATATATATATATATATATATATATATATATATATATATATATATATATATATATATATATATATATATATATATATATATATATATATATATATATATATATATATATATATATATATATATATATATATAGTCATAGTCATAGTCATAACCACTTATCATGCCGTCTACTGGAGTTACCGGGCATCTCGCGCCAACAGGTGGTTCCTGCCTCGCTCGATCCCGTGGGTCCCAGGGCTGCCTGAGGTGGCCCACAGCATGACGGAGGACCCAGAGGACCGGGGATACCGGGCAACCAGGCTTTGGGGGCAGTGGCAACTGCAAAGCGTTAGCATTAGCAACGGCGACGGACGCTGGCCCGTTTGTTCGCCGGGGGTAAGGGGGCAAGGCAAAGCAGCGCAGCAGCATCGCAACAAGCAGAAAGCAAGGGCACCTCTGTCCGTTGCAATGCAGCAACCAAGGAACAAAGCAGCACGCATGCGGCGAAGCGAGAGCCGTCCCTCCATCGTTCACGTTGCCCCGCCACTGTGGAGACACCCAACACCCATGACCCCACGTAATCCATTGTCTTCCGCGTCCTCGAAACTGCCCACCACCCCCGACTCCACGTATCCCTCTGCTAGCACGCACTAGCCTGTATGTGCACAGCCAGGATTTCTGGGAGGCTCCAGCCTAGCCTGGCCCTCAGCTGTCATCGCCCCCATGTCTCCACATTGTACGCCATCTTCCCACCGCACCAGCCCCCTAGTATAGTACAGAAACACGTTACCAACTCCACGTCCCCGTGGCCCCGTGCTGCCCCCACACCCCAGATATATACCATGCTGGCATCCCATGTCAGGGGCCAGCGCCCAGTCTGCATCGAGGCATTCACTTGCCCACATATAATATATCTTGAGGGTCTACAGGGGGGGACGCCGGCCGCTTTGCGACGGGAGTGGCGCAACCCGTGAATATCGCTGGCTGGGATTCGGGCTGGTGGGTGCCGTAGCTTGGTTATCGACCCCCTGTAGGGGTACCCACCAGAGGCTCGCCCCGGGCCGTGGTTACCAGGTGCACCTCATCTGGCCCACATACTATGCCCTGGCGCCTACCCTTGACCCTTACCTGCACTGATTGGCCAGCTTCCGTGGTTGCGCCTCTTCCGCCACAGCAGCGGCCAGGCCGCAGGTTCGGCCCCCACCGACAACGTGGCGAGCCTACTTATAGCATTGGCCCGCGCGTCACCCCCCGGACCACTCAGCACGCCGCTCCCCTGCCCTCCTCGCCTCTAGCCCACCGGACTGGTGCCCCCCAGGGGTAAGCTGTTACAGTGGTGAGGCGACTGCATACTCTTCACTACGACGCCGCGCAGTACCGCCGTTGCCATGCCGACGCCACCTGCTAGCCGCCACGACACTCATCACTGCAACCACAAGGCCAAGGTCAGAGGTTAGACTATGTACATGCCCGCAGGCACGGTCCCTCTAGTTTGTTAACGGGGCCAGGGGATGCCCCCGCGCTCCCCCTGAGTTGTTAGAGGGGTCAGGGGGACACCCCAGTACCGCCATGCATCCCCGTGCTCCCCCACTGTACGGTTCCCCAGTACCGCCGCGTTCCCCCACCGTACGGACTCCTGTACCGCCGCATACCCCCACCATACGGTCCCCTGTACCGCCGCGTACACCCCCACGATGTCAGTACACCGTCATCTGGAACTTCCCCGCTGCTCCCCCACTGCACGGCTCCCCAGTACCGCCGCGTACCCCCGCCTTACGGATCCCAGTACCGCCGCGTTGACCCCCAAGACTCCAGTACTCCGCCACCTGGAACTCCACGTGCCCCCTGTGAGCGCTCCCTCCAGGCTGCCATGCCGTCTCCACGACGCTCGCCATACTGTCCCCCTGATGATCCCACCGTCATAACCTTCCACGCACACATCTTCGCCCCGTCGCCGCTCCTGGGGCCTGCAGGCTGACCCCGCAACCCCGTGTAACACTCCCAGGGGGCGCCGCAGCGCTGTAACCCCCAAACAACTCCGTGCACCCCCGGTGTATCCCGAGCAACCACTCCCAAGACTGCCGTAGCCGGGCCGCCAGTAGAGACCCCGGTGCCATGGGAATACCCTACAGGGGTTTGGGCCTTATTACCCTGGTCGGGACGACCCATGACACCTCACTGTTGTATGCGGCGACCCGGGGCAGGCGGGTGAAGCATCCCTGTCCGACCCTCATGCACGGGGGCAGTACGGCTCACCATCAGGCCGGCACGACCTGTCACATCGCGTTGGCCGTCATACGCCGCCTGCCAGTACCGCACAATCAGGCCGCGTAGGCACTGCTTCTCTGGCGCCACTCCCTCCGCTGCGTCCAGCGTAGGGATGGTAGCTGGTGCACCCACTATTCCCCTCCCCATCAACCTGCACCCCCGGCACCCACCACTCCGTCACCATTTCCTCCGTGATGCCACAACCAGAGTATCCGTGAGTCGCCCTCCAGAGCCGCCCACCACAGCATCAGGGGCAGGGCCGCAGACGGCGCTCCAGGGCACCGTACCCCTTCCACTCGGACGCTCTTCAGGCCACCCCGGATAGTCGTCCAGGCACTTGAGGACATCCGTCCAGAGTGCCGCAGTGCCCACCTCGCCTTAGGCCACCCCCTGTCGGCATGCTCTTGACATGTCCCGCACAGCGGGGCGGAGGCACACTGATGAACCCAAACGGACACCGTCTCCCCGCACCCGTGGCATCGCTGCGGAAGCACAGACCGCGATGGAACGCAGCTACCATCACAGCACTGCGACCACAGGTCCTGCCATACATCGCAGCACGCGTCCTGGAGCCCGAGCAAAGCCCCTGTCAGCGTGCGTGCTGTGGCACTACTGAGGAGGCTGCGCCTCGCCTCCTCCCACGTGGACACCGGGCGGAGTATCGGTCGTCCGTCGGGCATCTCCGGCAGGCTCTCAAGCAGCCGGGGCCACCGCGCCACCTTGGGGCCGCGCGTGCCATGCGCCAGGAGCTCCCAACCGTAGTCCCGCAAGACCTCCCCGATGACAACAACCCCGTCCTGCTCCGGGCCCCTGGCGGAAGCCAGAACCAAGCGTTGCCCTCCCGCCCGAGCCTCAATGACCGCCCTGAGACCCAGGGTGTCAAGGGTGTGACGGGCATCGGCAGCCACGTGGTCGTCCCCTTCTGGCAGAGAGAACATGGCCTCCGTGACTTGGCCTTGCGCGTCGTCGCCCTGTACCCGCGCCAGCTGCTCGGAGCCCACTAACACTGCCATGGACCGCTGCTCCGTGACCGCCGGTACGGCTCGTCGCAGCTGCCGGTCACACAGCCACAACGTACCCACGTCAAGTACGACAGCCACCGCCAGGACTGGGAGACCGCACAGAGGTTGCTGAAGGACTGGCAGCACCTCGCGAGGCCAGCCCACGACGTTCCCCACCGCTGGATGGTTGGCGTACACCTGGAGCCAGGGATCACTCTGGCCGTCAGGGTGTCTCACCTTGGTACCCCGCACCTGGGCCCAGGACTGCGCCGACACCACGCGGGACCACTCCCTGAATGCCGTGATGTCTCGCGCCACCCAGGAACCGATCCACCGGTCGAAGGCCTGCGCCACCGCCGCCATCCAGTGAGGGAACAAGGACAGGGCCTCCTCACGCTCGATGCACGACCGCGACACCAGCAGTGCGTGCAGCGGTGCCCTCAGAAAGGTTGCCCGCAGGTCGCCGGGGAGGCCGGCAAACGGGTTCCACGGCGGACGCTGCAGGATCCTCCCTGCCGGCGGGCAGAAGGGTGTGTCACCGCGCAGGAACGCGTATACCGCCCTCCTTCGATCTTGCATTGGCAGCTGCATGATCTGGGTGAGCCGATGGTTCCTGCGGGCATACACATCTTCCCCAATCTGGACCATGTCCTCCACAAAGAGTCTGGCCTTGGCAGGACCCCGGGACGACGCCGCTCGCACCGCAGCGAACAGCCGCTTCAGGTCCCCGGGTACGACACCTGCCATCAGGGATTCTGCCCACCTGCAGCCGTGCTCCCTCCACGCCACGAACTCCACCGCCCTGTCCGTTAGGGGTAGCTCCGCCGTGAACTCCTCCACACGCCTGCACAGAAGCCCAGCCACCTCCTCGTCCCGCGCACACAGTAGGCGCATGTGGCCGATGTCCTCCTCCGGCCCCCCACAGAAGATACAGGGGTGGGCCGGTATTGCCACACGCGTGAGCTTCTGTCTCCACCGTCGCATGACCTGCATGGTGGACAAGCGACCGTCACGTGCCCGCAGCATATTCCTGTGCGTTGGGCCGTGGTGCATAGCTCCCAGGGACATCGCCTCGCAGGCGCCAGCCAGTGGCGTGTGCGCCCTGGTGCGTACCGCTAGCGAACGCCACTCTATCTCCCGGACCTGCTGAAGGGCTTGCATGGATGGTACACGCGGCTCGAGCTCACCATTATCCCCCGGTACCAAGAGGATGGCGTGCTCCTTCGGCAGGACTAGATGGACTGGCGGGGCCATCGCACGGGCCGCGGCAGAGTCCGGTGCCTCAAGCGGGACCGCCGCTAAGTGCGAGCTCTGCCTCACCACCCAGTGGTGCGGCCCCCCAACTCGGCGCGGCAGCCGCCGCAGCCCCTCCACTATCCAGCTCAGTGCATGTTGATTGACCAGATGTGACGTCGGCCCCTTGATGCCACGGTACAGGGCCTCCTGCGCCCTGCGGAGATGCGCTCCTATGACGGACGCATCCACCACGTGTACCGTGCACGCTGACGGGGGCGTGTGCAACAAGTACGCCGCCGCGCCAATGATCTCTGCCTCCGGGACCGTGCCGTAGATGGCACCCGTCCACGTGGGGATTCCGTGGCTGGCCACCGCCACATTTGTGGCGTCGTCTCCCTGGGGCGACGCGTCAGACGATGTGACTTTAGTCGCCACCGGCACCCAGCAGTACCGGTGGGGCTCTAGCCACGCCACGTCGGAGTGGGGGCTCTGCACCACCTTTCCCAGAGACGCCGCGCTGGAGGCCGTGAGCTCCGGGGACAGGACCACCCTCGGTCGATACACCGCATGTGGTCTCCAGGCCAGGTCACATCCGCAGACTGACTTGATGGCGTCCAGGGCGGTGGTGTATTCCGCCCCCCAAACCGTTGCGGAGCAGGAAGGCTGGTACACCACGACAGACCCCTGCTCCACTGCGCCACCACCACGCAACGACGTGACGGCGACATGCGGATCATGCGGCACGTTGGACATTCGGACCACTTCCGGGACCGAGTGCTCATCCGGATCCGGGATTGGGCCTGCCGGTAGCAGAAGAACAATTGCCCATTCGCTGCACTTGTGCACCGCCGCGCACGCCCTGGAAAACGCTGGCTGGCCGTGCACAACCCACAGTGGTGGCGGGCTGATGCCGCCCCCGGCGTGGGGAGTGAGTAGGGGGACGGACGCCGGATCGTCTTGCTGCTGGTAGCCCTCAAAGACGTCCCCCAGCAGGAACAGGAGGGCGGCCAGCGGGACGAACGGCATGGACAGCCCCGGGTTGGCCGGGTCCCATCCTTCCTCCCTGTAACCGCCCACCACATACACGTCCCCCGCAGCGGACTGTCTATTGCGTTTGCTGGCCTTCTTTCGGCGCACCGGGTGTATGAGCCGGTGAGTCAACGGACCGGGCAGCTGCGGCCGGAAGACGTCGCGAAGCCCCGTGAGCCACACGTGGTCCAGCTGGTGGGGTCCTACTCCCGCGTGCGGAAGGTGCAGGTGGTCCTCGTGGCACTCCTGTAGCTGGACCGCCCAGTGCCCAGGCGTAGGGCAGGGGAGCCGCGCATGCAGGAGGTCATTTGCGGGATCAGTCAGGGACTGCACTGCCGCATCCGTGCGGGGCCCCGAGAGAATGCAGATGTCCCTACCCTTGAAGGCGTAGGATTGGGATACCCACTTCCGCCCTGCCCACTGCACTTGCGGCAGATGGGCGTGTGCACACGAGTACACCGACGATGGCATGAGAAGCCCCACGCGCAACGTCCCCATCGCCCTGAGCACCCTGTCCACCCACGTATTGCCAGCGTGCGTGGCGAATGACGCAGAGGGCACCATGAACTGCCCGCACACTCCGTACTGCACGTGCATGTCTCGGAGCATGGCCCGCAGCTCATCACGGACCGTCATCGACCTGTGGTGGGTGAGCTGAGCCACGGTCGCCACGACGGAGTCGCGGCAGATAACCTGGACATCTGCCAACCGTAGCCCATGACCTGACCGCACCGCCACGTTGGACAGGTCCTTGGGCAGCTTCTCAAACTGCAGGGCCGCAGCCTTGATGGCAGTGTTCAGCTTGACCACCGCCTCCGCCGTGTCGGACAGGTAGGGCGCCGCGTACCGCACGATGCCACCAACCACGGCCGCCATCACCTCATGAGGCACCGACGCCGGCCCCAGCGTGTTCTTGCACCAGCCCAGCAGGGCTTCACACCGGAGTACATGTTTCTCCTTCATGGTCGCCATCCCCCTGGGATCGAGGCGCAGGCCCAAGTATGGTACCGTGCCCTTGGCACGTAAGCATACCCATGGGGCCGCTGTGTCCCCCGGGTTCAGGTATACCATAATCGAGTGGATGCGAGCAGTACTGGCATAGGCGCATTTGCCCACGTTGAGGGACATGCCCATGTCCGTGAGATACCGCGCTATCATCGCCGCATACTCCAGGAATTGCGGCAGGGAGTGCGCTATCAGCAGGAGGTCATCACAGTACGCCTGTACCAGGGGTGGCACCGCGTGGCGAGCATCTCCCCGCGCCTTACAGGCAAGGCTCCGCAGGAGAGGCTCCAATAGGAGGAGGTAGAGCACAGCGCTCTCCGCACTGCCCTGCCGCAGGCCCCTGTGGAGCCGTATGCTCGGCGTCGGGCCATGCGCAGTGACGATGCGCACCAGGGACCCGCAGCTGAGGGTGTGGAAGAGCCTGATGAGCTCCTCCGGGACACCCATGTGGCGCAGGAGTAGCGCCAGTGCTCCGTGCGGCGCTGTGTCAAAGGCTTTCGACACATCGAAGGCCAGGACGTGGTTTTCCTCCATCCCACGCTGCAGCCTGCGCTGGGCCAGGAACACCGGGGCAGCCGCCGTGGAGCCCGGCATGGCTCCGAACTGCCAGTCCGCGGCCAGTCCCTTGCGTGCCAGAACAGCTGTGAACCTCCGCATGAGGGGGGTCATGAGCATTCGCATGTCTTGCTGCCCCAGCGCTATCGGCCTGTACTCGTCCAGGTTGCCCGTGGCTGTGCCCTTGGGCATCAGCCAGATAATGGCCTCGTGCCAGGACTCCGGGACATCCGCACCCCGCAGGATTGCCCTGTACGCATGCACCAGGAGCCCCTGCACCGGTTCAGGCAGCTCTGCTATGAGGGCAGCCGTGACCCGGTTGGACCCCGGAGCTTTGTCGTCCGCCACGGCCTGCCTCACGGCGTCTTTAAGGTCCTGCATGGTGTAGTCCTGTACCGACCTCCACTCCTCCGGCACCCCTTTGGGAATGTGGGCCCGGACCAGCCGCTCGAAGGCCGGCAGGTTCACTGGCCGCTTGGCGTACAGCGCCTCCCAATACCTCTGGACCTCGCCAATGACGTCCGAGGCCTCCAAGAGCACCTTCTCCGACTCGCGGACGCGTACGGACCAAAGGCCTGACGGGGCATAGTTCACCACGTTGATGGCCCCCCGTATCGCCGTCCATCGGAGCTGCAGGTCCGGTACCCTGCCCCGCCAGTAGTCCTTGATGGACCGGCGCCTGTTGCTCCTGAGGACATCCCGCAGCTCCTCCACGCGTGTCTCCAGCTGGCGGAGCTGTTGGTCCAATGCGGCACGCAGGTCCTCAACCGAGGCGGGGGACAGGTCGGGGTCCACTCGCCGGAGGTGCTGTAGCAGGGCAGTCGCTTCCTGGGAGTGGAGTCCGGCCGCCGCCGCGTCCCGTTGCCACAGCTGATGGGCACGCCAGGCCAGGGCCTGCTGATCCGAGAGGACCTGGTCCAGCGACGCCTCCGTTTCCGCCTGCCCGTGTGGGTACTGCGGGTCCACGCCGGAAGGCATGCGCACTCCCGTGACCCTGGACACGTCATCACGGAAGGCGTAGAGCAGGTCAAAGACCGCTTGCACCTCCGACGTGCCCATGGTGGCAGTGTCCTGGTCCGATGAGAGCCACGCCTGTAATCGCTGATCCCCGCAGGCCTTCTGCAGTACTGCCGCCACCGCCTCACGAACCCCCGGGGAGTCCGGGCGTATGGCGTGCAGCCTGCCCTGGGCGTGCGAGTAGGCCATCCTGGTGACCCTCTCTTTGCCGGCCACCGCTAGCGGGATGTCCAGGACCACAGGGCCATGATCCGACCCCAGCGACGCTGGAGACCGCCCCGGCGCCAAGTGAGGGCGCTCACGCGCCGCCCACGGGACCAGAGGCGAGTTCAGAAGGAAGGAGTCTAGTCGGTGCCCCGCCCTCGTGGGCCTCCTGTCCTCCTCCCGTTCCGGGCCTGCCCTGCGGAAGCCACACTGTTCCCACAGGGCTTGGAACCTCCTCGTGGTAGGGTGCCACGGGGACTCCAGCCACACGTTGAAGTCCCCTCCGAGGAGCACGGCCCTGGTGCCACCCGCGCTCTTGGCCGCCGCGTACATGGCCACGTCAGCCCAGAAGGACGCCTTAGACGCCCAGGAGTCGCCGCCGCTACCCGGGCCGTGGACGTTGATGACCGTGAGGGTGCCACCTGCGGTCACCACATCCAGGGCCATGGCCTTGCCCGGCACGATGTCCACGATGTCTCGAACCTCCTCCGCGGCGAACACGTCCGCCCGAAGGGCAATCAAGAGCCCGCCGCGCACCGCCGCCGCCGACGCCGCCTGGGCATCCACCCCTGGGTATGTATGATACCCATGGTGACGCCACTGGTTCTCGGAGTGCACCACACCTTGAGGGTCCTGCAGGCCAGTCTCCTGGAATAGGCCCAGGATGGCACCCTCGGCCTTCATGATACCCGCCGCCACCGCATCACCGTCGAGCATACCTGGGGTCACTGGTACACCGTCCCCCCGCATCGAGCCCTGGACGTTCCAGGACACCGCCGCTCTGGTGTCGGAGGCGGGGCCCCTTCACGGTTGCACGTGAGGATCGGGGCCCCCCGCCGGATCCGGATCACTGGATGGAGAGGGGCCACCAGCAGGCTCCGGGGGACCACCTGCATCCGGCGCGGGTGGCTGGCGAGGTGGCCCCTGACCCCGTGGGCCTCCGCCCGAGGCTGTCGTCGCCTGCTGAGACCCGGCAGATGCGGCGGGCTCCCCCTCAGTCCGCCCGCCGGACGTACTTGCTGCCGTACTCCCCGTAGAGGTCACTGCCCCTCGCCGCGCTGCAGACCCAATCGCCCGAGACCGTGCTGCCGACGGCGACGCCCCGCGCCCCGCCGCAGGGCGGGCACCCGTGGGCAGCGTGAGCGCTCTGGACCCCGCCTGGGCCGACGCGAAAGGCCCCGCCTGGCCCCCCGGCATAACGCCAGCCAGCATGGCCAGCGCCTGGTCCCGTTGTGCCGGATCAGTCACATGGTCCCGCTGGATGTGGTCTAGCAGGTCCTTGGGGTGGAGGTGGGTAGGCCGGTAGTGCGTGCCAGCTTTCCATGTGCAGTGACCAGCCCCATCCAGCCGAGACCAGGGGCAGACGTTGATCGTCTTTGTCCCACGCTGATCCGTGGCCAAGTCACCGCCGAAGTGCCGCAGCACGTACCGAATGTTGACATAGGCGCCATACTGAGGCGGGGGGCTCCTCTTGGGCGGCGGCTGGGGCGCCGCTTTCGGGGCCTGCTTCGCCGCCGCAGCCGGGGGCGCCGCAGGCCGCACTGGTGGCACGCTTGGTGGTTGCGGCAGGTGCAGCATTCCCCCCACGGGAAACTGCTCATCCACCCAGCGGCGCCACGCGTCGGCGAACTTCTCCCGGTCGCCCTCGACCCTCCACCTGGAAGTGGAGAACGCCCGGAGCCACGGCCCCATGTTCTCCGCCATAACCAGGCGGAGGGCATCTCCTCCGCTCTGCCGGCGGAAGCGTGTCGCGGCCGCGCCTGCCACGGTCCCCTGGAGGTACAGCGCGTCGCCCCCGTCGCCACTCAGTGCACTAAGGTGCAGGGCCTCCAGGTCGGCGGGGCGGACCGTGAGCACCGTGCCCTGCCCGCGATCGTACAGGCGCAGCGCCGAGGAGTGGGGCTCCAACGCCGCCACAACCCAGTACCACGCCCGCGACGCGCTATGCAGCAGTGCAAGCGAGGCTGCCGGCCTGTTGCTGGACGACTGCGCCGCCGGGGCCCTGGGGAGGGCCGCCGCGTGACCCTGCAGCGCCTTGCATATGCCAGCTGCATGCTCAGCCTGCCACATGTTGCTCGGGACTACGGGCCAGACGTCCTGCCCCTGGACCACTGGCGGCCGCGTGACCTCCACGAAGACCGCCGGCGCTGGCGGGATGTCCTCGGCCGTGCACCTGTGCGCCCTGCGCACCGGCCCCAGACCACTGAGGCACTCCTGGAACACCCGGTAGCAGGCCGGGCCCCTGGACTGCTGCCTCCTGAGCCGGCACGCGGTGACTACGACCCACTCCAGTCCCCCCGTTTCCACCCGAACACAGGCCCAATACTCCGCCCCCTCCAACACCACCAACCGCCCCATATCCGCCATGCCCACCGTATGGGTGGAGGACACGCTCTCCACCCGCAGCCACCGCTTGGCGCTCTCTTCCCACGGCTGGGGGGCATGCATCCGCTGCTGCTGCATCGCGTCCTGCACGTGCTGCAGGGACACTGTCGCCAGCATGGACATCCCCCCGTCCGACGCCGCTGCCATACACAGCAGGGCATGTTGCATGCGCGCCCCGGGCAGCCCCACGTTGTGCGGGACGTTTGCCAGGTCCAAGGGCGCGCGGGGCGCCGGCAGGGCCTCCAACACCGCCGCGGGCAGCTCCCCCAGGGACGGCAGACGCGCGATGGGCCCCATGTCCCTGTTGAGGACCACCGCCGCCACCCACCGCCTGTCCAGCGCGGACAGGAGGTTGCCCGGCCTCGGCACCCTGAGGAGGGTACCGACGGCGGACATGAGGGCGCACACGCCACAGTCCTTGGTGTTGCCGGCCGGCTGCTGCACCTGAGCCGCCCGGGCCTCCGCCAGCAGACGCTCCGCACCCGGCCATCCCGCCCTCTGGCCCCTGGGTGCCATGCGCATCGTCCGGACCGCCATGTCCCACGTGTGCGGCCATTGGGGCGGGGCCCCCGACACCACAGGCCGGCCCAGCGGGTCCACTGCCAACCGCGTGTCAGGGGCCACGAGGTGGTGGGCCGTCCAGTGCCGCATGTCCGGCGTCTCCAACCGGTCGAGGTACACCGCCTCTGAGCCCCCCAGCTCGACGTACCTCGCAATGAGGAGGGCAGCCGGGGTTTGGTCGTGCCGCTGGCCTTCCCACCCCTCCCTCGGGAGCACCATGGCGTGGGGGGCCAGGCACTGCACCACGTCGGCTGCCAGCGCGACCACGTCGTCGCTGAGCTCCACCCCATGGTCCGCGGCCACCAGGAATTGGTGCCTGGGCTCGGAGTACACTCGCTCCAGGGCGCCCCGCAACTCAGCTGGCGGGGGAGAGGCGTCTCCGCCGCCCCGCAGCCAGGGGAGTGCGCCCGGGAGGTGCCGCCCCGCCCCTCCTGACCAGACGGCGGCCCTAAGGACCGGCAGGTCCCGCCAGACAGCCACTGCGACCTGATCGCGCCAGGGCTGCGGCTTGTTGGCACCCCATTGGAGGACGGCCACTACAGCATGCGTGGTCAGGGGCTCCGCTGTGAGCTGCAACGCCGTCCCCCCGTCGGTCTCGATCACCGTGCCCCTTGGGGCAGTGAAGACGTGGCCATCGGCCCCACGGACCGCCACCCATCCCCACAAGACCGCCACGGTCTCCCAGCTGGGGTGGTTGGTCCTCCTGGGCAGGACCACCACCGGTGGACACGGGCCGTTGGCGGCCCACACGCGCCATTCCACTCCCACAAGACGCTCGTGACCAGGGGGCCGGTACACCTGGGGCCACGCGTCTGGGAGCCGGCGATGGACAGCGGTCCACACGTCAGCCCCGCCAGCCCGCGTGAACTGAAGTCCCCCCAGGATGTCCCCGTCCACAGGGCTGGGGAGGCGGGCGGTGCGAACTTCCAGCCCCTGACGCAGGCGAAGCCCTGGCCCCTCTCGGTCTCCCAGCAGCGAGACCTCCGGGTCCGTGGTCGCAAGACGAGCCGCCACCGTGGGGAGATGCAGGGAGACAGTCCACGGCTGGACTGAGACGGGCTCGCGAGGGAGGTCAGGGCAGGCCGCCACAGCACTGCCATCCCTCGCCCAGCTGAGCGCCCTGTCCCACCACTGCGCCCACGCACCCGGCGACGCCGGCAACGACCAGGACAGGTACGTCACGACCGCCTTAGCCTGCCACTCGCGAGGGTCCATGCCGGCAGGATGTGTGTGCCACGTGCACACCCATCCCAGGTTGGCCTCCTGGACGGTGACCATGTCCCTCCACGGGACCACCGGGAACGGAGTGAGCAGGGCCGCCATGCCACACGGCAACGCCACCGCCCACTCGGTCAGGCCCCCACTCTCCACCGCATACACCACCGCCGGGAGTCCTCCCCCTTGCGCCTTTACCACCGCATCCTGCAGCAACGTCCCGTGGCCCCTGCCGTGGTCCCGGCTGCGGTCCAGGCTGAGAGCTCCCACACGGGCCATGGCCTGGAGGATCAGGAGCAACTCCTGGGGTACTCCCCGCGGCACCGGCGGCTGGGGGTGGGCGTACCGGCAGGCATCTGCCCGCATGCACCATCCCTTGGCCCAGTGCCTGCAGGTTTCCTCCTCCCCCGTCTTCGGCCCAGCCTTATCCGCCACCCCCGGCTCCCTGGGGCTCACCTCACGCGCTTCCTTCGCCCCCACGATCACCAGCTCCTCGTCCTGCTCCCCGGCACCCTGCGCCTCCTCACCCTTGAACTCCGGCTCCTCGTCCTGTTCCATGGCGACCTGCGCATCCTCACCCCCCCTGCGCTGGTCCTCCTCCTCCAGTTCCTCCGTCGTCGGCGGCGGGCCCGCAGCATCCGAGATCCTCGCCAGGGCCGCCGCCACAATGGCCTGCACGTCCACCTCCTCCCTGGCCACCTCCGGCTGATCCTGCTGTTGCTCCTCCCCCGTGGGCTGCTCTTGCCCCACCTCGTCACCGCCACGGCCTGCTTCCCCGTCTCCTCCCACCGGGATCGCGCGTTCGGACCCCCGGGGGGCGGCACTCCCGTCGAGGCGCGTGCCCACCACCACCAGCAGCTTGAGGTCACCGCCGCGGCTCTCAAGGCGGTAGCTGCTGGAGGTGGGGACGAGGACCGCCCCATCCCCGGTCAGCAGCAGGCGGTCCGCGCCGAACACGACCTCTGCACCCTCGGGGTGCAACGCCACCAGGAGCGCATGGGACCCCAGCGCCTGGGGTGTGAGGGGCCGCCCAGCCTGCTCGCGACGCCAAGCGTCAGCCCCACCCCGCCACAAGGCCACGTACAGGCCTTCGTCCCGCCGCACGTCCTCCAGCCCTGCCTCGCCCATCAGGCGCACCACGGACAGGCGCACCGACAGGGGGAGGCTTTCCTGGGGCTCGGCCGCCCGGACATCACCGGGGTGATGACCCAGGACCGCCGCATCCCCCAGTTGGACGCAGCGGACCTGGCCGTCGCCCGGGGACGCCGCCGCCAGGGCCATCTCCCGGGCGACCTGCCCTGGGCGCTGGAGCTCATAGCGCCCCAGGGCGCTTGCCAGCATCTCTGCCCCCCGCTGCCCCGTGCCCGTGAGGCGGTGCCTGTGGGCGCCCTCGGCCGCATGGTACCTGCAGTGCCGCCGCTCACAGCTCCCCAGGGGAGGGGGCGGCACCGCAGTGGGCATGGGCCGCAGCGGCTCGTTGGCCGGGTCCTCGTCCATGCCGGCGTAGACGTCGGGCCCGGCGTCGTCCTCAAACATGAGGGCCAGCGCCGACTCGCCGGGCCCGTATGCCTCCTCGTCCTCCACTTCCTCCGCTTCCTGCCCCCCCTCCGCCCCGTCCCCGGCTGCGACCACCGCCGGCGGCGTGTCCGGCCGCGGCGGGAAGGGCGCCAGAGGCCGCTCGTCAGCGCCTCCGCCCCTTGCCGCCTCCGCCGCGTCCAGCCGTGCCCGCAAGTTGTCGGGCAGCCGGGCCCAGCTGGTGCCCGCATGGAGGTCCATGCTGTACGCCAGCCCCGCCGGACACGGCACACCGGGTGCCACCTGGCGCCACTCCCGCCACTCCCACATCCACTCCTCCACTCCTTCCCCCTTGGCACGTCCCCCACTGGGCTCCACAACCCCGCCGCCCTCCGCTGGCGTTTGCGCCTTCGGCACACCCCGCCCCGCGTCCTGTCCCCCCGAAGAAACCGCCTCCGTCGACGTCTCCTGGGCCCCGTCCGTCCTCGGGGCGACAGCCGCGAGCGCCTGCGCGATTAGCTCGCCGGCGTCAGCCCCTTCCGGCGCTGCTCCCCCACTCCTCACGGCCGTCCGCCGGTACTCCTCCAGGGCCTGCGTGAGCAGCTCGCTGATGCCTCGCGGGCCAGCCACTGCCGCCTCCTGCGCCGCATCCTCCCCCGCTTGTACCCCCGTCGTAGTCCTCCCCACGGGGGCCGCGCTCTGCATCCCACCCGGCACCACTGGCTCCGGGCCCGTCGGCACCACGGGCGGGGCCTCGCGCGGCACGGCCGGGTCCGGCATCTGGACCGTCCGCGGTGGCAACCCCGCCGCGGGAACCTCCGGTTGAGGCTCTGCCAGGGGCGGCGCAGGTGCCCCCATACTCTTCGCCTCGCCCGGGGGCACACTATGTGCTGCCTCCCCTTGCGACACCCCCTGCTGCTGGGCGCCCCGCCCCGGTTCTGGAGCCGGCACCGGTACCGGCACCGACACGGCGTGCCGAGGCATCGGCTGTGAGTGCCGCTGGGGCGGGGGGCGAGGGCATTCCACATGCAGGTGCGGACTGTGATGGTGATGGTGACGGTGAGGGTGGACGGGGTGCCGTGGCACAGCCTCTTGCGACACCCCCTGTTGTTGGGCGCTCCGCCCCGGCCCAGGCACCGGTACCGGCTCTAGCACCGGCATTGTGTGCTGAGGCCGCCGTGGGTGCTGCTGGGGTAGGGGATGTGGATACTCCACATGCTGGTGTGGACGATGTTGGTGATGGTGATGGTGAAGGTGGACTGGGTGCTGTGGCCCAGCTCCTCGCGAAACCCCCTGCTGCTGGGCGTCCCACCCTGGCTCAGGCAACGGAACCGATTCCGGCACCGGCATCGTGTGCTGAGGCGTCAGTGATTGCTGCTGGGGCAGGGAATGTGGGTACTCCACTTGCTGGTGCGGATGGTGATGGCGACGGTGATGGTGAAAGTGGACGAGGTGCTGTGGCACAGCCCCTTGCGACACCCCTTGCTGCTGGGCACTCCGCCCCGGCCCAGGCACCGGCACCGGTTCCTGCACCGGCACCGTGTGCTGAGGCGGTCTTGGGTGCTGCTGGGGCAGGGGATGCGGGTACTCCACATGCCGGTGCGGTTGGTGATGATGATGGTGATGGTGTAGGTGGACAGGGTGCTGTGGCACAGCCGCCAGTTGGTGGTGAAGGTGAAGATGGACTGGGGGCTGTGGCACAGCCGCCGGGTGTACGTGTTGGTGTGGGAGGTGATGCTGCATCATGGGGAACCCGACGGGGTGATGAAGTAGGTGATGGAGATGAAGTTGGTGGTGGTGGTGAGTCCCAAAGGGCGGGATGGGCATGGGCCCGAGGCCAGGGGGCGGCGGCATCGGAAACGCACCCGGCGCCGCATACCCCGGCTGCCCCGCCAACCCCACCGGGGGCCGTCCGCGCTGCGCGTCCTCGAGCTGCCCGAGATCTTGTAGACATCGGAGTAGTCGGTTGAGTAGGTGCACCCCGAACGGCACCGTGCCCGCTGCGAACCGCGCCTGAACGTCGGGCGCGTTGTACGGGTGGGGATCGCGGGCCAACATCTGCCGCAAGCAGACGTCGACGAAGTGGTCCCACCCGTTGTCCCTGGCCGGGCGGTCCGCGTCCACGCGCGCCTGGAACGCCGCGTACGTGTGCGGCCCGTGTCTGACGAGATCAGACACTGTGTCTACCAGGCGCCGGGCACGTCGCCGGAAGGCTGGCAACTCCGCGGGATTGGTGGGGACAGATAGCGACATTTAGCTAACGAAGGCTGTGTGAGCTAAGGACACGGGAGAACGGGTGGACTCCATGGCCCGTCCCGCTCGCCATTGGTGTAAGGTTGCACGACACTTCGCACGACAAAGCTGCGCACCCCCCTTGCTCGCCTCTTCTCCCCTCCGTGTTCCTGTGCCCCCGTCTGTGTTCGCTTGGTGTGCCCCTTGGCCCTTGGGTTGGGGGGGGGGGGGGCGCCCGACGCTGGCTCTGGTCCCTCCCCCCAGGGATATATATATATATATATATATATATATGTATATATATATATATATATATATATATATATATATATATATGTTATATATATATATATATATATATATGTTATATATATATATTGTTCCTTGGTTGCCGCTTTGCGACGGACAGAGAAGCCCTTGCCTTCTACTTGTTGCGATGCTGCTGCGTTGCTTTGCCTTGCCCCCTTACCCCCGGCGAACAAACGGGCCAGCGCCCGTCGCCGTTGCTAATGCTAACGCTTTGCAGTTGCCACTGCCCCCATAGCCTGGTTGACCGGTATCCCCGGTCCTCTGGGTCCTCCGTCCTGCTGTGGGCCACCTCAGGCAGCCCTGGGACCCACGGGATCGAGCGAGGCAGGAACCACCTGTCGGCGCGAGATGCCCGGTAACACCAGTATACGGCATGATAAGTGGTTATGACTATGACTATGAAAATATATATATATATATATATATATATATATATATATATATATATATATATATATATATATATATATATATATATATATATATATATATATATATATATATATATATATATATATATATATATATATATATATATATATATATATATATATATATATATATATATATATATATATATATATATATATATATATATATATATATATATATATATATATATATATATATATATATATATATATATATATATATATATATATATATATATATATATATATATATATATATATATATATATATATATATATATATATATATATATATATATATATATATATATATATATATATATATATATATATATATATATATATATATAAGAAAGATGTCCTTGATTTATGCCCTAGATATTTTGATGAAATCCTGCAGCTTTTGAAGTTGTGAACCCAAACCAAAGCAGCAAGTAGAGCAAGAACAGGATGTGGATCGAATCAATGATTGGTTTTAGAATCCAGTGTAACACAGAAGGGCTGCAGATAGACAATGCAGGTTTATAGACAAAGATTCAATCACAAATGGATAATACAAAAGATTTTATATGAAAATTGGAATGACTCATGCCTTCAAGATAGCATTAGGCACTTCATGTGCACTCTCTTCGGTGAAATGGTGCTGGTTAGGAATGTGGGGCATAGATGTCAGGCCAACACAGAAAATGACTTGGCCAAGCAACTGAATTCAGAAACAGTTGAAAAGTAGAACCACAATAAGTGGTAGAAACAATTGAGTATAGGGGTCTTGGGGTGGGAGACCACTAGGCTTAACCTCCAAGGCCTTAAGCATGAAATGCCTATTTTATTTCGGTATATCCTCCATGAAGGAAGGTACCTCCGCTCAGTTGAGTGGTAGGGGTGAACTTCATGGGGGGCTAGGGTTACAACCCTAGTAACTTTGAGAAAGTGTACTTTAGGCTTCAAAAGAGAGACGAAAATACTTAAGTTAGTCTTAACATCAACAAAAGGGTTTTAAGGGGGGCTTGGCCTGCATCAAGCCCTCCAAGAAAGACATGGCAGTGACTTTTTCTTACTCCCCCCTGGAGTATTAGTTAGCTAAGCTAGTAGGACCAAGGAGAAAGGCTCAAATATTCCCAAAATTACCTCAGAAAATGCATTAAACTTACGAAAAACATCCTCATCAGTCCATAGAAGCCTATCACACTGTAGGTACCCTCGAAAAACAGTGTAATGTACCGTGAATGATGTCCCTTCGATTGGGCATTCCTCAAAAGTCGCCAGCATGCGACGAAAACCTTTGGAACAAATTTGGGGGTAGTGGGGTTTGAACCCAGGACTCCCTCCCTAGAGCACATATGCTTGCCCACTAGGGTACAGTCGAACGCTCTACTGCGGACGGCCATCGCTGCATAAACAGTGTTTTAGTAAACGTCCTGACCAAGGGCCAGGGCGGAGCAATACTCCCAATGGAGGACACAAATCTCCAGGAGCTGGAAAAAGTAGAAAATGTAACCAACAGGGAGTGATTCCTGCGGTTTAGCGGAAGGGGTTGCGATTTAGCAAGTGGAATCGCCAAAAATCGACGAACCCACGCGGGAAATCGTCATTTTTACACAAAACTCAAAGTCGCAGACAAGCGCAAAGGAAGCCGACTTCAAAAACAAGGTTGCGCAAGTGTGAACGGCTTTTGAAAAGGAAGGTATGAGCCGTAGTTTTTAAAGTTCTAAAGGAAATTTTTGCACAGTTGCATCAAAATTTTTATAAACTTCAGAGAAAAGTATTCAAATTCAACCCACACCACAGAGCAGGTGGACAACCCACCTCTCAGGTATGCCAGTGTCATCCCACACGCATGCATTGCGTTCGTGTTGGTTGCTTCGTTAAAACGTTAGGGTTGTCAAAGCTGTGTTCGTTGGGGGTTCGGGCGCTCATCTCCTTTGCTCTGCACAGGTCAAAACAGGAATGAAAGGTATGCTACTCGAATGGAGCGCGCAGCGCGCAGGTAGGGTTAGAATATGCGCTGTGCTCGCGATGCATGTGCCTAATTGAGGCATTCACACGCTGTGACGCTTTCCCTGTACCCCAATTCATCCTTGATTTCTCTTCACAGGTAAGGAAAGGAAAGTGTTTGCTCGTGTGTTGCCGTAGCGTTAAAGTAGGGTTGCTTAAAACGCTTAGGCTTGTTGAAAACTCGCAATAGGGTTGCTTTGCGTTCGCTTCACTTCGGCGTTCACACGATGCATGGTGAGTAAGGTAGGTTAGCCCAGGAGGAGCTCACCTCCTGGTTGAGTCAGTGATTATAGTTCCGCCTCCCTCCCCTGCGTGCACACGATGCATTAAAGGGTAGGCCACGCGAAATGCGCACGGTAAACCTTGTTGAGGTTACCCAGGGGCTCCTCGGTACGTTCTTTAAGAGAACCTGAGGAGTCTCTTAACGCTTGCTTGCTTGACAGGGTGTGTTTGAGGACAGTGTATTATGGGTCACACTGAGAAGCGTATAATACG
The DNA here is from genome assembly GCA_964036045.1 of Eutreptiella sp. 'Long Island Sound 2002'. NCBI lineage: Eukaryota > Euglenozoa > Euglenophyceae > Eutreptiales > Eutreptiaceae > Eutreptiella > Eutreptiella sp. 'Long Island Sound 2002'. Next base: position 111,223,325 of record OZ038382.1, read on the forward strand.
TGGAGTGTGGCTTGGTTCCTCAGCCGCAAACACCCCTTCATTTGCCTCTGTTGTACAGGTGGGAGAGGTTCAGGGTGATTGGTGCACACAGCAGCTGCCTTTGGCAGCCACCCATTTTTCTACCCCAGCAAAACAGGGGCGCTGATCACACAATCAATTGACTGCGCCTCAGCCAGGAGTGGCGTGGGCAGTTCGACTTCATTGACATCCGCGCTGTGCACGCAACAAGAGCACCCCTTCCCTCCAAGCCCTGGCAGGGAAACGTGTTGTGACGTCCCTGTTAGGCCACAGTTGTTTAGTAGCGCTGTCCTCTCTTGTCTTCTTCATAGGAGGGTCATTAGGACCCGAGACATCATTGACAGCAACACCAAGTAGCGTGTGTAGGGGTTAGGGTCAGCAGGCCTGGTAGGTGTTGAGTGCATGTGATGAGTGCTCACCCTGCGTTCGAAGGCCGGTGCTGGCGTTACTGAGTGTAGTGTAGTGGTGTCTCCTGTCCGGCGTGCTTTTCCTCGTGGGCAGGGGAGTGTGTTAGCTTTTGGCCCTTAGCAAAAATCGGCGTTTTGTATGCCCTTAGCACACTTGGCCACCCCTCCCCTCTAGTAGGTAGGGCTTTTGCCGTCTTCCCCCAAGGATAGGTGCCAGCACAGAAGGTGGGTGCCGTAGGAGTGGTAGTAGTACCTGATTAGGACCTTCGGTCCGACGTCAGCGAAGCCCGGTCTCCGGGAGCCATGCCGGGGAGCGAAGTGAGAGACACACAGACATACGTAGCACACATAGGGGTATGGTAAACCCTGTAAGGAAGGGTAGAACCCCATGGATCTGGACCAGTCAGGGGGCCTAACTGTGGGCTCGCTTGTCCCCAAGGAGGGAAGACACACCTTGCCTCATAACACCTTGCTTGTCATTCCCCCCTGGTGTAGTAAGCCACCGTTCTTCGTTGGCTCCCCAAGGTCATTACATTAGGGCAGTCCCCATGCAACACATGGTCAACAAGGCATACACTCGTTGGGCGGCTGCAATCCTGATAAGCGGCCACCTGGCTCACGCTGGGAACCATAGGCATGGGTCTGCAGGGCACAGACGGGGTCAGTGCAGTGCTCAGTAAGCACCTGTCAGTAGACTGACACAGGGAAATTAGTTTCGCTTCTTACGCTGAGACATAGTCTCAGCACGGGTTAGGAGCTGTCCCTCGTTGTTCTAAACGAGGTAGGTGCGGAAGATGGGGTTGATACTCCCGTCTGGTTGTATGAAGGCTGACATAGGTTCCCAGGTCGCCTCAGATAACCCATAGCCATCCCACAGGGGTAGGAATTTCCAGCCCTGTTTATACTCGTGGCGGGCAATACCTGCAACCACGTAGTAACCATCGACTGCCATCTCATCGGCAGTCATCTCTTCGAGTTCGTCTGCCTCCTCTGGACTGGCAGCGTTCTCTAGGTCTATACGCTCGACCTCACTGTCGCTGAGGCGCCACTCATCCCAAGACAAGTCGTCAGGGGAGTGATAGTGCCTCAGCTGTTTAGGTGCGCACAGCAGTTCACCACCTGAGCGTGGACTGCACCTTACATGGAACCCGGATCCATCTATCCTGATGATACGATAGGGTCCAAAATAAGGGTCCTGTAGGCAGTTACGTGGCCAGGAGGGTAGGCGTGAATGGTGTACCAAAACAAGGTCACCATCCTTGAAGCTGGCAGGTCGCCGTAGGCGGTTCCGTCGGCTCAGTTCACGGTCACGAATGTGTCTCAGGTTAGTCCCAGCCTGGTTAGCCAGAGACTGCTTGTGTTCCAGCCAATCTCCCACAGGGCTCTTGAAGTCCTCGGGAAAGGGGGCTTTGAAGAACCAAGCAGGTCGTCCTCCATGGAACAGTTCGTGGGGGGTGAAACCCGTAGAAGAGCTCCGCTGTGAGTTCATGGTCAGCACTGCCCAGGGCACCAGGCGTACCCAGTCCTTGGTACGCTCCTGTTTCATCAGGATTCTTAGGTTTTGCTCCACCACACGGTTCTGTCTCTCACAGAGAGGGTTAGACTTGTGGGTATAGGGCACACCTGTGGTTACTTCAACGTTGAGGGCATTTAGCACTCGTTTGTACCACCCAGTGTCACTGCGGATGCGTACATCCTCATCAGAGTGCACCTGCTTAGGTGCTCCATAGGGTTCGAACCATTGTTCGACCAACATTTTCACAGTCTGCTCACCTGTGATTTTCTTATTGCAGGGGAACACACGGGTGAAGCGAGATGGGCCACAGGTGACCACTAGGCAGCTATCATAGCCGCCGTAGCGTGGTAAGCCGTGGATGAAATCCACGTAGAGAAGAGAGTTAGCACAATAGGGTATGGGTAAGCATGAGATCAGGCTCCTATCCCTACTGTCGCTCTGCTTGCTGGCATGACAGCCACAAGCATCCACAATGGTCAGCATACGCGACCTCAGTTCAGTCAGGGTTAGACTGGAGTAGAAACACTCAAGGAAGAAGTCCACTGAGCGATTAGCGCCAGTGTGACCAGAACTGACATGGGACCACTGTAGGCACCCATACAGTCGGGCCTCAGGCACCACAATCCGGTCCTCGTAGAAGAGGTACTGACTGTTTTCATACCACTAGTGCCCATCAATGACACGGGGTTCGAGACCAGTGCTGAGGGTTTGGAGAATTTCTTCATACTCTGACTGATAGTCGGTTAGACTCCAACCCTCCAGGATTCCAGCAGTGCGCATGGACAGGTCAAGCTGGACATCCATACGCTGGAAAGCCTCTCTGGCGAGCCCCTCAGAGCTCTCACCAATAAGTGCATCGAAGTTGTTGCGCAATATATAGTCAGACAGTTCATTCTTTATCCCGGGGATATGATGCACTGTCAGCCTGAACTGGCTCAGGTAAGTCCACCACCGCTTTAGCATTGCTTTCTCTGGTGGTGGGCCCTTCTGAAAAGACTTCACAGGCTCCTGGTCACAGAGCCAGACAATAGGATTAGATCCCAGGAGTCGGGATTGTGACGAAGGCATCAACATACCGGCCAGGAGTTCCTGGTCATAGGTGCTGTAATTGGAACGCGCTTGGTTCCATTTCCAATTCCAGTGACCCAGTGGCACCAGTCGCCACTCACTGGTAGGATAGTCATGTTTCAACGAACCATCACGGTTCAGTCCACAGGTACGATAATGGCGGTGGGTTAGTTCAGCGGGGTCAAGCTCCTGCCATTGGTAGATCGTACCACCCCCTTCTACATCACTGGCATCAGTGACCAGGACTATCTCGCCCTCAGGGCGGGGTACTCCCAGGCAGTTGGAGGAGGCAATCTTCTTCTTCAACTCCTGGAAACACTCCTCCTCTCTGGCGGTCCACCTCCAGGGAGTAGTTTTCTTGATTAGGTCAGTGAGGGGTGCAGAGGAGTAAGTAAAGTTCTGGATTGGACGCCGATTGAAATTACAGGCGCCCACAAAACTCCTCACGTCGTGTAGACCCTTCTTAGGGTCATCGCGAATCTGCATGTCCTGTAGGGGCTGCATCCTAGACGCGGATGGTTTCCACCAACCATACCCCACGTCTAAACCCAAATATTCCAACTCCTCTTTCAAAAACTCACATTTCTCGAGTTTGATTCGGAGATGGTTTTTTTGACGGACAATGAAAAATTCACAGAGGAGAAGGACATGGTCCTCTTTGGTATTAGTACCCAAACTCACGTCGTCGATGTGAGCCTCCTTTTCTGCACCCCGAGAAATCAACTCCTGTACTAGAGGCCTGCGCCTCAGTATGTACAAAATTTTGTTCATAAGCTCCTGGAAGAGCGCTGGGGCATTAGCCACCCCGAAAGGCATAACCTTCCACTTAAAGACACGGCCCTTAGGGGTTATAAAAGCCAGCAGTTCCTGAGCTGCGGCGGTTAGGTCCACCTGCGAGAAACCAGAGCGTTTGTCCATTTCGGTCTTGTACCTGCATTTGGCAATACGCTCCAGGGTATTTTCCATGTTAGGAATACTCCCTGAGTGGTTCTGGGTTTTCTTGTTGACCTCACCATAGTCTACAACCAGACGTGGGGCAGTTGACCCTGGTTTGGCAACCAGGAAACGGGGACTGCAGTGATGGGGGTAGTCCCCCTGCTTATATTCTTCAACGAGGCCAGCATCAATACATTCCTGGATCTGGCGCTCGATTTCTTCAACCTGTTCCTGTGGAGCGGGATAGGGACCACGCCTCACTCGTGTCTTTTCAAATTCAGGTTTCAGTTTCAGGTCCATCTGGACCAGTTTTTTACAAGAGAGGGGAGGCGGCAAGGCGCCGAACACCTCCTCATAGGTTATCAGCAGTTTCTTCAGGCGGGGGTCAAGGTTAAGACTCTCGAGTTTCTGAAGGAAATCCTCCTCAGCGTGGAGGTTGCTCTTTCCATGTTCTTTCTTTTTCTGCTGATCAGTAGTTTCGGCAGGCACAGAACCATCGTCCCACTCAGGGGGACATTGCTGCCCATAGTGCAGAGAATACACTAGCGGTATCTCAGGATCAGGCAGCGTGTAGGAATCATCGTCCTCCTCAGACCAGATGGAGGATTTCGAGGTCTGTCTGAGGTATTGCAGCCGCTCTTGGCGCTCAATACCTTCGGCCTTCAGGTACAACAGCCGCCGGAGTTCCTGAGTGTCATGCTCGGACAATGGCATGTTATTAGCAGCAGGCCGCGCCAGAGCATCAGCACTCCGGGCCAAGGGTTCACCTGTGTGCATAGGCTGCATGTGTAGCACTGGCTTCCCAACAGGGGAAGCGGGTTCAGAGGTTGACTCTAGATCTACCTCCTCTAGCAACAGCTGGGCTAGGAAGGCACTATGTTTTAGGTCAACACAGCTGGGATCAACAGGAGGGATAGTGCTGGCGATCTCAGACAGTTGGTCGTCAGCATCCTCGTTTACAGCTGCAGGTTCCAGATAGTCCTCGGGAGACTCACACCCTGTAAGTGTGGTAGATAGGTGCTCAGGAGATCAATTTTTGAGATCAAAAAGGGTCAGGCCAAGATTTTCGGCCATGACCTCTTTCAGTAGCACCTGGTCTAGGTCACACAGGGGTACAGGGCTGAGAGATCCATCGACGATGGACAGGAAACTGGCCCACTCAGGGGCCTGCATAGCTGTGTCTGAGTCCTCAGGCACATAGATGGGGCTGTCGGGGAGTTGCAGTCTTCCCACGATCATTCGATATAGCATACGGCGCCAGTAAGCATGTTCACCAGAGGCACCCCAGTCAGGGGTGCACATGACAACCCTTCCTCTCTCATAAGCGATTTTGGTTAGAACCTTCGCGAGCAGGGAGAAGGGAGGGTTAGCATACGCTAGGCCCATTGCTTTCCAGAAGAAACGGAAAGCATTGTTTAATTGTTTCGAGCAGTACAACTGCATGATGTGCTGCTGTTGGCTCGCAAACAATTTCACCTGGATCTCATCCAGGTTTACCTGAAGGGCCGCCAGTCCATTTTCAAGAACGTGACGGGCCAATTGGTAGTTTTCAGTGCGATAGTTCGTCTTGGCTGCGTAGCCCAGCCCAGACTCTTTTCGTCCTGACAGCTCCAAAGGTACGGAGAATAGCCCACCGCCAAAGTCGCAGTGCAAAGAATAGGGGCGCTGGAGAGACAGCATTTTTACCTGGGGGTTTCTTCGTAGGAAGTCTGTACCAATGACGATGTCAAAGGCGTCGGTGTCCAGCACTCTGCAGTGTTGGGTCACGGTTTCGTCGCCCAGGCATATAGTCACATCGACCCCCCCCAAGGAATGGATGGTACGCCCATCCCCTACTCTTATTGCCACGGTCTTAGATTTCTTGAAAGTCTTTAGCAGGCGCCGGGCCACTATGGAAAGTGTTGCACCAGTGTCAAGCACCGCTCGAAAAAATTGATCCCCGATTTTCACGAGGATCCAGAAAACCAAGTCCTCCTCTTCGGAGCCGCCCCCCTACTCCTCATCGGGGAACTTGACATCCACCCATGCAGCAATGAGGGACCTGGCCATCCAGGCCAAGCGCCTCTTCTTGAAGTTATTCCCCTCAGGGGTAGCGTTATCCCCCTGGGGGCGCTTCTTAGGATCACCTGCGGCAGGAGCGGGTGTAGCAGCAGGAGTGGGTGTAGCAACGGGCGCTGATGAGCGGCTCTGGGGGTTAGGGGGTCCATTTTTGCCACCCCCCTTGCCACCTCCTGTACCACCTTTATCCCCATTCGGGGGATTACTGCTGGGTGTTTGGGTCTTCTGGCGTTCTGCCTCCTCACGCTTGGTTTTGTCACTCTCGCGTTTCTTTATGTGGCATTCGTCCTCATAGTGACGACGTTTGCCACAAAAGCCACAGGTGATGGTACACCTGAAATGGTCCTGATGGGTCACAGGTTTCCCATCCTTGGTATGCTGCTGTCGTTTCATCTGCAGCATACAGCTACTGCGGTGATCGCACTCAGAGGCATGACAAGGCCCCCCCTTGTCATTGACAGGTTTGCAGTATAACAGAGGGGGTGTACCTGCATCAGGTTTAACCTCATTCATGGCACGTAGGTTACCCCTCCCTTTACCACCTCCCTGGTTGGTGTTAGTTGGATTTTTAGGCCCTTTCCCTTCGCCACGTTCGGGGGTAGGGGTACCACCTCGACCCAAGTGCTTCTTGAGGAATTTCTCCATGTGGGAGTTATTCTCTCTCTCAAGCGCCAGCTCAATCAGGAGGTCCACCAGTTCATCGTACGAGTGGGTCCTACTCTTCCTCTCGGAGGTAGAGCGGCAGTCATCCCACGTACGTTGGGGGATCTTACTGATGAGCCACAGGTGGGGTTCAGTGGCTCCGTAGGAGCCCACGTTCATCCTCGAAAACAGGTACTCCAAGTCGCACACATATTCAGAAGTTCCGGCAGCGGATGGAAACTCAGAAAGCATAGGTAGCTCCTCTATCTGTGTGCGCACACTGAGGTCAGAGCGTGCACACCGGTGAACAGGAGCCAGGAGGCCCAGGACACCGCACACCCAACACAACACACCGGGCGGGCACAACGGTGAACAGGAGCCAGCTGGCCCAGGACACCGCACACGCAAAGCAACACACCGAGCGGGCACACCGGTGAACAGGAGCCAGGAGGCCCAGGACACGGCACACGCAAAACAACACACCGAGCGGGCACACCGGTGAACAGGAGCCAGGAGGCCCAGGACACCGCACACGCAACGCAACACACCGAGCGGGCGCACCGGTGAACAGGATCCAGGAGGCCCAGGACGCCGCACACGCGAAACAACGCACCGAGCGGGCACACCGGTGAAGAGGAGCCAGGAGGCCCAGGACACCGCACACGCAGAACAACACACCGAGCGGGCACATGGTGAACAGGAGCCAGGTGGCCCAGGACGCCGCACACGCGAAACAACACACGGAGCGGGCACACCGGTGAACAGGAGCCAGGAGGCCCAGGACACCGCACACGCAACACAACACACCGAGCGGGCACACCGGTGAACAGGAGCCAGGAGGCCCAGGACACCGCACACCCAACACAACACACCGAGCGGGCACACCGGTGAACAGGAGCCAGGAGGCCCAGGACACCGCACACGCAACACAACACACCGAGCAGGCACACCGGTGAACAGGAGCCAGGAGGCCCAGGACACCGCACACGCAAAACAACACACCGAGTGGGCACACCGGTGAACAGGAGCCAGGTGGCCCAGGACACCGCACACACGTAGGGCGGCCGGGGAACAGGAAAGAACCAACACCCCATGGATCAGACACACTGGGGCGACCCAGCCGACCCACCGGGCCAGTGGCAGGAGCGGTACTCCAAGGCTGCTGGTCCGAGCCCGGCCAGGCTGCATCGGGGACCATGGCAAACGTCACCCGGAGCCATGGAAGCAACCGGTGACAGGCGAGCCGGTACACAGTCCAGGAGGGGGTCGCCTGCCAAGCGGAGGGGCCCCGCAACTCAAGCCACAAGGGTGAGGCGGTCGTACCGTAGACAAGCGGGAGCAATACCCCTTGTGGTGAGAGATACTCCACACGGCTGGGCAGCCCCCAGAGCTGCCGCCCAAAGGAGGGGGCATGTGGCCCTACTCATGGACACATGTGGGGACACCCTCCCACCTGGGACACATGGACCGGGTGGCCGCGACAATGCCTTCCCAAGCACATGCGGGAGCGGCTCAAGAGGCACCTAACATAGGGCAGTGGGAGGGACAGGATGTCCCCTTGGTAAGACCTTCTTCCTGCAACGTCAAAGGAGGCATCCCGAGCTCCCGAAGATACCTACCTACCTACCTGGGATTTTTAAGCCCTTTCTCTTCGCCATGCTCGGGGGTAGGGGTACCACCTCGACCCAAGTGCTTCTTGAGGAATTTCTCCATGTGGGAGTCATTCTCTCTCTCAAGAGCCAGCTCAATCAGGAGGTCCACCAGTTCATTGTACGAGTGGGTCCTAATCTTCCTCTTCGAGGTAGAGCGGCAATCATCCCACGTACGTTGGGGGATCTTACTGATGAGCCACAGGTGGGGCTCAGTGGCTCCGTAGGAGCCCACGTTCATCCTCGAAAACAGGTACTCCAAGTCGCACACATATTCAGAAATTCGAGTAGCGGATGGAAACTCAGAAAGCATAGGTAGCTCCTCTATCTGTGTGCGCACACTGAGGTCAGTCTCATAGACTGGGAAAGTTTTCTCCAACCTCAGGAGTACCTCTGCCCAGGTGGAACAGGTGTTTACAATCTGTTTCACCTGTCTTTGCAAAAATTTCTTTTTGCATGAGCGTTTCAACAGTGAGCATTGGGTGGCCACATCCACATGGGATCAGCCAGTCAGCAAAAGGAACTCAGCAAGTTCTTCTGCCCATTCGGGCAGATTTTTGGGGTCAAACTCCGGCAGTTCCAGCTATATGTTTGCCGGGGCAATAGGTCTGCCCGTCTTGCCACCCCCCGGAGTTAGGCCTGAAGGCGATACGCCGGCAAGAGGTGCCAGGGCTGACAGCCCTCTTTTCTCAGTGTCTGTGACAGGCACGTCCTGTAGTTCAGCCATGGGCACTGTCCTGGCACGGGGGTGAAAAGGGCTGGGGCAGGTGACCTTAGGCAACAGCCTTGAGACCCTTGATCTCTTAAGATCTTCGGCCAGGGTACTCAGTCCGGGAGAGGGGGAGGACAAATCTGGCTTGGGTAAGGGTTCTGCAATACCCAGTTTCGCCTTAATGGCCTCCGATAGGGCGGTCACATCTGGATCTTCTGATCCAGACAGAAGTTTGGCCAGCAGTTCGGCCGTATGATCCAGGGCACCGTAGGTTGGCCTTGGATGATGTTGTTCCTCAACTCGAGTCGGGCCCACTTCGGGAGCCCTTGGGGTTGGACAACATGCTCTTGGATACTCGGGTCTCGGTCGTCTTGGCAGGGATGCTGTCTCAGCTCTGTCGGACGGCGGGCCAGAGTGCGTGTAGGACCCTAGGTCTGTACGTGGTCTGGATCCGTGTACTGCCAATGGTTCCTCTCCATCTTCTCCACGAATGGATTTGTAGTACTCCTCATGGAGGATGTATTCATCCATTTTCTTCCTCAGTTCTTCATACTCCTCAGGGCCTTCAATCGCTGTTGAGGGTGAAGCCGGACAGGCGGATCGGGCAACTGAGGCTGCTACGCGCCTGTGGAGATGAGAGAGGCTATCTCCACCGTTGGCCGCTAAGGCCTCGATGGTAAGGATTGTGTTTTCTTCCGCCCTTCTGCGTTCTGGATCTCCTTGGGACCCAGATGCGCCACTGAGATGTTGTGGAGCTCGGTAAGGTGGTTCACTCATAGCGGGGGCCATGCTGCCCGTTTGCACTTGGACAGTTCTGATGGGCCAGGTCCTGATCCTTGGTGTGGACATGATGAACTTGTTGTTGAGCTTTGTGTGTTGCACTTCCTCTCAGGGTCGGTTCAGAAGGTCACAAGGGACTGTCTCTGCTACCGGAAAGACGTCCTTGATTTATGTACTAGATATTTTGATGAAATCATGCAGGTTTTGAAGTTGTGAACCCAAACCAAAGCAGCAAGTAGAGCAAGAACAGGATGTGGATCGAATCAATGATTGGTTTTAGAATCCAGTGTAACACAGAAGGGCTGCAGATAGACAATGCAGGTTTATAGACAAAGATTCAATCACAAATGGATAATACAAAAGATTTTATATGAAAATTGGACTGACTCAGGCCTCCAAGATAGCATTAGGCACTTCATGTGCACTCTTTTGGGTGAAATGGTGCTGGTTAGGAATGTGGGGCATAGATGTCAGGCCAACACAGAAAATGACTTGGCCAAGCAACTGAAGTCAGAAACAGTTGAAAAGTAGAACCACAATAAGTGGTAGAAACAATTGAGTATAGGTGTCTTGGGGTGGGAGACCACTAGGCTTAACCTCGAAAGGCCTTAAGCATGAAATGCCTATTTTATTTCGGTATATCCTCCATGAAGGAAGGTACCTCCGCTCAGTTGAGTGGTAGGGGTGAACTTCATGGCGGGCTAGGGTTACAACCCTAGTACCTTTGAGAAAGTGTACTTTAGGCTTCAAAAGAGAGATGAAAATACTTAAGTTAGTCTTAGCATCAACAAAAGGGTTTTGAGGGGGGCTTGGCCTGGATCAAGGGCTCCAAGAAAGACATGGCAGTGACTCTTTCTTACTTTATATATATATATATATATATATATATATATATATATATATATATATATATATAAATATATATATATATATATGTATATATATATATGTATATATATATATGTATATATATATATATATATATATATATATATATATATATATATATAGCTTTCTGAGTGTCTATTTTTCTCCGATGTCTTGCAGATATTTGTGATGGATCCCCCCCGGCGACCAGGCGCCGCGGGGGGTACAGCGAAACCCTGGCCGGGGGACAGCCGGGGCCTACCAGGGCCGCGCCCCCCGCGGCATATGGAGTGGCTGCCCGCGGCGGCGGCTCCTGCGGGGGCTGCGGCAGCGGCGGGCGGTCACAGCGTGGAGCCAGCCTGCCCGACCCGTTGAAAGGGGCCAGGTGCGTGCCTGCGACATGCGTGCGACATGCCTACACAGTGTCCTGCGAAGTATTCTGCGTAGTGAAGAGAGGGGAAGGGGCAGGGCAGGGAAGGAGGGGCCGGGTGCGTGCCTGCAACATGCGTGCGACTTGCCTACAATGTGTCCTGCGTAGCGTCCTGCGAAGTGTAGAGAGGGAAAAGGGCAGAGGAGAGAGGGGGAGGTAGGGCGGAAGTAGAGGGCCGCAGGCTGCGAGCCGGTGCGGACGGAACCAGGGCGCCTGGGAGCGGCAAGGTGGAGGGGGAGTGGGAGGGGTGCCTCGCGTATTGCTCCGCGAAGTGTATGCCGGGAGGGTAAAGGGAGGATGGGGGCAGAGACACCGAGGGCCAGGGACCAAGGGACCTCGGAAGGGGGGCACGAGAGGACAAGGGAGGGCGAGCAGACAGGGGGCAGGACAGGGCCAAGGGGCCAGGGCAGAGCGAGGAAGCAAAGAGGGAACGCTGCCACGCGAATTGCTCCGCATTGTGCTCGCGCTGGCCGGAGGGCAGAGGGGCAGGGAAGGCAGGGCAGGGAAGAGGGCGTGCCACGGCGGCATGAAGGAGCGAGCGTGGGGCAGAAGCACAAAGGTGCCCCACAACCGAGCGAGCCGCCCGCAGTGCGCGGGGGCACTGGACAAGGCGGAGCGCCGCGGCACGCTGCCGCAAAGCGGTCCACCCCCATGGGTGCAGTGTCCTGCGTAGAGTCATACAACGAGGGCCAGGTGCGTGCCTGCGACATGCGTGCGACATGCCTACACAGTGTCCTGCGAAGTGTTCTGCGTAGTGAAGAGAGGGGAAAGGGCAGGGCAGGGAGGGAAGGGCCGGGTGCGTGCCAGCGACATGCGTGCAACTTGCCTACAAAGTGTCCTGCGTAGTGTATGAATGTAAGAGTAGAGAGGGAAAAGGGCAGGGGAGGGAGGGGGAGGTAGGGCGGGGGTAGAGGGCCGCAGACTGCGGGCCGGTGCGGACAGAACCAGGGCGCCTGGGAGCGGCAAGGTGAAGGGGGCGTGGGAGGGGTGCCTCGCGTGTTGCTCCGCGAAGTGTATGCCGGGAGGGTAAAGGGAGGACGGAGGCAGAGACACCGAGGGCCAGGGACCAAGGGACCTGGGAAGGGGGGCAAGTGAGGACGAGGGAGGGCGAGCAGACAGGGGGCAGGACAGGGCCAAGGGGCCAGGGCAGGGAGAGGGGGCAAAGAGGGAGCGCTGCCACGCGAATTGCTCCGCATTGTGCTCGCGCTGGCCGGAGGGCAGAGGGGCGGTGAAGGCAGGGCAGGGAAGGGGGCATGCCACGGCGGCATGAAGAGCGTGGGGCAGAAGCACAAAGGCGCCCCACAACCGAGCGAGCCGCCCGCGGTGCGCGGGGGCACTGGACCAGGCGGAGCGCCGCGGCGCGCTGCCGCAAAGCGATCCACCCCCATGGGTGCAGTGTCCTGCGTAGAGACATACAATGAGGATCAGGTGCGTGCCTGCGACATGCGTGCGGCTTGTCTAAACAGTGTCCTGCAAGAGGTAGAGGGGTACCAGGGTAGGGGAGGGAGGAGAAGGCAGGGTGGGCATAGAGAGACGAAGGCCGCAGGAGGGTGCGGTGCGACATGCGTGCCACAAGCCTAGAGACCAGGGCGCCAGGGGGAGGCAAGGTGAAGAGGGAATGGGAGAGATACCACGTATTGCACCGCGATGTGTATGCAGGGAGGGTACAGGGAGGACGGGGACAAGAAGACAGAGAGCCAAGGACCCAGGGGCCTGGGAAAGGGGGCGAGGGAGGACGATGGAGAACGAACACACGAGGGGCAGGGCTAAGCCAGGGAACGGGAGTAGAGGGGGGCAGCAAGGAGGGAGGGTTGCCTCACGAATTGCTTCGCTGTGCCAGTGCTGGCCAGAGCGGAAAGAGGGAGCGACGAGGGGGACAGGGGCATGCTCAGCGTTAGGCGAGCACAGAGGGCGAGGGAGGGAGCAGCGGGGGCAGGGTAGGGGATAGTTGCCATATGTCGTGCCGTGCGCCATGCACGTCCAGAAACCGGCTCTGACCTCAATCATGCGTCAAGTCACGTCAGTCAAGCCTAGAGCAGGAGGCAAGAAGCGGCACGGGGGGACGGGCACCTGCGGCGCCATCCGTAGGGCCTCCCGTGCGATGACCCAACCTGTGGCGCAGAGGGAACACGCGCCAGTGGCGCCATCCACTGGACCCCCTGCGCCTGTGACGTCTAGTTTGTCTATTTGTCTGTGACGCAGAGGGGACGGGCACCAGCGGCGCCAACCGGTGGGCCCCCTGCGGCGTAGATTGTGCTGAACCGATTAACTAGGTGGCCAGGGGATGCCACAAATGAATCCCCCGTCCGTCTCCCCGCATCTCTGCCATAGGACCTCAGGGGCCTCCATCGCGCTCGGGGCTGGCAGAGGCCCGGGGGACGAGAGCGCCCGGCCGCCTTGTAGCCGCCACTTCCAGCGGACTGATACCACGGCACCGGTATCAGGCCGCTCGGAAGTGGATACACAGGCACTAGGGAGAGGATGGGCAGTCGGCCCCCCCCCGGGCTGTTGGGTGCCAAAACAGGGGCCCTCCCCTCGACCAGGGCGGCGGATGGCGCAAGAAGCCTTCGAGGCGTACGGTAAGTCCTCCCCGCTGCCCGCACTTCCTCATCTTCCGTTTCCACCCGGGTACGTACCTCCTCCAGTAAGTATGGGCACAGGAGGGAGCAGGCACGGGACACTGAGCACCATGCGGAGACGTGGCGACTACCGCCGAGGTGCAACAGTGATCCCGGGGTGCGTAGCCTATACCATGGAGAAGGGCGGGAAGGCCCAAAGGGAAACCCCCCCCCCCCCAGCGGCAGCCAAGTGCCTCACCCCGTGATTCTGTCGTGCCTACGTCATGCCTGCGACGTGCGTGCAAAGAAGGGGAGACGACAAGGGCGCCCCTACCCCCCCCCCACCCAACCCCGCCCCCCAGAGGGCGGGGAATGCGGGTAGGGGGTGGGCGAAAAGCGACCCCCCCCCCCGAGGGCAACGCGGCAGGGTGGGGAGGCAGCGCTAGGAGGGTGCGGGACGAACCACACGACTGTGCCCGAGGAGGGCACGCGCCGTGCAAGCCCCGGCCGGGGGGACCACCGGGGGTGCGAGCGTAGGGTAGAAAGGGCGACGACAGGAGCCGCGAGGCATGCCCCCACCCCCTGCAGAGGGACGGATGCCGCGCCTCGTGCCTGCGGCATGAAAGCAACGAAGGGAAAACGACAAGCCCCCCCCCCCCCCACACCTCCGCCCCCCCAAGGGTGGGGGATGCAGGAAGGGAGGGGCGGACAGCGGCCTCCCCTCCCGAGGACAAAGCGGCAAGATGGGGGGGCAGCAGGGAGAGGGTGCGAGACGGACTACACGACCGTGCCCAAGGGAAGCAAGCGCCGTGCAGGCCCCAGCGGGGGGGGCACCGGGGGAGCGGACGCAGAGTGGGAAGGGCGATGACGGGGGCCACGAGGCGTGCCCCACTCCCCAGCAGAAGGACAAGTGCCGCGCCATGTGCCAGCGCCGTGGAAAGGCAGCTAGGGCGCCCCCCCCCCCCACCCCCAACTCCCACACCCACCAAGGAAAGGGGCGAGGACAGCGAGGGGATGGCGAGGGGACAAGGGGCCTGACCGTAGCGGGAAGCGAACCCCCCCCCGAGGACGCCGCGGCAGAGTGCAGAGGCAGTGGAACGAGAGTGCGGGACGAACCACAAGACCGTGCCCAAAGGGAGCCCAAAGGGAACGGGGGGACCGCCGGGGGTGCAACCGCAGGAAGGGTAGGGTGACGACGGGAGCCACACGGCAAGACCCCCCCCCCGGCGGAGAGACAAGTGCCGCGCCCCGTGCGTGCGCCGTGCTTACGACGTGCTTGCGCAATAGGGCGGACAGCGAGGACGCCCCTCCCCCCCGCCCCCTTCTCCTCCACCCACCCACAAAAAGGGCAAGGACAGCGAGGAGACAGCGAGGGGACATGGGGGGGGGCAGGGGAAAAAAAACAAACAACAAAGGACACCAACACGCCAGAGCAGGGGCAGACAGCAGGGGCAGACGGGACATGGCGGGAGCCAGGGAGCACGGCTAGGGGCGCGGGACAGGGGGACGCCCCTGGGGACGGGAGCAAGGAGGCAGGAACCAACACCACAACGTACTGGGGGGGGCCAAGGTGACAAGAGCCCGCGAAAGACGCTGGTGAGGTACCCGACCTCTGGGGTTTGGGGCCCCCCCCGGTGTCCGTATCGGCCCCATCTGAGCGCAAGCAATAAGGTGGGTTACGCCCGGGACCGCTGGCCAGCGGCCCGAGGTGGCACCGGCTTGAGGGGGTGGCCAATGGGCCTGACCTCGAGCACTCCCCACGGCACGTACTGCGGTTCGTGCCCTGTGAGGGGCTGCGGGTAGGGCACACCGTCCATCGGGGTAGGCAAGAGACGCGCCTATTCCGCAAGGACTCCCCAGTGACCCACAGTGTACCCGACCCCGGTGTGGGGAAAGGCCGACGTACCTGGTTACGACGCAGGTCCATTTGTACGGAGCGGGTACAAATGGACGGCCGGTACAACAGAGTTACACCCTGACGGGGAGTGCATGCATCGGCCCCCCCGTGGAGAAACTCCCGGAGAGAGGGACCAGAGCCAGCGTCGGGCGCCCCCCCCCCCCCAACCCTGCCTGGCAACAAGCCCGCCAACAACCGGGCTGGGCCAAGGGGCACACCTAACGGGCACAGCCGGGGGCAAAGGAACACGGAAGGGAAGAGGGGCGCGCAAGAGGGGTGCGCAACTGTGTCGTGCGAAGTGTCGTGCAACCAAAAGCCAGCAGCAGGCGGGACGGGCCACAGAGTCCACCCGTTCCCCCGTGTCCTTAGCTCACACAGCCTTCGTTGGCTAAATGTCGCTATCTGTCCCCGCCAATCCCGCGGAGTTGCCAGCCTTCCGGCGACGTGCCCAGTGCCTGGTAGACACAGTGTCTGATCTCATCAGACACGGGCCGCACACGTATGCGGCGTTCCAGGCGCGCGTGGACGCGGACTGTCCGGCCAGGGACAACGGATGGGACCACTTCGTCGACGTCTGCTTGCGGCAGATGTTGGCCCGCGACCCCCACCCGTACAACGCACCCGACGTTCAGGCGCGGTTCGCAGCGGGCACGGTGCTGTTCGGGGTGCACCTGCTCAACCGACTACTCCGATGTCTACAAGATCTCGGGCAGCTCGAGGACGCGCAGCGCGGGCGGCCCCCAGTGCAGTCGGCGGGGCAGCCGGGGTATGCGGCGCCAGGTGCGTTTCCGATGCTGCCGCCCCCAGGCCTCGGGCCCATGCCCATCCCGCCCTTTGGGGCTCACCACCACCACCAACTCCATCTCCATCACTTACTTCATCACCCCGTTGGGTTCCCCATGATGCAGCATCACTTCCCACACCAACACGTACACCCGACAGCTGTGCCACAGCCCCCCGTCCATCTTCACCATCACCACCAACTGGCGGCTGTGCCACAGCATCCCGTCCACCTACACCATCACCATCACCATCACCGTCCGCACCAGCATGTGGAGTACCCGCATCCCCTGCCCCAGCAGCACCCACGACCGCCTCAGCACACAGTGCCGGTGCCGGAACCGGTACCGGTGCCTGAGCCGGGGCGGAGCGCCCAGCAGCAGGGGGTGTCGCAAGGGGCTGTGCCACAGCACCTCGTCCACTTTCACCATCAACGTCACAATCACCTTCCGCACCAGCAAGTGGAGTACCCGCATCCCCAGCCCCAGCAGCACTCACGGCCGCCTCAGCACACAATGCCGGTGCCAGAACCGGTACCGGTGCCTGAGCCGGGGCGGAGCGCCCAGCAGCAGGGGGTGTCGCAAGGGGCTGTGCCACAGCACCCAGTCCACCTTCACCATCACCATCACCATCATCGTCCGCACCGGCATGTGGAGTACCCACATCCTCTGCCTCAGCAGCACCAAAGACCGCCTCAGCACACAATGCCGGTGCCGGAACCGGTACCGGTGCCTGGGCCGGGGCGGAGCGCCCAACAGCAGGGGGTCTCGCAGGGGGCTGTGCCACAGCACCCCGTCCACCCTCACCATCACCATCACCATCGCCGTCCGCACCTGCATGTGGAGTACCCTCACCCCCTGCCCCAGCAGCACTCACGGCCGGTGCCTCAGCACACAATGCCGGTGCCGGTACCGGTACCGGGACCTGGGCCGGGGCGGGGCGCCCAGCAGCAGGGGGTGTCGCAAGGGGAGGCACGTGGCGTGCCCCCGGGCGAGGCGAGGAGAATGGGGGCACCAGCGGCTGCGCCACCCCTGGCGGTGCCCCAGCCGGAGTTTCCCGCGGCGGGGTCACCACCGCGGACGGTCCAGATGCCGGACCCAGCCGTGCCGCGCGAAGCCCCGCCCGCGGTGCCGACGGGGCCTGAGCCAGTGGTGCCGGGTGGGGGTCTGCCCCCGACGCGTGGGATGCAGGGCGCGGCCCAAATGGGGAGGACTACGGCGGGGGAACGAGCGGGGGGTGCAGCGCAGGAGGCGGCAGTGGCTGGCCCGCGAGACATCAGCGAGCTGCTCGCGCAGGCCCTGGAGGAGTACCAGCGGACAGCCTTGGGGAGTGGGGGAACCGCGCCAGAAGGGGCTGACGCCGGCGAGCTGATAGCGCAGGCGCTTGCGGCTGTTGCCCCGAGGACGGTAGGGGCCAAGGAGACGCCGACGGAGGCGGTTTCTTCGGGGGGACAGGACGCGTGGCGGGGTGTGCCGAAGGCGCAAACGCCGGCGGAGAGGCGGCGGGGTTGTGGAGCCCAGTGGGGGACGTGCCAAGGGGGAAGGAGTGGAGGACTGGATGTGGGAGTGGCGGGAGTGGCGCCAGGTGGCACCCGGTGAGCCGTGTCCGGCGGGGCTGGTGTACCGCATGGATCTCCATGCGGGCACCAGCTGGGCCCGGCTGCCCGCCAACCTGCGGGCACGGCTGGACGCGGCAGAGGCGGCAATGGGCGGAGGCGCTGACGAGCGGCCTCTGGCGCCCTTCCCGCCGCGGCCGGACACGCTGCCAGCGGTGGTCGCGGCTGGAGAAGGGGCGGAGGGGGAGCAGGAGGAGGAGTGCGAGGGGGACGAGGAGGCATACGGGCCGGGCGAGTCGGCGCTGGCCCTCATGTTTGAGGACGACGCCGGGCCCGACGTCTACGCCGGCATGGACGAGGACCCGGCCAACGAGCCGCTGCGGCCCATGCCCACTGCGGTGCCGCCCCCTCCCCTGGGGAGCTGTGAGCGGCGGCACTGCAGGTACCATGCGGCCGAGGGCGCCCACAGGCACCGCCTCACGGGTACGGGGCAGCGGGAGGCAGGGATGCTGGCGAGCGCCCTGGAGCGCTATGAGCTCCAGCGCCCAGGGCAGGTCGCCCGGGAGATGGCCCTGGCGGCAGCGTCCCCGGACAACGGCCAGGTCCGCTGTGTCCAACTGGGGGATGCGGCGGTCCTGGGTCACCAGGCCGGTGATGTCCGGGCGGCCGAGCCTCAGGAAGGCCTCCCCCTGTCGGTGCGCCTGTCCGTGGGGCGCCTGCTGGGCGAGGCAGGGCTGGAGGACGTGCGGCGGGACGAAGGCCTGCACGTGGCCTTGTGGCGAGGTGGGGCTGACGCTTGGCGTCGCGAGCAGGCCGTGCGGCCCCTCACACCCCAGGCGCTGGGGTCCCATGCGCTCCTGGCGGCGTTGCACCGTGAGGCTGCAGAGGTCGTGTTCGACGCGGACCGCCTGCTGCTGACCGTGATGGGGCGGTCCTCGTCCCCACCTCCAGCAGCTACCGCCTTGAGAGCCGCGGCAGTGACCTCAAGCTGCTGGTGGTGGTGGGCACGCGCCTCGACGGGAGCGCCGCCCCCCAGGGGTCCGAACACGCGATCCCGGTGGGGGGTGACGAGGAAGCAGGCCGTGGCGGTGACGGGGTGGGGCAAGAGCAACCCACGGGGGAGGAGCAGCAGCAGGATCAGCGGGAGGTGGCCAGGGAGGAGGTGGACGTGCAGGCAATTGTGGTGGCGGCCCTGGCGAAGTTCACGGATGCTGCGGGCCCGCTGCCGACGACGGAGGCACTGGAGGAGGAGGACCAACGCAGGAGGGGTGAGGAGGCACAAGTTGCCATGGAGCAGGACGAGGAGCCGGAGTTCAAGGGTGAAAAGGCACAGGGCGCCGGGGAGCAGGACGAGGAGCTGGTGATCGTGGGGGCGAAGGAGGCGCGTGAGGTGGGTCCATTGGAGCTGGGGGTGGCGGATAAGGCTGGGCCGAAGACGGGGGAGGTGGAAACCTGCAGGCACTGGGCCAAGGGGTGGTGCATGCGGGCAGATGCCTGCCGGTTCGCGCACCCCGAGCCACCGGTGCCGCGGGGAGTACCCCAGGAATTACTCCTGATCCTCCAGGCCATGGCCCGTGTGGGGGCCCTCATCCTGGACCGCAGCCAGGACCACGGCCGGGGCCACGGAACGTTGCTGCAGGAAGCGGTGGTAAAGGCGCAAGGGGGAGGGCTCCCGGCGGTGGGGTATGCGGTGGAGAGTGGGGGCCTGACCGAGTGGGCGGTGGCGTTGCCATGTGGCATGGCGGCCCTGCTCACTCCGTTCCCGGTGGTCCCGTGGAGGGACGTGGTCGCCGTCCAGGAAGCCAATCTGGGATGGGTGTGCACGTGGCACACACACCCAGCCGGCATGGACCCTCGCGAGTGGCAGGCTAAGGCGGTTGTGACGTACCTGTCCTGGTCGTTGCCGGCAGCGCCGGGTGCGTGGGCGCAGTGGTGGGACAGGGCGCTCAGCTGGGCGAGGGATGGCAGTGCTGTGGCGGCCTGCCCTGACCTCCCGCGCGAGCCCGTCTCAGTCCAGCCGTGGACTGTCTCCCTGCATCTCCCCACGGTGGCGGCTCGTCTTGCGGCCACAGACCCGGAGGTCTCGCTGCTGGGAGACCGAGAGGGGCCAGGGCTTCGCCTGGGTCAGGGGCTGGAAGTTCGCACCGCCCGCCTCCCCAGCCCTGTGGACGGGGGCATCCTGGTGGGACTCCAGTTCACGCGGGCTGGCGGGGCTGATGTGTGGACCGCTGTCCATCGCCAGCTCCCAGACGCGTGGCCCCAGGTGTACCGGCCCCCTGGTCACGAGCGTCTGGTGGGAGTGGAATGGCGCGTGTGGGCCACCAACGGCCCGTGCCCACCGGTGGTGGTCCTGCCCAGGAGAACCAACCACCTCAGCTGGGAGACCGTGGCGGTTCTGTGGGGATGGGTGGCGGTCCGTGGGGCCGATGGCCACGTCTTCACTGCCCCAAGGGGCACGGTGATCGAGACCGACGGGGGGACAGCGTTGCAACTCACGGCAGAGCCCCTGACCACGCATGCTGTGGTGGCAGTCCTCCAGTGGGGTGCAAACAAGCCACAGCCCTGGTGCGATCAGGTCGCTAGGGCTGTCTGGCGGGACCTGCCGGTCCTTCAGGCCGCCGTTTGGTCAGGAGGAGCAGGGCGGCATCTCCCGGGTGCACTCCCATGGCTGCGGGGCTGCGGAGACGCCTCTCCCCCGCCAGCTGAGTTGCGGGGCGCCCTGGAGCACGTGTACTCCAAGCCCAGGCACCACTTCCTGGTGGCCGCGGACCATGGGGTGGAGCTCAGCGACGACGTGGTCGCGCTGGCAGCCGGCGTGGTGCAGTGCCTGGCCCCAGATGCCATGATGCTCCCAAGGGAGGGGTGGGAAGGCCAGCGGCACGACCAAACCCCGGCTGCCCTCCTCATTGCCAGGTACGTCGAGCTGGGGGGCTCAGAGGCGGTGTACCTCGACCGGTTGGAGACGCCGGGCATGCGGCACTGGACGGCCGACCACCTCGTGGCCCCTGACATGCGGTTGGCCGTGGACCCGCTGGGCCAGCCTGTGGTGTCGGGGGCCCCGCCCCAATGGCCGCACACGTGAGACATGGCGGTCCGGACGATGCGCATGGCACCCAGGGGCCAGAGGGCGGGATGGCCGGGTGCAGAGCATCTGCTGGCGGAGGCCCTGGCGGCACAGGTGCAGCAGCCAGCCGGCAACACCAAGGACTGTGGCGTGTGCGCCCTCATGTCCGCCGTCGGTACCCTCCTCAGGGTGCCGAGGCCGGGCAACCTCCTGTCCGCGCTGGACAGGCGGTGGGTGGCGGCGGTGGTCCTCAACAGGGACATGGGGCCCATCGCGCGTCTGCCGTCCCTGGGGGAGCTGCCTGCAGCGGTGTTGGATGCCCTGCCGGCGCCCCGCACGCCCTTGGACCTGGCGAACGTCCCGCACAACGTGGGGCTGCCCGGGGCGCGCATGCAACATGCCCTGCTGTGTATGGCGGCGGCAGCGGACGGGGGGATGTCAATGCTGGCGACGGTGTCCCTGCAGCACGTGCAGGACGCGATGCAGCAGCAGCGGATGCATGCCCCCCAGCCGTGGGAAGAAAGCGCCAAGCGGTGGCTGAGGGTGGAGAGCGTGCCTTCCACCCATGCGGTGGGCATGGCGGATATGGGGCGGCTGATGGTGTTGGAGGGGGCGGAGTATTGGGCCTGTGTTCGGGTGGAAACAGGGGGACTGGAGTGGGTCATAGTCACCGCGTGCCGGCTCAGGAGGCAGCAGTCCAGGGGCCCGGCCTGCTACCGGGTGTTCCGAAAGTGCCTCAGTGGGCTGGGGCCGGCGCGCAGGGCGCACAGGTGCACGGCCCAGGACATCCCGCCGGCGCCGGCGGTCTTCGTGGAGGTCACGCGGCCGCCGGTGATCCAGGGGCAGGACGTCTGGCCCGTAGCCCCGAGCAACATGTGGCAGGCTGAGCATGCAGCTGGCATGTGCAGGGCGCTGCAGGGTCACGCGGCGGCCCTCCCCAGAGCCCCGGCAGCGCAGTCCTCCAGCAACAGGCCGACAGCCTCGCTGGCACTGCTGCAGAGCGCGTCGCGGGCGTGGTACTGGGTTGTGGCGGCGTTGGAGCCCCACTCCTCGGCGCTGCGCCTGTACGATCGCGGAGAGGGCACGGTGCTCACGGTCCGCCCCGCCGACCTGGAGGCCCTGCACCTTAGTGCACTGAGTGGCGACGGGGGCGACGCGCTGTACCTCCAAGGGACCGTGGCAGGCGCGGCCGCGACACGCTTCCGCTGGCAGGGCGGAGGAGATGCCCTCCGCCTGGTCATGGCGGAGAACATGGGGCCGTGGCTCCTGGCGTTCTCCACGTCCAGGTGGAAGGTCGAGGGTGACCGGGAGAAGTTCGCCGACGCGTGGCGCCGCTGGGTGGAGGAGCAGTTTCCCGTGGGGGGAATGCTGCACCTGCTGCAACCACCAGGCGTGCCACCAGTACGGCCTGCGGCACCCCCGGCCGCGGCGGCGAGGCAGGCCCCAAAAGCGGCGCCCAAGCCGCCGCCCAAGAGGGGCCCGCCGCCTCAGTATGGCGGCTATGCCAACATTCGTTACGTGCCGCAGCACTTCGGTGGTGACTTGGCCACGGATCAGCGTGGGACAAAGACGATCAACGTCTGCCCCTGGTCTCGGCTGGATGGGGCTGGTCACTGCACTTGGAAAGCTGGCACGCACTGCCGGCCTACCCACCTCCACCCCAAGGACCTGCTGGACCACATCCAGCGGGACCATGCGACTGATCCGGCGCAACGGGACCAGGCGCTGGCCATGCTGGCTGGCGTTATGCCGGGGGGCCAGGCAGGGGCCTTTTGCGTCGGCCCAGGCGGGGTCCAGAGCGCTCAAGCTGCCCACGGGTGCCCGCCCTGCGGCGGAGCGCGGGGCGTCGCCGTCGGTGGCACGATCTGGAGCGATTGGGTCTGCAGCACGGCGTGGGGCAGTGACTTCTACGGGGAGTACGGCGGCAAGTACATCCGGCGGACAGGCAGAGGGGGAGCCCGCCGCATCTGCCGGGTCTCAGCAGGCGACGACCGCCTCGGGCGGAGGCCCACGGGGTCAGGGGCCACCTCGCCGGCCGCCCGCGCCGGCCGCGGGTGGTCCCCCTGAACCTGCTGGTGGCCCCTCTCCGTCCAGTGATCTGGATCCGGCGGGGGGCCCCGATCCACACGTGCAGCCATGAAGGGGCCCAGCCTCCGACACCCGAGCGGCGGTGTCTTGGAACGTCCAGGGCTCGATGAGGGGGGACGGCGTACCAGTGGCCCCATGTATGCTCGACGGTGAAGCGGTGGCGGCGGGCATCATGAAGGCCGAGGGTGCCATCCTGGGCCTATTCTAGGAGACCGGCCTGCGGGACCCACAAGGTGTGGTGCACTCCGAGAACCAGTGGCGTCACCACGGGTATCATGCGTACCCAGGGGTGGATGCCCAGGCGGCGTCGGCGGCGGCGGTGCGCGGCAGGCTCTTGATTGCCCTTCGGGCGGACGTATTCGCCGCGGAGGAAGTTCGAGATATCGTGGACATCGTGCCGGGCAAGGCCATGGCCCTCGATGTGGTGACCGCAGGTGGCACCCTCACGGTCATCAACGTCCACGGCCCAGGTAGCGGCGGCGGCTCCTGGGCGTCTAAGGCGTCCTTCTGGGCTGACGTGGCCATGTACGCGGCCGCCAAGAGCGCGGGTGGCACCAGGGCGGTGCACCTCGGAGGGGACTTCAACGTGTGGCTGGAGTCCCCGTGGCACCCTACCACGAGGAGGTTCCAAGCCCTGTGGGAACAGTGTGGTTTCCACAGGGCAGGCCCGGAACGGGAGGAGGACAGGAGGCCCACGAGGGCAGGGCACCGACTGGACTCCTTCCTTCTAAACTCGCCTCTGGTCCAATGGGCGGCGCGTGAGGTCCCTCACTTGGCGCCGGGGCGGTCTCCTGCGTCACTGGGGTCGGATCATGGCCCTGTGTTCCTGGACATCCCGCTAGCGGTGGCCGGCAAGGAGAGGGTCACCAGGATGGCCTACTCGCACGCCCAAGGCAGGCTGCATGCCATACGCCCGGACTCCCCGGGGGTTCATGAGGCGGCAGCGGCAGTACTGCAGAAGGCCTGCGGTGATCGGCGGCTACAGGCGTGGCTCTCGTCGGACCAGGACACTGCCACCATGGGCACGTCGGAGGTGCAAGCGGTCTTTGACTTGCTCTACGCCTTCCGTGATGACGTGTCCAGGGTCACGGGAGTGCGCATGCCTTCAGGCGTGGACCCGCAGTACCCGTACGGGCAGGCGGAAACGGAGGCGTCGCTGGACCAGGTCCTCTCGGATCAGCAGGCCCTGGCCTGGCGTGCCCATCAGCTGTGGCAACGGGACGCGGCGGCGGCCAGACTCCACTCCCAGGAGGCAACTGCCCTGCTACAGCAACTCCGGCGAGTGGACCCCGACCTGTCCCCCGCCTCGGTAGAGGACCTGCGTGCCGCATTGGACCAACAGCTCCACCAGCTGGGGACACGCGTGGTGGAGCTGCGGGATGTCCTCAGGAGCAACAGGCGCCGGTCCATCAAGGACTACTGGCGGGGCAGGGTACCGGATCTGCAGCTCCGATGGACGGCGATACGGGGGGCCATCAACGTGGTGAACTATGCCCCGTCAGGCCTATGGTCCGTACGCGTCCGCGAGTCGGAGAAGGTGCTCTTGGAAGCCCCGGACGTCATTGGCGAGGTCCAGAGGTATTGGGAGGCGCTGTACGCCAAGCGGCCAGTGAACCTGACGGCCTTCGAGCGGCTGGTCCGGGCCCACATTCCCAAAGGGGTGCCGGAAAAATGGAGGTCGGTACAAGACTACATCATGCAGGACCTTAAAGACGCCGTGAGGCAGGCCGTGGCGGACGACAAAGCTCCGGGGTCCAACCGGGTTACGGCTGCCCTCATAGCAGAGCTGCCTGAACCGGTGCAGGGGCTCCTGGTGCATGCGTACAGGGCAATCCTGCGGGGTGCGGACGTCCCGGAGTCCTGGCACGAGGCCATTATCTGGCTGATGCCCAAGGGCACAGCCACGGGCAACCTGGACGAGTACAGGCCGATAGCGCTGGGGCAGCAAGACATGCGAATGCTCATGACTCCCCTCATGCGGAGGTTCACAACTGTTCTGGCACGCAGGGGACTGGCCGCGGACTGGCAGTTCGGAGCCATGCCGGGCTCCACGGCGGCTGCCCCGGTGTTCCTAGCCCAGCGCAGGCTGCAGCGTGGGCTGGAGGAAAACCACGTCCTGGCCTTTGATGTGTCAAAAGCTTTTGACACAGCGCCGCACGGAGCGCTGGCGCTCCTCCTGCGCCACATGGGTGTCCCGGAGGAGCTCATCAGGCTCTTCCACACCCTCAGCCCCGGGTCTCTGGTGCGCATCATCACCGCGCAGGGCCCGACGCCGAGCATACGACTCCACAGGGGCCTGCGGCAGGGCAGTGCGGAGAGCGCTGTGCTCTACCTCCTCCTTTTGGAGCCCCTCCTGCGGAGCCTCGCCTGCAAGGCGCGGGGAGATGCTCGGCATGCGGTGCCACCCCTGGTACAGGTGTACTGTGATGACCTCCTGTTGATAGCGCACTCCCTGCCGCAATTCCTGGAGTATGCGGCGGCGATAGCGCGGTATCTCACTGACATGGGCATGTCCCTCAACGTCGGCAAATGCGCCTATGCCAATACTGCTCGCATCCATTCGATTATGGTATACCTGAACCCAGGGAACACGGCGGCCCCATGGGTATGCTTACGTGCCAAGGGCACGGTACCATACTTGGGCCTGCGCCTCGATCCCAGGGGGATGGCGACCATGAAGGAGAAACATGTACTCCGGTGTGAAGCTCTGCTGGGCTGGTGCAAGAACACGTTGGGGCCGGCGTCGGTGCCTCATGAGGTGATGGCGGCTGTGGTTGGAGGCATCGTGCGGTACGCGGCGCCCTACCTGTCCGACACAGCGGAGGCGGTGATCAAACTGAATACTGCCATCAAGGCTGCAGCCCTGCAATTCGAGAAGCTGCCCAAGGACCTGTCCAACGTGGCGGTGCGGTCGGGTCATGGGTTACGGTTGGCGGATGTCCAGGTTATATGCCGCGACTCCGTCGTGGCGACCATGGCTCAGCTCACCCACCAGAGGTCGACGAAAGTCCGGGATGAGCTGCGGGCCATGCTCCGAGACATGCACGTGCAGTACGGAGTGTGCGGGCAGTTCATGGTGCCCTCTGCGTCATTCGCCACACAAGCTGGCAATACGTGGGTGGACAGGGTACTCCGGGCGATGGGGACGTTGCGCGTAGGACTTCTCATGCCATCGTCGGTGTACTCGTGTGTACACGCCCATCTGCCGCAGGTGCAGTGGGCGGGGCGGAAGTGGGTGTCCCAATCCTTTACCTTCAAGGGTAGGGACATCTGCGTTCTCTCGGGGCCCCGCACAGATGCGACAGTACAGTCCCTGACTGATCCCGCAAATGACCTCCTGCATGCGCGGCTCCCCTGCCCTGTGCCTGGGCACTGGGCTGTCCAGCTTCAGGAGTGCCATGAGGACCACCTGCACCTTCTGCACGCGGGAGTAGGGCCCCACCAGCTGGACCACGTGTGGCTCACGGGGCTCCGCGACGTCTTCCGGCCGCAGCTGCCCGGTCCGTTGACTCACCGGCTAATAAACCCGGTGCGCCGAAAGAAGGCCAGCAAGCGCAATAGACAGTCCGCTGCGGGGGACATGTATGTGGTGGGCGGATACAGGGAGGAAGGATGGGACCCAGCCAACCCGGGGCTGTCCATGCCGTTCGTCCCGCTAGCCGCCCTCCTGTTTCTATTGGGGGACGTCTTTGAGGGCTACCAACAGCAAGACGATCCGGCATCCGTCCCCCTGCTCACTCCACACGCCGGGGGCGGCATAAGCCCGCCACCACTGTGGGTTGTGCACGGGCGGCCAGCGTTTTCCAGGGCGTGCGCGGCGGTGCACAAGTGTTGCGAGTGGGCAATTGTCCTTCTGCTGCCGGCAGGCCCAATCCTGGATCCGGATGAGTACTCGGTCCCGGAAGTGGTCCAGATGTCCAACGTGCCACACGATCCGCACGTCGCCGTCACGTCGTTGCGTGAAGGCGGCGCAGTGGAGCACGGGTCTGTGGTGGTATACCAGCCTTCGTGCTCCGCAACAGTCTGGGGAGCGGAGTATACCACCGCCCTGGACGCCATAAAGTCGGTCTGCGGATGTGACCTGGCCTGGAGACCACATGCGGTGTATTGACCGAGGGTGGTCCTGTCCCCGGAGCTCACGGTCTCCAGTGCGGCGTCCCTGGGAAAGGTGATGCAGAGCCCCCACTCCGACGTGGCGTGGCTGGAGCCCCACCGGTACTGCTGGGTGCCGGTGGCGACAAAAGTCACATCGTCTGACGCGTCGCCCCAGGGGAACGACGCCACAAACGTGGCGGTGGCCAGCCACGGAATCCCCACGTGGACGGGTGCCATCTACGGCACGGTCCCGGAGGCAGAGATCATCGGCGCGGCGGCGTACTTGTTGCACACGCCCCCGTCAGCGTGCACGGTACACGTGGTGGATGCGTCCATCATAGGAGCGCATCTCCGCAGGGCGCAGGAGGCCCTGTACCGTGGCATCAAGGGGCCGACATCACATCTGGTCAACCAGCACGCACTGAGCTGGATAGTGGAGGGGCTGCGGCGGCTGCCGCGCCGAGTTGGGGGGCCGCACCACTGGGTGGTGAGGCAGAGCTCGCACTTGGCGGCGGTCCCGCTCGAGACACCGGACTCTGCCGCGGCCCGTGCAATGGCCCCGCCTGTCCATCTCGTCCTGCCAAAGGAGCACGCCATCCTCTTAGTGCCGGGGGATAATGGAGAGCTCGAGCCGCGTGTGCCATCCATGCAGGCCCTTCAGCACGTCCGGGAGATGAAGTGGCGTTCGCTAGCGGCTCGCACCAGGGCGCACACTCCAGTGGCTGGCGCCTGCGAGGCGATGCCCCTGGGAGCTGTGCACCACGGCCCAACGCACAGAAATATGCTGCGGGCACGTGACGGTCGCTTGTCCACCATGCAGGTCATGCGACGGTGGAGACAAAAGCTCACGGGTATGGCAATACCAGCCCACCCCTGTATCTTCTGTGGGGGGCCGGAGGAGGACATTGGCCACATGCGCCTACTGTGTGCGCGGGACAAGGAGGTGGCTGGGCTCCTGTGCAGGCGTGTGGAGGAGTTCACGGCGGAGCTACCCCTGACAGACAGGGCGGTGGAGTTCGTGGCGTGGAGGGAGCACGGCTGCAGGTGGACCGAATCGCTGATGGCGGGTGTCGTCCCCGGGGACCTGAAGCTGCTGTGCGCTGCGGTGCGAGCGGCGTCCTCCCGGGGCCCTGCCAAGGCCAGGCTTTTTGTGGAGGACATGGTCCAGATTGGGGAAGATGTGTATGCCCGCAGGAACCATCGGCTCACCCAGATCATGCAGCTGCCGATGGAAGATCGAAGGAGGGCGGTATACGCGTTCCTGCGCGGTGACACACCCTTCTGCCCGCCGGCAGGGAGGATCCTGCAGCGTCCGCCGTGGAACCCGTTTGCCGGCCTCCCCGGCGACCTGCGGGCAACCTTTCAGAGGGCACCGCTACACGCACTGCTGGTGTCGCGGTCGTGCATCGAGCATGAAGAGGCCATGTCCTTGTTCCCTCACTGCATGGCGGCGGTGGCGCAGGCCTTCGACCTGTGGATCGGTTCCTGGGTGGCGCGGGACTTCACGACATTCAGGGAATGGTCCCGCGTGGTGTCGGCGCAATCGTGGGCCCAGGTGCGTGGTACCAAGGTGAGGAGCCCTGACGGCCAGAGTGACCCCTGGCTCCAGGTGTACGCCGACCATCCATCTGTGGGGAACGTCATGGGCTGGCCTCGCGAGGTGCTGCCGGTCCTTCAGCAACCTCTGTGCAGTCTCCCAATCCTGGCGGTGGCAGTCGTACTTGACGTGGGTACGTTGTGGCTGTATGACCGGCAGCTGCGACGAGCCATACCACCAATGCCCGTCACACCCTTGACACCCTAGGCCTCGCGGCGGTCATTGAGGCTCGGGCGGGAGGACAACGCTTGGTTCTGGCTTCTGCCAGGGGCCCGGAGCAGGACGGGGTGGATGTCATCGGAGAGGTCTTACGGGACTACGGTTGGGAGCTCCTGGCGCATGGCACACGCAGCCCCAAAGTGGCGCGGTGGCCCCGGCTGCTTGAGAGCCTGCCGGTGATGCCCGACGGGCGACCGATACTCCGCCCGGTGTCCAGGTGGGAGGTGTCAGTTTGGGTTCATCAGTGTGCCTCCATCCCGCTGTGCGGGACATGTAAGGAGCGTGCCGCTAGGGGGTGGCCTAAGGCGAGGTGGGCACTGCGGCACTCTGGACAGATGTTTTCAAGTGCCTGGAAGACTATCCAGGATGGCCTGAAGAGCGTCCGAGTGGAAGGGGTACGGTGCCCTGGAGCGCCGTCTTCGGCCCTGCCCCTGATGCTGTGGTGGGCGGCTCTGGAGGGCGACTCTCGGATACTCTGGTTGTGGCATCACGGAGGAAATGGTGACGGCGTGGTGGGGGCCGGGGGTGCAAATTGATGGGGTTAGAAATTATGGGTGCACCAGCTACCGTCCCTACGCTGGACGCAGCGGAGGGGGTAGCGCCTGAGAAGCAGTGCCCTCATGGCCTGATTGTGCGGTACTGGCAGGCGGCGTATGACAGCCAACGCGATGTGACAGGTCGTGCCGGCCTGATGGTGAGCCGTACTGCCCCCATGCATGAGGGTCGGACAGGAATGCTTCACCCGCCTGCCCCGGGTCGCCGCTTACAACAGTGAGGTGTCATGGGTCGTCCCGACCAGGCTAATAAGGCCCAAACCCCTGTAGGGTATTCCCATGGCACGGGGGTCTCTACTGACGGCCCGGCTACGGCAGTATTGGGAGTGGTTGCTCGGGATACACCGGGGGTGCACGGAGTTGTCCTGGGGTTACGGCGTTGCGGCGCCCCCTGGGAGTGTGACACGGGGCTGCGGGGACAGCCTGCAGGCCCCGGGAGCGGCGACGAAGCGATGATGTGTGCGTAGAAGGATATGACAGTGGGGTCGTCAGGGGGACAGTATGGCGGGCGTGATGGAGACGGTGTGGCAGCCTGGGAGGAGCACTCACGGGGGGCACATGGAGTTCCAGGTGACGGTGTACAGGCGTCTTGGGGGTATACGCGGCGGTACTGGGGCCCGTACGGTGGGGGTACGCAGCGGTACTGGGGAGCCGTACTGTGGGGGAGCAGCGGAGAAGCATGGCGGTACTGCGGTGTCCCCCTGACACCTCTAACAACTCAGGGGGACCGCAGGGGTATCCCCTGGCCCCGTTAAAAACCAGAGGGGCCGTGCCTGCGGGCATGTACATAGTCTAAACTCTGACCATGGCCTTGTGGTTGCGGTGGTATGTGTCGTGGCGGCTCGCAGGTGGCGTCGGCGTGGCAACAGCGGTACTGCGTGGCGTCGTCGCGAAGAGTATGCGGTCGCCTCACCACTGTAACGGCGTACCCCCGGGGGGCGCCAGTCCCGTTGGATAGAGGCGAGGAGGGAGGAGGAGCGGCATGCTGAGTGGTCCGGGGGGTGACGCGCGGGCCAATGCTATAAGTAGGCTCGCCACGTCGACGGTGGGGGCCGAACCTGCGGCCTGGCCGCTGCTGTGGCGGAAGAGGCGCAACCACGGGAGCTGGCCAATCAGTGCAGGTAAGGGTCAAGGGTAGGCGCCGGGGCAACGTATGTGGGCCAGATGAGGTGCACCTGGTTACCACAGCCCGGAGCGAGCCTCTGGTGGGTACCCCTACAGGGGGTCAATAACCAAGCTACGGCACCCACCAGCCCGAATCCCAGCCAGCGATATTCACGGGTTGCGCCACTCCCGTCGCGTAGCGGCCAGCGTCCCCCCCTGTAGACCCTCAGGTTATATTATACGTGGGCAAGTGGATGCCTCGAAGCTGATTTGGTGCTGGCCCCTGACAAGGAGTGCCGGCGTGGTATATATCTGGGGTGTGGGAGCAGCTCAGGGCCAAGGGGACGTGGAATTGAAACCGTGTTTCTGTACTATACTAGGGGGATGGTGCGGTGGGTTGGCGGCGTACATTGTGGAGACTTCGGGGCGATAAAGGCTGAGGAACAGGCTAGGCTGGAGTTTCCCAGAAATCCTGGCTATGCACATACGGGCTATTGCGTGCTGGCAGAGGGATACGTAGAGTCAGGGGTGGTGAGCAATTTCGAGAACGCAGACGGCATTGGATTCAGTGGGGTCATGGGTGATGGACGTCTTTACGGTGGCGGGGGTATGCGAACGACGGAGGGTCAGCTCTCGCTTCGCCGCATGCGTGCTGCTTTGTTCCTTGGTTGCTGCTTTGAGACGGACAGAGAAGCCCTTGCTTTCTACTTGTTGCGATCCTGCTGCGTTGCTATGCCTCGCCCCCTTACCCCCGGCGAACAAACGGGCCAGTGCCCGTCGCTGTTGCTAATGCTAACGCTATGCAGTTGCCACTGCCCCCAAAGCCTGGTTGACCGGTATCACCGGTCCTCTGGGTCCTCCGTCATGCTGTGGGCCACCTCAGGCAGCCCTGGGACCCACGGGATCGAGCGAGGCAGGAACCACCTGTCGGCGCGAGATGCCCGGTAACACCAGTAGACGGCATGATAAGTGGTTATGACTATGACTATGACTATATATATATATATATGTATATATATGTATATATAGATATATATATATATATATACACACACATATATATATATATATATATATATATATATATGTATATATATATATATATATATATATATATATATATATATATATATATATATATATATATATATATATATATATATATATATATATATATATATATATATATATATATATATATATATATATATATATATATATATATATATATATATATATATATATATATATATATATATATATATATATATATACATATATATATATATATATTATATATTATATATATATATATATATATATACATATATATATATATATATATGTATATAAATATATATATATAGTCATAGTCATAGCCAAAACCACTTATCATGCCGTCTACTGGAGTTACCGGGCATCTCGCGCCGACAGGTGGTTCCTGCCTCGCTCGATCCCGTGGGTCCCAGGGCTGCCTGAGGTGGCCCACAGCATGACGGAGGACCCTGAGGAGCGGGGATACCGGTCAACCAGGCTTTAGAGGCAGTGGCGACTGCGAAGCGTTAGCATTAGCAACGGCGACGGACGCTTGCCCGTTTGTTCGCCGGGGGTAAGGGGGCAAGGCACAGCAATGCAGCAGCATCACAACAAGCAGAAAGCAAAGGCTTCTCCGTCCGGCGCAAAGCAGCAACCAAGGCACAAAGAAGCACCCATGCGGCGAACCAAGAGCGAACTCTCCGTTGTTCGCGTACCCCCGCCACCGTGGAGACGTCCAGTACCCGTGACCCCACGTAATCCACTGTCAGTTGCGTACTCGTCAATACCGGCCACCCCTGACTCCTCATATGCCACTGCCAGCACGCAATAACCCTTGTATGCACAGCCAGGATTTCTGGGAGGCTCCAGCCTAGCCTGGCCCCCAGCCTTCATCGCCCCCATGTCCCCACAATGTACGCCGCCGACCCACCGCATCAGTCCCCTAGTATAGCACAGAAACACGGTATCAATCTCCACGTCCCCTTGGCCCTGAGCAGCACCCACACCCCAGATATATATACTGTGCCGGCACTCCTTGTCAGGGGCCAGAACCCAATCAGCTTCGAGGCATCCTTTTGCCCACGTATAATATAACCTGAGGGTCTACAGGGGGGGACGCTGGCCGCTACGCGACAGGAGTGGCGCAACCCGTGAATATCGCTGGCTGGGATTCGGGCTGGTGGGTGCCGTAGCTTGATTATCGACCCCCTGTAGACCCACCAGAGGCTCGCATCGGGCTGTGGTAACCAGGTGCACCTCATCTGGCCCACATACTTTACCCTGGCGCCTACCCTTGACCCTTACCTGCACTGATTGGCCAGCTCCCGTGGTTGCGCCTCTTCCGCCACAGCAGCGGCCAGGCCGCAGGTTCGGCCCCCACCGACGACGTGGCGAGCCTACTTATAGCATTGGCCCGCGCGTCACCCCCTGGACCACTCAGCATGCTGCTCCTTCTCTCTCTCTGCCTCTAGCCGAACGGACTGGCGCGCCCCAGGGGTAAGTCGTTACAAATAGTGAGGCGACCGCATACTCTTCGCTACGACGCCGCGCAGTACCGCTGTTGCCACGCCGATGCCACCTGCGAGCCGCCACCACACGCACCACCGCAACCGCAAGGCCATGGTAAGAGGTTAGACTATGTACATGCCCGCAGGCACGGTCCCTCTAGTCCGTTAACGGGGCCAGGGGATGCCCCTACGCGCCCCCTGAGTTGTTAGAGGGGTCAGGGGGACACCCCAGTACCGCCATGCATCCCCGCAGCTCCCCCAATGTACGGTTCCCCAGTACCGCCGCGTACCCCCACCGTACGAACTCCAGTACCGCCGCGTATACCCCCGAGACGCCAGTACACCGTCACCTTGAACTCTGCGTGCCCCTCGTGAGTGCTCCTCCCACGCTGCCACGCCGTCTCAAGTACGCCCGCCATACAGTCCACCTGACGACCTCGCCGTCACATCCCTCTATGCACACATCACCACTTCGCCGCCGCTCCCGGGGCCTGCAGGCTGTCTCCGCAACCCCGTGTAACACTCCCAGGGGGCGCCGCAACGCGTGCACCGTAGCGCCGGCAACGACGTCGCCCGCCCCCAGACAACTCTCTGCACCCCTGGTGTATCCCGAGCAACCACTCCCAGTACTGCCGTAGCCAGGCCGCCAGTAGAGACCCCGGTGCCACGGGAATACCCTACAGGGTTACGGGCCTTATTACCCTGGTTGGTGAAGCCGGTTCGGACCCCCGTGGCCATCTTTGGGTCACTTGGGGTGTGTATCTATGTGCCGGCAAGCCGCCATTGGCTGATATCATACTCTCCCATCCACCTGGCCTAGCCCGATGTGATAGTGTGATAGGTTTGGCCATTCCGGCTATGAGCGGCCATATTCAGTACCGAGGCGCCGCCAGCTGAGATTTATATATCAGAATATCAGGAATCAACAGGGTTTTTTTATCATAATGTTTCCGTAATTTTTCCGCCTTCCGTTCTGATTGTCAATGTATCGGCGACTGTCAGTTGGCTCGCAATTTTGGGGTAACCGATTGGTTAACTGTTATTTATGGATATTTTGGCTGAAACCCCGATGAAGGGTCAGATTTCATCAGTAAAGGGTTCGTTGCTTCGGCAATTTTCATATTATACACTCGCAAAATTAATCCAATTTTTTCAGACTTTCAGAATCGGATTTTCGACTTCGACATCGCCGCACTTGATATGACGAATCTCGAGTGGTCATACATTCTTCCCCGATCACGAATCAACCTTTCTTTTGTTGTGCCCTTCATTTTGCTTGGAGATATAGTCGAAACAAAAGTGATTTGTGAGGCCACTTTGAAAGGTCATATCTCTGGCTCACGGCGAGGAATACCAATTTTGAGAATCGGGTTGGAACTGCCTTGGTATCAACTTAATTTAGGAAGCGTCAAACGCCTTTGTTGTGTAAACATGCCCGCTGCAGCAAGGGATAATGGTCAAGAGGGTAGAAAGGGATATATAACTTTTGGACCGTGCAACCGAATATTTGAATGCGACTTTCGAGTGTGCCGCATGAGTGTTGGTGTTGCATAGAAACTTTCCCTGGGTTCCTACGTATTTTTATTGTGAAGTTATGCCCATGGAGGGGCATGGCATATCATGGTGGGAGCCACTTTTTGAGGGTATGTGTTATATGCATGGTATGTGCTTCGATATGCTCACGCCCATGTTATTTATCTCCGTTTGTAGGAAGATATATGGAGTCATACGTGGCAAGGGCTTTGCCCATGTCCCAATGGTGAACTCCATAGCGCTAGACTAAGTCTACCGCTCATATAGTGCATGTGGGAGGGCTTACGGAGCGACCCACGAGCGCCACTATCAATTTTCCCATTTTCACGGCGCGTGTTGGGAGGAGGTTCGAAGGTGTCCCTATGCGTCCATGTGGTGATCCAAGTGGGGGAATTGTTTGCAAATGGTCCCAAGCAATTACGTTTTGAATCATATGTTGATACCATTGGTGAGCGAAGTTATATACTATTATAATTATCTTGAATTTGGCATTATTTGCATGTTTTTGACCTCATTTTATGCTCATTTTTGTGTTTCATGTGCTCAACTGGTCGGCTAACAGTATAGTGCCTAGAGATCCCTGAACTATGGTATGTTGCTTATATGTTGGCATATGCTCCGGTGTTGCACCTCACCATATGCCTGATCACATGGTCACTTTGGCTTGGCACACGAGGTCTCACAAAATTAGGTCTCAAATTCATGAGTTGACTTGTGAAGCATGTTATGTACATAACCGGAGGGGTTTCAGAGCCAATGATGTGATATTCTTGGGCATGGACCTTTGGTCTATATCACCCTTGTATATTACTTTCCGGTTTGGCACATGCATGGAGCATTTGAACATTTGCCGTATGCATTTTGGAGCATATAATTAACTTTTGGGCAATATGGTGTGATTTGCCTGATTTTGCCATGTTGTGAGGTCATCTTCATGGGGTAGTTCTCCAAGCCCAATCAACTCCAAGTCCAACCAAGGCTATGTCAGGGTAGGGCATGGTCCTGAGTGCTACTCTAGGCCATGACACGCCACCTCCCCTATTGGGCTAGGATTGTGAGGCTTGGGTCTGAACACATTTTTGGAGTTTATGTAGTGACTATTGACACATGGCATTTAGCCATCTTATTTGACTGGGTTCAGGGCATCATGTTGGTGAGTCAGGGGAAGGTCTTGAGTCCAGGGAATGAGGGGTCTGCGGCTGAGTCTGTGTATGTTTAACTCTTTCCCCAACTTTGCTTTATTTGTGTTCATATGCCAATTTCAGGGCTTTCTTCTTTGGTGCAATTCTTGTACATGCCCGCCACAGTGAGACAACCGCTGTGTTGAACGGAAGCCCGCAGTTTGGATTTGGATTTGGATTGTGCTTGGTGCTGCTGGGGATCTGTGTGAAGGAGTTTTTTTCTATTTTTTGTGGTGATGCAGACCCTGGTGAGGAGCAGGACCATGGGAGTGACGGGCGGAAGGGGTACAGCAGGGGCCCGTCCTGGTAGGGACCTTCTTTATTGGGACGACCCATGACACCTCACTGTTGTATGCGGCGACCCGGGGCAGGCGGGTGAAGCATCCCTGTCCGACCCTCATGCACGGGGGCAGTACGGCTCACCATCAGGCCGGCACGAACTGTCACATCGCGTTGGCCGTCATACGCCGCCTGCGAGTACCGCACAATCAGGCCATGAGGGCACTGCTTCTCAGGTGCTACCCCCTCTACTGCGTCCAGCGTAGGGACGGTAGCAGGTGCACCCACAATTCCTAACCCCATCAATCTGCATCACGCCCGGCCCCCACCACGCCGTCACCATTTGCTCCGGGATGCCACAACCAGAGTATCCGTGAGTCGCCCTCCAGAGCCGCCCATCTTAGCAGCAGGGGCAGGGCTGCCGACGGCGCACCAGGGCACCGTACCCCTTCCACTCGGACGCTCTTCAGGTCACCCTGGATTGTCTTCCAGGCACTTGAGGACATCTGTCCAGAGTGCCACAGTGCCCACCTCGCCTTAGGCCACCCCCTATCGGCACGCTCCTTACATGTCCCGCATAGTGGGACGGAGGCACATTGATGGACCCAAACTGACCCTGTCTCTCCGCACCCGTGGCATCGCTGCGGAAGCACAGACCGCGACGGATTGCAGCTACTATCACAACACTGCGACCACAGGTCCTGCCATACATCGCAGCATGCGTCCTGGAGTCCGAGCAAAGCACCCGCCAGCGTGCGTGCTGTGCCAAAACTGAGTAGGCTGCGCCTCGCTTCCTCCCACGTGGACACCGATGAAGTATCGGTCGCCCGTCAGGCATCACCGGCAGGCCCGCAATCGGTTGGGGCCACCGCGCAACTTTGGGGCTGTGTGTGCCATGCGCCAGGAGCTCCCAACCGTAGTCCCGTAAGACCTCCCAGATGACATCAACCCCGTCTTGCCCCGGGCCCCTGGCGGATGCTAGAACCAAGCGTTGTCCTCCCGCCCAAGCCTCAATGACCGCCGCGAGGCCCAGGGTGTCAAGGGTGTGACGGGCATCGGCAGCCACGTCGTCGTCCCCCTCTGGCAGAGAGAACATGGCCTTCGTGACGTGGCCTTGTGCGTCGTCGCCCTGTACCCGTGCCAGCTGCTTGGAGCCCACTAACACTGCCATGGACCGCCGCTCCGTGACCGCTGGTATGGCTCGTCGCAGCTGCCGGTCATACAGCCACAACGTACCCACGTCAAGTACGACAGCCACCGCCAGGATTGTGAGACTGCACAGAGGTAGAAAAGTTTATAGTGTTTTCAGCACTGTGTTTTTGCTTCTCCTGCTGCTTGTTGTTGCTGTAGGGTGTCCTGCTGCCTGTTTTGGATGATGAAAAGCTTTTGTTTGTTGAAATACAGTAAAGCCAAGTCAATCCAGGATAGCCCAAGCCAATAGTATGCAAGGAGAAGGTAATTCAGGATCAAAGCATGAAGGGCTGCAGTGTAAACAGTGAAAGCTGATTGGATATTCACAGAAACTGCAACTCAGGTTACAAATGAATGCATATTCACAAAGATAGCTGAAATGTTTTGGGAAAAGAGTCAGAAAACTGCCTCAGGATCACTCTCTCTCCATAGTGCCATCGTAGGAGATGTGAACTCTTTGTTTTGGGTCCCATATGTGCTGAGGTGGCATGGTATGTGGCGATGAGGTCACTGCCATGTCACATGGGATCTTCCTACTTAGCTAGGCTGACCAGGAATTGAACCCAGGACCTCTCAAAAAGAGGTGCCCAGCCCCCTAGGGTGCATACCACTAGGATAGCTAAGAATTCATGGAAAAACATAGATAAATTCATAGGCTCTACTTTAGGTATGTCAGTGCTCAGTCAACTCAGGAAAAGATGTTTTACTTCACATTGAAAGGGGATTAAGGGGTCCACTCCATATCCTGATTGGGTGTTTGGTTCCATAGGTCAAAATGTGTTATCACCACTTTTGGTTGGACCAATACTAAGACAAAATGCATGGATGCTCAGTGCATCTCTAATACAACTAGAGTATGCCTCAAAGCAATGGAAAAGCACTTTTTCTTACTCCCCCCTTGTGCTGTGGTGGCCACCACTGTCGCATTTTAGGAAAAAGGGAATTTTCCTTGGCCTTTCCTTGGTTTCCACATCTACTTTAAAATACCTACAGTCTCCCTCACACTGAAAAATGGGCGCTCACCATGGCTGGCGTCCTTTTGCTGCTCTGATTGTATCATTTCCTCCAGAAGACTCAGCGCTCATGGCGCTGCCGGGGCTCCTGTGGCTTGGTTGGGTTAGATTGGGAGCATGCCAAACATGTGCATATGCATCCCTCCCTCCAAGACGCAGCGTCGACACAACCCAAGGCAAGACACAACATACACACTCGCATGGGTTCTCGTAAACCTGCTGGCGACCTGTGACCTGTCTTAGGGCGAAGGGAGTCGAAAAAGAAATTAATTTGCCCCTTGGTGGGGTCTTGGTTCTGCTCAGTCTCTCCAGGCACCTGCGTTTCGGCCCGAACACGGCCTACTCAGCGAGGCTGCGCGTGGGTATCTGCAGAGGCAGGAATGGGAGAATTATGGACGAATCCACGCAAAAACGAAGCGACGACACCAAAATCCGTCAAATGACGGCGTAGAATTTTTCTGAAACGACACACCTGAGTAGAATCCAATTGTGCATCAGAAGCACATTTTTATAGAAATTATAGTCATCTATGGATTTTTTAAATCCAGAAATTCATACGCATAAAATGGCGGCGCGCAGGAGCGGCTCCTAGCGAAGCCCCGGAAAATGGAAAAATAATGGAATTATAAACGTATGTATCACGTAGTCTTGAAAATGACGAGACACACATTAATAAACAAACATACAGATTCCACCCACACTAATAGAAGCTTCAAAAATTCAAGAATTCGAAAATCAACGAAAAGACTTCAATGAATCAGGTATAAACTACAGGTATGTTCGTTTAGCATGCCGCATACACATTGCTCGTCTCGTGTCTCCGTGAACGAGCCTTGTAGCAGCGCTAACAAAGATAGAACGCGATAGAGGGATTGATTAGAAAGATTGCAGATGATTAGCGGTCAGATCAGGGTGATTAGACATACACACAAGTGCATAGCAACGTTCTTCGCGTGCGCCCTTTTTGTCCTCTCACTTTGCTTCACTTTCCAGCGGTAGGTAAGGTAGGTACGCCCAGGCGGGGCCACCCCCTGGTGGAGTCAAGATTGACGCGTACATGGGCAGGTTTGCCCACGATCCTGTCGCATACTCGTGCATGCACACACGCATTAAAGGGTAGGCCACGCGAAGTGCGCACGGTAAACCATGTTTAGGCTACCCAGGGGCTCCTCGGTACGTTCTTTAAGAGAACCTGAGGAGTCCCTTAACGCTTGCTTGCTTGACAAGGGTAGCTGCTCCATGCAGCGTGTTTGCGGACAGCGTATTATAGGCCACACTGAGAAGGGTATAATACCTGGAGTGTGGCTTGGTTCCTTCGCCGCAAACGCCCTTTCATTTGCCTTTGTTTTACAGGTGGGCAGGTAGGGTGATTGGTGCAGCAAAAATTTTTTTATGCCCTGCTAAACAAGGGCGCAGATCACACAAACAAGTAACTCCGCTCCGCCTGTGGCAGAGCAGGGAGTCCGACTTCATCGACATCTGCGCCTTGCACGCGAGAGCACTCCTTCCCTCCAAGCCCTTGCAGGGGAAACGCGTTGTGGCGTCCCCTGTGAGGCCACAGTTGCTTAGCAGCGCTGTGTTCTCTTGTCATTTCACAGGTGGGTCGCTAGGACCCATGAGACCTTCACTTTCGCAACGCCCAGTAGAGTGTGCGTGTAGGAGTGGTAGTCCTGAGTGGGGGCTACAGCCAGTTGCCCAGTGCTCGCCCACCAGGATGGTGCCACTGTAGGGTGTGTAGGACCTGTAGGGGGTGTGTCACTGTCCCACCCTTTTCCTGCAATTTTAGCGGGGTTGGTGGGCTGTGGCAGTGGTTAGGTCAGTGTTTTGGCCACATAGCAAACGGCGTTTTCAAGCCTTCATAGCTTTTGGCCACCCCTCCCTGTAGTAGACAGATAGGTAGGGAAAACAATACCTGGATTAGCACGCTGGGTATTCCCCCAAGGTTTTGCGCCAGCACAGAAATTGGGCGCATAGGGGAGGGGAGACCCGGGGCGTACCCCGTGGCATCAATAAGCCAACCCTCCAGGTTTAGCAAGGGCGCAGACTTGGGTATAATTAGGACACCACTTCTGCGGCTTGCTCTCAGGACCTTAGGAATAGCACACTCACACATACGCTTTGGCAGGTAAGGGTAAGGTTCAGTCCCTAGCTTTAGTCTTGGAGGCAAGCGTCTCAGCGAGCCTCAGCAACTCACCAAGGTTGTTCTGGGACAAGTAGTCAACCAGAACTGAGTTTAGGCGTCCCTCCGGTAGAACAAATGCAGAGAACGGCTCCCAGGTGGCCTCTTCGACTCCAAACCCTTCCCAGAGGGTGAGGAAGCGCCAACCCTGGCGATAGCGGTGGCGTAGGACAGACTTCACCAGGTAGAAGCCCTCCTTAGCCATCTTCTCGGCGTTCATGTCGGGGAGTTCACCTTCAACTTCCATAGGGCTGGCAGCCCCTTGTAGGTCCAGAGCGGCGATTTCCTCGTCGTTCAGCTCCCACTCCTCCCCACAGAGGTCTTCAGGATCATGGTAGCGCTTCAGGTGCTGAGCAGCGCACACCAGGGTCCCCCCTAGACGGGGAGAACACCGCACGGTGATACGGTGTCCATCCACAGATAGGATCTTGTACGGCCCGAAGTATGGGTCATCGCTGGTAGAGCGTGGCCAGGCAGGTAGTCGACTGTGGTGCACCAGCACCCAGTCCCCCTCTTGGTAGGTGGCCGGTACACGGTGCTTGTTCTTCTTGTTCCACTGACGCTCCCTCACTCTCTGGAGCATAGCCTTGGCCTTGTCCACCTTCGCTTGTTGCTCTTGGACCCATTCACCCACAGAAGAATGGGTGTCCTCTGGATAGGGGGCATGTAGGAACCACGCCGGGCGCCCCATGAATAGCTCATGTGGCGAGTAGCCAGTAGCTGAACTC
This sequence comes from Eutreptiella sp. 'Long Island Sound 2002', assembly GCA_964036045.1. Lineage (NCBI taxonomy): Eukaryota > Euglenozoa > Euglenophyceae > Eutreptiales > Eutreptiaceae > Eutreptiella > Eutreptiella sp. 'Long Island Sound 2002'. Next base: position 111,264,566 of record OZ038382.1, read on the forward strand.
TCTTGGGAGTTCATCATCAAGGATATGACGGGGAGTAGTCTTACCCAGTCTCTGGTGCGTTCAGTTTTGCACCATATCCTGACGTTCTCCTTCAGGACACGAATCTGTCGCTCACATAGGGGGTTGCTCGTGTGAGAGTAGGGAATCCCCGTAGACACCTGGACATTGAGGGATCTCAGGACCCTCTTGTACCAGCCAGTATCTGAGCGTACTCGTACGTCCTCATCGGAGTTGATCTCCTTGGGCGCCCCATAGACACAAAACCACTCCTCCAGGAGTATCTTGATAGTCTCCTCCCCGGTAATGTGCTTGGTACATGGGAACACCCTGGAAAACCTGGTCAACCCACAGGTTACTACGATGGCGAAGTCATAGCCCCCGAACTTCGGCATCTCCGTGTAGTCCACGTATAGAACACTGTTAGCACAGTGAGGGATGGGCAGGGTCGAGTAGAGACCTCTGTCCCTGATATCCCCTGGTTTACAGGACCTGCACGGGCACTTGTCCACGATAGGCTGGAGTGTCTTCCGCAGTTGGTCGTCAGTCCACGTAGTGTGGAACCACTGCTTGAACAGCCTCAGGGTACGGTCAGCACCCACGTGACCACTGGACTCATGGGTCCACTTCAGCAGCGCTGGGACTCGGTCACTAGGCACCACGATGCGGTCCTCGTGCCAGAGGTAGCTCTTGTCCCGCTTCCACTGGTCTTGGTTGACCAGGAGGGGTTCAAGGCGTTTCTCCAGGCGCCGGTAGATATCCCCAAACTCCTGTAGGTACTCCGATTGTTGGAGTCCATCCAGGGGGCGTATCATGGTCATTTTCAGGTCCAGGTGTACGTCCGTACGGCTGAACCCCTCCTTAGCCAGCGCTTCAGACCGGGCACCAATCAGGGCGTCGAAGTTGTTGCGGCTGATGTAGTCGGCACACTCATTCTTCACCCCCTGGATATGGTGTACCGTCAGCCGTAGTTGACTGAGGTAGGTCCACCAGCGACGTAGCTTGGCCTTCTCAGGTGGGGGACCCTTCTGGAAACTGCGGACCGGTTCTTGGTCGCATAGCCAGACCACAGGGTTACTCCCCAACAGTCGTGCTTGTGAGGATAGCACCAGCATACCCGCGAGCAGTTCCTGCTCATAGGTGGAGTAGTTCCCCCTGGCCTGGTTCCACTTCCAGTTCCAGTGGCCCAGAGGTACTAGGACCCACTTGTCGTCAGGGTAGCTGTGCTTGAGGGTTCCATCTCGGTTGAGACCTTCCGTCCCCCATTGGGAAATGGCCGAGTCGAACTCCTCCTTCTCTAGTGCTTGCCATTGGAACAACGTTCCACCACCGCCCACATTGCTGGCGTCGGTCACCAGGATAATCTCCCCTTGTGCCCTAGGCACGCCCAAGCACTTAGCGTTGGCTACCTTGTCTTTGAGCTCGTCAAACGCTTGTTGCTCTTGTGGGCCCCAGCGCCAAGTAGTACTCTTCTTGATCAAGTCAGTCAGTACAGCGCTGGTGTAGGTGAAGTTTTTGATGTGGCGGCGATAGAAGTTGCACGCCCCAATGAAACTGCGTACATCATAAAGTCCTTTCTTGGGGTCTTCGTGTCGTACCTTGGCATCCATCAGGGGTTTGGCCTTAGAGGCCGCTGGGGTCCACCACCCATAGCCAACGTCAAACCCCAAGTACTGCATGGTCTCCTGCATGAACTCACACTTCTCCAGCTTGAGTCGTGTGTGGTTCTCCTGGCAGACCGCAAAGAACTCACCCAAGAGGATTAGGTGATCCTCCTGGGTATTGGTCCCGAGGCATACATCGTCGATGTGAGCCTCCATCTGGGCCCCACGGGATATGAGCTCCTGCACCTTAGGTCTCCTTCGTAGGATGGACAAGATCTTGTTCATCGGCTCTTGGAACAGAGCGGGTGCGTTAGCCACGATAAATGGCATGACGTTCCACTTGAATACCCTCCCCTGAGGGGTGATGAAGGCCAGTAGTTCCTGCGCGTTGGGCGTCAGGTCCACTTGCCAGAATCCACTTCGCTTGTCCATCTTGGTCTTGTAGCGACAGGAGGCTATCTTCTCCAGGGTAGACTCCATATTGGGAATGGACCCTGAGTGGTTCAGCGTCTTCTTGTTCAGCTCTCCATAGTCCACTACCAGCCGTTTGGCTGTAGACCCAGGTTTAGCCACCAGGAAACAGGGGCTGCAGTGTAGGGGGTAGTCCCCGTCTTTGTACTCCAGGACTAGGCCAGCGTCGATACATTCTTGTATCTGTCGCTCGATCTCATAGGCCTGCTCTTTAGGAGCTGGATAGGGTCTCCTCCGAATCTTATGACCCACGAACTCGGGTTTCAGCTTGAGGTCCATCTGTACCAGCTTGTCGCATGAGGCTGGAGGGGGTAGTTCTCCGAACACCTCCAGATAGGTCCTTATCAGCTTCTGTACCCGCGGGTCCAATACCTTGATCTTGTCCTCCATGTCCTCGTCGGAGTGTAAGTTGCTTGCCCCTTGAATAGACGTCGGGAGGTGGTCCTCCACCGACTCTTCGCCCGCGGTAGCATCCTTCAGCCCTTGATAGGCATACAGAAGGTCTTGCTCAACCATCTCCGGTGGACGATGGCAACATAGGCACGCTCGAGGGGGTTCACATACACATTCCTCCGAGAGGTCGTCCTCCTCTGGGGTCCTCACATGGGCACCCCATACGCTCTTCATGAGCTTGAGATCTACCTCCCTTTGCCAGGTGGTGATCTTCTGTTCGAGGTCCTCCTTCAGTTGGGATAGGTCTCCCATACGTCCTTGCTTCAGTGGCCATGAGCTGCGGGTAGGCTTCGCGTAGCATAGCTCTTTCGCCACCAACTTACTCTTGGAATCCACATACTCCCTGAGCCTGGATCGAGGGTCCAGCTCCTCATCCACGGGGTCTTCCACCCTCATGGAGAGTAGGGGTTTTAGTGGGGCGACGTACTCGGCGTTCTCCACTTCCTCCACCGCGGTCTGCACGAAGAAGGCGTCGTGCTCAGTTTCGTCGTCTGAGTTGATAGAGCTATGTAGCTCAGATAGTCCACACTCAGAGACTCCATCAGGTACAGGTACATGACAAGGGGAGTTGGGGGCGTTGGTTTTAGTCACGACGTATTCATCTCCTCCGGGTGTAGTTTCAACAGCATCTTGAGGTCGTAGGCGATCCTTCAAGTCACCCAAGGCGAGTCCATCGCTTTCTCGTTGTATAGCCTGGACCAGAGTAGGGTCCAGGTCTTCCCAGGGGATGGAGGTAAGACTTCCGTCCACCACGCTGAGCATACTCCCCCATCCGGGCTTCCCAATGGGCGTCTTGCGTCCCAGAGGCACGTAGATGGCCTCATCAGGTAATCGCACCGAGCTGATAGTCAGCTTGTCAAGGAGGGTTCGCCAGTACTCGTTCCCCCCATGGGCTCCCCAATCGGGGGAACACAGGACCATACGGGAACGTTCCAAGGCCACCTTGGTCAGCACCTCCCCCAGTTCACTGAATCTGGGGTTCCCGTAGGCCAGCCGGAAAGAGGGCCAGTAAAATTTGTAGCTGCAGTTCTTCCCCTTGCTGCAGTATAGGTCCAGTACATGCTGCTTGTCGCTGGCGAACAGCTCCACACTTAGGTCTTCTCGAGAGTAACCCAACTCCTTCAGACCTTGGTCTAGGACTTCCCCCAATAGTTGATAGTCCTCAGTTTTGGAGGCCGCCATCATGTTCGAGGGCTCCTCCTTCGATAGTCTCAGGTAACTCGAGGTATGTTCCGACTGCTCCAGTGGCACAGACTCTCTGCCACTGCCGTGGTCCACGTACAGGAGGTAGGGCGCTTGCAGCGTCAGGGATTGTATCTGGGAGTGCTGCACGAAGAAGTCAGTACCCAGTACAAAGTCGAAGGCCTCAGTGTCCATCACATAGAACCGATGGGCGATAGTTCGTGAGCCCATAGGTACCTCCACTTCACAGTCCCCGCAGCTGTGCACCACATGTCCATCCCCCATGCGTATAGCGGCGGTGGTCATGGTGTTCTTCAGGCTCCCACAAGGTAAAATTTTCTTGGCCACTATAGATATTGTGGCGCCAGTATCCAGTACCCCCAGGTATTCACGTCCCCCTAGTCGGATACGTACCCAAAACACCAGGTCTTGGGTGCCACCAGAGCGTCCCCGTCAGAACTCCGCGGGACAGGTCACCTCGAACCCCTTGTTCCGCAATTTGCGGGCCATCCTCATGAAACGGCTTCTCTTCTTGGCGTTGCCGTCATCACCACCTTCATGCTCACGCTTGGCTCCTTGTTCTTGCTGGGCCTGCGTCTGTGAGCGTGTGGTAGGTCAAGACTGCCCTCCAGAGGGCTCGGAGTTCCCCCCTGGATTAGGGTTGGGGTTACCTCTGTTCTTGTCCTTGTTCTTGTTGTCGTTCTGGCGGTTAGCGCCTCCTCCTCGTCCACCTTGACCCTTGTCTTGACCACCTTGACCACGTCCTTTCGACTTGCCCTTGCCGGAGTCGTTGCCTTTGGCCTTGACTCCACCTTTGCCTGAGCCTTTGCCAGGATCTTCCCCCTTAAGCTTCGCCGATAGGCGTTGCTTATGGTAGCACTCGTCCTCGTAGTGCTTCCGCTTACCGCAGAATGCACACGGGATGGTGCAGCGGTAATGATCCGGCAGCTTCACTTTGGCGCCGGTGATCTTCTCCTGCTGCTTCCCCTGGACGACGAAGCAGTCCCGCTGCTCGCAGTCAGAGGCGTGCTTCAGGTGGCCCTGCTCGTCTCTGGCATCACACCAGAATAGCTCCTTCACGTTCTCCATTAGGCGGGCGTGGGCGTGTTTGGGGGTAGTCCCCTGCCCAGGTCGGGACCCTTGGTACCCTTTGCCTCCAGAACCTCCACCACCAGGACGGTAGTTGTTCAGGTGCTGGTCGCTCTCCTTCTCCGGCGCCATCTCCAGGAGCAGCACGCATAGATCCTCGTAGCGGAGGGATCTAGCCTTGCGCTCAGCCGTCAGACGGCACTCGTCCCATAGCTCTCGGGGGAGCTTGGCGCACAACCAGAACAGCAGGTCGTCGCTGCTGTAGGAACCGGGCGTCAGTCGTCCAGCCCAGTGATCCAGGTCCGCCAACAGCTCGGAGACCCTGCCAGGTTTGGGGTTGTTGGGCAGCACGGGCAGGTTCTGGATCTCGGCCCTGATGGAGAGGTCGGTCTCGTAGGTTGGGTACTGCCTCTCCAGGGCAACCAACACATCGGCAAAGGTGGCGGAGTTAGTGATGATCTGCCTGACCTGCTTCTCCAGGTATTTGGTCTTGCAGCACTGCAGGAGCAGGTCGCATTTCACTCGCCCACTCGCGTGGGTTTGGCCGGTCAGTCGTAGGAACCGGCCAAAGTTCTCAGCGAACTCGCTGAGGTCCTTGCCTGTGAACTCAGGCAGGTTCACCACTATCTTGGAGGTGGCAATAGCCTTCGCCTCCTGAGCCCGGCGTCTCTCAGGGCGTCGGGTCTTCCTCTTCTTCTTCTTCTTCTTCTTACCCTTCGGGTCCTCGGGGTCCTCAGGGTCTTTGTCATCCGATGGCGAAGAAGAATCCATCGACGGCGGCTCGTCGTCGGAGGGGTCTCCGCCTAGATCACTGGAGCCATAAGGCTCGACGTCCACCATAGCCCTTAGGGCTGTCAGCCCCAGCTGGTCCAGCTCGGCCCTCGTCGAGTTCGTCACGTGGCTGTAGGGCGGCTGGGCCGTTCTCGGGACGAATGGACTTCTCGGTACTGCTGCAGGAGTCGGCATCGGTCGGCTCCTCAGGCTCCCCAGGGTATTTGTCAAACCTGCCGCCAGGTGGTTAGCCTGTACTCGGTGGGGTGACATTCCCACCGTCGTAGGTGCCGCATGGGACGGGATCATCAGGGGCTCCAGTTTCTCCCTGATCTCTTGCGTGAGGTCGCTCACGATTTGCGAAGTGGCTCCTCGGAGCACCTCGTTGATCTCCGACCGCGTCAGGGACCTGTTGGAGGATCTTCCCGATCCTCTACTCCTGCCTCCCAGAGACTCTGGTCCTCTCCTCAACCCACTCAAGGGTGCATACCCAGGTGCATACCGAGGAACTTCCATGTAGGTTCCAGTGGCGTGGAGTGGATGGGGATGGTCAGCCGCATACCATCGCGGTGCAGAGCTGGAAGCCACCGGCTCACTGGCAGTAGTTGCCTCAAGGAACGCAGTGGTAGGCGGGCCCATGCCATAGGCGGGGTAGTGAGGCGTGCCAGTAAAGCCTGTGCCCTCTGCCATAGGCGGGTTGGTTGTGGAAGTGGATGTTGCGGCGACTGGGAGTGTGGTGGTTATGGGAGAGGGTGATGCATGGAGGCCAGAAGCGCTTGGTGCGCCTTCGAAGGTAGGGACATCCGTCGGGTCCTGCCCTTGCTCCTCTCCTTCGTCTGCTCCGTCTCCAGCATCCTTCTCGCTCTCTCTCTTCCTTTTTGCAGGCTGCGCCACCACCTCCTCAACAAACAGGGCCCCGAAGGCCGTCTGGAGGCCATCCAGTGAGTCCTCCGCCGTATCCACTGGCCCATGTAAGGGCTCCGCTGAAGGTACAGCGCCAGGCGCCGGCCTTGCCGGTGCCTCAGGCGCTGGCGCTGTCTTCACGTCGGCGTCCACTCTTCCTGGATCCATCTTAATCCGCCCTTCTGCTTATATTTGCCTGCTCGGAGCACTGGTTGTACGGCGCGGGGTCGCTGCCGGTGCACAGAGACAGGCTGCCTCTGCTACCAGAAAAGTTTATAGTGTTTTCAGCACTGTGTTTCTGCTTCTCCTGCTGCTTGTTGTTGCTGTAGGGTGTCCTGCTGCTTGTTTTGGATGATGAAAAGCTTTTGTTTGTTGAAATACAGTAAAGCCAAGTCTATCCAGGATAGCCCCAAGCCAATAGTATGCAAGGAGAAGGTAATTCAGGATCAAAGCATGAAGGGCTGCAGTGTAAACAGTGAAAGCTGATTGGATATTCACAGAAACTGCAACTCAGGTCACAAATGAATGCATATTCACAAAGATAGCTGAAATGTTTTGGGAAAAGAGTTAGAAAACTGCCTCAGGATCACTCTCTCTCCATAGTGCCATCTTAGGAGATGTGAACTCTTTGTTTTGGGTCCCATATGTGCTGAGGTGGCATGGTATGTGGCGATGAGGTCACTGCCATGTCACATGGGATCTTCCTACTTAGCTAGGCTGACCAGGAATTGCACCCAGGACCTCTCAAAAAGAGGTGCCCAGCCCCCTAGGGTGCATACCACTAGGATAGCTAAGAACTCATGGAAAAACATAGATAAATTCATAGGCTCTACTTTAGGTATGTCAGTGCTCAGTCAACTCAGGAAAAGATGTTTTACTTCACATTGAAAGGGGATTAAGGGGTCCACTCCATATCCTGATTGGGTGTTTGGTTCCATAGGTCAAAATGTGTTATCACCACTTTTGGTTGGACCAATACTGAGACAAAAATGCATGGATGCTCAGTGCATCTCTAATACAACTAGAGTATGCCTCAAAGCAATGGAAAAGCACTTTTTCTTACTGAGGTTGCTGAAGGACCGGCAGCACCTCGCGAGGCCAGCCCATGACGTTCCCCACCGCTGGATGGTTGGCGTACACCTGGAGCCAGGGATCACTCTTGCTGTCAGGGCTTCTCACCATGGTACCACGCACCAGGGCCCACGATTGCGGCGACACCACGCGGGACCACTCCCTGAATGCCGTGATGTCACGTGCCACCCAGGAACCGATCCACTGGCTGAAGGCCTGCGCCACCGCCGCCATCCAGTGAGAAACAAGGACATGGCCTCTTCGTGCGCGATGCACGACCCTGACACCAGCAGTGGGTGCAGCGGTGCCCTCTGAAAGGTTGCCCGCAGGTCGCCGGGGAGGCCGGCAAACGGGTTCCACGGCGGACGCCGTTGGATCCTCCCTGCCGGCGGGCAGAAGGGTGTGTCACCTCGCAGGAACGCGTATACCGCCCTCCTTCGATTTTGCATCGGCAGCTGCATGATCTGGGTGAGCCGATGACTCCTGCGGGCATACACATCTTCCCCAATCTGGACCATGTCCTCCACAAAGAGCCTGGCCTTGGCAGGGCCCCGGGACGACGCCGCTCGCACCGCAGCGAACAGCCGCTTCAGGTCCACGGGGACGACAACCGCCATCAGGGATTCAGTCCACCTGCACCTCCACCGCCCTGTCTGTCAGGGGTAGCTCCGCCTTGAACTCCTCCACACGCCTGCACAGGAGCCCTGCCACCTCCTCGTCCCGCGCACACAGCAGGCGCATGTGGCCAATGTCCTCCTCCGGCCCCCCACAGAAGATACAGGGGTGAGCTGGTGTTGCCAGACGCGTGAGCTTCTGTCTCCACCGTCGCATGACCTGCATTGTGGTCAAGCGACCGTCACGTGCCCGCAGCATATTTCTGTGCGTTGGGCCGTGGTGTACAGCTCCCAGGGGCACCGCGTCGCAGGCGCCAGCCAGTGGCGTGTGCGCCCTGGTGCGTGCCGCTAGTGAATGCCACTCCATCTCCCGGACTTGCTGAAGGGCTTGCATGGATGGCACACGCGGCTCGAGCTCTCCATTATCCCCCGGCACCAAGAGGATGGCGTGCTCCTTTGGTAGGACGAGATGGACAGGCGGGGCCATTGCACGGGCCGCGGCAGAGTCCAGCGCCTCGAGCGGGACCGCCGCCAAGTGCGAGCTCTGCCCCACCACCCAGTGGTGTGGCCCCCCAACTTGTCGTGGCAGCCGCCGCAGTCCCTCCACTATCCAGCTCAGTGCGTGCTGGTTGACCAGATGTGATGTCGGCCCCTTGATGCCACGGTACAGGGCCTCCTGCGCCCTGCGGAGATGCGCTCCTATGATGGACGCATCCACCACGTGCACCATGCACGCTGACGGGGGTGTGTGCAACAAGTATGCCGCCGCGCCAATGATCTCTGCCTCCGGGACCGTGCTGTAGATGGCACCCTTCCAGGTGGGGATTCCGTGGCTGGCCACCGCCACGTTTGTGGCGTCGTCTCCCTGGGGCGACGCATCAGACCATGTGACTTTAGTCGCCACCAGCACCCAGCAGTACCGGTGGGGTTCCAGCCACGCCACGTCGGAGTTGGGGCTCTGCACCACCCTTCCAAGGGACGCCGCACTGGAGGCCGTGAGCTCCGGGGACAGGACTACCTTCGGCCGATACACCGATGTGGTCTCGAGGCGGGGTCACATCCACAGACTGACTTGATGGTGTCCAGGGCGGTGGTATACTCCGCCCCCCAAACCGTGCGGAGGAGGAGGGCTGGTACACCACCACAGATCCCTGTTCAACCGCGCTGCCATCACGCAACGACGTGAGGACGACGTGCGGATCGTGCGGCACGTTCGACATCCGAACCACTTCCGGGGTCGAGTACTCATCCGGATCCGGGACAGGGCCTGCTGGTAGCAGAAGGACAATTGCCCACTCGCTGCACCCGTGAACCGCCGCGCATGCCCCCGAAAACGCTGGCCGCCCGTGCACAATCCAAAGTGGTGACGCGCTTATGCCGCCCCTGGCGTGTGGAGTTAGTAGGGGGACGGACGCCGGATTGTCTTGCTGCTGGTAACCCTCAAAGACGTCCCCCAACAGATACAGGGGGGCGGCTAGCGGGACAAACGGCATGGATAGCCCCGGGTTGACCGGGTCCCATCCTTCCTCCCTGTACACGCCCACCACATACATATATATACATATATATATATATATATATATATACATATATATATATATATATATATATATATATATATGTATGTATACATATATATATATATATATATATATATATATATATACATATATATATATATATACATATATATATATATATATATACATATATATATATATGTATATTTATATATGTATGTATATATATATATATATACATATATATATATATATATATACATATATATATATATATATATATGTATATGTATATATGTATGTATGTATATATATATATATATGTATATATATATATATATGTATATATATGTATATATGTATATATATATATATATATATATATATATATATATATATATATATATATATATATATATATATATATATATATATATATATATATATATATATATATATATATATATATATATATATATATATATATATATATATATATATATATATATATATATATATATATATATATATATATATATATATATATATATATATATATATATATATATATATATATATATATATATATATATATATATATATATATATATATATATATATATATATATATATATATATATATATATATATATATATATATATATATATATATATATATATATATATATATATATATATATATATATATATATATATATATATATATATATATATATATATATATATATATATATATATATATATATATATATATATATATATATATATATATATATATATATATATATATATATATATATATATATATATATATATATATATATATATATATATATATATATATATATATCCGGCCAGGGACAACGGATGGGACCACTTCGTTGACGTCTGCTTGCGGCAGATGTTGGCCCGCGACCCCCAACCGTACAACGCGCCTGACGTTCAGGCGCGGTTCGCAGCGGGCACGGTGCCGTTCGGGGTGCACCTGCTCAACCGACTACTCCGATGTCTACAAGATCTCGGGCAGCTCGAGGACGCGCAGCGCGGGCGGCCCCCAGTGGGATTGGCGGGGCGGCCGGGGTATGCGGCGCCATCTGGGGCTCACCACCACCACCAACTCCATCTCCATCACCTACTTCATCACCCCGTCGGGTTCTTCATGATGCAGCATCACTTCCCACACCAACACGTACAGCCAGCGGCTGTGCCACAGCTCCCCGTCCACCTTCACCATCACCATCACCTTCACTGTCCGCACCAGCATGTGGAGTACACGCATCCCCTGCCCGAGCAGCACCCACGGCTGCCTCAGCACACAATACCGGTGCCGGTACCGGTACCGGTGCCTGCACCGGGGCGGGACGCCAAGCAGCAGGGGGTGTCGCAAGGGGAGGCACGTGGCGTGCCCCCGGGCGAGGCGAGGAGAATGGGGGCGCCTGCGGCTGCGCCACCCCTGGCGGTGCCCCAGCCGGGGCTTACCGCGGCAGGGTCACCACCGCGGACGGTCCAGGTGCCGGATGCAGCCGTGCCGCGCGGAGCCCCGCCCGTGGTGCCGACGGGGCCTGAACCGGTGGTGCCGGGTTGTGGTCCGCCCCCGACGCGTGGGATGCAGGGCGCGGCCCCCATGGGGAGGCCTACGGCGGGGGAGTGAGCGGGGGGTGCAGCGCAGGAGGCGGCAGTGGCCGGCCCGCGAGACATCAGCAAGCTGCTCGCGCAGGCCCTGGAGGCGTACCGGCGGACAGCCGCGGGGAGCGATGGAGCCGCGCCGGAAGGGGCTGACGCCGGCGAGCTGATAGCGCAGGCGCTCGCGGCTGTCGGCCCGAGGGCGGAAGGGGCCAAGGAGAAGCCGTCGGAGGCGGTTGCTTCGGGTGGACAAGAAGCGGGGCGGGGTGTGCCGAAGGCGCAGACACCGGCGGAGGGTGGCGGGGTTGTGGAGCCCTATGGGAGGCGTGCCAAGGGGGAAGGAGTGGAGGACTGGATGTGGGAGTGGCGGGAGTCGCGCCAGGTGGCACCCGGTGAGCCGTGTCTGGCGGGGCTGGCGTACAGCATGGACCTCCATGCGGGCACCAGCTCGGCCCGGCTGCCCGCCAACCTGCGGGCACGGCTGGACGCGGCGGAGGCGGCAAGGGGCGGAGGCGCTGACGAGGGGCCTCTGGCGCCCTGCCCGCCGCGGCCGGACACGCTGCCGGCGATGGTCGCGGCTGGAGAAGGGGCGGAGGGAGAGCAGGAGGCGGAGGGCGAGGGGGACGAGGAGGCGTACGGGCCTGGCGAGTCGGCGCTGGCCCTCATGTTTGAGGACGACGCCGGGCCCGACGTCTACGCCGGCATGGACGAGGATCCGGCCAACGCGCCGCTGCAGCCCATGCCCACTGCGGTGCCGCCCCCTCCCCTGGGGAGCTGTGAGCGGCGGCAATGCAGGTACCATGCGGCCGAGGTTGCCCACAGGCACCGCCTCATGGGCACGGGGCAGCGGGAGTCAGGGATGCTGGCGAGCGCCCTGGAGCGCTACGAGCTCCAGCGCCCAGGGCAGGTCGCCCGGGAGGTGGCCCTGGTGGCAGCTTTCCCGGACGACGGCCAGGTCCGCTGTGTCCAACTGGGGGACGCGGCGGTCCTGGGTCAGCACCCCGGTGATGTCCGGGCGGCCGAGCCCCAGGAAGGCCTCCCCCTGTCGGTGCGCCTTCCGTGGGGCGCCTGCTGGACGAGGCAGCGCTGGAGGACGTGCGGCGGGACGAAGGCGTGTACGTGGCCTTGTGGCGAGCTGGGGCTGACGCTTGGCGTCGCGAGCAGGCCGTGCGGGCACTCACACCCCAGGCGCTGGGGTCCCATGCGCTCCTGGTGGCGGTGCACCCCGAGGGTGCAGAGGTCGTGTTCGGCGCGGACCGCCTGCTGCTGACTGGGGATGGGGCGGTCCTTGTCCCCACCTCCAGCAGCTACCGCCTTGAGAGCCGCGGCGGTGAACTCAAGCTGCTGGTGGTGGTGGGCACGCGCCTCGAGGAGAGCGCCGCCCCCCAGGGGTCCGAACACGCGGTCCCGGGGGGGGTGATGAGGAGGCAGGCCGTGACGGGGACGGGGTGGGGCAGGAGCAACCCACGGGGGAGGAGCAGCAGCAGGATCAGCCAGAGTTGGCCGGGGAGGAGGTGGACGTGCAGGCCATTGTGGCGGCGGCCCTGGCGAAGTTCACGGATGCGGCGGGCCCGCCGCCGACGACGGAGGCACTGGAGGAGGAGGACCAACGCAGGAGGAGTGAGGAGGCACAAGTCGCCATGGAGCGGGACGAGGAGCCGGAGTTCAAGGGTGAAGACGCACAGAGCGCCGTGGAGCAGGACGAGGAGCTGGAGATCATGGGGGCAAATTAGGCGCGTGAGGTGAGTCCACGGGAGCTGGGAGTGGCGGACAGGGCTGGGCCGAAGACGGGGGAGGTGGAAACCTGCAGGCACTGGGACAAGGGGTGGTGCATGCGGGCAGATGCCTGCCGGTTCGCCCGACCCCAGCCGCCGGTGCCGCGCGGAGTACCCCAGGAATTACTCCTGATCTTCCAGGCCATGGTCCGTGTGGGGGCCCTCAGCCTGGACCGCAGCCAGGACCACGGCCGGGGCCACCGAACATTGCTGCAGGAAGCGGTGGTAAAGGCGCAAGGAGGAGGACTCCCAGCGGTGGGGTATGCGGTGGAGAGTGGGGGCCTGGCCGAGTCGGCAGTGGCGTTGCCATGTGGCATGGCGGCCCTGCTCACTCCGTTCCTGGCGGTCTCGTGAAGTAACGTGGTCACCGTCCAGGAAGCTAATCTGGGGTGGGTGTGCACGTGGCACACACATCCTCCAGCATGGACCCTCGCGAGTGGCAGGCTAAGGCGGTCGTCACGTACCTGTCCTGGTCGTTGCCGGCAGCGCCGGGTGCGTGGGCGCAGTGGTGGGACAGGGCGCTCAGCTTGGTGAGGGATGGCAGTGCTGTGGCGGCCTGCCCTGACCTCCCGCGCGAGCCCGTCTCGGTCCAGCCGTGGACTGTCTCCCTGCATCTTCCCATAGTGGCGGCTCGTCTTGCGGCCACAGACCCGGAGGTCTCGCTGCTGGGAGACCGAGAGGGGCCAGGGCTTCGCCTGGGCCAGGGGCTGGAGGTTCGCACTGCCCGCCTCCCCAGCCCTGGGGACGGGGACATCCTGGAGGGGCTCCAGTTCACGCGGGCTGGCGGGGCTGATGTGTGGACCGCTGTCCATCGCCAGCTCCCAGACGCGTGGCCCCAGGTGTACCGGCCCCCTGGTTACGAGCGTCTGGTGGGAGTGGAATGGCGCGTGTGGGCCGCCAACAGCCCGTGCCCGCCCGTGGTCATCCTGCCCAGGAGAACCAGCCACCCCAGCTGGGAGACCGTAGCGGTCTTGTGGGGATGGGTGGCGGTCTGTGGGACTGATGTCCACGTCTTCACTGCCCCACGGGGCACGGTGATCGAGACCGACGGGGGGACAGCATTGCAGCTCACGGCAGAGCCCCTGACCACGCATGTTGTGGTGGCCGTTCTCCAGTGGGGAGCAAACAAGCCACAGCCCTGGCGCGATCCGGTCGCTAGGGCTGTCTGGCAAGACCTGCCGGTCCTTAAGGCCGCCGTCTGGTCAGGAGGAGCAGGGCGGCATCTCCCGGGCGCACTCCCCTGGCTGCGGGACTGCGGAGACGCCTCTCCCCCACCGGCTGAGTTGCGGGGCGCCCTGGAGCACCTGTACTCCAAGCCCAGGCACCAGTTCCTGGTGGCCGCAGACCATGGGGTAGAGCTCAGCGATGACGTGGTCGCGCTGGCAGCCAACGTGGTGCAGTGCATGGCCCCCCAAGCCATGATGCTCCCAAGGGAGGGGTGGGAAGGCCAGCGGCACGACAAAACCCCGGCTGCCCTCCTCATTGCGAGGTACGTCGAGCTGCGGGGCTCGGAGGCAGTGTACCTCGACCGGTCGGAGACGCCGAACATGCGGCACTGGACGGCCCACCACCTCGTGGCCCCTGACATGCGGTTGACCGTGGACCCGCTGGGCCGGCCTGTGGTGTCGGGGGCCCCGCCCCAGTGGCCGCACACATGAGACATGGCAGTCCGGACGATGCTCATGGCACCCAGGGGCCAGAGGGCGGGATGGCCGGGTGCAGAGCATCTGCTGGCGGAGGCCGGAGCGGCACAGGTGCAGCAGCCAGCCGGCAACACCAAGGACTGTGGCGTGTGCGCCCTCATGTCCGCCGTCGGTACCCTCTCTAGGGTGCCGAGGCCGGGCAACCTCCTGTCCGCGCTGGACAGGCGGTGGGTGGCGGCGGTGGTCCTCAACAGGGACATGGGGCCCATCGCGCGTCTGCCGTCCCTGGGGGAGCTGCCTGCAGCGGTGTTGGATGCCCTGCCGGCGCCCTGCACGCCCTTGGACCTGGCGGACGTCCCGCACAGCATGGGGCTGCCCAGGGAGCGCATGCAACATGCCCTGCTGTGTATGGCGGCGGCAGCGGACGGGGGGATGTCAATGCTCGCGACGGTGTCCTCGCAGCACGTGCAGGACCCGATGCAGCAGCAGCAGATGCATCCCTCCCAGCCGTGGGAAGAAAGCGCCAAGCGGTGGCTGAGGGTGGAGAGCGTGCCTTCCACCCATACGGTGGGCGTGGCGGATATGGGACGGCTGGTGGTGTTGGAAGGAGCGGAGTATTGGACCTGTGTTTGGGTGGAAACAGGGGGACTGGAGTGGGTCGTAGTCACCGCGTGCCGGCTCAGGAGGCAGCAGTCCAGGGGCCCGGCCTGCTACTGGGTGTTCCGGGAGTGCCTCAGGGAGCTGGGGCCGGTGCGCAGGGCACACAGGTGCACGGCCGAGGACATCCGGCCGGCGCCGGCGGTCTTTGTGGAGTTCACGCCACCGCCGGCGATCCAGGGGCAGGACGTTTGGCCCATAGCCCCGAGCAACATGTGGCAGGCTGGGCATGCAGCTGTCATGTGCAGGGCGCTGCAGGGTCACGCAGCGGCCCTCCCAAGGGCCCCGGCAGCGCAGTCCTCCAGCAACAGGCCGGCA
The DNA here is from genome assembly GCA_964036045.1 of Eutreptiella sp. 'Long Island Sound 2002'. Classification (NCBI taxonomy): domain Eukaryota; phylum Euglenozoa; class Euglenophyceae; order Eutreptiales; family Eutreptiaceae; genus Eutreptiella; species Eutreptiella sp. 'Long Island Sound 2002'. Next base: position 111,280,278 of record OZ038382.1, read on the forward strand.
GCCTCGCTGGCACTGCTGCATAGCGTGTCGAGGGCGTGGTGCTGGGTTGTGGCGGCATTGGAGCCCCACTCCTCGGCGCTGCGCCTGTCCGATCGCGGAGAGGGCACGGTGCTCACGGTCCGCCCCGCCGACCTGGAGGTCCTGCACCTTAGTGCACTGAGTGGCGACGGGGGCGAGCTGCTGTACCTCGAAGGGACCGTGGCAGGCGCGGCCGCGACACGCTTCCGCCGGCAGAGCGGAGGAGATGCTTTCCGCCTGGTCATGGCGGAGAACATGGGGCCGTGGCTCCGGGTGTTCTCCGCGTCCAGATGGAAGGTCAAGGGCGACCGGGAGAAGTTCGCCGACGCGTGGCGCCGCTGGGTGGAGGAGCAGTTTCCCGTGGGGGGAGTGCTGCACCTGCCGCAGCCCCCAAGCGTGCCACCGGTACGGCCTGCGGCACCCCCAGCCGCGGCGGCGAGGCAGGCCCCGAAAGCGGCGCCCAAGCCGCCGCCCAAGAGGGGCCCGCCGCCTCAGTATGGCGGCTATACCAAAATTCGGTACGTGCTGCAGCACTTCGATGGCAACTTGGCCACGGAGCAGCGTGGGACAAAGACGATCAATGTCTGCCTCTGGTCTCGGCTGGATGGGGCTGGTCACTGCACATGGAAAGCTGGCACGCACTGCCGGCCTACCCACCTCCACCCCAAGGACCTGCTGGACCACATCCAGCGGGACCATGCAACTGATCCGGCGCAACGGGACGAGGCGCTGGCCATGCTGGCTGGCGTTATGCCGGGGGGCCGGGCGGGGCCTTTTGCGTCGGCCAAGGCGAGGTCCAGAGCGCTCATGCTGCCCACGGGTGCCCGCCCTGCGGCAGAGCGCGGGGCGTCGCCGTTGGCGGCACGATCTGGAGCGATTGGGTCTGCAGCACGGCATGGGGCAGTGACTTCTACGGGGAGTACGGCGGCAAGTACATCCGGCGGACAGGCAGAGGGGGAGCCTGCCGCATCTGCCGGGTCTCAGCAGACGACGGCCGCCTCGGGCGGAGGCCCACGGGGACAGGGGCCACCTCGCCGGCCGCCCGCGCCGGGTGCGGGTGGTCCCCCTGAACCTGCTGGTGGCCCCCCTCCGTCCGGTGATCCGGATCCGGCGGGGGGCCCCGGTCCACACGTGCAGCCATGAAGGGGCCCCGCCTCCGACACCCGAGCGGCGGTGTCCTGGAACGTCCAGGGTTCGATGCGGGGGGACGGCGTACCAGTGGCCTCAGGTATGCTCCACGGTGAAGCGGTGGCGGCGGGCATCATGAAGGCAGAGGGTGCCATCCTGGGCCTATTCCAGGAGACCGGCCTGCAGGACCCTCATGGTGTGGTGCACTCGGAGAATCAGTGGCGTCACCACGGGTATCATGCGTACCCAGGGGTGGATGCCCAGGCAGCGTCGGCGGCAGCGGTGCGCGGCGGGCTCTTGATTGCCCTTCGGGCGGACGTGTTCGCCGCGGAGGAAGTTCGAGACATCGTGGACATCGTGCCGGGCAAGGCCTTGGCCCTCGATGTGGTGACCGCAGGTGGCACCCTCACGGTCATCAACGTCCACGGCCCGGGTAGCGGCGGCGACTCCTGGGCGTCTAAGGCGTCCTTCTGGGCTGACGTGGCCATGTACGCGGCAGCCAAGAGCGCGGGTGGCACCAGGGCCGTGCTCCTCGGAGGGGACTTCAACGTGTGGCTGGAGTCCCCGTGGCACCCCACCACGAGGAGGTTCCAGGCCTTGTGGGAACAGTGTGGTTTCCACAGGGCAGGCCCGGAAAGGAAGTTGGACAGGAGGCCCACGAGGGCAGGGCACCGACTGGACTCCTTCCTTCTAAACTCGCCTCTGGTCCCATGGGCGGCGCTTGAGCGCCCACACTTGGCGGCGGGGCGGTCTCCAGCGTCGCTGGGGTCGGCTCATGGCCCTGTGGTCCTGGACCTCCCGCTGGCGGTGGCCGGCAAAGAGAGGGTCACCAGGATGGCCTACTCGCACGCCCAAGGCAGGCTGCATGCCACACGCCTGGACTCCCCGGGGGTTCGTGAGGCGGCGGCGGCAGTACTGCAGAAGGCCTGCGGGGATCGGCGGCTACAGGCGTGGCTCTCGTCAAACCAGGACACTGCCACCATGGGCACGTGGGAGGTGCAAGCGGTTTTTGACCTGCTCTACGCCTTCCGTGATAACGTGTCCAGGGTCACGGGAGTGCGCATGCCATCAGGCGTGGACCCGCAGTACCGGTACGGGAAGGTGGAGACGGAAACGTCTTTGGCCCAGGTCCTCTCGGATCAGCAGGCCCTGGCCTGGCGCGCCCATCAGCTGTGGCAACGGGACGCGGCGGCGGCCGGACTCCACTCCCAGGAAGCGACTGCCCTCCAGCGGGTGGAACCCGACCTGTCCCCCGCCTCGGTGGAGGACCTACGTGCCGCGCTGGACCAACAGCTCCACCAGCTAGAGACACGCGTGGAGGAGCTGCGGGGTGTCCTCAGGAGCAACAGGCGCCGGTCCATCAAGGACTATTGGCGAAGCAGGGTACCGGATCTGCAGCTCCGATGGACGGCGATACGGGGGGCCATCAACGTGGTGAACTATGCCCCGTCAGGCCTATGGTCCGTACGCGTCCGCGAGTTGGAGAAGGTGCTCTTGGAGGCCTCGGATGTCATTGGCGAGGTCCAGACGTATTGGGAGGCGCTGTACGCCAAGCGGCCAGTGAACCTGCCGGCCTTCGAGCGGCTGGTCCGGGCCCACATTCCCAAAGGGGTGCCGGAGGAATGGAGGTCGGTACAGGACTACACCCTGCAGGACCTTAAAGACGCCGTGAGGCAGGCCGTGGCAGACAACAAAGCTCCGGGGTCCAACCAGGTCACAGCTGCCCTCATAGCAGAGCTGCCTGAACTGGTGCAGGGGCTACTGGTGCACGCGTACAGGGCTATACTACGGGGTGCGGACGTCCCGGAGTCCTGGCACGAGGCCATTATCTGGCTGATGCCCAAGGGCACAGCCACGGGCAACCTGGACGAGTACAGGCCGATAGCGCTGGGGCAGCAAGACATGCGAATGCTCATGACTCCCCTCATGCGGAGGTTCACAGCTGTCCTGGCACGCAAGGGACTGGCTGCGGACCGGCAGTTCGGAGCCATGCCGGGCTCCACGGCGGCTGCCCCGGTGTTCCTGGCCGGGCGCACGCTGCGGCGTGGGCTGGAGGAAAACCACGTCCTGGCCTTCGATGTGTCAAAAGCTTTTGACACAGCGCCGCACGGGGCGCTGGCGCTCCTCCTGCGCCACATGGGAGTCCCGGAGGAGCTCATCAGGCTATTCCACACCCTCAGCTGCGGGTCTCTGGTGCGCATCGTCACCGCGCACGGCCCGACGCCGAGCATTCGGCTCCACAGGGGCCTGCGGCAGGGCAGTGCGGAGAGCGCTGTGCTCTACCTCCTCCTCTTGGAGCCTCTCCTGCGGAGCCTCGCCTGTAAGGCGCGGGGAGATGCTCGCCATGCGGTGCCACCCCTGGTGCAGGTGTACTGTGATGACCTCCTGTTGATAGCGCACTCCCTGCCGCAATTCCTGGAGTATGCAGCGGCGATAGCGCGGTATCTCACGGACATGGGCATGTCCCTCAACGTCGGCAAATGCGCCTATGCCAATACTGCTCGCATCCATTCGATTATGGTGTGCCTGAGCCCAGGGAACACGGCGGCCCCATGGGTATGCTTACGTGCCAAGGGCACGGTACCGTACTTGGGCCTGCGCCTCGATTCCAAGGGGGTGGCGACCATGAAGGAGAAACATGTACTCCGGTGTGAAGCTCTGCTGGGCTGGTGCAACAACACGCTGGGCCCGGCGTCGGTGCCTCATGAGGTGATGGCGGCTGTGGTTGGAGGCATCGTGCGGTACGCGGCGCCCTACCTGTCCCACACGGCGGAGGCGGTGATCAAGCTGAATACCGCCATCAAGGCAGCAGCCCTGCAATTTGAGAAGCTGCCCAAGAACCTGTCCAACGTGGCGGTGCGGTCGGGTCATGGGTTACGGTGGGCGGATGTCCAGGTTATCTGCCGCTACTCCGTCGTGGCGACCATGGCTCAGCTCACCCACCACAGGTCGACGACAGTCCGGGATGAGCTGCGGGCCATGCTCCGGGACATGCACGTGCAGTACGGAGTGTGCGGGCAGTTCATGGTGCCCTCTGCGTCATTCGCCACGCACGCTGGCAATACGTGGGTGGACAGGGTACTCCGGGCGATGGGGACGTTGCGCGTAGGACTTCTCATGCCATCGTCGGTGTAGTCGTGTGTACACGCCCATCTGCCGCAAGTGCAGTGGGCGGGGCAGAATTGGGTATCCCAATCCTATTCTATCAAGGGTAGAGACATCTGCGTTCTCTTGGGGCCCCGCACAGATGCGACGGTACAGTCCCTGACTGATCCCGCAAATGACCTCCTGCATGCGCGGCTCCCCTGTCCTGCGCCTGGGCACTGGGCTGTCCAGCTTCAGGAGTGTCATGAGGACCACCTGCACCTTCCACACGCAGGAGTAGGGCCCCATCAGCTGGACCACGTGTGGTTCACGGGGCTCCGCGACGTCTTCCGGCCACAGCTGCCTAGTCCGTTGACTCACCGGCTAATACACCCGGTGCACCGAAAGAAGGCCAGCAAACGCAATAAACAGTCCACTGCCGGGGACGTGTATGTGGTGGGCGGATATAGGGAGGAAGGATGGGACCCAGCCAACCCGGGGCTGTCCATGCCGTTCGTCCCGCTAGCCGCCCTCCTGTTTCTATTGGGGGACGTCTTTGAGGGTTACCAGCAGCAAGACGATCCGGCGTCCGTCCCCCTACTCACTCCTCACGCCGGGGGCGGCATAAGCCCGCCACCACTGTGGGTTGTGCACGCGCGGCCAGCGTTTTCCAGGGCATGCGCGGCGGTGCACGGGTGCGGCGAGTGGGCAATTGTCCTTCTGCTGCCAGCAGGCCCTATCCCGGATCCGGATGAGTACTCGGTCCCGGAAGTGGTCCGGATGTCCAACGTGCCGCACGATCCGCACGTCGCCGTCACGTCGTTGCGTGATGGCGGCGCGGTGGAACAGGAGTCTGCGGTGGTATACCAGCCCTCCTGCTCCGCAACAGTTTGGGGGGCGGGGTATACCACCGCCCTGGACGCCATAAAGTCAGTCTGTGGATGTGACCTGGCCTGGACCAACATGCGGTATATCGGCCGAGGGTGGTCCTGTCCCCGGAGATCACGGCCTCCAGTGCGGCGTCCCTAGGAAGGGTGGTGCAGAGCCCCCACTCCGACGTGGCGTGGCTGGAACCCCACCGGTACTGCTGGGTGCCGGTGGCGACTAAAGTCACATCGTCTGACGTGTCGCCCCAGGGAGACGACGCCACAAACGTGGCGGTGGCCAGCCACGGAATCCCCACGTGGATGGGTGCCATCTACGGCACGGTCCCGGAGGCGGAGATCATCGGCGCGGCGGCATACCTGTTGCACACGCCCCCATCAGCGTGCAGGGTGCACGTGGTGGATGTGTCCGTCATAGGAGCGCATCTCCGCAGGGCGCAGGAGGCCCTGTACCGTGGCATCAAGGGGCGGACATCACATCGGGTCAATCAGCACGCACTGAGCTGGATGGTGGAGGGGCTGCGGCGGCTGCCACGCCGAGTTGGGGGGCCACAACACTGGGTGGTGAGGCAGAGCTGGCACTTGGCGGCGGTCCCGCTCGTGGCGCCGGACTCTGCCCAGCCCGTGCAATAGCCCCGCCTCTCCATCTCTTCCTGCCAAAGGAGCACGCCATCCTCCTGGTGCCGGGGGATAATGGAGAGCTCGAGCCGCGTGTGCCATCCATGCAAGCTCTTCAGCAAGGCCGGGAGATGGAGGCGCATTCGCTAGCGGCACGCACCAGGGCGCACACGCCACTGGCTGGCGCCTGCTAGGCGGTGCCCCTGGGAGCCGTACACCACGGCCCAACGCACAGAGATATGCTGCGGGCACGTGACGGTCGCTTGTCCACCATGCAGGTCATGCGACGGTGGAGACAGAAGCTCACCCGTATGGCAATACCGGCCCACCCCTGTATCTTCTGTGGGGGGCCGGAGGAGGACATTGGCCACATGCGCCTACTGAGTGCGCGGCACGAGGAAGTGACGGGGCTCCTGTGCAGGCGTCTGAAGGAGTTCACGGCGGAGCTACCCCTGAGAAACAAGGCGGTGGAGTTCGTGGCGTGGAGGGAGCACGGCTGCAGATGGACTGAATCCCTGATTACGGTTGTCGTCCCCGGGGACCTGAAGCGGCTGTTTGCTGCGGTGCGAGCAGCGTCGTCCCGGGGCCCTGCCAAGGCCAGGCTCTTTGTGGAGGACATGGTCCAGATTGGGGAAGATGTGTATGCCCGCAGGAACCATCGGCTCACCCAGATCATGCAGCTGCCGATGCAAGGTCGAAGGAGGGCGGTATACGCGAAAAGTTTATAGTGGTTTCAACACTGTGTTTTCGTCTCTCCTGCTGCTTGCTGCTGGTGTAGGGTTTCCTGCTGCTTGTTTTTGGAGATGAAAAGCTTTTGTTTGCTGAAATACAGTAAATCCAGGATAGCCCAAGCCAGAGGTGTGCAAGGAGAAGAGAATCAGGATCAAAGCATGAAGGGCTGCAGTGTGAACAGTTAAAGATGAAAGGATATTCACAGAAACTGCAACTCAGGTCAAATCGGAATGCATATTCACAAAGATAGCTGAAATGTTTTGGAAAAGAGTTGGAAAACTGCCCCATGGTCACTCCATCTCCATAGTGCCATCTCGGGAGATGTGCACTCTTTGTTTTGGGTCCCATATGTGCTGAGGTGGCAGGGCATGTGGCGATGAGGTCACTGCCATGTCACATGGGATCTTCCTACTTAGCTAGGCTGACCAGGAATTGAACCCAGGACCTCTCTAAAAGAGGTGCCCAGCCCCCTAGGGTGCATACCACTAGGACAGCTAAGTATTCATGGAAAAACATAGATAAAATCATAGGCTCTGCCTTGGATATGTCAGTTCTCAGTCAACTCAGGAAAAGATGATTTGCCTCACATTGAAAGGGGATTAAGGGGTCCACTCCATATCTTGATTGGGTATTTGGTTCCATAGGTCAAAATGTGTTATCACCACTTTTGGTGGGACGAATACTAAGATAGAAATGCCTGGATGCTCAGTGCATCTCTAATACAACTAGAGTATGCCTCAAAGCATTGGAAAAGCACTTTTTCTTACTCCCCCGTTGTGCTGTGGTGGCCACCACTGTCGCATGTTAGGAAAAAGGGGTATTTTTCCTGGCCTTTCCTTGGTTTCCACATCTACTTTAAAATACCTATAGTTTCCCTCACACAGAAAAATTGGCGCTCACCATGGCTGGCGCTCTTTTGCTGCTCTGTTTGTAACATTTCCTACAGAAGACTCAGCGCTCATGGCGCTGCCGGGGCTCCTGTGGCTTGGTTGGGTTAGTTCCGGAGCATGCCAAAACATGTGCATGTGCATCCCTCCCTCCAAGACGCAGCGCGACACAAACCCAAGGCAAGACACAACATACACACTCGCATGGGTTCTCGTAAACCTGCTGGCGACCTGTGACCTGTCTTAGGGCGAAGGGAGTCGTAAAAAAAAATCAAATTGCCCCTTGGTGGGGTCTTGGGTTCTGCTCAGTCTCTCCAGGCTGCTGCGCTTCACCCAGAACACGGCCTACCCAGCGAGGCTGCGCGTGGGTATCTGCAGAGGCAGGAATGGGAGAATTATGGACGAATCCACGCAAAAACGAAGCGACGACACCAAAATCCGTCAAATGACGGCCTAGAATTTTTCTAAGACAACACACCTGAGCAGAATCCAATTGTGCATCAGAAGCACATTTTTGTAAAAATTATAGTCATCTTTGGATTTTTTAAATCAAGAAATTCCTACGCATAAAAAGGCGGCGCGCAGGAGCGGCTCCTAGCGAAGCGCCGGAAAATGCAGAAATAATGGCATTATAAACGTATGTCTCACGTAGTCTTGAAAATGACGAGACACACATTAATAAATAAACATACAGATTCCACCTACACTAATAGAAGTATCAAAAATTCAAGAATTCGAAAATCAACGAAAAAGACTTCAATGAATCAGGTATAAACTACAGGTATGCTCGTCTCGTATGCCGCATACACATTGCTCGTCTCGTGTCTCCGTGAACGAGTCTTGTAGCAGCGCTAACAACGATAGGACGCGATAGAGGGATTGATTAGAAAGATTGCAGATGATTAGAGGTCAGATCAGGGTGATTGGACATACACACAAGTGCATAGCAACGTTCTTCGCGTGCGCCCCGTTTCTCTCCTCACCTTGCTCACTCTCCAGCGGTAGGTAAGGTAGGTACGCCCAGGTGGGGCCACCCCCTGGTGGAGTTCGAGATTGCAGTTAAGATGGGCAGGTTTGCCCAACACAGTCGTGCATGCTCGTGCATTCACACACGCATTAAAGGGTAGGCCACGCGAAGTGCGCACGGTAAACCTTGTTTAGGCTACCCAGGGGCTCCTTGGTACGTTCTTTAAGAGAACCTGAGGAGTTCCTTAACGCTTGCTTGCTTGACAGGGGAGCTGATCTTCAGCGCGTTTGCGGACAGTGTATTATAGGTCACACTGAGAACCGTATAATACGGGGAGTGTGGCTTGGTTCCTCCGCCGCAAACACCCCTTCATTTGCCTTTGCTTTACAGGTGGGCAGGTAGGGTGATTGGTGCAGCAGCATACCATTTTTTTCATGCCCTGCTAAACAAGGGCGCAGATCACACAAACAAGTAACTCCCCTCTGCCTGTGGCAGAGCAGGGAGTCCGACTTCACCGACATCTGCGCCCTGCACGCAAGAGCACCTCTTCCCTCCAAGCCCTAGCAGGGGAAACGCGTTGTGGCGTCCCCTGTTGGGCCACAGTTGCTTAGCAGCGCTGTGTTCACTTGTCTTCTTCACAGGAGGGTCGCTAGGACCCACGACATGTTCTTCAACAACACGCAGTAGAATGTGCGTGTAGGAGTGGTAGTCCTGAGTGGGGGCTTGAGCCAGTTGCGCAGTGCTCGCCCACCAGGATGGTGCCACTGTAGGGTGTGTAGGACCTGTAGTGCGTGTGTCACTGTCCCACCCGTTTCCTGCAATTTTAGCAGGGTTGGTGGGCTGTGGCAGGCGTTAGGTCAGTGTTTTGGCCACTTAGCAAAACGGCGTTTTCAAGCCTTCATAGCTTTTGGCCACCCCTCCCTGTAGTAGACAGATAGGTAGGGAAATCAATACCTGGATTAGTACGCTGGGTATTCCCCAAAGGTTTTGCGCCAGCACAGAAATTGGGCGCTTAGGTGAGGGGAGACCCGGGGCGTACCCCGTGGCATCAATAAGTGAACCCTCCAGGTTTAGCAAGCGTGCAGACTTGGGTATAATTAGGACACCACTTCTGCGGCTTGCTCTCAGGACCTCAAGAATAGCACACTCACACATACGCTTTGGCAGGTAAGGGTAAGGTTCAGTCCCTAGCTTTAGTCTTGGAGGCAAGCGTCTCAGCGAGCCTCAGCAACTCACCAAGGTTGTTCTGGGACAAGTAGTCAACCAGAACTGAGTTTAGGCGTCCCTCAGGTAGAACAAATGCAGAGAAGGGCTCCGAGGTGGCCTCTTCGACTACAAACCCTTCCCAGAGGGTGAGGAAGCGCCAACCCTGGCGATAGCGGTGGCGTAGGACAGACTTCACCAGGTAGAAGCCCTCCTTAGCCATCTCCTCGGCGTTCATGTCGGGGAGTTCACCTTCAACTTCCATAGGGCTGGCAGCCCCTTGTAGGTCCAGAGCGGCGATTTCCTCGTCGTTCAGCTCCCACTCCTCCCCACAGAGGTCTTCAGGATCATAGTAGCGCTTCAGGTGTTGAGCAGCGCACACCAGGGTCCCCCCTAGACGGGGAGAACACCGCACGGTGATACGGTGTCCATCCACTGATAGAATCTTGTACGGCCCGAAGTACGGGTCATCGCTGGTAGAGCGTGGCCAGGCGGGTAGTCGACTGTGGTGCACCAGCACCCAGTCCCCCTCTTGGTAGGTGGCCGGTACTCGGTGCTTGTTCTTCTTGTTCCACTGACGCTCCCTGACTCTCTGGAGCATAGCCTTGGCCTTGTCCACCTTCGCTTGTTGCTCTTGGACCCATTCACCCACAGAGGAATGGGTGTCCTCTGGATAGGGGGCATGTAGGAACCATGCCGGGCGCCCTAGGAATAGCTCATGGGGCGAGTAGCCAGTAGCTGAACTCTCTTGGGAGTTCATCATCAAGGATATGACGGGGAGTAGTCTCACCCAGTCTCTGGTGCGTTCAGTTTTGCACCACATCCTTACATTCTCCTTGAGGACACGGATCTGTCGCTCAACTTGGGGCGCTGCTCGTGTGAGAGTAGGGAATCCCCGTAGACACCTGGACATTGACGGATCCCAGGACCCTCTTGTACCAGCCAGTATCTGAGCGTACTCGTACATCTTCATCGGAGTTGATCTCCTTAGGCGCCCCATAGACACAAAACCACTCCTCCAGGAGTATCTTGATAGTCTCCTCCCCGGTAATGTGCTTGGTACATGGGAACACCCTGGTAAACCTGGTCAACCGACAGGTTACCACGAGGGCGAAGTCATAGCCCCCGAACTTCGGCATCTCCGTGTAGTCCACGTATCGAACACTGTTAGCACAGTGCGGGATGGGCAGGGTCGAGTAGAGACCTCTGTCCCTGATATCCCCTGGTTTACAGGACCTGCACGGGCACTTGTCCACGATAGGCTGGAGGGTTTTCCGCAGTTGGTCGTCAGTCCACGTAGTGTGGAACCACTGCTTGAACAGCCTCAGGGTACGGTCTGCACCCACATGACCGCTGGACTCATGGGTCCACTTCAGCAGCGCTGGGACTCTGTCACTAGGCACCACAATGGGGTCCTCGTGCCAGAGGTAGCTCTTGTCCCTCTTCCACTGGTCTTGGTTGACCAGGGGGGGTTCAAGGCGTTTCTCCAGGCGCTTGTAGATATCCCCAAACTCCTTCAGGTACTCCGATTGTTGGAGTCCATCCAGGGGGCGTATCATCGTCATGTTGAGGTCCAAGTGGACGTCCATACGGCTGAACGCCTCCTTAGCCAGCGCTTCAGACCGGGCACCAATCAGGGCGTCGAAGTTGTTGCGGCTGATGTAGTGGGCACACTCGTTCTTCACTCCCTGGATATGGTGTACCGTCAGCCGTAGTTGACTGAGGCAGGTCCACCAGCGCCGTAGCTTGGCCTTCTCAGGTGGGGGACCCTTCTGGAAACTGCAAACCGGTTCTTGGTCGCACAGCCAGACCACAGGGTTACTCCCCAACAGTCGTGCTTGTGAGGATAGCACCAGCATACCCGCGAGCAATTCCTGCTCATAGGTGGAGTAGTTCCCCCTGGCCTGGTTCCACTTCCAGTTCCAGTGGCCCAGAGGTACTAGGACCCACTTGTCGACAGGGTAGCAGTGCTTGAGGGTTCCATCTCGCTTGGGACTTTCCGTCCCCCATTGGGAAATGGCCGAGTCGAACTCCTCCTTCCCTAGTGCTTGCCATTGGAACAACGTTCCACCACCGCCCACATTGCTGGCGTCGGTCACCAGGATAATCCCCCTTTGTGCCCTAGGCACACCCAAGCACTTAGCGTTGGCTACCTTGTCTTTGAGCTCGTCAAACGCTTGTTGCTCTTGTGGGCCCCAGCGCCAAGTAGTACTCTTCTTGATCAAGTCCGTCAGAACGGCGCTGGTGTAGGTGAAGTTTTCGATGTGGCGGCGATAGAAGTTGCACGGCCCAATGAGACTGCGTACATCATGAAGTCCTTTCTTGGGGTCTTCGTGTCGTACCTTGGCATCCATCAGGGGTTTGGCCTTAGAGGCCGCTGGGGTCCACCACCCAAAGCCAACATCAAACCCCAGGTACTGCATGGTCTCCTGCATGAACTCACACTTCTCCAGCTTGGGTCGTGTGTGGTTCTCCTGGCAGACCGCAAAGAACTCACCCAAGAGGATTAGGTGATCCTCCTGGGTATTGGTCCCGAGGCATACATCGTCGATGTGAGCCTCCATCTGGGCACCACGGGTTATGAGCTCCTGCACCTTAGGTCTCCTTCGTAGGATGGACAAGATCTTGTTCATCAGCTCTTGGAAAAGAGGGGGTGCGTTAGCCACGCCAAACGGCATGACCTTCCACTTGAACACCCTCCCCTGAGGGGCGATGAAGGCCAGTAGTTCCTGTGCGTTGGGCGTCAGGTCCACTTGCCAGAATCCGCTCCTCTTGTCCATCTTGGTCTTGTAGCGGCAGGAGGCTATCTTCTCCAGGGTAGACTCCATATTGGGAATGGACCGTGAGTGGTTCAGCGTCTTCTTGTTCAGCTCTCCGTAGTCCACTACCAGCCGTTTGGCTGTAGACCCAGGTTTAGCCACCAGGAAACAGGGGCTGCAGTGTAGGGGGTAGTCCCCGTCCTTGTACTCCAGGACTAGGCCAGCGTCGATACATTCTTGTATCTGTCGCTCAATCTCGTCGGCCTGCTCTTTAGGAGCTGGATAGGGTCTCCTCCGGATCTTGTGACCCACGAACTCGGGTTTCAGCTTGAGGTCCATCTGTACCAGCTTGTCACATGAGGCTGGAGGGGGTAGTTCTCCGAACACCTCCAGATAGGTCCTTATAAGCTTCTGTACCCGCGGGTCCAATACCTTGATCTTGTCCTCCATGTCCTCGTCAGAGTGTAAGTTGCTTGCCCCCTGAATGGACGTCGGGAGGTGGTCCTCCACCGACTTTTCGCCCGTGGTAGTGTCCTTCAGCCCTTGGTAGGCATATAGAAGGTCTTGTTCAACCATCTCCGGTGGACGATGGCAACATAGGCACGCTCGAGGGGGTTCACATACATGTTCCTCCGAGAGGTCGTCCTCCTCTGGGGTCCTCACATGGGCACCCCATACGCTCTTCATGAGCTTGAGATCTACCTCCCTTTGCCAGGTGGTGGTCTTCTGTTCGAGGTCCTCCTTCAATTGGGATAGGTCTCCCATACGTCCTTGCTTCAGTGGCCATGAGCTGCGGGTAGGCTTCGCGTAGCATAGCTTTTTCGCCACCAACTTCCTCTTGGAATCCACATACTCCCTTAGCCTGGATCGATGGTCCAGCTCCTCGTCCTCGGGGTCTTCCACCCTCATGGAGAGTAGGGGTTTCAGTGGGGCGACGTACTCGGCGTTCTCCACTTCCTCCACACAGGTCTGCACGAAGAAGGCGTCGTGCTCAGTTTCGTCATTTGAGTGGATAGAGCTAGGTAGCTCAGATAGTCCACACTCAGAGACTCCATCAGGAACAGGTACATGACAGGGAGAGGTGGGGGCGTTGGTGTCAGTCACGACGTACTCATCTCCTCCGGGTGTAGTCTCAATAGCATCTTGAGGTCGTAGGCGATCCTTCAAGTCACCCAAGACGAGTCCGTCGCTTTCTCGTTGTATAGCCTGGACCAGAGTCGGGTCCAGATCCTCCCAGGGGATGGAGGTAAGACTTCCGTCCACCACGCTCAGCATACTCCCCCATCCGGGTTTCCCAATAGACGTCTTACGCCCCAGAGGCACGTAGATGGCCTCATCACGTAACCGAACAGAGCTGATAGTCAGCCTGTCCAGGAGGTTTCGCCAGTACTCGTTGCCCCCATGGGCTCCCCAATCGGGGGATCACAGGACCATACGGGAACGTTCCAAGGCCACCTTGGTCAGCACCTTCCCCAGTTCACTGAACCTGGGGTTCCCGTAGGCCATCCCGAAAGAGGGCCAGTAAAATTTGTAGCTGCAGTTCTTCCCCTTGCTGCAGTAAGGGTCCAGTACATGCTGCTTGTCGCTGGCGAACAACTCCACACTCAGGTCTTCTTGAGAGGAACCCAACTCCTTCAGACCTTGGTCTAGGACTTCCCCCAATAGTTGATAGTCCTCAGTTTTGGAGGCCGCCATCATGTTCGAGGGCTCCTCCTTTGATAGCCTCAGGTAACTCGAGGTATGTTCCGACTGCTCCAGTGGCACCGACTCTCTGCCACTGCCGTGGTCCACGTAGAGGAGGTAGGGCGCTTGCAGCGTCAGGGATTGTATCTGGGAGTGCTGTACGAAGAAGTCAGTGCCCAGTACAAAGTCGAAGGCCTCAGTGTCCATCACATAGAAGCGATGGACGATAGTCCGGGAGCCCATAGGTACCTCCACTTCACAGTCCCCGCAGCTGTGCACCACATGTCCATCCCCCATGCGTATAGAAGCGGTGGTCATGGTGTTCTTCAGGCTCCCACAAGGTAAAATTTTCTTGGCCACTATAGATATGGTGGCGCCAGTGTCCAATACCCCCAGGTATTCGCGTCCCCCTAGTCGGATACGTACCCAAAACACCAGGTCTTGGGTGCCACCAGAGCGTCCCCGTCAGAACTCCGCGGGACAGGTCAGCTCGAACCCCTTGTTCCGCAGTTTGCGGGCCATCCTCATTAAACGGCTCCTCTTCTTAGCGTTGCCGTCATCACCACCTTCATGCTCACGCTTGGCTCCTTGTTCTTGCTGGGCCTGCGTTTGTGAGCGTGTGGTAGGACCAGACTGCCCTCCAGAGGGCTCGGAGTTCCCCCCTGGATTAGGGTTGGGGTTGCCTCCGTTCTTGTCCTTGTTCTTGTTGTCGGGCTGGCGGTTAATGCCTCCTCCTCGTCCACCTTGACCCTTGTCTTGCCCTTGACCACGTCCTTTCGACTTGCCCTTGCCGGAGTCGTTGTATTTGCCTTTGCCTCCACCTTTGCCTGAGCCTTTGCCAGGATCTTGACCCATAAGCTTCGCCGATAGGCGTTGCTTATGGTAGCACTCATCCTCGTAGTGCTTCCGCTTCCCGCAGAATGCACACGTGATGGTGCACCTGTAATGATCCGGCAGCTTTGCTTTGGCGCCGGTGTTCTTCTCCTGCTGCTTCCCCTGGACTACCAAGCAGTCTCCCTGCTCGCAGTCAGGGGCGTGCTGCAGGTGGCCCTGCTCGTCTCTGGCATCACACCAGAATAGCTCCTTCACGTTCTCCATGATACAGGCGTGGGCGTGTTTGGGGGTAGTCCCCTGCCAAGGTCGGGACCCTTGGTACCCTTTGCCATGGCCTCCAGAACCTCCACCACCAGGGCGGTAGTTGTTCAAGTGCTGGTCGCTCTCCTTCTCCAGCGCCAGCTCCAGGAGTAGCACGCATAGATCCTCGTAGCGGAGGGATCTAGCCTTGCGCTCCGCCGTCGAACGGCACTCGTCCCATAGCTCTCGAGGGAGCTTGGCCACCAACCAGAACAGCAGGTCGTCGCTGCTGTAGGAACCGGGCGTCAGTCGTCCAGCCCAGTCATCCAGGTCAGCCAACAGCTCAGAGACCCTGCCAGGTTTTGGGGTTGTTGGGCAGCACGGGCAGGTTCTGGATCTCGGCCCTGATGGAGAGGTCGGTTTCGTAGGTCGGGTACTGCCTCACCAGGGCAACCAACACATCGGCAAAGGTGGCGGAGTTAGTCACGATCTGCCTGACCTGCTTCTCCAGGTACTTGGTCTTGCAGCACTGCAGTAGCAGGTCGCACTTGACTCGCCCACTAGCGTGGGTTTGGCCGGTCAATCGGAGAAACCGGCCAAAATTCTCAGCGAACTCGCTGAGGTCCTTGCCTGTGAAGTCAGGCAGGTTCACCACCATCCTGGAGGTGGCAATAGCCTTCGCCTCCTGAGACCTGCGTCTCTCAGGGCGTCGGGTCTTCTTCTTCTTCTTCTTTTTCTTCTTACCCCTTGGGTCCTCGGGGTCATCGTCCTCCGAGGGCGAAGTAGAAGTCATTGACGGCGGCTCATCATCGGAGGGGTCTCCGCCTAGATCACTAGAGCCATAAGGCTCCACGTCCACCATTGCCCTTAAGGCTGTCAGCCCCAGCCGGTCCAGCTCGGCCCTCGTAGAGTTCGTCAGGTGGCTGTAGGGCGGCTGGGCTGTTCTCGGTACGACAGGACTTCTCGGTATAGGTGCAGGAGGCGGCATCGGTCGGCTCCTCAGGCTCCCCAGGGTGTTTGTCAACCCTGCCGCCAGGTGGTTGGCCTGTACTCGGTGGGGTGACATTCCCACCGTGGTAGGTGACGCTTGGGGCGGGATCATCAGGGGCTCCAGTCTCTCTCGGATTTCTTGAGTGAGGTCGCCCACGATTTTTGAAGTGGCTCCTCGAAGCACCTCGTTGATCTCCGACCGCGTCAGGGACCTGTTGGAGGATCTTCCCGATCCTCTACTCCTGCCACCAAGAGATTCAGGTCCTCTCCTCAACCCACTCAAGGTTGCATACCCAGGTGCATACCCAGGAACATCCACATAGGTTCCAGTAGCGGGTAGTGGATGGGGATATTCAGCCGCATACCATCGCGGCGCAGAGCTGGAAGCCACCAGCTCACTGGCAGTAGTTGCCTCAGGGAGCGCAGTGGTAGGTGGGCCCATACCATAGGCGGGGTAGGGAGGCATGCCAGTAAAGCCTGTGCCCTCTGCCATAGGCGGGTTGGTTATGGGAGTGGATGTTGCAGCGGCTGAATCTGGAATTGAGAGTGTGGTGGTTAAAGGAGAGGGTGATGCGTGGAGGCCAGAAGCGCTTGGTGCGCCTTAGAAGGTAGGGACATTCGTCAGGTCTTGCCCTTGCTCCTCTCCTTCGTCTGCTTCGTCTCCAGCATCCTTCTCGCTCTCTCTCTGCCTCTTCACAGGCTGAGTGACTACCTCTTCGACTGTGAGGGCCCTGAAGGCCGTCTGGAGTACATCCAACGAGTCCTCAGCCACTTCTACTGGCGCATGTAAGGGCTCCGAAGGTACAGCGCCGCTAGGTCCAGGTCCAGGTTCACGTGGTGCTGGCCTTGCCAGTGCCTCAGGCGCTGGCGCTGTCTTCACGTCGGCGTCCTCCTTCCTTGTATCCATCTTCAGGCGCCCTTCTGCTTATATGTGCCTGTACTCGGCGCACTGGATGTACGGCGCGGGGTTGCTGCCGGTGCGCAGAGACAGACTGCCTCTGCCAGCAGATAAGTTTATAGTGGTTTCAACACTGTGTTTTTGTCTCTCCTGCTGCTTGCTGCTGGTGTAGGGTTTCCTGCTGCTTGTTTTTGGAGATGAAAAGCTTTTGTTTGCTGAAATACAGTAAATCCAGGATAGCCCAAGCCAGAGGTGTGCAAGGAGAAGAGAATCAGGATCAAAGCATGAAGGGCTGCAGTGTGAACAAAGAAAGATGAAAGGATATTCACAGAAACTGCAACTCAGGTCAAATCGGAATGCATATTCACAAAGATAGCTGAAATGTTTTGGAAAAGAGTTGGATAACTGCCCCATGGTCAATCTATCTCCATAGTGCCATCTCAGGAGATGTGCACTCTTTTTTTTGGGTCCCATATGTGCTGAGGTGGCAGGGCATGTGGCGATGAGGTCACTGCCATGTCACATGGGATCTTCCTACCTAGCTAGGCTGACCAGGAATTGAACCCAGGACCTCTCAAAAAGAGGTGCCCAGCCCCCTAGGGTGCATACCACTGGGACAGCTAAGTATTCATGGAAAAACATAGAAAAATTCATAGGCTCTGCCTTGGATATAAGAGTTCTCAGTCAACTCAGGAAAAGATTTTTTGCCTCACATTGAAAGGGGATAAAGGGGTCCACCCCATATCCTGATTGGGTGTTTGGTTCCATAGGTCAAAATGTGTTATCACCACTTTTGGTGGGACCAATACTAAGATAGAAATGCCTGGATGCTCAGTGCATCTCTAATACAACTAGAGTATGCCTCAAAGCATTGGAAAAGCACTTTTTCTTACTCGTTCCTGCGAGGTGACACACCCTTCTGCCCGCCGGCAGGGAGGATCCAGCAGCGTCCGCCGTGGAACCCGTTTGCCGGCCTCCCCGGCGACCTGCGGGCAACCTTTCAGAGGGCACCGCTGCACGCACTGCTGCGGCCACGGTCGTGCATGGCGCATAAAGAGGCCATCTCCTTGTTCCCTCACTCGAAGCGGCGGTGGCTCAGGTCTTCAGCCAGTGGATCGGTTCCTGGGTGGCACGGGACATCAGGGCATTCAGGGAGTGGTCCCGCGTGGTTTCGGCGCAATCGTGGGCCCTGGTGCGTGGTACCATGGTGAGAAGCCCTGACGGCAAGAGTGATGCCTGGCTCCAGGTGTACGCCAACCATCCAGCAGTGGGGAACGTCATGGGCTGGCCTCGAGAGGTGCTGCCGGTCCTTCAGCAACCTCTGTGCAGTCTCCCAATCCTGGCGGTGGCTGTCGTACTTGACGTGGGTACGTTGTGGCTGTATGACCGGCAGCTGCGACGAGCCATACCAGCGGTCACGGAACAGCGGTCCATGGGAGTGTTAGTGGGCTCCAAGCAGCTGGCACGGGTACAGGGCGACGACGCGCAAGACCACGTCACGGAGGCCATGTTCTCTCTGTCAGAGTGGGACGACCACGTGGCTGCCGATGCCCGTCACACCCTTGACACCCTGGGCCTCGCGGCGGTCATTGACGCTCGGGCGGGAGGACAACGCTTGGTTCTGGCATCCGCCAGCGGCCCGGAGCAGGACGGGGTTGATGTCACCTGGGAGGTCTTACGGGACTACGGTTTGGAGCTCCTGGCGCATGGCACACCCAGCCCCGAAGTTGCGCGGTGGCCCTGGCTGCTTGAGAGCCTGCCGGTGATGCCAGACGGGCGACCGATACTCCGCCCGGTGTCCACGCGGGAGGAAGCGAGGCGCAGCCTCCTCAGTTGTGGCACAGCACGCACGCTGGCGGGTGCTTTGCTCGGACTCCAGGACGCGTGCTGCGATGTATGGCAGGACCTATTGTCGCAGTGTTGTGATGGTAGCTGCGTTCCGTCGCGGTCTATGCTCTGCAGCGATGCCACGGGTGCAGGGAAACGGCGTCAGTTTGGGTTCATCAGTGTGCCTCCGTCCCACTATGCGGGACATGTAGGGAGCGTGCCGATAGGGGGTGGCCTAAGGTGAGGTGGGCACTGTGGCACTCTGGACAGATGTCCTCAAGTGCCTGGAAGACAATCCAGGGTGGCCTGAAGAGCGTCCGAGTGGAAGGGGTACGGTGCCCTGGAGCGCCGTCGGCGGCCCTGCCCCTGATGCTGTGGTGGGCGGCTCTGAAGGGCGACTCGCGGATACTCTGGTTGTGGCATCACGGAGGAAATGGTGACAGCGTGGTGGGGGCCGGGAATGATGCAGATTGATGGGGTTAGGAATTGTGGGTGCACCTGCTACCGTCCCTACGCTGGACGCAGCGGAGGGGTTAGCGCCTGAGAAGCAGTGCCCTCATGGCCTGATTGTGCGGTACTGGCAGGCGGCGTATGACGGCCAACACGATGTGACAGGTCCTGCCGGCCTGATGGTGAGCCGTACTGCCCCCGTGCATGAGGGCCGGACAGGGATGCTTCACCTGCCTGCCCCGGCTCGCCGCATACAACAGTGAGGTGTCATGGGTCGTCCCGACCAGGGTAATAAGGCCCAAACCCCTGTAGGGTATTCCCATGGCACCGGGGTCTCTACTGGCGGCCCGGCTACGGCAGTATTGGGAGTGATTGCTCGGGATACACCGGGGGTGCACGGAGTTGTCTGGGGGTTACGGCGTTACAGCGCCCCCTGGGAGTGTTACACAGGGTTCCGGGGACAGCCTGCAGGCCCCAGGGGCGGCGACGAAGCGAACATGTGTGCGTGGAAGGATATGACAGCGAGGTCGTCAGGTGGACAGTATGGCGGGCGTCCTGGAGACGGCGTCGCAGCCTGGGAGGAGCACTCACGGGGGGCACGTGGAGTTCAAGGTGACGGTGTACTGGCGTCTTGGGGGTATACGCGGCGGTTCTGGGGTCCGTACGGTGGGGGTACGCGGCGGTACTGGGGAACCGTACAGTGGGGGAGCAGCGGGGATGCATGGCGGTACTAGGGTGTCGCCCTGAACCCTTTAACAACTCAGGGGGAGCGTGGGGGCATCCCCTGGCCCCGTTAACAAACTAAAGGGACCGTGCCTGCGGGCATGTACATAGTGTAACCTCTGACCATGGCCTTGTGGTTGCGGTGGTGCGTGTCGTGGCGGCTCGCAGGTGGCATCGGCGTGGCAAAAGTGGTACTGCGTGGCGTCGTAGCGAAGAGTATGCGGTCGCCTCACCATTGTAACGGCTTACCCCTGGAGGGCGCCAGTCCGGTCGGCTAGAGGCGAGGAGGGAGAAGGAGCGGCATGCTGAGTGGTCCGCGGGGTGACGCGCGGGCCAATGCTATAAGTAGGCTCGCCACGTCGTCGGTGGGGGCCGAACCTGCGGCCTGGCCGCTGCTGTGGCGGAAGAGGCGCAACCACGGGAGCTGGCCAAACCGTGCAGGTAAGGGTCAAGGGTAGGCGCCAGGGCAATGTATGTGGGCCAGATGAGGTGCACCTGGTTACCACAGCCCGGAGCGAGCCTCTGGTGGGTACCCCTACAGGGGGTCGATAACCAAGCTACGGCACCCACCAGCCCGAATCCCAGCCAGCGATATTCACGGGTTGCGCCACTCCCGTCGCGTAGCGGCCGGCGTCCCTCCCTGTAGACCCTCAAGTTATATTATACGTGGGCAAGTGGATGCCTCGAAGCTGATTGGGTGCCGGCCACTGACATGGAGTGCCGGCATGGTATATATCTGGGTTGTGGGAGCAGCTCAGGGCCGCGGGGACGTGGAGTTAGTACCGTGTTTCTGTACTATACTAGGGGACTGGTGCGGTGCGTCGGCGGCGTACATTGTGGGGACATTGGAACGATGAAAGCTGAGGGCCAGGCTAGGCTCGAGCCTCCCAGAAATCCTGGCTATGCATATACGGGCTATTGCGTGCTGGCAGAGGGATACCTGGAGTCAGGGGTGGTGGGCAATTACGAGTACGCGGACGGCAATGGATTCCGTGGGGTCACGGATGATGGACGTCTCCACGGTGGCGGGGGTACGCGAACGACGGAGGGTGCGCTCTCGCTTCGCCGCATGCGTGCTGCTTTGTTCCTTGGTTGCCGCTTTGCGCCGGACAGAGAAGCCCTTGCTTTCTGCTTGTTGCGATGCTGCTGCTTTGCTGTGCCTTGCCCGCTTACCCCCGGCGAACAAACGGGCCAGCGTCCGTCGCCGTTGCTAATGCTAACGCAATGCAGTTGCCACTGCCCCCAAAGCCTGGTTGACCGGTATCCCCGATCCTCTGGGTCCTCCGTCATGCTGTGGGCCACCTCAGGCAGCCCTGGGACCCACGGGATCGAGCGAGGCAGGAACCACCTGTCGGCGCGAGATGCCCGGTAACTCCAGTAGACGGCATGATAAGTGGTTATGACTATGACTATGACTATGACTATGACTATATATATATATATATATATATATATATATATATATATCCTCTAATCTACACCCCTCTCCTAAAATACACGCGGGTTTATTATGTGGGAGTCGAGCACCAGGTGGAGGGCAAGGCTAATGGGAATTTATATCCGCTCAGAAAGAGCCCGTCCCACGCATCAAACCGCAATGTACCGTAACCGTGTGGCAGTGTTGGAGGAACGAAACACAGTTGGCAAAACACGTGAATGAATTACTTGCGAGTCTCGTGGTAATCACTTTACAGAAACAGTTGTAACCCTTCCCCCCAAGGTTTAGACATGGCATGAAGGTGAAGGTAATTCTGTTAGGAGTACACCTGTAAATTGGGAACTCCCACGGATGGCAACCTGAACTGGTTGGAACTCTTGGCTACTAGAAAAGTTTGGAATTGAAGGGAACTGGCTTTAGGACCTACTCGTCGTCGCTGTACAAATGGGGTGAATCGAATGCATCACATGAAATTGTTGTATGCACGTCAACGGCAAAGTGGTTTACTAGCACTTGCAATGCACAAACCCCCGCCATATCAATATTATAATTGTAGAGAAGATTTAGCGAAAGCAGTGCGGATGTGTTGGTTTGTTGCAACACTTGCGGATTCCATTTGTTAACCAAGGTGTTGACGAGGTCAATCACACTATGGTCAAGAAGACCAATGTCTTGGAAATGCAGTTGAATGGAACACAAAGTGGTTGCAAGTTCTTGGATGTAAGAGGGTTTGGCCAATTCATTTTGGGTCCCCCACTTCTGATTTGCACAGACGTTCAAATAGAAACTTTGCAGCTTTTGATATTGTCCCATCAAACGAAATAAAGAGGCCACCCCAAGTGGACCTATATTGTTGTAACCTAGGTCCAGATGCATGTGGGTAAGTGTTTGCGCGTTGCACAATTCATTTGCCAACGCGCATGCACCACTATTAGTGATGGACCCAGAGGAGAGATCGAGGTGGAGTAAATTAAGCATATGCATGCTCTTACAGAAAACATCTTTGAAGAGGCGATTAGATGTGTTATCGTCCATAAAAGTTACCAACCCGTCTTCATTCTCTGCGATGCGCAAACTCAGAGCCAAAGTTGTGAGAGATGTGCAATGGAATAGGTTCTCTGCCATGACTGAGGCGCACAAGGACGGCATGTAGCAGGATAAATTTAGCGTGTGCAGTGTACGTGATGAGGAGCGCAATGTTGTGTTAATTGCCTGTATTGCAGTGCTTGCATATGGTCCGGATATATCGCTCCACAACATCAGATGGCACAAACCGACGAAGAAACCGGAGGTGAGGTTGTCAATATATTCCTTTGCCGCAATGAGTGAGGCGAACGTATTGTCGTTGAAGTGAGCCATGAGGTGACGCACATTAATCATACGTTTGAAATCCTTCGTCACCCAATTCCATGCGTCGGTGTTCATGATGCGCGAACCATGGAGCATTATCCACATGCTTTTGCACGACTTGCTGAGTGAGGTTATTTGCTGTGCGTACTCTGCGATTAGCAACATGAGATCCTTCGGGAAATCTCGCAATGATGTTGGCGTCGTGACCATGCCAATCTTGATATTGCGTTTCATTTGACGATTTTGTGTGTTCTTGACGCAGGGCATACATTGTGGGTGATAGTTGCTTGGCTCGCTGTAGGTTGAAGTATTGTCCATATTTTGTAGT
This sequence comes from Eutreptiella sp. 'Long Island Sound 2002', assembly GCA_964036045.1. Taxonomy (NCBI): domain Eukaryota; phylum Euglenozoa; class Euglenophyceae; order Eutreptiales; family Eutreptiaceae; genus Eutreptiella; species Eutreptiella sp. 'Long Island Sound 2002'. Next base: position 111,303,319 of record OZ038382.1, read on the forward strand.
GACGGTAGTTCCCTTAAGAGTACACCTAGGAAGACGAAGGAATGCGAAATACAATGGAGTGAAGGCGTTGATGACCCGTGGCCCATAACGCACCACCACGGGCTCAAAACGGCCTCAAAACACTTCTCTGAACATCCCAAGTGGTCTAGGAACAACTTTGGAAAAAATGATTTTTTTCGCCCCGGGGACCCTGGTGGACCCACCGTTGGCCCCCACCGTGCGCGGGCCGGGCTGCCCTCCGGCTCCACCAAGTGACCACTGGTACGGGGGTCTGAGTGGCTCGTTGGGGGATTCTGAGGCTTGGAAACCACAAAAGGTGGGGGCTTGCGGGTGGACTAGGTGCCCTCAGAATTACGGATTTGAGCCACGTAACCCAGTGTACGCCCTGTCCTTGGTTTCGGGGTGTTGGTGCGCATTGCGCAGGTTTTTGGGGCTTTTTGGCGCCTTTTTGGGCCGTTTCTCGGACATATCGTGGAGTTAGAGGGCACCAGAAGTCCCTCGGTCACGAGAAAGTCAAGCCGCACGTGGATGTAGCAGCCGTTTGCCTTCGTTTGGCTGTTTTGAACCCTAATTAGGGCTGTTTTGGGCGAAAAATGGCTGTTTTTGGCAGAAATCTGCGCAGATTTGGGAGGGCACCTCCCGACTTGGCGCCACCGCCCCGGGCCGCCACCGCTGAGTTTTTTGGCTATAAACGTGGATTTCGCAAGGGCACCACCTGGTCTCCAAGATGGCTAGAGTAGAGTAGAGCCCGGAGCGATGAGGCGGAGCAATGGCCAGAACGGAAAGGAGAAGTGCTTGTTGCTTGTTGCTTGCTTGTTGCTTGTTAGCTAGATTTAAGGGGAGAGGGGTGTAGGAATAGATATATATATATATATATATATATATATATATATATATATATATATATATATATATATATATATATATATATATATATATATATATATATATATATATATATATATATATATATATATATATATATATATATATATATATATATATATATATATATATATATATATATATATATATATATATATATATATATATATATATATATATATATATATATATATATATATATATATATGTGTGTGTGTTGGGGGACGTCTTTGAGGGTTACCAGCAGCAAGACGCTCCGGCGTCCGTCCCCCTACTCACTCCACACGCCGGGGGCGACATAAACCCGTCACCACTGTGGGTTGTGCACGGGCGGCCAGCGTTTTCCAGGGCATGCGCGGCGGTGCACGGGTGCAGCGAGTGGGCAATTGTCCTTCTGCTACCAGCAGGCCCTGTCCCGGATCCGGATGAGTACTCGGTCCCAGAAGTGGTTCGGATGTCCAACGTGCCGCACGATCCGCACGTTGCCGTCACGTCGTTGCCTGATGGCGGCGCGGTGGAACAGGGATCTGTGGTGGTGTACCAGCCCTCCTGCTCCGCAACGGTTTTGGGGGGCGGAGTATACCACCGCCCTGGACGCCATCAAGTCAGTCTGTGGATGTGACCTGGCCTGGAGACCACATGCGGTGTATCGGCCGAAGGTAGTCCGGTCCCCGGAGCTCACGGCCTCCAGTGCGGCGTCCCTTGGAAGGGTGGGGCAGAGCCCCGACTCCGACGTGGCGTGGATGGAACCCCACCGGTATTGCTGGGTGCCGGTGGCGACTAAAGTCACATCGTCTGACGCGTCGCCCCAGGGAGACGACGCCACAAACGTGCTGGTGGCCAGCCACGGAATCCCCACGTGAACGGGTGCCATCTACGGCACGGTCCCGGAGGCGGAGATCATCAGCGCGGCGGCATACCTGTTGCACACGCCCCCGTCAGCGTGCACGGTGCACGTGGTGGATGCGTCCGTCATAGGAGCGCATCTCCGAGGGGCGCAGGAGGCTCTGTACCGTGGCATCAAGGGGCCGACATCACATCTGGTCAACCAGCACGCACTGAGCTGGATAGTGGAGGGGCTGCGGCGGCTGCCACGCCGAGTTTGGGGGGCCGCATCACCCGGTGGTGAGGCAGAGCTCGCACTTGGCGGCGGTCCCGCTCGAGGCGCCGGACTCTGCCGCGGCCCGTGCAATGGCCCCGCCTGTCCATCTCGTCCTACCAAAGGAGCACGCCATCCTCTTGGTGCCGGGGGATAATGGAGAGCTCGAGCCGCGTGTGCCATCCATGCAAGCCCTTCAGCAAGTCCGGGAGATGGAGTGGCGCTCGCTAGCGGCACGCACCAGGGCGCACACGCCACTGGCTGGCGCCTGCGAGGCGGTGCCCCTGGGAGCTGTACACCACGGCCCAACGCACAGAAATCTGCTGCGGGCACGTGACGATCGCTTGTCCACAATGCAGGTCATGCGATGGTGGAGACAGAAGCTCACGCGTATGGCAATACCGGCCCACCCCTGTATCTTCTGTGGGAGGCCGGAGGAGGACATTGGCCCCATGCGCCTGCTGTGTGCGCGGGACGAGGAGGTGGCAGGGCTCCTGTGCAGGCGTGTGGAGGAGTTCACGGCAGAGCTATCCCTGAGAGACAGGGCGGTGGAGTTCGTGGCGTGGAGGGAGCACGGCTGCGGGTGGACTGAATCCATGATGGCGGCTGTCGTCCCCGGGGACCTGAAGCGGCTGCTCGCTGCGGTGCGAGCGGCGTCGTCCCGGGGCCCTGCCAAGGCCAGGCTCTTTGTGCAGGACATGGTCCAGATTGGGGAAGATGTGTATGCCCGCAGGAACCATCGGCTCACCCAGATCATGCAGCTGCCGATGCAAGATCGAAGGAGGGCGGTATACGTGTTCCTGCGAGGTGACACACCCTTCTGCCCGCCGGCAGGGAGGATCCGACGGCGTCCGCCGTGGAACCTCTTTGCCGGCCTCCCGGGCGACCTGCGGGCAACCTTTCAGAGGGCACCGCTGCACGCACTGCTGGTGCCACGGTCGTGCATCGCGCACGAAGAGGCCATGTCCTTGTTCCCTCACTGGATGGCGGCGGTGGCGCAGGTCTTCAGCCAGTGGATCGGTTCCTGGGTGGCACGGGACATCACGGCATTCAGGGAGTGGTCCCGCGTGGTGTCGGCGCAATCGTGGGCCCTGGTGCGTGGTACCATGGTGAGAAGACCTGACGGCCAGAGTGATCCCTGGCTCCAGGTGTACGCCAACCATCCAGCTGTGGAAAACGTCATGGGCTGGCCTCGCGAGGTGCTGCCCGTCCTTCAGCAACCTCTGTGCAGTCTCCCAATCCTGGCGGTGGCTGTCGTACTTGACGTGGGTACGCTGTGGCTGTATGACCGGCAGCTGCGACGAGCCATACCAGCGGTCACAGGGCGGCGGTCCATGGCAGTGTTAGTGGGCTCTAAGCAGCTGGCACGGGTACAGGGCGACGACGCGCAAGGCCACGTCACAGAGGCCATGTTCTCTCTGCCAGAGGGGGACGACCACGTGGCTGCCGATGCCCGTCACACCCTTGACACCCTGGGCCTTGCGGCGGTCATTGAGGCTCGGGCGGGAGGACAACGCTTGGTTTTAGCATCCGCCAGGCGCCCGGGGCCAGACAGGGTTGATGTCATCGGGCAGGTCTTACAGGACTACGGTTGGTAGCTCCTGGCGCATGGCACACACAGCCCCAAAGTTGCGCGGTGGCCCCAGCTGGTTGCGGGCCTGCCGGTGATGCGCGACGGGCGACCGATACTCCGCCCGGTGTCCACGTGGGAGGAAGCGAGGCGCAGCCTACTCAGTTGTGCCACAGCACGCACGCTGGTGGGTGCTTTGCTCGGACTCCAGGACGCGTGCTGCGATGTATGGCAGGACCTGTGGTCGCAGTGTTGTGATAGTAGCTGCGTTCCGTCGCGGTCTGTGCTTCCGCAGCGATGCCACGGGTGCGGAGAGACAGCGTCAGTTTGGGTTCATCAATGTGCCTCCGTCCCACTATGCAGGACATGTAAGGAGCGTGCCGACAGGGGGTGGCCTAAGGCGAGGTGGGCACTGCGGCACTCTGAACAGATGTCCTCAAGTGCCTGGAAGACAATCCAGAGTGACCTGAAGAGCGTCCGAGTGGAAGGGGTGAGATGCCCCGATGCGCCGTCGGCAGCCTTGCCCCTGCTGCTATGGTGGGCGGCTCTGGAGGGCGACTCGCGGATACTCTGGTTGTGGCATCACGGAGGAAATGGCGACAGCGTGGTGGGGGCCGGGGGTGATGCAGATTGATGGGGTTAGGAATCGTCGGTGCACCTGCGACCGTCCCTACGCTGGACGCAGCGGAGGGGGTAGCGCCTGAGAAGCAGTGCCCTCATGGCCTGTTTATGTGGTACTGGCAGGCGGCGTATGACGGCCAACGCGATGTGACGGGTCCTGCCGGCCTGATGGTGAGCCGTACTGCCCCCGTGGAGCATTATCCACATGCTTTTGCACGACTTGCTGAGTGAGGTTATTTGCTGTGCGTACTCTGCGATTAGCAACATGAGATCATTCGGGAAATCTCGCAATGATGTTGGCGTCGTGACCATGCCAATCTTGATATTGCGTTTCATTTGACGATTTTGTGTGTTCTTGACGCAGGGCATACATTGTGGGTGATAGTTGCTTGGCTCGCTGTAGGTTGAAGTATTGTCCATATTTTGTAGTGACGGTAATTCCGTTAAGAATACACCTAGGAAGACGAATGAATGCGAAATACAATGGAGTGAAGGCGTTGATGACCCGTGGCCCATAACGCACCACCACGGGCTCAAAACGGCCTCAAAACACTTCTCTGAACATCCCAAGTGGTCTAGGAACAACTTTGGAAAAAATGATTTTTTTCGCCCCGGGGACCCTGGTGGACCCACCGTTGGCCCCCATTGCGCAGGTTTTTGGGGCTTTTTGGCGCCTTTTGGGGCCGTTTCCGGGACATATCGTGGAGTTAGAGGGCACCAGAAGTCCCTCGGTCACGAGAAAGTCAAGCCGCACGTGGGGTGTAGCAGCCGTTTGCCTTCGTTTGGCTGTTTTGAACCCTTATTAGGGCTGTTTTGGGCGAAAAATGGCTGTTTTTTTGGCGGAAATCTGCGCAGATTTGGGAGGGCACCTCCCGACTTGGCGCCACCGCCCCGGGCCGCCACCGCTGAGTTTTTTGGCTCTAAACGTGGATTTCGCAAGGGCACCACCTGGACTCCAATATGGCTAGAGTAAAGTAGAGCCCGGAGCGATGAGGCGGAGCAATGGCCAGAACGGAAAGATATATATATATATATATATATATCTTTTGGGGGACGTCTTTGAGGGTTACCAGCAGCAAGACGATCCGGCGTCCGTCCCCCTACTCACTCCACACGCCGGGGGCGGCATAAGCCCGTCACCACTGTGGGTTGTGCACGGGCGGCCAGCGTTTTCCAGGGCATGCGCGGCGGTGCACGGGTGCAGCGAGTGGGCAATTGTCCTTCTGCTACCAGCAGGCCCTGTCCCGGATCCGGATGAGTACTCGGTCCCAGAAGTGGTTCGGATGTCCAACGTGCCGCACGATCCGCACGTTGCCGTCACGTCGTTGCCTGATGGCGGCGCGGTGGAACAGGGATCTGTGGTGGTGTACCAGCCCTCCTGCTCCGCAACCGTTTTGGGGGGCGGAGTATACCACCGCCCTGGACGCCATCAAGTCAGTCTGTGGATGTGACCTGGCCTGGAGACCACATGCGGTGTATCGGCCGAAGGTAGTCCGGTCCCCGGAGCTCACGGCCTCCAGTGCGGCGTCCCTTGGAAGGGTGGTGCAGAGCCCCCACTCCGACGTGGCGGGGATAGAACCCCACTGGTACTGCTGGGTGCCGGTGGCGACTAAAGTCACATCGACATCGTCTGACGCGTCGCCCCAGGGAGATGACGCCACAAACGTGGCGGTGGCCAGCCACGGAATCCCCACGTGGACGGGTGCCAGCTACGGCACGGTCCCGGAGGCAGAGATCATCAGCGCGGCGGCATACCTGTTGCACACGCCCCCGTCAGCGTGCACGGTGCACGTGGTGGATGCGTCCGTCATAGGAGCGCATCTCCGCAGGGCGCAGGAGGCCCTGTACCGTGGCATCAAGGGGCCGACATCACATCTTGTCAACCAGCACGCACTGAGCTGGATAGTGGAGGGGCTGCGGCGGCTGCCACGCCGAGTTGGGGGGCCGCATCACTGGGTGGTGAGGCAGAGCTCGCACTTGGCGGCGGTCCCGCTCGAGGCGCCGGACTCTGCCGCGGCCCGTGCAATGGCCCCGCCTGTCCATCTCGTCCTACCAAAGGAGCACGCCATCCTCTTGGTGCCGGGGGATAATGGAGAGCTCGAGCCGCGTGTGCCATCCATGCAAGCCCTTCAGCAAGTCCGGGAGATGGAGTGGCGTTCGCTAGCGGCACGCACCAGGGCGCACACGCCACTGGCTGGCGCCTGCGAGGCGGTGCCCCTGGGAGCTGTACACCACGGCCCAACGCACAGAAATATGCTGCGGGCACGTGACGATCGCTTGTCCACAATGCAGGTCATGCAATGGTGGAGACAGAAGCTCACGCGTATGGCAATACCGGCCCACCCCTGTATCTTCTGTGGGAGGCCGGAGGAGGACATTGGCCCCATGCGCCTGCTGTGTGCGCGGGACGAGGAGGTGGCAGGGCTCCTGTGCAGGCGTGTGGAGGAGTTCACGGCGGAGCTATCCCTGACAGACAGGGCGGTGGAGTTCGTGGCGTGGAGGGAGCACGGCTGCGGGTGGACTGAATCCATGATGGCGGGTGTCGTCCCCGGGGACCTGAAGCGGCTGTTCGCTGTGGTGCGAGCGGCGTCGTCCCGGGGCCCTGCCAAGGCCAGGCTCTTTGTGGAGGACATGGTCCAGATTGGGGAGGATGTGTATGCCCGCAGGAACCATCGGCTCACGCAGATCATGCAGCTGCCGATGCAAGATCGAAGGAGGGCGGTATACGCGTTCCTGCGAGGTGACACACCCTTCTGCCCGCCGGCAGGGAGGATCCAACGGCGTCCGCCGTGGAACCTGTTTGCCGGCCTCCCGGGCGACCTGCGGGCAACCTTTCAGAGGGCACCGCTGCACGCACTGCTGGTGCCACGGTCGTGCATCGCGCACGAAGAGGCCATGTCCTTGTTCCCTCACTGGATGGCGGCGTATATATATATATATATATATATATATATATATATATATATATATATATATATATATATATATATATATATATATATATATATATATATATATATATATATATATATATATATATATATATATATATATATATATATATATATATATATATATATATATATATATATATATATATATATATATATATATATATATATATATATATATATATATATATATATATATATATATATATATATATATATAGTCATAGTCATAGTCATAACCACTTATCATGCCGTCTACTGGAGTTACCGGGCATCTCGCGCCGACAGGTGGTTCCTGCCTCGCTCGATCCCGTGGGTCCCAGGGCTGCCTGAGGTGGCCCACAGCATGACGGAGGACCCAGAGGACCGGAGATACCGGGCAACCAGGCTTTGGGGGCAGTGGCAACTGCAAAGCGTTAGCATTAGCAACGGCGACGGACGCTGGCCCGTTTGTTCGCCGGGGGTAAGGGGGCAAGGCAAAGCAGCGCAGCAGCATCGCAACAAGCAGAAAGCAAGGGCACCTCTGTCCGTTGCAATGCAGCAACCAAGGAACAAAGCAGCACGCATGCGGCGAAGCGAGAGCTGACCCTCCATCGTTCACGTTGCCCCGCCACTGTGGAGACACCCAACACCCATGACCCCACGTAATCCATTGTCTTCCGCGTCCTCGAAACTGCCCACCACCCCTGACTCCACGTATCCCTCTGCCAGCACGCACTAGCCTGTATGTGCACAGCCAGGATTTCTGGGAGGCTCCAGCCTAGCCTGGCCCTCAGCTGTCATCGCCCCCATGTCTCCACATTGTACGCCATCTTCCCACCGCACCAGCCCCCTAGTGTAGTACAAAAACACGTTACCAACTCCACGTCCCCGTGGCCCCGTGCTGCCCCCACACCCCAGATATATACCATGCTGGCATCCCATGTCAGGGGCCAGCGCCCAGTCTGCATCGAGGCATTCACTTGCCCACATATAATATATCTTGAGGGTCTACAGGGGGGGACGACGGCCGCTTTGCGACGGGAGTGGCGCAACCCGTGAATATCGCTGGCTGGGATTCGGGCTGGTGGGTGCCGTAGCTTGGTTATCGACCCCCTGTAGGGGTACCCACCAGAGGCTCGCCCCGGGCCGTGGTTACCAGGTGCACCTCATCTGGCCCACATACAATGCCCTGGCGCCTACCCTTGACCCTTACCTGCACTGTTTGGCCAGCTTCCGTGGTTGCGCCTCTTCCGCCACAGCAGCGGCCAGGCCGCAGGTTCGGCCCCCACCGACGACGTGGCGAGCCTACTTATAGCATTGGCCCGCGCGGCACCCCCCGGACCACTCAGCACGCCGCTCCCCTGCCCTCCTCGCCTCTAGCCGACCGGACTGGTGCCCCCCAGGGGTAAGCTGTTACAGTGGTGAGGCGACTGCATACTCTTCACTACGACGCCGCGCAGTACCGCTGTTGCCATGCCGACGCCACCTGCTAGCCGCCACGACACTCACCACTGCAACCACAAGGCCAAGGTCAGAGGTTAGACTATGTACATGCCCGCAGGCACGGTCCCTCTAGTTTGTTAACGGGGCCAGGGGATGCCCCCGCGCTCCCCCTGAGTTGTTAGAGGGGTCAGGGGGACACCTCAGTACCGCCATGCTTCCCCGTGCTCCCCCACTGTACGGTTCCCCAGTACCGCCGCGTTCCCCCACCGTACGGACTCCAGTACCGCCGCATACCCCCACCATACGGTCCCCTGTACCGCCGCGTACACCCCCACGATGTCAGTACACCGTCATCTGGAACTTCCCCGCTGCTCCCCCACTGCACGGCTCCCCAGTACCGCCGCGTACCCCCGCCGTACGGATCCCAGTACCGCCGCGTTGACCCCCAAGACTCCAGTACTCCGCCACCTGGAACTCCACGTGCCCCCTGTGAGCGCTCCCTCCAGGCTGCCATGCCGTCTCCACGACGCCCGCCATACTGTCCCCCTGATGATCCCACCGTCATAACCTTCCACGCACACATCTTCGCCCCGTCGCCGCTCCTGGGGCCTGCAGGCTGACCCCGCAACCCCGTGTAACACTCCCAGGGGGCGCCGCAGCGCTGTAACCCCCAAACAACTCCGTGCACCCCCGGTGTATCCCGAGCAACCACTCCCAAGACTGCCGTAGCCGGGCCGCCAGTAGAGACCCCGGTGCCATGGGAATACCCCACAGGGGTTTGGGCCTTATTACCCTGGTCGGGACGACCCATGACACCTCACTGTTGTATGTGGCGACCCGGGGCAGGCGGGTGAAGCATCCCTGTCCGACCCTCATGCACGGGGGCAGTACGGCTCACCATCAGGCCGGCACGACCTGTCACATCGCGTTGGCCGTCATACGCCGCCTGCCAGTACCGCACAATCAGGCCGCGTAGGCACTGCTTCTCTGGCGCCACTCCCTCCGCTGCGTCCAGCGTAGGGATGGTAGCTGGTGCACCCACAATTCCCCTCCCCATCAACCTGCACCCCCGGCACCCACCACTCCGTCACCATTTCCTCCGTGATGCCACAACCAGAGTATCCGTGAGTCGCCCTCCAGAGCCGCCCACCACAGCATCAGGGGCAGGGCCGCAGACGGCGCTCCAGGGCACCGTACCCCTTCCACTCGGACGCTCTTCAGGCCACCCTGGATAGTCGTCCAGGCACTTGAGGACATCCGTCCAGAGTGCCGCAGTGCCCACCTCGCCTTAGGCCACCCCCTGTCGGCATGCTCCTGACATGTCCCGCACAGCGGGGCGGAGGCACACTGATGAACCCAAACGGACACCGTCTCCCCGCACCCGTGGCATCGCTGCGGAAGCACAGACCGCGATGGAACGCAGCTACCATCACAGCACTGCGACCACAGGTCCTGCCATACATCGCAGCACGCGTCCTGGAGCCCGAGCAAAGCCCCTGTCAGCGTGCGTGCTGTGGCACTACTGAGGAGGCTGCGCCTCGCCTCCTCCCACGTGGACACCGGGCGGAGTATCGGTCGTCCGTCGGGCATCTCCGGCAGGCTCTCAAGCAGCCGGGGCCACCGCGCCACCTTGGGGCCGCGCGTGCCATGCGCCAGGAGCTCCCAACCGTAGTCCCGCAAGACCTCCCCGATGACAACAACCCCGTCCTGCTCCGGGCCCCTGGCGGAAGCCAGAACCAAGCGTTGCCCTCCCGCCCGAGCCTCAATGACCGCCCTGAGACCCAGGGTGTCAAGGGTGTGACGGGCATCGGCAGCCACGTGGTCGTCCCCCTCTGGCAGAGAGAACATGGCCTCCGTGACTTGGCCTTGCGCGTCGTCGCCCTGTACCCGCGCCAGCTGCTCGGAGCCCACTAACACTGCCATGGACCGCTGCTCCGTGACCGCCGGTACGGCTCGTCGCAGCTGCCGGTCACATAGCCACAACGTACCCACGTCAAGTACGACAGCCACCGCCAGGACCGGGAGACCGCACAGAGGTTGCTGAAGGACTGGCAGCACCTCGCGAGGCCAGCCCACGACGTTCCCCACCGCTGGATGGTTGGCGTACACCTGGAGCCAGGGATCACTCTGGCCGTCAGGGTGTCTCACCTTGGTACCCCGCACCTGGGCCCAGGACTGCGCCGACACCACGCGGGACCACTCCCTGAATGCCGTGATGTCTCGCGCCACCCAGGAACCGATCCACCGGTCGAAGGCCTGCGCCACCGCCGCCATCCAGTGAGGGAACAAGGACAGGGCCTCCTCACGCTCGATGCACGACCGCGACACCAGCAGTGCGTGCAGCGGTGCCCTCAGAAAGGTTGCCCGCAGGTCGCCGGGGAGGCCGGCAAACGGGTTCCACGGCGGACGCTGCAGGATCCTCCCTGCCGGCGGGCAGAAGGGTGTGTCACCGCGCAGGAACGCGTATACCGCCCTCCTTCGATCTTGCATCGGCAGCTGCATGATCTGGGTGAGCCGATGGTTCCTGCGGGCATACACATCTTCCCCAATCTGGACCATATCCTCCACAAAGAGTCTGGCCTTGGCAGGACCCCGGGACGACGCCGCTCGCACCGCAGCGAACAGCCGCTTCAGGTCCCCGGGTACGACACCTGCCATCAGGGATTCTGCCCACCTGCAGCCGTGCTCCCTCCACGCCACGAACTCCACCGCCCTGTCTGTTAGGGGTAGCTCCGCCGTGAACTCCTCCACACGCCTGCACAGAAGCCCAGCCACCTCCTCGTCCCGCGCACACAGTAGGCGCATGTGGCCGATGTCCTCCTCCGGCCCCCCACAGAAGATACAGGGGTGGGCTGGTATTGCCACACGCGTGAGCTTCTGTCTCCACCGTCGCATGACCTGCATGGTGGACAAGCGACCGTCACGTGCCCGCAGCATATTCCTGTGCGTTGGGCCGTGGTGCACAGCTCCCAGGGACATCGCCTCGCAGGCGCCAGCTAGTGGCGTGTGCGCCCTGGTGCGTGCCGCTAGCGAACGCCACTCTATCTCCCGGACCTGCTGAAGGGCTTGCATGGATGGTACACGCGGCTCGAGCTCACCATTATCCCCCGGTACCAAGAGGATGGCGTGCTCCTTCGGCAGGACAAGATGGACTGGCGGGGCCATCGCACGGGCCGCGGCAGAGTCCGGTGCCTCAAGCGGGACCGCCGCTAAGTGCGAGCTCTGCCTCACCACCCAGTGGTGCGGCCCCCCAACTCGGCGCGGCAGCCGCCGCAGCCCCTCCACTATCCAGCTCAGTGCATGTTGATTGACCAGATGTGACGTCGGCCCCTTGATGCCACGGTACAGGGCCTCCTGCGCCCTGCGGAGATGCGCTCCTATGACGGACGCATCCACCACGTGTACCGTGCACGCTGACGGGGGCGTGTGCAACAAGTAACCCGCCGCGCCAATGATCTCTGCCTCCGGGACCGTGCCGTAGATGGCACCCGTCCACGTGGGGATTCCGTGGCTGGCCACCGCCACATTTGTGGCGTCGTCTCCCTGGGGCGACGCGTCAGACGATGTGACTTTAGTCGCCACCGGCACCCAGCAGTACCGGTGGGGCTCTAGCCACGCCACGTCGGAGTGGGGGCTCTGCACCACCTTTCCCAGAGACGCCGCGCTGGAGGCCGTGAGCTCCGGGGACAGGACCACCCTCGGTCGATACACCGCATGTGGTCTCCAGGCCAGGTCACATCCGCAGACTGACTTGATGGCGTCCAGGGCGGTGGTGTATTCCGCCCCCGAAACCGTTGCGGAGCAGGAAGGCTGGTACACCACGACAGACCCCTGCTCCACTGCGCCACCACCACGCAACGACGTGACGGCGACATGCGGATCATGCGGCACGTTGGACATTCGGACCACTTCCGGGACCGAGTGCTCATCCGGATCCGGGATTGGGCCTGCCGGTAGCAGAAGAACAATTGCCCATTCGCTGCACTTGTGCACCGCCGCGCACGCCCTGGAAAACGCTGGCTGTCCGTGCACAACCCACAGTGGTGGCGGGCTTATGCCGCCCCCGGCGTGGGGAGTGAGTAGGGGGACGGACGCCGGATCGTCTTGCTGCTGGTAGCCCTCAAAGACGTCCCCCAGCAGAAACAGGAGGGCGGCCAGCGGGACGAACGGCATGGACAGCCCCGGGTTGGCCGGGTCCCATCCTTCCTCCCTGTATCCGCCCACCACATACACGTCCCCCGCAGCGGACTGTCTATTGCGTTTGCTGGCCTTCTTTCGGCGCACTGGGTGAATGAGCCGGTGAGTCAACGGACCGGGCAGCTGCGGCCGGAAGACGTCGCGAAGCCCCGTGAGCCACACGTGGTCCAGCTGGTGGGGTCCTACTCCCGCGTGCGGAAGGTGCAGGTGGTCCTCGTGGCACTCCTGTAGCTGGACCGCCCAGTGCCCAGGCGTAGGGCAGGGGAGCCGCGCATGCAGGAGGTCATTTGCGGGATCAGTCAGGGACTGCACTGCCGCATCCGTGCGGGGCCCCGAGAGAATGCAGATGTCCCTACCCTTGAAGGCGTAGGATTGGGATACCCACTTCCGCCCTGCCCACTGCACTTGCGGCAGATGGGCGTGTGCACACGAGTACACCGACGATGGCATGAGAAGCCCCACGCGCAACGTCCCCATCGCCCTGAGCACCCTGTCCACCCACGTATTGCCAGCGTGTGTGGCGAATGACGCAGAGGGCACCATGAACTGCCCGCACACTCCGTACTGCACGTGCATGTCTCGGAGCATGGCCCGCAGCTCATCACGGACCGTCATCGACCTGTGGTGGGTGAGCTGAGCCACGGTCGCCACGACGGAGTCGCGGCATATAACCTGGACATCTGCCAACCGTAGCCCATGACCTGACCGCACCGCCACGTTGGACAGGTCCTTGGGCAGCTTCTCGAACTGCATATATATATATATATATATATATATATATATATATATATATATATATATATATATATATATATATATATATATATATATATATATATATATATATATATATATATATATATATATATATATATATATATATATATATATATATATATATATATATATATATATATATATATATATATATATATATATATATATATATCCTCCAATCTACACTCCTCTCCCAACTCTAGGTGGCTCCACCACACGGTTCTAAGGTACGTGCGACGGGCACAAAGTGGTGCATACATGTGGTGGAAGAGGCTAAACTCGGTCAAAACAGGCTCAAAACGGGCTAAAAACACTTGTTTGAGCATCCCAAATGGTCCGGGATCACTTTTGGAAAAACGCGTTTTTGACCCATTTTTGACCCATTTTGGTCCCAAAATGGCCCATTTTCAAAGCATTTTGGGATTTTCCAGGAGCCAAAACACGTTCCCACGGGCTCAAAATGGGCTAAAACCACTTGTTTGAGCATCATAAATGGTCTAGGATCATTTTTCGAAAAACGCGTTTTTGACCCATTTTTGACCCATTGTTGGTCCCAAAACGGCCCATTTTCAAGGCATTTTGGGATTTTCCATGGCCCAAAACGCGCCACCACGGGCTAAAAATGGCCTAAAAACACTTGTTTGAGCATCCCAAGTGGCCTAGGAACAACTTTGGAAAAAATCATTTTTTTCGCCCTGGGGACCCTGGTGGACCCACCGTTGGCCCCCACTGTGCGTGGGCTGGCCGGCCCTCCGGCTGCACCAAGTGACCACTGGTACGGGGGTCTACGTGTCTCGTTGGGCGATTCTGAGGCTTGGAAACCATAAAAAGGTGGGGGGTTGCGGGTGGACTAGGTGCCCTCGGAATTCGTTTTTGAGCCACGTAGCCCAAGATACGGCCCGTTCTTGGTTTCGGGGTGCTGGTGCACATTGCGCAGTTTTTGGGACTTTTTGGCGCCTTTTTGGGCCGTTTCTCGGACATATCGTGAAGTTAGAGGGCACCAAAGCTCCCTTGGTCACGAGAAAGTCAAGCCGGACGTGGAGTGTAGCCGCCGTTTGCCTTCGTTTGGCTATTTTGAACCCTTACTAGGGCTGTTTTGGGCGAAAAATGGCTGTTTTTGGCCCAAAACTGCGCAGATTTGGGAGGGCACCTCCCGACTTGGCGCCACCGCCCCGGGCCGCCACCGGTGAGTTTGTGACTCAAAACTTGGATTTGGCAAGGGCACCACCTAGGCTCTAGGGTGGCTAGAGTAGAGTAGAGCCCGGAGCTATGAGGCCGAGCAATGGCCAAAACAGAAAGGAGAAGTGCTTGTTGCTTGTTGTTGCTTGTTGCTTGTTGCTTGCTTGCTTGTTAGCTAGATTTAAGGGGAGAGGGGTGTAGTAATATATATATATATATATATATATATATATATATATATATATATATATATATATATATATATATATATATATATATATATATATATATATATATATATATATATATATATATATATATATATATGTATGTATATATATATATATATATATATATATATATATATATATATATATATATATATATATATATATATATCCCCTAATCTACACCCCTCTCCTAAAAGAGACGCGGGTTCTTTATGTGGGAGTTGTGCACAAGGTGGAGGGGAAGGCTAATGGGAATTTATATCCGCTCAGAAAGAGCCCGTCCGTACGTATGTCCATCAAACCGCAATCTATCGTAACCGCGTGGCAGTGTTGGAGGAACGAAGCACAGTTGGCAAAACACGTTGCGAGTCTCGTGGTAATCACTGCAAGAAACAGTTGTAACCCTTGCTCCCAAGGTTTAGACATGGCATGAAGGTGATGGTAATTCCGTTAGCAGTACACCAGTACATTGGGAACACCCACGGATGGCAACCTGAACTGGTTGGAACTCTTGGCTACTAGAAAAGTTTGGAATTGAAGGGAAATTTAAATTTAAATTGCACAGAATTGCCGACGAAGGACCTAGTCGTCGTCGCTGTACAAATGGGGTGAATCGAATGCATCACATGAAATTGTTGTATGCACGTCAACGGCAAAGTGGTTTACTAGCACTTGCAAAGCACAAACCCCCGCCATATCAATATTATAATTGTAGAGTCTGTGTACGTATCTCGTCAGTATTGCATGGAACCGTAAACTTGTGTCCCCCACCTATTGGGCCCCAAAGGAGTTGACCACACCGGTAGCAAAGTGCATCAAAAAGTGGTGAGTACAAAGTGTCCAGACCATCAAGCCAATACTCTCGAACAGACTTCAAAGAAATGTTGGACGGCGATGATGCATTAACACGGAACAACTCCCGAGACACTGTACGAACGACCCCGCAAGAACGACGCCCCGATGCCTTGATGTGTTGCTTCTCTGGCGTATTGCCGTGTCCACCAACGATGCCCTTATTCCGTTGTGATTCTGGCGTGTTGTTAATGCCTCCAGACGAACCCTTGGCCGCTTGGGACTCCGCGGTGTTCTTCTTGCCTCCAGACGAACCCTTGGCCGCCTGGGACTCCGCCGTGTTCCTTTTGCCTCCGGACGAACCCTGAGCCGCTTGGGACTCTGCGGTGTTCTTTTTGCCCTTGTCGGCTTGGGACTCCGCAGTGTTCTTCTTGCCTCCAGACGAACCCTTGGCCGCTTGGGACTCTGCGGTGTTCTTCTTGCCCTTGTTGGCTTGGGACTCCGCGGTGTTCTTCTTGCCCTTGGCCGCCTGGGACTCCGCAGTGTTCTTCTTGCCTCCGGACGAACCCTTGGCCGCTTGGGACGCTGCGGTGTTCTTCTTGCCCTTGTTGGCTTGGGACTCCGCGGTGTTCTTCTTGCCCTTGGCCGCTTGGGACTCCGCGGTGTTCTTCTTGCCTCCAGACGAACCCTTGGCCGCTTGGGACTCCGCGGTGTTCTTTTTGCCCTTGTTGGCTTGGGACTCCGCGGTGTTTTTCTTGCCTGCAGACGAACCCTTGGCCGCTTGGGACTCAGGAGTGTTCAAACTTGCCACCGTCGCTGCTTGGATCCCAAGTGCGGCGCGCTTTTGCAATCGCTTCATCAGCGTGGCGCGCAACTGCGCATGTTGCCGACGGATCGTACGCTGGGGTACTTCGCTATGCAGCTTGATGAAGTCGGCCACCGGGAAGTCAATGTCCGTGTCCAAGCATTGTTGCAACTCGTGCTCCCCGCGATTTGACATGGTGCGAAATAAAAGGTAACTCCGTTAAGAGTACACCTGTACTCCAAGTCCAACTGCCGAGAGCAAGAAAAAACATTAGTTGGGAAAAAACAAAGTAACTACTTGGGGCATAGAAGCATCATTGATAATCATCGATGCGATCTTTTTGCCCAATGTTGGTAGCGCCTATACCTGTACAGCCTCAAACCCAACCGGATGGCAGTATCTTGTTTTGCGTTGGTGGGCCTTATCCTCCCAAAGCTTGAGCCCCATTCCTACCCACTAGTACCCAAGCCCAAACAAAACCTCACCTTTCGTACCCTTGGAACAACAAAGCACACAGACGGCAAAACACGGCACGGAACTACTCGTACCTGTTGTACCAAACACTTCAGCCTATTATTGCAACGCTTGCCTCGTGATTAGACATGGCATGAATTTGAAGGTAACTCCGTTAAGAGTACACATGTACTCCAAGTCCAATCACCAAGAGCAAAGGGCACAGAAGAACAAAGCACACAAACGGCAAAACACGGCAAGCAACTACTCGTTCCTCTTGTACCAAACACTCCACACTATTGTTGCAACTCTTGCTCCTATGATTAGACAGGGCGTGAATGTGAAGGTAACTCCGTTAAGAGTACACCTGTACTCAAAGTCGAATCAGTAAGAGCAAAGGGCACAATGAACGAAGCACACAACAGCAAAACACAGCAAGGATTACTTATCCCTCTTGTACCAAAAAAGACTCAAAATTATACTAGTTTTTGTCCCACAATGGCCCATTTTCAAGGCATTTTGGGATTCTCCATGGGCCAAAACGCGTGATCTCGGGCTCCAAAAAGGCTAAAAACCCTTGTTGGAACCTCCCAAATGGCCGAGGATCACTTTTAGAACAATGCGTTTTTGACCCATTTTTGACACTTTTTTTCGTCCCAAAATGGCCCCTTTTCAAGGCATATTGGGACTTTCGTGGCCCAAAACGCGGCACCACAGGCTCTAAACGGGTCAAAAACACTTGTTCGAGCATCCCAAATGGTCCACGATCACTTTTGAGAAAACGCTTTTTTGACCCATTTTTGAGCCATTTTTGGACACAAAACGGCCCATTTTGAAGGCATTTTGGGATTTTCCGTGGCCCAAAACGCGCCACCACGGGATCAAAACGGGCCCAAAACACTTGCTTGGGCATCCCAAATGGGCAACGATCACTTTTGAGAAAAGCCTTTTTTGACCCATTTTTGACCCACTTTTGGTCCCAAATCGGCCCATTTTCAAGGCATTTTGGGATTTTCCGTGGCCCAAAACGCGCCACCACGGGCTCAAAACGGGCCAAAAACACTTGTTTGGGCATCCCAAATGGGCCACGATCACTTTTGAATAGAGGCTTTTTTGACCCATTTTTGAGCCACTTTTGGTCCCAAAATGGCCCATTTTCAAGGCATTTTGGGATTTTCCGTGGTCCAAAACGCGCCACCACGGGCTCAAAACGGGCCAATAACAGTTGTTTGAGCATCCCAAGTGGCCTAGGAACAACTTTGAAAAAAATCATTTTTTTCGCCCCGGGGACCCCGGTGGACCCACCGTTGGCCCCCAGTGTGCGTGGGCTGGCCGGCCCTCCGGCTGCACCAAGTGACCATTGGTATGGGGGTCTAGGTGTCTCGTTGGGCAATTCGAAGGCTTGGAAACCATAAAAAGTGGGGGGTTGCGGGTGGACTAGGTGCCCTCGGAATTCGTTTTTGAGCCACGTAGCCCAAGATACGGCCCGTTCTTGGTTTCGGGGTGCTGGTGCACATTGCGCAGTTTTTGGGGCTTTTTGGCGCCTTTTTGGGCAGTTTCTCGGACATATCGTGGAGTTGAAGGACACCAAATGTCCCTTGGTCGCGAGAAAATCAAGCCGCACGTGGAGTGTAGCCGCCGTTTGCCTTCGTTTGGCTGTTTTGAACCCTTACTAGGGCTGTTTTGGGCGAAAAATGGCTGTTTTTGGCCCAAAACTGCGCAGATTTGGGAGGGCACCTCCCGACTTGGCGCCACCGCCCCGGGCCGCCACCGGTGAGTTTGTGGCTCAAAACTTGGATTTGGCAAGGGCACCACCTAGGCTCTAGGGTGGCTAGAGTAGAGTAGAGCCCGGAGCGATGAGGCCGAGCAATGGCCAAAACAGAAAGGAGAAGTGCTTGTTGCTTGTTGTTGCTTGTTGTTGCTTGTTGCTTGCTTGCTTGTTAGCTAGATTTAAGGGGAGAGGGGTGTAGTAATATATATATATATATATATATATATATATATATATATATATATATATATATATATATATATATATATATATATATATATATATATATATATATATATATATATATATATATATATATATATATATATATATATATATATATATATATATATATATATATATATATATATATATATATATATATATATATATATATATATATATATATATATATATATATATATATATATATATATACCTAGCTAACAAGCAACAACAACAAGCAAGCAAGCAGTTCTCCTTTCCGTTTTGGCCATTGCTCGGCCTCATCGCTCCGGGCTCTACTCTACTCTAGCCATCCTAGAGCCTAGGTGGTGGCCTTGCCAAATCCAAGTTTTGAGCCAAAAACTCACCGGTGGCGCCCCGGGGCGGAGGCGCCAAGTCGGGAGGTTCCCTCCCAAATCTGCGCAGTTTTGGGCCAAAAACGGCCTTTTTTCGCCCAAGATAGCCCTCAAACCCGGGCAAAACATCCCAACGAAGGGAAACGGTGGCTACATACCACGTGCGGCTTGACTTCACCGTGTCGAAGAGCCTTCTAGTGCCCTTCAACTCGACAATATGTCTGAGAAACGGCCCAAAAAAGGCGCCAAAAAGCCCCAAAAACTGCGCAATGTGCACCAACACCCCGAAACCAAGAACGGGCCGTATCTTGGGCTA
Source organism: Eutreptiella sp. 'Long Island Sound 2002' (assembly GCA_964036045.1). Taxonomy (NCBI): domain Eukaryota; phylum Euglenozoa; class Euglenophyceae; order Eutreptiales; family Eutreptiaceae; genus Eutreptiella; species Eutreptiella sp. 'Long Island Sound 2002'. Next base: position 111,322,971 of record OZ038382.1, read on the forward strand.
CGTGGCTCAAAATCCAATTCCGAAGGCACCTAGTCGACCCGCAACCCCCCACTTTTTGTGGTTTCCAAGCCTCAGAATCGCCCAACGAGACGCCTAGACCCCCGAACCAGTGGTCACCTGGTGGAGCCGGAGGGCAGCCCGGCCCGCGCACGGCGGGGGCCAACGGTGGGTCCACCAGGGTCCCCGGGGCGAAAAAAATTATTTTTTCCAAAGTTGTTCCCGGACCACTTGGGATGCTCAAACAAGTGTTTTTAGCCCGTTTTGAGCCCGTGGTGACGCGTTTTGGGCCATGGAAAATCCCAAAATGCCTTGAAAATGGGCCATTTTGGGACCAAAAGTGGGTCAAAAATGGGTCAAAAACGCATTTTTCCAAAAGTGATCCTGGACCATGTGGGATGCTGGGACAAGTGTTTTTAGCCCAATTTGAGCCCATTTGGACGGGTTTTGGCCCATGGAAATCTCAAAGTTCCTTGAAAAGGGGCCGTTTTGGGAGCAAAAATGGGTGAAAAAAGGGTCAAAAACACATTTTTCCAAAACTGATCTTGCACCATTGGGGGTGCACAAACAAGTGTTTTGAGCCCATTTTGAGCCCGTTTTGATCGAGTTCAGTCCCTTCCGCTACGTGTATGCACCAAATTGTACCCTTGGCACGTACCTTAGAGTGGAGCCACGTAGAGTATGGGAGAGGGGTGTAGATTAGAGGATATATATATATATATATATATATATATATATATATATATATATATATATATATATATATATATATATCTACTATATAATTCATATTCAGTCAAACACCGGAAAATGGGCAGCATTATCAGGTGGTTCTTGGTATAAAAACATTCTCTCACACAAAATTTTCCCATACAATCACAGTAGCAATTGCCTGACACAATCTAATGACTCAAACACCCAAATGTACATGTAAGCAGCAAAGCAATTTGCACAAACCATTACACAGAAGCCACACAACGTTGTGCATGCCACCAAAACACCCAAAACCACGCTTTTAGACCTCACTTGCATGAGTGACAATCGATCAACTTCTTGCCAAAATTTTGCCATTTTTGCAACAAAAAACCAGAGATGGGGATTGTGTTCAGGATTCAGGGCTCTTCCGAAAAATAAATTCACAGGATATGCCATACACGAGGTGTGAACATATGGCACTGGAAACATTGGACTGCACAGTAACTGGTCGACTGGGTGGCGTTAGGCAGTGATGGGTTAGTGAAAAGCGGTTGTGGAGTGTACTGTGTACCATCTTGTGCTTGCAGTTGTTCCCTTTCTGGACTTATGATGCACGCAAAGGCAGACCTACCATATCCGTTTTCCGTGACAAATGAAGCATTTGCCATAAATGTCATGATTGATGCTGTTGTGAGTTGTTCCCACGTGCCTGCCTACCACCGTGCCAATGCCTGTGTGTGTACATCCCTGTGCCCACACCTCAATGCCCTCACTTCTGTTCCCACAGTCTTAGAGCCAATCGACTCCACAACACCTGCTATATGAAAGGCCACAAGTGGTCTGTCAGCATTGGGTGAAACCAGCAGAAAATGGGACTGTACTGCAACCTCCAGCCGGATTGCCAATGAGGGTTCTGAGTGGCAAAATGCTCAAGACTATTAAATCTAGGAATGCGCCAAATGCCTCGGTAGGTTAAAGACGCAAACAAGCTACAAATGTCTTGACGTTGCCAAAAAAAAAGAGCCAGTGATCATTCATGGATGCTGCACTCACCGGTACCAGACACCTGAACACTGCAGGACACCAGCCACTTCTGGGAAGGGCTGCGATTGTATTTGTTCCCTGCTGGTGGGTGGCAACAGGGCCACCCAACAGCATTTTGTCAAACAAGCGCTGTGTATGCGCTCAGCGGCCACACCTGCTCCAAAAGTCGGTATGTTTCTTATCACAGAGGAACGCATTGTCTAATAGGCAGTGGATGTATGATCACAAAGCAAAGGGCAAAAGGTCAACAAAATAGTGCTCGCTAGGTTTACAGCCTCAAGGCCGCTGAGAGGGAACAGGGGTGTGCCTTTTTCCGATGAGAGGTTATGAGGTGGGGTATTTGTGGCCCTGTCTTCATGCTCCCTCCCTGCCTGACGATTCAGCGGCCTCAAGGTTTGAAAGGGGGAGTGAGCGAGCCACACCCTCAGAACCCCATGCAACTTTATGAGCATGTGTGAAAAAGTTGTGTGGGGTGTTACCTAGTGTGGACCGTGGACCCCACCTTTGCCTGGAGGATACAGCAGTGTGGGTTTGACGAATGGCAGGGGGTGCACATGAGAACGCGGTGTATGTGCGACCACAGGGCAATGCTTCGTGAAACAGGCGAAAAGGTCCAATCCGTTCGGTGGAGGACCAGCTGTGGAGGTCTTGGTCAGCAGGAGGAGGGCTCACATGCAGCAGGCCACTCGCTGGGGAGGTCTACTGCCATTAAAGATTGTTGACAGTTGACCACCAGCGGTTTGTGGTTTACTGACAGCTGTAGCAGTGACTTAAAAGAAAGGAAGGAAGATGTTGGGAGGAATGGGTGAGGATTGTTGGGCAACTTGTGATGTCACAAATATCGGGATGCTCTGGATTTCCTTCTCCCTCCCTCCCTGTGGTGGTATCAAATAGTGCACAAAACAGTCCATTTCGTTGGAGCACAGGGGCCAATGAGGTGCTGTTGTGCGGAAAAAAACATAGATTAACGAATATGTCTTTCCAGCAACACATCTTCTTTACCGCTGCTCACTAGAAGGCTGGGAAAGTTTCGTCCGAATGTATGTTCATGGACCAGCGCTGGTGTGAGTCGAGCCTGTTTGCCACAGACTGACGAGTCATGAGGCCCATGCACCATCGACATATCCACCACGGGCAGGGTGCGGCCTGCTAAGGCCTGCAGGGGGTTGGCGCAATGGGAGTAGTGGTATCCCTCCATCCTTGTACTTCGCCTGGTGGCCCACACTCAACAGCCCCGTTTGCCGGATCACACCCCGATGACAGTTGGTGTCCCTAGTCAGGTCAAACAGCTGTCGCATAAATACCTGCAACGCTTCATACACCTTTGATTGAGACAGCTCACACCTAAAGGTACACCTCAAAGACAAATGGTAAATGAATTCACAAAACTGCCTCTTGGTGGGGGTTGTTGATCCGACACCTGTGCTGGTCGTAGTGTCCGCACACAGTGCAGCGCAAGCACAGCACCTGTTCATGAGGCTAGGCACTGCAAACCTATGCGTGTAACCACTCTGGATGTGGTCTGGGGGGGCTTGTACTGGGTCTTTGAGGGCGAGCCTGGAAGCCCCCCGTTCCCCAAAAAAGGGGGAGGACGAGTGAATCAGGTAGCCCCCGATCGGTAGTGCATACACATTTGGGCGTGGGGTCCTTTGCGTGTTCTGATCGGCAACTCCCAAAACCATCACATTGAGCCGGGAGTCGCTATTGTTTGTGGTTGGCAAGGGCGGTGCTGCGGAAGCGTTCATTATGTTGTCCTTTAACCGCCAATCGCCATCGCTAAAGAATCAACTCCCCATTGAGAAGCCAAAAATCGCCATCAGTCATCGTTGACGACGTAAGAGCAAATTACAGGGGGATGGGGGGGCTTGTGCCGCACATGAGACGCCAATCCTACCATCCACCACACACTGCACAAGTGTGTTCATATGTTTGATGAGCACAGCGGTCTGGAAAGCCCAGGAGACACTACCCTCAGTGGACCATCAACACCGCGAAAACTCAAACGAGAAAGAGAAGGAGAGCAGCACAATCAGTGACAAAGCTTGTGGGCCGGCCCTGTTTGCAGGCGCAAGGGATTCTGCACGTGTGGGCAGCTGGCTCCACTGGTGAACTGGTGTTCATTCTGGGGTTGTCGGGGTGCTAGTGGAACGGCAGTATACAAAACGGGGCGGCAGCGCCAGGGGGTTGGCATGCCGCCTGGACGGATTGCTGTCTGAAGCTGGCAGCGCCTATTGGCCTCTCACCACTTACCCTTGTCCTTTATTCGAACCCTTTCCTGTGGTGGCGGTGCCCATTGGCCTCTCACCGCGTCGTGCCCTTGCTCTCCCACCCTGGCCTATCCGCACACCCTTCCTTTCCCTCGGTAGGTTGCCAACGGAGCCCCCCAGACTGTCCCTGTTTCACTGCTCTGTGTCGGGTCCACACAGAGGAGGGCAACGGCCCTCGCCATTGGTCAGACGCGTCCAATTGCTCAAACATGAGAAGCAAGAACAGGGCTTGATGAAACACCATTCCGACCACCACGCATGTTATAGTGACCTGCTCACCAACCGGGTCAAAAAATTTCAAGAAGGAGCACGTGCCATGAGCAGCGGCCCTCACCTCAGCTTGCTTTGACATGAAGAATGTTATCGTGAAGGTTGACATGGCAAATACCAGAAAATCCCCAACGGCGGCTGTTGGGTCCAGAGAGTTGCGAGGTCACTTCCCTGACAGCGGCGGCCGGGGGGGGGGGGGTCAGGGGGCGTCACAGTGTCGAGAATGCATTCCGCTGATGAACTAAGGCCATTAACCCCCACAGAAGTGATGGCGTGTCACTCTCCGCGCTCGGCAGCTACAGGGGGGGCGATAGGCGACGAGCTGTCCACGAAGAGGCTGTCCAGGATCGCGTGTGCCACCTCCGACTCAGACTCTGCCAGCGCACGTGTTGCCTCAACGAGGCACTCCGCGTTGCACAGCGCACCCACCAAGTGGCCACACACCCGCGCCACGTGGGCCTCGTTGGGCATTTTGTTGTGCTGGTTCTGCAGCGCCGTCTGCAGGACGCCGCAGTAGTTGCGCAGGAGGTTGACGACGAAGGCCACACACTCCAGCCCCCCGCAGGCCCGGGGGTGCGGCGACTTGCTGAACGTCGAGGTTGGTAGGGATGCCTCCAGGGCCACCTCGTCGGTGCGGATGCGGTCCAAGATCCGCACCGCCGGCAGGGCCGCCAGGTCGCAGCCATCGATTTGCTTCGCGGCCTGATGCACAGACGCATGGGGTGCAGGACATAGCTGAGCAACCCCCCCCTCCCCCCTTGGGGCAGAGGCACATGCGGAGGCGCTCTAAGAGACCCAGCAAACCACTGTCAGTTATCCCGGTACCAGAGGCACTTGCAGCTTATGGGGGTCACCATGGACACCGCCGTAATGCTGGACAATCTGTACAATTGAGAAGCAGCCAAATAACTCACCGTGGAATTACACACCTCCGTCGACCCTGGGTGAACGGGGAGAAAATGGAGCCCTGTCCAGCCCTTCGACCTGGTCAATAAGGCGATGTCAAGTCGCTTTGGCACCCGCCACGCTGAGTGTGGACGTGGACCAAGGCCCATGTTGGGAACCCCTCCCTATTGGCCCAAGATAGCAGAGGGTACTCGCACAGGCTAACTGTGGGGTGTGGCCCACCGCACACGGACGTGAGCAAAGGGACACACAACCACCGACCCACAGGATACACCGGTAGGATGCCAGCCCAGGACCCTACAGAACACTACATGGACAGCACACAGCGAACAGTACCGAATGACGGGCACTGCACGAAGCTTTGCACGGAGTTGAACATTAATAAGTAATGATAGTGCCTTGCCCGTGCTTACCGATATGCTCCCGCTTTTGTGCATTTTCCTGTTGCTTGTTGCCTGTTGCCTATGGTACCTCAGCCCACTACATGAGTCATAATCAGGCTAGAAGGCACGAGCTCACAGGTACATCCTCCTACTCATTGTAGTTCGACCAAGAGGTGCACCTCAACCCTTGGGGCCCCCGCTTGAGGGAACCCGATCTGCGGAGGGGAGCACCCCTGCAGCATGAGGGGCTACCTCATCAGAGCCGGCCTAAGTTCCCCCGCGGCACTCTTGGGCTTGTCCCTCCCCTTACAGTTCTGCCTCGGTGACATGTCCGAATCCTCCGCCTCGCATGCTGCAAAGCCCACCTCCATAAGCAAGCCCTTTGCATCTTTCCCGTAACCCTCTCCTCCACCTTGGGAGAGATTGGCGAGCACGCCATCAGACGTTTGCGCAACATCTTCTCGGTGTTCACCACTCCACCACGCTCAAGGTCAAACACCTTTCCCGGCCACAGTATTTGTTTATGCAGAACCGGGCAAGACTTCTTCGAGATCACAAGGCCCTTTTCCGACAAAAACTCGACCAGTCTTGAGGCCATCTCCTCCGGCTTCACCCTGTCCTTGGAGACCACCAGAACATCATTGAGGTAGTGGAACCTGTAGCACTCCATTCCTGGAGCCCACCTCTCAAAGAATTCTTTCAAAAGGGCAGCCAGGGTGTCTTGCGCCAACACCGGCGAGAACTTCCACCAAAAGGTAGGCACTGCAAATGAGTGCCATGGATTTGGAATGGCCCCCTATACTAGATTGGTAACCGTAGGCTCCAGTAGAAGGTGAAGATATCGAGCGTAATTCACCACAATTTCTTTGCCGTGCTTGGATATCCCCGCTTGGATAGTCTTAATTACACCCTGCACTGACGGCAACTTCACCCTGCGCAGTACTTCATACTCCGTGCCCTCCAAGTTTCCCGCATTCCTGGCCATGAGTCCTGTGTTCAGCAAGACACATATCATCCTCTGTGTCTTTTCAAAGGTTGCCCAAACACCATGCTCTCTGGTCGTTGATGTTGTGGACCACTCTTTGATATCCCATATGAGTCTGGTGGGGACATTCTCATTCCAGAGCAGTGTGGGGATCGGCAAGCACCCCCTAATCCCTAGACCAAAGTCTATCATCTTTGGGGTAATGTATCCCGAAGGTCCGTCCCCATCATAACTATCGCATAATCTTGCCCAAGTAGCAACCAATCCGAGTTATGCAGGTCCTCCACATGTCGTAGCAACGGGTCTAGGTACACTTGCCCATTCAGCACATCGCCCAATCTCTCTCGAGCCCTTGTGATCGGTGCTGGAATGGCGGCATACAGCTCCTTCCGTGAAATATCAGACAATTCAGATATCCTCTGGGATGCGGACCATGCACACAACCTCGCTTTTTTAAATTGGACCCATGCACCAAACTCTGCGCCTTTTTGCTCCACCCCAAACAGTGTCTTCCCCACCCTCCTCCATGGCAGAGAGTCAGACTGCTGCCATGAGAGTGGCCTCGTACATCCACTAGACGCCATGACCTTTCCCATCCCCTTGAGCATGCAGCCAACAGCTGCTCACACACTCCTTCGGCGCTTACCCGTGTTGCCATCGGTCCTCCGAGGGAAGCGGCAAGCATCATGGGTTCTCTGCTGCTAGAGGAGCTGCTAGAGTCAATGAATCCGCCCTAATTGTTGGGTATGCCATACGCTTCTAGGGCCCAGAATTCTGTGCATTTGAGTTTGATCTGTCCAGAGATCCACGGACCAGGCCTAAGGCAACGGGGCACTGTGGGCAGTATGAACGGGTGCTCGATGCGACTTGGGTGCGGACATGAAATGCACCCCATCAGTGTTCCGGTACTTCTCCGGCGGAACCAGACTTTGATACCAGCGACTTTTTCTCCAGTCTTGTACATCGTCGCTAGCCCTAGTCTTCTCCACGCGTGCCATCGCAGGTGCTGCCACCTCGAATCCCAAAGGAAATGGACCATCGTACCCTCGAGCCTTCTCTCCAACACCACGGCCTCTGTAGGCTCCATTTGCCAGCATCGCTGTCCAATTTGGCCATAGAACCACACCCACTTGAGGGCGTCTCCGTGTTCGAAACAGATAACCCATGCCCTATGGTCCTTCCGGTCATAAAAGGTGCACCCGCCAAAACCCCCGGCCTCCAAAGGCTCATATTGGCCGCCTCCCCAACTCGAAGGCCCAAGAATTGCAAGCCCGGCCACGTACCATTCCATCGGTGTCTCCGCCCCGTGTGTCATGACATACAATGCTTCAAAACTGCCCCTCTCTTGAAGAAATCGTTCTTACAAGCACTGGGATGCCTTGAAGGCCATCCACAATCTCTTTGGGACCGGGTCCCGCACAATGCCCCCAAGGTGCATGCCATTGCCGCTGCATTGAGGATGGTCTTGGCCGCTCCCTTTGCCATCTCGGATGGTGTCACACACGACTTGCTCGACCAATTTGTAGCATCCCCATGTAGGTTGCACAATGTGTAGTTGTCTAAGCTTCCACATGCCCGTCTTGTATGTCCCCAACGTTGATGGGCTAGAGGAGCAGGCAAGGATTTGCCGGTTTGCTCCCAACACTCTGTCCTGGGCATTAAGTTGTGCCCTGCACTGTGACATAGGGCCACGCACGCCCTTGTGTGGTTTGGCCACTTGGAGGGTATTTTATCCTCGTCCTCCTCATCATCATCATTATCTGGGGGCGTGTTGAGGTCTCCACTTTTGTGCTCCTCCACATGCCACACACGACGACCCCCCCCTTGCCGCGATTCAGGCCTCACATTCCCAGACCCATTGGCCCCCTCCACACTCCCCACGGGTGCCCGGGGACCTTTTGCCACATCATAGGTTCCGTCTCCTTTCGTTGCACAGTAGTACGTGGCGTTCTCAAACGCAGCAAACTTGAATCTCCCATGCCATGTCTGCTCAATCCATGCACAAGCTTCCAGTCTCTCCACCTCCTTGACCAATGTGCCGCAAACTTGGGCTGTGATTTTCCGCCTTTCCCCTTGCTAGATCCGGCCGTCACATTGTTACCCCCCCTGGGTACTTCTCCTTGTAGTTGTCCTTGGACGAGAGCATGACTTCCCATATCTCCTTCGCCAACATCTCCCCTCTGTTCGACTCCGGACAACAGGAATTTCTTCAAGGACTCTGTGGCCTCCCTCATCCATTTGGTGTTGCCCAGGGCTTCAACAAATTCATCCAATGTTGCCGGGGTCAGCGGCCGAACTATTTTCAGCCTTGGTTTCCTCTCCGGCTTGAGCTTCATGGACTCCATCTGCCTCGAGATTTGGAGTTCCTCTAGGTCTTACAAGTCTGTGGATCATAGGTGGAGGAACCCACTTAAGTTATCAAACTACGCCAGTGCACCCAGCGCACATTCATCAAAGACAGGGTTCCCATGTACTTGCGGCTCACTTGGAAATGTGAAGTTGGGGCTCAGTTGGGGCTAAAACGGCTCATTTGGGGCTAAGTGGTGTTTTTCAAGGGGTTTCATGTGAAAATTTGTGGCTTTCGGGGGTGGGTTGGGGTTTTGGAATGTCCCCAAAGGGATCCCAATCTTTAGTGCAAGAGGATTCGACTGGGGGGTTTCTTTTTTTTTGACGGCTCAGTTGACTGAGCGCCCGACTGAGTCGTCACTGAGCCGTCACTGAGCCGGCTCACTTAGCTCTCACTTAGCTCTCACTTAGCTCTCCCTGAGCACGCCAAATGGCTCACCGAGCGCTCACTGAGCGCTCATTGAGAGCTAATTAGGGGCTCACTCAGGGCTCACTCAGGGGTTTCTCCCCCTTTCTGCCCTCTCTTCCCACCCTTGCTGGCCCACACTTCACCCTTTTCACACCATCATCGGTCCGCGGTTCTCACCATGTCTTTTCTCCAAGAACGTTAGCGTGCATGCACACATACATACTTGCATACATGTACCCGTGGCGACAAACACACAAACATCCAAACAAACATACTTCATCAGGGACACAAATATCCAAACACATACACACACATACACCATACACACATCCACACACACATGCACATGCATAAATTGACAACCACATTCATTCTTGTGTGCAATTATCTTGCGTGTACATAAACACATGGCCACATTGAACCATGTGAAGTGAAGGGCTAGGGAGAGATGGTTACGGGGTTGGATTCGGGGATATGAACCTAGCCATTTGCGAGGGTGTTCCTTGTTGCCTCATGACAATGACAACCCCCCCCACACACACACACACACGGGCGCGCGCGCCATGAAGCACAAATAGGTTACAGAGGATAGTGCTCGCTTTTGTGAGGTTCATCATACAACCATCTTGACCTACACCATGACACACTCATTCCCCTCCCTCCTTATCCCCTCCCGTCCCCTTTTGCCATGCCTCATCCCCACGCTTACCCCATGTGAATCCCTTCTCTTATCTTGCCTGTCGCGTCCCCTTGCCCTGCCCTTGCCATGTCTTCCCTATTTGTTGGCCATGGCATAGAGTGCATGATGGTGGCGGCAATGACGATGACCTTTGCAGGTATGTCGTGCCATTGTGTGTGTTCGTGGGTGTGTGCTTGTGCCCATGCGCATGTGCGCAAGTGTGGATGGCTTGTTCCCTGTTGGTTTCTCTCATTTAGTGTGGTTGTATGTATGGTTGTGTGTGAGTCGGGGGGGGGGCTTGCTTGGATCGATGCGTGGGTGAAGGTGTCTTTGTGCCTTAGTGTTTATGAGTGTGTGACTGCATTCTTTGGTTTCTGGTTGCCTAGGTTCGTGTGCGTATGTGGATTCGTGAATGTGTGTACGCGCAGGTGTGTGTGTGTGTGTGTGTGCCAATGTGTGTGTGTGCCTCGTCTTGAACGTGCACAGGAAGACGCGGGTAATCAAAAAAGTGCGTCATCCCATGTGCGTACAACGTGCATGTGCTACCCCCGTCACACATCTCAGTGATGAGGAGGGTTAAATACACATGCACTTTACCCCGTGTGGACCATACACATGGTGGCATGTGCTTGGTCCCATACACCACAGCCACAAGCACAAACACAACCATACCTGCGTCTGCACCCACAAACACAATGTTATGCGCACACAATCAAAGCCTATGCCGCAGAACACCAAAACCAACAACAACACCCAAAACAACAGGTGCAAAAGCTGCAACACACACACACACACACACACATGGCCGTTGTGGTAGCTCTCGTTGTTGGTGTGGTTATGGTAGTGGCTGTGGTTGCGGCTTTGGTTGTGGGTGTCGGTGTGGGTGTGGGTGTGGGTGTGGATGTGTTTCTACAAGCTGTGTTGTGTGTGGAATTGGTTGTGGTTGTGTCAGTGTGTGTGGCCCTGGCTGTGGCGAAGGCTGCAGTTGCAGCTTTCACTGTGGCTGCAGCTGTTCTGTGGGTTCTGGCTGTAGCTTTGGGGGGGGGTTAAAGGACTGCAAAGAGGGGGGCTCAAATTTCCATCCACCCCATCCCAAAAAAAACCGCACCAGGTTTGCAGTGACAGTGTACAGTGACAGTGTACAGTGTACAGTGAGAGCGTACAGTGATTGTAGAGTGACAGTGTAGAGTGCTAGTGTAGGGACTTGGCCGTTGTGGCGGACGTACTGTGTGTGGGGATACAATCTATGAGACCTTGGGGAGTACAGTGTACAGAGTACAATGTACAGTGTACTGTGTGCAGTGACAATGTACAGTGGCAGTGTATAGTGACAGTGTGTAGTGGCGGTGCGAAGTGCGCAGTGACAGCGTACAGTGCCAGAATACAGTGTACCATGTACAGTGACAGTAGACAGTGACAGCATTGACAGTGTACATGGACAGTGTACAGTGACAGTGTACAGTGGGAGTGAACCATGAGTGAGCCATCACTGAGCGCTCACTGAGCCATTTGGCGTGCTCACTAAGCGCTCGCTGCGCCATTTGGCGCGCTCAGTGAGCGCTCAGTGAGCGCGCGAAACGGCGCAGTGAGCGCTCAGTGAGCTGGCCAAATGGCGCAGCGAGCGCTCACTGGGCGCGCCAAATGGCTCAGTGAGCGCTCAGTGAGGGCTCACTCATGGTTCACTGTCACTATACACTGTCACTGTACACTGTCCATGTACACTGTCAATGCTGTCACTGTCTACTGTCACTGTACATGGTACACTGTATTCTGGCACTGTACACTGTCACTGCACACTGCACACTGCCACTGCACACTGCCACAATACACTGTCATTGTACATTGTCACTGCACACTGTACACTGTACACTGTACACTGTACTCTGTACACTGTACTCCCCAAGGTTTCATAGAATGTATCCCCACACACAGTACGTCCGCCACAACGCCCAAGACTCTATACTAGCACTCTACACTGTCACTCTACAATCACTGTACGCTCTCACTGCACAATGTCATTGTACACTGTCACTGTACACTGTCACTGTAAACCTGGTGCGGTTTTTTTTGGGAGGGGGTGGATGGAAATTTGAGCCCCCCTCTTTGCAGTCCTTTAACCCCCCCACCCCACAGCTACAGCCAGAACCCAAAGAACAGCTGCAGCCACAGTGAAAGCTGCAACTACACCCTTCGCCACAGCCAGGGCCACACACACTGACACAACCACAACCAAATACACACACAACACAGAAAGACACCCACACCCACACCCACACCCACACCCACACCCACACCCACAACCAAAGCCGCAACCACAGCCACTACCATAACCAAACCAACAACGAGAGCTACCACAACGGCCATGGCCAACACACACACACACACACACACATTGGCACACACACACACACACACACACACCTGCGCGCACACACATTCACAAATCCACATACACACACGAACCTAGGCAACCAGAAACCAAAGAATGCAGTTACACACTCACAAACACTGAGGCACAAAGACACCTTCACCCGCGCATCGATCCATGCAACGCCCCCCCCCCCACACACACACAAGCAGACATACAACCACACTAAATGAGAGAAACCAAGAACGAACAAACCATCTACAATTGCGCACATGCGCATGGGCACAACTACACACGCACGCAAGCACGCACACACACAGCCACACACATAATAGCACAACATACTTGCAAAGGTCATCGTCCTTGCCGCCACCATCATGCATGTGATGCCACGGCCAAAAAATAGGAAAGGCAGGACAAGGGGACGGGGCGCAAGAGAACAGAAGGGCTACGCACGAGGGAAGCGAGGGAACGCAGCATAGCGAAAGGGAAGGGGAGGGGATAAGTAGGGAGGGGGGTCAATGTGTCATGGTGTGGGTGAAGATGGTTGTATGATGAACCTCACAAAAGCGAGCAATGTCCTTTGTGCCCTACTTGTGCTTCATGGTGTGTATGCGTGTGTGTATGGGGTGGGTGGGTGCCATTGTCATGAGGCAACGAGGAACACCCTCGCAAATGGCTAGGTTCATATCCCCAAACCCCAACCCCGTAACCATCTTTCCCCAGCCCTTCACTTCACATGGTTCAATGTGGCCATGTGTTTATGTACGCGCAAGATAATTGCACACAAAAATGAACGTGGTTGTCAATTTATGCATGTGCATGTGTGTGTGGATGTGTGTATGGGTGTATGTGTGTATGTGTTTGGATATTTGTGTCCCTGATGAAGTATGTTTGTTTGGATGTTTGTGTGTTTGTCGCCACGGGTACATGTATGCAAGTATGTATGTGTGCATGCACGCTAACGTTCTTGGAGAAAAGACATGGTGAGAACCGCGGACCGATGATGGTGTGAAAAGGGTGAAGTGTGGGCCAGCAAGGGTGGGAAGAGAGGGCAGAAAGGGGGAGAAACCCCTGAGTGAGCCCTGAGTGAGCCCCTAATTAGCTCTCAATGAGCGCTCAGTGAGCGCTCGGTGAGCCATTTGGCGTGCTCAGTGAGAGCTAAGTGAGAGCTAAGTGAGAGCTAAGTGAGCCGGCTCAGTGACGGCTCAGTGACGACTCAGTCGGGCGCTCAGTCAACTGAGCCGTCGCCAAAAAAAGTACCCCCCCCCTTTGAACCTTGACCAAGTGAGTATCTACTTGTAGACTTCTAAAAACAGTAAATGCACATTACCTAGCATGCAAAAAGCACAACGAACAAGCACAAAGACATCGCAATGCACAACTGAGCCCCAAATGAGCCCCAACTTCACATTTCCACTTAGCCACCAGTGAGCCGCGGGTACACAGGGCGCGCACTTTTTGGTACAGCCTCATGCAGTTCGGTAATAGAGATATGGCTCTTCTTCATCGGCTCCGCCACCGTCATGGCAGAAATAGCAATTTCCCCACTAGTACAGAGCTTTTCGAATGTGGGGGAATGAGTATCAGCAAATGGCAGCTTTTGGCCCTTGATGACGACGTTCACAAGAGGTTCGTCGTCCTTGTTCAGTTGTTGGCCTTGTTGGCTATCTCATTAGTGCACTTGTAGCGGCTCTCCTGACCTGTGATACCATGGACAAATTGCACCAGTTCTCCTTCTCAGCTAGATGCCGTGTCGAGTACCTCCAGCCACATGACAGGCTCTACCCTTGGCGCCTGTGAAACGTAGTTTTGTTCATCATAAATGGTTTTATGAAATATGAACGGATTTTTCTCTTGCTAGGGTACCCCTGGACCATGTTCGTTCAAAATTGGGGGGGTTGCGTCAACACCCTTGGGGTGAGTTTTTTTTTGTCCGCCAGGGGTTTTTTGGAAAAATTACCATTTTTGCCAGTTTTTGAAAATTATGAAAACCTCCTCCCGTGTTCATAATTCGGTTCATAATTCGGTTCATAATTCAGTTCTCGTTTTATGAACGCGCCGAGCGTTTTATGAACGCGCTTTATGAACGCGTTTTATGAACAGCTGCACAGGCACACAAAAATCGCTGAGGCTTCAATCTTTCTTGTACTTGCTTGTCCTTGCTTGTCCTTGCTGGTTCATGCCGCCCTACACCTCAGGGCTGGGGCCTGTCAGGTCCTCCCAAAGGGGGGCCGTGGCCTGGTTTTCGCCCCCAACTGGGGCCTAGGCATGGGTTTGGGCAGGTGGTTGGGCTACGGGTTTGGCCGAGGGGTGCGCTGGGGCATCCATCTCCATGGGGGCGGCCTGAGGGGCAGCTTTGGGCTCAGGCTGAGGGGCCTGCTTAGCCTTAGGCTTGGGTTCAGGTTTGGCTGGCTTGGGGGGCGGCTCAGCCGGTGGGTCAGCGTCCGGTTTGGGGTTAGGCTTCTTTTTGGCCTTGGCGGCCTTCTTACCTGCAGCTGCAGCCTTCTGCTGCTCCCAGTGGGTCACTGCTGCAGCATGAGAGGCATACAACAGATGCCTCTCAACTCGAAACATCCCCTTTCCCCTTGGGTGTTCCACCCAGACTCTCCCCCGCCCCTCTCACAACCGAGGTCACAACCCCCGGGTAGACACCATCGGTGTAGGGCACATACACGTGCTCACCAAGCAGCGGGTCAGGTGACTCATCCCCCTCCAAAGAGGGGGGCTCCTCGCGCCGCTTTTGCTGCTGCGGCTGCTTCCCCTTCCCCTTCCCATGGGGAGGGGGGAGTGCCTCGTCCGACGACGAGCTGCTGCCCGATTCGAAGGACTTGCGCTTCAGTGCGGGGGTCTTTTTGGGTTGCGTGGGTTTGGAGGGGGGCACGGCAGGGGGTTTGGGTTTCTCGGCGGGGGCGGGCTTTGCTGGGGAGGCGCTGCAGGGTCAGCACCAGGCGCTGGTTGGACTGGCTGAGGCCCCACGCATGGCCTGCCTCCCCCCTCAACCAAGCGAAAACCCCTCCCCCACTACCCCCTCCCCTCCACTGCCACGTCCTCGACCTCAGCCTTTACCTCCTGACCTCCTCGATGTCCTCCGCGGCCTCCTCCTCCTTCACCCCCCTCCCCCCCCGCTGCTTCCTTCTTCCTCTTCTTCTCCTCCTTCTTTTTCTCCTTCTTCCTCCTCTTCCTCTCCTGCTCCGAGGAGTCTGTTGACTCCTCACTCGAGGAGTCGGCGGCGGGTCGGGAGGCGGAGGCGGGGTGAGCGGCGTGGGGTTGGGGGTGGGCTTGAGGAGGCGGAGGAGCTTGAGGTGGAGGTGGAGGTGGAGCTTTAGGATGCGGAGGAGGCAGAGGAGCTGGAGCATGGGCTGCCAATCGCTGCTCTTGTGGACATGGGGGACACTGTTCATAATTCGTTCACAAAAGCGATTCACCATTCATCAGTTCATATATCGGTTCATAATTCATTTATGACGGCAGTTTCGGTTTTATGAACGCCGAATCATGAACGCAACATGAACGCGACTGACAGCATACCACGAGGGCGAGTGTCGCCATCTGGCTCTCCTCTAGCAGCTTCCTCATCTCGGCAGCATCCATGGATGGGCGAAGAATAAGAAAGCTGAATCGCAGAGGGCGCGTGGGTGGAGGGTGCTTGGGGGGTACTGCTTAGAAGTGAAGCGGCGGTGCACACCGCGGTGTGTGGGGTGTTGTAGTGCAGCAACGGCAGGTCAAAGGTTAGAAACCACCATTCCCAAACCTGCTGGACGACCACTGCTTCCCGTTCCGCTGCACTCTTACCCGAATCCCCACCCCTAGCACTATGCCCATTGTACCCCTTCTTCAAAATGTAATTTGCGCTCTCCACAACCTCCCCTCACACAGCAGCCAATCCCACCCCACATGCATCCGCACTCTCGAGCATGGCATCACAGTCCTCTTCGAGGAACAACAACCCCCCCCCCCCCCCAAATGGATTCCCACTGGGGGAGGCACTCCAACTTGCGCCCGGAGCGCTGCAGCTTCACCCACCCCCGTTCCTCCCAGTGGAGGAACAACAACTCCCAATGGGAGCTCCGCATCAAGCGCCCCCCCCGGCCCTGAAAAAACTTTGGCCTGCGTGAAATCCCCAGCCCCAATTGGTTCGGGGATGGGGGACAGGGGCTTTCCCGCCAGGGGCTTCCATGCCCATGCCCCCCCCCCCCTTACCGCCAGACCCCCCCCTCCCCCTTGTTGCGGATGCAGTGCCGCAACATGCGCCGGAATGGCCAGCGCAGGGTGACGTAAGTCACCTCAGGGCTCGAAAAAAGGGGGGCATCGGGGGAGTACCCGCTGTCCATCGCCCCTTGCGCCCAGGGCAGACCCCGACTCCCCGCGGCAATGTTCCCGAAACGCAGCAGCAACAGATCGGCACGAACGGCGCGGCACAACCGGAATCGGCGAGTACAAACCGCGCAGCAATGTTCGCAGCCCGACAACCGCTTGCCACGTGGGGTCCTCCTTGACATATGCAAGCAGCGGCGCAGTCTGCTCCCAGGCCCAGAACAGGTTGTGGGCCTCCTCACCGTCCGGTGCGTTGTGCGCCCCCAAACGCACGCCACACCAGTTGCGGTACAAATTTTTTGCACCTCCCCTGCAACCTCAAGGGGATGATTTCCCAGCTGGGCCTCCAGGAAGGCCACGAAGAGCCTCCCGAAGGCCATGCAACAGTGCAAAATGCACAAAAATACCAGGTTACTGGCTATGACCAGCAGGGGCTCGCCGGTGCATCTTGCCGCAACCAAACTTTTGCGGGTCATCGGATAGCGACGATGATTGTTCGCATCTGACTGCGTTGTCCTCGGAGCAGCGATGCCATTCCACTGCTTGGCCGTGTTGTCACGCACGGCCTCGTTGAAAATGCTCCCCACTTGGGGAGCCACACTGATGCCGAGCAGCCGCCAGAGACACAGATGGTCCCCACCAAGGAGGACCGCTGCCAGCACCCAACTGTCGCACCAGTAAATTTTTTTGCAGTCAATGATGGGCTGCAGGACCTGTGTTCATAAAAGGTGTTCATAATTCGTGTTCATAAAACGCGTTCATAATTCATAAATGGGCAGCACGGCGTTCTATGACGGCAGTTCTCGAATTATGAACGTGCGAATTATGAACAACTTATGAACACGAAAATGCAGACTACAAACATGTAGCACCTAAGCCCCGATTTGGCCCAGGGCAACCATATCCTTGTCCCCCGTGACGGCCATGCCGATGACCCATAGGAAGGCGGGTGTGCGCGCCTTTACCCCATGGTTCAATAGCCCCACCGATAGCTGCGACCAAATGCCACCGGTACAAGGATACCCGTCAGCCCACACCACAAAGGTGAGGGGGCGGGTCCAGTCAATAGACTGGCACAGTGCCGGCCGGGATTGCACGTCTTGTGCCCACGACCGCAGGGGCCAGCAGTGACCCGACGATGGGGGGTCGGCAGATTCCACCGCGGGGGAGAACGCAAGCGGAGCGGTCAATGACTTCCACGTTGCGTCAAATTGGTCCCGTGTGGGGATGGGCCGTGGGAAGGGCAGTCCCGTGCGGGCGGTGTAGGCGTCGCCCTGGCGGGTGATGTACTCAGACAACACCCGGAAGCCGGACCGGGGTGCACCCAACTCCAGAAGGAGCCCTATCAGATAGGGTGCGGGAAAGGGGCCTCCGCATACCTACGGATGGCCTGCACCTTGGTTTTGTGGACCGCTGGGAGGGGAGCGTGGTCTATTGCCTCCGTGAAACGGGCCCGGATGAGGGGGGACGATGACATCCATTGGGCCAACAGGTCGGAACACTTACTTTCCCGAAGATTGGTGGCACCACTGAGCCGAACAAGCATCATGTTCAGCTCCGTGAAGACGGAGGGAGGGTAAGACATAACAAAATCTGTGGACAAAGAAGCGTTCATAAAAGCTGTTCATAACTTATGGTTCATATATGAACCGTTCATATATGAAATATGAATTATGAACAATACTACTTTTCATACAGGTACCAAGGGGTGTCTGCATCTTTGACGTCACGACGTTGGCTGCTAGGGCCCACCCACCAATACTGCATGAGGACACGCAGCCGGTAAGTGGCTGGGTCACAGTGACCCGCAACTGTAGATGGCGCATGGACAGAAAACACCCGATAGTGGACAGAACGTGCAAGAGGGCAGAGTGCCGCCAACGAGGTGCCTCCATGGTTTGCAAGCACCGAGACCAAGTGCACATAAGGGAACAGGGAGAGGCGGTCCAGTGGACAACATACACTGGCCGAGGACCATGGCATGCAGGGAAACTGGGCACGACGGGCAGTGTAAGAAAGGAATGGTTGCGATACACAGCATCCACTTCATTTAACACCTAAAACACTGCATGCTACAAAGTAGTGCGGGTGATCCCGGAAGCAAAGAGGAGAGCAATGTCCCAGGGGGTGATCTCACCAGTTAACTCAATGGTGGCACATGGGTAAGCTAGAGGAACATGAAAAGGGTCAGAGACCAGACAGATGCCGAAAAGATCATGTCCATGTAGGATGCAAATCTCGTGCCCAGTGACTGCCGAAACTCTCCATCGCTGGCAGAAATTTTGGAGAGCCAGCAGAAGCCGGGTGTGGAACAGGACACGTAGAAGGGGTGCCATGCGGTGCTGCTCAACGTAGTGCCGTGGCGCCGCAGAATGGGCACAACACACCACGTGCTACGCCTGCGTTGTGTCGGACGGAAGCTGTCATCAGCTGGACACCATGGGTGACGAGCGCTTTCATGACAAGGTCGCTGTAAAAAGCATAGCACAGGTGGTCCTCAACCGGGGGCAGGGACACCGCTTCCCTTAGGTGCCAGCGGAGGCGGTGTCGGAACAGCAGCTGTGGCCTACTGTGGGGTCCTGCAAACGCGCTATCTAGCCTGATGTAAGCTGCTACCGGAGGGCCACGTCCTTACCGCATGAGTCAACCCGCTCCAACACTGCATCCAAGCTTGTGCCCCGGAGATGAGAGTACCAATGGCGCGGGACTTCGCGCTGGCTGCATGGGCTCCGGCGGCGCTGAAGTAGAGCGGATACGAAGGGGCAGCCGCCGCCATTCCTACTTTCCATCGCAAAGATGTAGGACTGTGAATCCGAGAAAGTCCAAGTGGCGCCACGCCACGGTGCCGCACTGGGAAAACGAGATTGCACCACAACCAAATCCACATAGACCTCCGCCTGGTAAGAATTATTGCAAAAGATGGATGTATGTAAGGGCTAAAATTTATAGATGCCGGTAACCAGGTTCAGAACAACGAGTGCAGCGCCGGAGTGGCAATGCCATGGGTACCCGGAGGCGTCATGAATATACGCAACAGGCTCAGCGGGAGGCGGGATGTTGAGTAGCACCGGACATAATGCCAATGTGACTTGCGAAAAAGGGGGAAGTGCTGGGGGAGGAGGTTCGGGCCGCAGGGCCAAGCAGAACGGACCGCATCGCTGAGGGAGGCGTCGCCGGGATCCATGCAGAAGTGCACGTCATCGGTTTGCCACTCGTGAACAGACAAATGTGTAGGCCTAAAAATTGTGGGTACATGCACGGGCTCCTCGGGCACGTGCACCTCTAGGCACACCCGGTGGCAGACAACAAGGAAACGACTGTGGTAATCAGCATGCGACAGACAATGGCGGCTCCAAGCTTCCAAGCTCAGGGAGAGTTAACCTGTTTAATGAACCGTCCACCAGGACCTCCAATGCCGCAATCACTCAGGGGCGACTAACTGTGCGCCACTAACATGCATTTTTTAAACCCCAACAACGGCCCCGGACACCCCCCCGAATCCGGGCACTTTTTCAACTTTCGGTGTTTTTTTTTCAACCGCGACATTTCCCCCCCCCCTACTAGCTTGAAATTTCGCCTGCCGGGGTGAATTTTTTCTCGCCCCCCCCCCCCTGGTCCAACTCGGTGGTGGTGTTGAAAAACACCGCAACAAACTCCCTCCTCCTTTGGACTACATGTTGCACAAGAGATTGAAGTTCGAACGCCTCGTTGAGGTCCGGGGTCGGTGCTGCGGAACTAGCGCAGAGAGCAGCAGCCGAATGGGGGCCGCTACGACGGGGGGGGGGGGGCAAACTGAGACGGTTTAGGCAACAACTACCCAAGCTGCGGCCGCATGGGGAGGGGGGGGGGGCACGCAAGGAGGCTGGGGCGGGCCACAACCACTCCGGGGCTGAAGGGAGTGGCAGCAGTGAGGAACGGCGGTGCCTGCTGAACTGGGTTGGTACCACCTCATCACTAGCCGGGGGGGCGGGGGGAGAGGTCGACGACGTGGAAGGCGGGGGAGTGGCTTGGGTTCACGGGGGGGGGGGGTTCGGGGGCAGCAGAGATGGCTTACGGGACGGCGGTTGCGTGCTCCTTGTCCCTGCTGAGGAAATGCGAATAGCTAATCCGCATTCCCTCTTGCCACACCAAAAAGGGGTTTTTCTTGGGTCGTTGAACCGCAAACTAATACATGGCTCAGCGGTTCAACACCCCATCCACAAAATATTGAACCCCCTCCTTCAGGAACCAGATCATTGTTTCAATCAGTACGGTCCTCAAGGGCAGCCCTCTAGACCATCATTTCCAACCAACCGATGGCGGTCGAAGGCCCATTTCCTGTAAAACCGGTGAAAAGTTGTCGGTTGGCTACTGCCATCTTATGACCGGTTACTGCTGTTGAACGCCGGCTGCTATTAGGTGACCGCCGACAACTTTCGGTGACAAGTGAACTGCCCTTGGTGACAGGCCGGGCGGTGTTTACCGGCTGTTGTCGCGTGTGTCATTCCCTTTTTTTGTGAAAGATGATGGAATTTTCTGTTTTGCCCGACAACGACAGCAATTTCCGCAATTTCCGCGGTGGCATTAGCATGAACATCCCGGAGGCCAGACAAAGTGATGTTGCCATCCTCCGTTCTCCGCCACCCCGTACAGCCTCACGCGCGGGAGGTATGCAGCCCAGACAGCCACCCCCTGATTCCCCTTCTCAGCTGCCCCTGTGGTCTCTTGTCAAGGAGACGAGCTCCGGAAAAGAGGAACAAGGGGCCCAGAGGAAGTGCGCAAGTCGCGGGGTAGGGTGTAGCATGACGATTCGATGCTGGCCCATGGGGGCTGCTTTTGGTGTCGGTAGTGCGGAGACGACACACACGGCGGTACAAAGTGCGCGTGGAGTGCTGGCATGGCGAGGTCTGGCCATCCGTCACAATATGAGACGGGGACCCCAGCGAAGGAATGCAAGCCCAGGAACGCCGCAAGGGAGGAGCTCATCGCTGAAGGGGCGCAAGCGCGAATCTAGGATCTGGTAGTAGACCGGGATTCACGGATGTTGCATGCTTGGCATAGCTGCCCCATCTGAGGGAGGCGAGGTAGTAGTAGGAAGAAGGCATCGGGCCGGGTGTCGATTCCATACTTTGCGCAAATCCTAGTCTAATTTTTGTAACGGTCGTCAAGGGCGGGGAAAGGAAGCGGAAAATCCAGGTCATTCAATATTTTTTAGAAATGATTATGTTGCATGCATTTTTGGTTTTGTCCGCCAAAAATCACTTGCAAGTGCACAAACGGATCTGGTTCAAAGCATGGTGGGTGAGAGGTTCTGTTTTTCCTCAATGTCGCCAAACTCCCCGCATCTCCCTGTACGACAAGGCCTGCTTGAAAGGCATGCCAGCCGTCGAAACAAGCCCTAATCCGCCATGGGGTGACCGCCAAACTGGTTCACACCGTCATCATTGCTTTTTGGAAAGCACTTTTGCACATGTTCCACGCATCCCACCCTGTGGAGTTGCAGGACAATGGCAACACGATCATGCCAGGACACGAGATGACAACATATCATGACTTGTGCCTTTCTCGGGTTTTCCCTAAGGCGGGACACTGGCGAGTAGTGCCACACGATGTGACCGCAGGACCTACCGCGATGCCTGCCCACCTTTGGCACCACTTGGGTGGCACTTCTGTGTACGTGCCCCACAAAGGTTTGGTACAACACGGTACGGGAGACACTCTGTATTGGTTCCATCACAGTGTTTACTTGCTGGAGCGTGCTAGGTGGCCGGCTTTCGTCAATTGTCACGACACAGTCTACTGTGTCATAGACCCCCCTACAGCTAGCAGGGAGGCACAAGGCTATCAATGTTGGTTTGTTTTCAGGTAAGGCACATGTGTGCAACAGTATCTAGCCGGATACACCACGCACGTGCCGATCCCGAGAGTGCATGAGGTTCGAACTTGGTGGCGTAGGTGGTACTTCTACCTACAGAGTTGTGGGCATATGGTACCCTAACAGTACACTAGCATGCGTTTGCACATGCCAAGCGACTAAGCAGGATGTGCTGTGCCTTTACGTTTGCTTTGTAATGTTGCTTAGGGTGCTGGCACCTTTGCTTGCAAGTTTTCGCCGCCTCTGCCGATGGACTACATTCAATGCAGGCTTTGAGTGTGGTGCGGTTGGGGCACAGACAAATGTACATGACCCCCTACGAAAAGGACCTCACACAAGACACACAGAGGGGCACCGGGCACTGGTTGAGCAGGGAAGTCCGCTCTAAGAATGCAACTGCAAACGGAGCTAAGACATCCAAAGCATGTACATTAAGCGGAGAGACGCCCCCCCCCCCCCCGAGCCGCGTGGTAGCCCAAAACCACGGGTGCGCCTCGTGGAGGCACCCATGCCCGTTTGCACCCCCCAAAGGCACAGTGATCCACAATGGGGTGAGTTGGCCCGAGCCAAGCTCCAATCCCATACCAGTGCAAGTGCGAGTTCTTGCAGACCCACCACCACCACCATCCACACCCACCCACCCACCTGTGGTGCAGGTGACACGTCCAAGACAGGAAGATGCAGTGGACAACACAACCGCACATACGACGAGAGCAATGGGCAGTGGAACAAACAGCCGAACCTAGAACAGCGACGGACTGCAAGATCAGTAGCAGCCAGCCACACAAGGACACAGTGACACATGACACTGACTATGCGGGGCAATCGGACGTCGCGCCGAACGCAAGGCTTAGATAGGTAGCCCCCCCCCCCCGTTGCACAAAAGCCCCCCAATAGGTGGGGAGTGGCACTCTTCATTTGGGAACGATGTGGCACACTTTCCCCAACAACCTAGCATATAGATGGCCCTGCACAGACCTCGGTACGGGCAATCATCCTGAAAATACATGGTTGTACCCCTCTGACCGCAAAAAGCACATTTAATTCGGCTTGGTGTGTCCAACCCGTGCCCGAAGGAAACCATACGAAGGTGTTCACCCCATGTTAAGGCACCCGAAGCCATGCAGGACGTGTAATAGGCGTAAGATGGCACCGAGGGGGCGTAAGCTACTTCTTGCTATAGGGATATTGTTGGCGCAGCAGCCGATCTTGTATAGTGGCAAGATCGGGCGGGAGGGCGGGGGAGAACAAATTCACCCCAGAACGCAAAATTTCAACCCAGCAGGGGGGGGGGGGGGCAAGTGTTGTGCTTGAAAAAAAACACCCAAAGTTGAAAGAGTACCCGCTTTTGGGGGTATGTCCGGGACCGCTGTTGGAGTTGAGAAAATGCATGTTTGTGGTGCACAGTCAATCGTCAGCGAGTGATTGCGGCATTTGATGTCCTGGTGGACGGTTCATTAAACAGGCTAACTCTCCCTTAGCTTGGAAGCTTAGAGCTAGCATTGTAGTTGTGCCCCAATGCAGGTCCCCGTGTTTGGGCAGTACGCTCTTTTTTTCAAGGCAAAATGTCCAAGTAGGGGCTCCCAAGGGCACCGTCCACGCTGTGCCTCTTGCTCATATGCTGTTTGTTTGTTCCGAATGCCAGTTCTAGTTGGGAGTGGGTCTGGGCTGTGTGGTTAGACACGGGGTCAATGGGAACCTCATGGACTCATTCTAGTTGCACATCTCAAAAATATTTGTTCACAATTGGTTGTGCTGAATGTTTGTGCTTTTCGGGAGTGTGACCAGGCTATGTGGTCACACACATGGCCCATGGGGCTCCTAGACAATGCGAGCAAGCCTCTTATGTTACATCCCTCTTCCCCATTTTGGTTGCAGATACTACAAATCTTCCACTTACAAATAGGTGACATGCGCACACCTCCCCCATGCTTGCCTACCGTGAATGTCTCGGCGGTGTGGAGCAACCGCCCCATCCTAAGTAAGAAATGGCACTGCCCGTGCGGCACGGTCTTGCCCATAGTCCAGGGCCCGGACAGCAAGGCGTTTGGCATCCACTGCTCGGGTGCCCAACATACGGATTGATGCTGAGAGGTGTCAAGGCGAATTGGCCTCGCCCCCGCCCCACATGTTGACACTACCGCCTCTCCACCACCAATCATCTGGGCACCACCACCCCCTCCTTCCCCACCAGCTGCAAGTCCCCCTCCCAGACCCCAACCTTCCGTGACTCCATACCACGTGACCATGGAAGCCCTGCAAGAGGCACTGATGTCCACCGCCATGTCACCAACATCCCCCCCACGACCCCCCAAGTATGTCCCCAACCCCCTCCCCCAACCCACCGTTCACGGGCCCTACAGTGCCAAGACACTGTAGCTGATTCCGGGACAACCATGGGGGGGCAGGTCTGGGGCGAAAAAAGTGGTCCAGAGAACCATTTGTTCGGGCTCACCCCAGACTGCAATGCATGTCCAATCCAAAAGCAAACTGCATCAAACAACATTCAACCGCCGAGGAAAGGGGGCAAATGCGAAGAAAGCTCCCGTTGAAACCGCCCCTTGACCCAACAGGCCACAGCAGCAGGTCAACCTACCTGTGCGTGAGCGCAAACGCCCCCTGGTTGAGGGGACAGCTCTGAAATCCAACATCTTTGACAGGACTACTGCAATACAAGTTCCAGGCATTGTAGAGGCCACACAAACTCAAGGCACAACCAACCGACTCACCATTTCACCAGGAAGCACGGCAAAACACTACATTTCTTGGCTCTGGTGTACACAAAGCGGTCAGCACCAAGAGATATGCAAGGCAAACCTCGTCCGCAAGTTCCGCATGCCACAGCGCCATAACGAGGCAGCGCTCCAGTTGGTGCGCACTGGATTGGTCCTCTGTGGCGGCCCCATGGGGCAGCGCAACAGCCCTCAATTTCGTGCACAGGTCTCGCAGCAGGCACACGAGCATCCCGAGGCACGCCACCCCCTTGGGCCCGTCAAACGTGCTATTCAACAGCTCTTGTGCTCCTGTGACTCTGCGATCCGGTGGCCCAGTGGACTGTGATGATTCCAAACGCGAGATCGGCTGCACGTCTCCACTGTTCGCCTCCGGCAGATGCTGTGACGGCTCTTGTGCTCCTCTGACTCTGCGATCCGGTGGCCCAGTGGACTGTGATGCTTCCAAACATAAGATCGGCTGCAAGTCTCCACCGTCTGCCTCCGGCAGATGCTTTAGCTCCTGATTGGACCCGGAGGCAGAAGAGACATGGTGAGATGAAGATGAAGCGCTGCCGAAGCCCGCGGAAGAGGACGTGTGATCCCCGTGCAGCTCCATTGCCGGCGCTGGCACCTCTGCCTGGGCCTCGACCGGATCTCCACTTTTGGTGCGCGGCCAAGGCGATTCCTTGAGGGCCTCAGTCAGCCAACGGGCAAATTGTGCCTCCCTTGTGCCGAGATGCTGCTCCAGCTTCATCACTTGTTGCTGGGTCTGCATCAGCTGCGACTTGGTTGTCTCCAGCTCGTGGGTCACTTCCCTAAGCCGCTGCTTCGACGTCTCAAAGTCCTGCATTGTCCGCTTGAGTGTGTTCTGCAAGCCCTGTACTTCCCCAGACAACTGCCTCATGTCGTCTCGCATCGTCATATCAGACTGGGCCGAATGTGCTGCCACACCCAGTGCTGCCCCGCCGTTGCCCAACCCCTCCGTCCGGTGCCCCCTTGCCGTACCATTTGCAGTGGTGGACTGGCAATCAGCGTACCTAGGCCCGGACGCATCATCACGCAGCCCATGCCCAGCAGCTTGCAGCTGTGCTAGGCGGTTGAACACCAGTGCGACGTCAGCACGCTGCCGCTGTCCATCCCGGTGGTGTTCCTGCAGCTGCTCTTTGATGGTGCCTAGCGTAGCCTGCAGGCCGTGCTGCTCGGTACACATGACACTCCAGTGTCTGTGCAATTTGTCAATGGATTGCTCCGCCAGCGCCAGCTTGTCCCGGATGCTACGACTGGTTTCAGACGCTGCAGGGCTTGCATGTGCCGGGTGGAGAGTGCTGGACGGCGGTGGGACGGGGGACGTCGGTTGTAGGGTGGGGGATGCCGAGGATGGTTCTTGTGGTGACGCCCTAGAAGAGGCTGTGATGCCCTGCGCCTGCGCCGGATCCGTGGGCACTTTGGGGCTTGCCATGGCGAATTGTTGGCTCCTCGACAACATTGCAGTTGGGCTGGATTTGGGTGGCGTCTGGAAGTTTGAGGGACTCATTTCACCGAGCGGATCGCCCGACGACATGCCGCTCTCCCGCATGAGTTTAAGGCTTAGCTCGCGGAACCTGCGACACTCGGCCTCTAATTCGAGGTTGTCGCGCTGCAGCCTCATGAGTTTCGTGTCGCTAATTTCTTTCGAGGACTGGAACGGGGGTCCGTGATGGGTCTCGGCCTGCTGGCTGCGTTGACAACCTTGGCTAACGGATTCATTGAGCCCGCTCGCAATCGAGAAGCCTTCAAGCTTACCATTTGCACCGGGAGGCGGCAAATTTGGAGACTTTGGGCTTCGTTGGGCGCCTAAATGCCTGGGGCCTCGCGTAGGTGTCAACGGTGAGCCCATGGCATGCCCAACGCTGTTGGGCGTGCCGTTCACGCCATCCGCAGGGCCCTCTGGCCACGCCTTGGGCAGCTCCACCTCTGCAACTGAGATGCCACCCTGGTCGTGCTGTTCCGCTCCTTGCAGCCCTACCCGGCTGAGCCCGGGGGTCCAATCGGGCTCAACTCCTGAGAGGTCGTGGGCTTTGAGCCGCATAACCCGATCATCAACGATGGCTTGCAAATGGGACATGGTCACGATGCTGTCATCTGATGTGAACATCCCCATGTCCTCATGCACAGACCTGCTTCGGTCGTGGGGGCTTGCGGGCGACCCCACATTGCAATAGTCCTCTAGGGCTTGCAAGTCCCCTAAGAGGGAGTCATCTTGCGATGGGGCCGCCAATACTTTCACAAGAATGCGGCGTAGGCATTGCGTGACTTCCATGCGCGCGCGTTTCTCATGCCCAAGATGCTCGGCGACCAAGCAATAGTCGTGCCGCATCTTTTTGTACCGCTCCGCCAACCATCCCACAGCTTGACTCGCAGAATAGGCCGAGCGGCTGGCAGCTGATGTATGATGATCCGCCAAAAAATCCTTTGGCACTCGGTGCGAACCTAGCCTTTGCCCCGCTCCCACCGAGGGGACGAAAGGCTGCTTCAGCGCCGGGTTAGGGGCATGTCGAAAGGGAGGAGTCATGGAAGTCGGACTCACCCACGCGTTCAGTTCCGAGATTGGTGGTTGTGGTCCATTGGGAGTGTGAGGGTGAAAATTGCGGTGGTTTTGAGGCGAGTGGGTAGATGTAGCAGGGCTATGAGGAGGGGTTGAAAATGTGGTGGTGTGAGGGGTTGGAGTCGTTGCATTGCCTTTTCCGGGTCCTTCTTCTTCAACGTCAACTGTGTCGTCCACGAGGTTCGACATGGTGGCGCCCAGAGTCACGAACATTCACGATGCACGATAGGTTTGTTGCAAGGTTCCAAATGCTCATGACAACTAACCGGAAATGGAGCTAGGAAGTGAGGAGGTGTGTCTAGCCGCGGCTGGGTGGCTGGGAGGCTTTGGAACCCCCCCCCCCCCTGGTTGGCTGGCTGGCTGGCGCCCCCCCCAAAAACAGCCAAAATACGTAGTGCACCATTGTAACGCCTCTTCTCACGCATGGTATGGGTATGGGTATGGGTTGCAAGGATGGGGGGGGGTTAGCCACCTTTCAAGAACACCCTTACCTCATACTCCAAGTTGCCTTGCCTTCGGAACCTCCCATAGAGACCAAAAACACAAAACATAGAATCACCGCATCAAACGAACGTTCAAATACAAAGGTTCTTGTTACCGATGTAAAGGGGTTGCCTCCAATTCCTCAAAGTACACAATTGTCTTCAATCCGAAATATATACCATCCATGTTGCATTATATAACCCAAGGCACCTTTCCAAAGAACACTTACATCTCCAACTCCTCATTCCGCGACATGTAACCCAACACAAAGTCATACACCTTCTTGGTCAGAGCAAAGTAACCTTGATACTTGTAGCGGAACGCGTAATTATAACAAATACCTAATTAAGCACCAACCGAGAAAAACAAGTTTTGGCCTCTCTATATGAGTGTGGCAAGTGAGAGCAAGGGCGGTGAGGCAAATATGCATGTACAAAGCAATGAAAGAATCCACATTTAATCTTTGAAAAGCAATTATGGCTCATGTGTGCTGGCTGGCTAGTTGGCTGACTGGGTGGCTGGCTAGGTGGTTGGCTGGGTGGCTGGCTAGGTGGCTGGCCAGCTCGCCGGCCGAACCCCCCACCCCCCCGTGGCTGGCGCGCCTCCTGAGCACGGCCGATATGGCTTCAAAGAGCACTAGTCCGGCGCGATGGTTTTGAAATTGCGAATGCAATTTCGTGACCATGATCGTCCTTTTTTACCACATGTGTGAACATCGAACACTAACTTTCACTCGCATAAACAACGCACTTTGCGAGTCGCACTCCCTTCGGGCCCTTGGCCCCTCTTCAACAAGACCTCCACTCTAGTAGACGCAAGGTGTTTGCGGGGTGCGCTTCCACATAATTCTCTTCGATTTGACGGTGTTGGTTCGAATTTTTTGGCTTCTTGAAACCTCCCCAATTAAAGTTGAAGATGCCATGAATAGGGGGTTAATTTACGTGCCACCAATAGAAGAAACACTTGATGTAATTTCTCACGTCTCCACGTCGTCAGGTGCGGTCTACGGAATTTAGCTGCCCTGGAAACGGTTCACCCAATGTTATTCCAGATTTTGATCTCTGCAATTAGTAGTTCTCTTGTGGTTCTTTTCCCCAGAGCAATGCAATGCTGCAGTGATGGATCCGAGAGCCCCAGGTACGAACAAACCAAATACAGTGACCGTCAGGTGGAAAAGCGTCAGAGAGAGCGGGCACACATGGCAGGCACAATTCCAGAGACAACATGGCTTGTTTCCAATCAAGGTGCATGCACAACAATCAGAGGTCACTTGTGCGAAGGCTACTACACACTCCGATGCAAAACGAAAGAACTAAAGTACGATGTGGAACTGTTCATCTACACCTTCAATCGTGTACAATGTACATGGGTTCTTGTCCACCATGACAAGGCGAGCTTCCCAAGTCCAATTCCCAAACTCGTGGCACACACTTGTTGGTTGGCAAAGCACGAAGAAATCATGCTAGGAGGCTACACAAACACAACGCAACATGAGTATGATGTGTATTCTTCTATGGGAATCATGTGTCATGCGCATTGCCCCCCTGTTCAGGTCCACGAGATTGGGCCTTTCGTTGGCTTTTGCATAACTGGGGGTTCTCAACGTCTGCGACCGCCTGCGACCGCTGGCGGCCCTTAAGAAAAATTTTTTGGCATCTAGTGATGGCATAACCCTTACACCCCCTCGGGCCCGCCCGCCCTCCCTCCCTCTCTCCCTACAAGTGTGCAACCCATTGATGGAAAGACATATCCGGCTGCAAAGGCAAGCGCACACACGTCAAAGAACTCCTCAGACAAGCAAAATGGCCAATCTGCCCATGAGGCTAGTGCGAAGAAAGTGCATGGAAGAGCAGCGTTCACACAATCACAATTGTCTCTTGCACGAAATAGTAGCATTGTCAATGGCTTGTTGGCTCCTTGTAAGCACAAGTGGTTGGAGGCAAGCAACCTTGGGCTTTCGCCGCTTGCCATGATCAACATGCACCTTGCTAGCTTCCACTGGATCTAAGGTATACTCACTATCAACACCAACGTTGTAACTATGAAGTAAAGGCCCAAAGGGGTTTTGGAGTTTGCACAAAAGATTGGCGGTTAAGTAAAAAGGGCACTTTGCACGCACAAGAGCCCCCCCTTTTGTGTATCCAAAAACCTAGTAATATCCCTTATATCCGTGGCATAGGCCCGAGGATATCCGCAGATATCCGTGGTATATGACCCGGGATATCGCAGCGGTGAACCCGGGTTATATTCCTTTGGCTACCGGGTACGGGGTGTACACCGGTACCCCCGGAAATGCTCGTTGGGGAACAGGGCACGCTGTAGAACGTCGAGGACGTAGGCGGTTGGCAACGTTGGGGAACACATGGGAACATTTGTACCCGCGTTTTGTACCTGGGTACAAAAAATGTTCCCCAGCGTGTAGAACGTCCCCGGCGTCTGTGTAGAACGTCCCGAACGTTCTACACCGCAAGGCGTGGGAACACTTTTTGTACCCGGGTACAAAACGCGTGTACCCGCGTTTTGTACCCGGGTACACACGGATGTTCCCCAACACACTGGTCGTTGAGGACGCCGAGAACGACGAGCCGTGTGTTGGGGAACATCTGGGAACATGTTGGGGGAACATGTGGGAACATTTTCCATTTCACATAAAAAAAAAGGGTTTTTGAAGGTACCCGACATTTTAAACGGTCTCGGCACACTCAAAAACCCATTTTACCAACAAAAAATGGGGGGTTGATGTAGCGCGTTGGGGAACATTTTCGGGGGTAGCCAAAGGAATATACCACAGATATCTGCGGATATCCCGGGTCAACTCCCCCAAAACTCAAAAGCAACCAAATTCACTCCAGTTAAAGCATAGAAGAAACAAAAGGAACGGAGACCCTCTCCATCCTCTGCAAGGATTACCATTGATCTCACTGCGGAGGAGGAGTATGCCTCCTTCCCATTGACACAATTGAGTGAGAGGGAACCATCTACATATGAGCTCAATGAGAAGGAGAGCATTGTATATGGTGTGAGATGTACCGTTTTCGTGTATGGGCAGCCCCGGCAACACCTGCCAAGGCCCCAATCAGTCAGGATTTGTCAGCTATCCCATCACCATTTGCCCAGGCCATGTTTGAAGAGCAACCCAAAAAAAAAAGGTGAAAAAGGAAGTGCAGGTGAAAAAGGAAATGCAATGCTTCCGTTGTGATTACTCCCCCTAGCTTGTAAGACCTGCTAATTATTTATTTCCACGGCCTAACCGCGGATTAGCGGAAAAAAAAATTAAAAGTTATTCCATAGCACCGCGGATTAGCGGATATTTTGAGGCAATTTATCTGCTAAATTGTTTCTGCCTCGATCGCCTCCACTATGCCCTAATCGGCGCCGTGTCCCATGGTTTCTATGTTTTCCTCCTACGAATACTACAAACGCGGCATACGGCAAAGCAAACATGACGACAGCAAAAAGCATTGGTGTGGAACCCAGAACTGTACCCTGCCATATATGCAGGATGCGTCATATGGTGCCAAAGGAGTGCTGGTAAAAAAAGCTGTTGGTGACAGGCAAAAAGTCTGTTGTTCCGCGGACACAAAACCTAGTGTTACCCTGCAAAAAGTCTGTTGTTGCCCAACAAAAAGTCTGTTGCTCACCACCAGCCCTACCCACACACACAGCATTTTTGCCCTTTCCAAAATCAGAAATTCATCATGCCCCGGAGTGCAAAAATTGTAGACATGATGCACAGCAAAATGTTGAAACGCCGGACTTTTGACGAGGGGATGTTAAAGAACGTGAAAAATCATTTACATTGATGCAAAGAACGCATTCATACCTGCCCGAAAAACTTCAAAAAGTCTTGCCCCAAGAACCCAAATCAGATTTGAAATCTGAGCGGAAAGCCGCAGCGCGCGGTGACAAATCGTCGCAGAACTGGGCCATAACAAGGGAGGGCGGAAGGGGAGAAGCAGGCTCGAATCATTCTCGGTGGAACCATGAAGGATTTTGTAGCTAAGCCTAGGGGTGCAGTTATAAAAAAAGAGTCCATGCTAACAATGCATGCAACACCATCTAAACAAGGTATAGCCTACCTACTAGCGTAATCAGGCAAATGCATCAAAGCTGAGTCCTAGCTCAGAAGCATAGATTAGAAAGGCAGCCCTAGACAATTGTAACCTTCGTGAATAGAAGCAATTTTTTTCTATGCATGTATGTGGCTCTAGTTAGCCAGCAAGATTGTTTAAAGTGTAAAACCGACACTAAGGATGAAAAACTTTATCTAGATGAAGAAGATGAAGAAAATGAAGGCAACATTGAAGTATGCGACCCCTTTGCATATGTATAGGCATGGTTACTTCATACATTAAGCAATTGTAAGAAAAAAAGATAGGTTTGATGCATGTTACATGGCTAGGCTTGGTTGCCGGGACACTACGCGCCCCCCCAACCAAGCCTAGCATATCCCTTCATCGTTTGGTCTCAGACAGGCCTCTCTTCTGGGCTCAAAATGTGCAAAAACGATAAAAATATTGAAAAAATAGCTGTTTCGCGGTTCAAAATTGTTCAAAACAACCCTACTTTGGCAAACATGAAGTTCAACGATCTGAATGCAATGTTTCGTAACTCCGTTTTGCACACTTTGATACAATGACCTACCTTACTTTGCTGTGGAAAAGACAACATGTTTCGACACAATGTTTCCGATTGAAGGCTACAAAAAGCAGCGAAACTGCATTTTTTCAGCAAAGCGCAACTCATTTGCCCTCGGCATTATGGTAGTAGTGACCGATTGCTCTTTACGCCCCCCCAACCGGCTCCATCTTTGCTATCTATATGTGTCTGCTGCCTTGCTAGCTGAAGAAGGAGTTTAGTAACAAACATACGAGCCTCGATGAAAACCCACATTTGTAGCACTGTAGTTGCCAAAGAAAACTTGTAATTTTCACCAATGCTTTGCCTTTTGCTACAAGCACGTTTAAAAATACCAAATTAACCTTTGCATTGTCTGCGGCTCCCATGCAGAGATTTTCGATGGGCTAGGTCTCCATTCTCAACTCTGCCATATGGGTAAGCATTGAGTCTACTTTTTGAGCATGAAATCCAGAAACAACAAACATTGTCCCAAAAACGGTCTTTGGCGACCTACTTTTCCAACTTTGGATATTTCTGCCTACAATATTTATTTTTCTGTGCCCAAGTCACGTATCACCGCTTTGCATGCGATAGTAGGTTGTTTGAGACAGCTAGTGCACATACAAAAAGATAATGGAAACATAAACAAAGACATAATATCATTTTAACCAAGATTTCGAGCGTTTCCCTTTTTTTCTAACAAAAGGTTCCTAAGACACAGGTCTATCCTTGATTGTTCCCCTTGCTGCTCGATGGCTTCGATGTTGGATAGTTTTTACTCTAGTGGCTTTGTTATACTTGCACCCGAATGCCTGAATGAAGAATATTTGATTGCTCGGAGCGGAACTACGATTATTGGACGACTTCTAGCCTTTTGCACCTTTACATTACAATGTACAATGGTACGAAAATTTTTAAGAATGTTGTAACACACTTCGATGTCGCAAAACAATGCTAAAGGTGACATCATTTGTACTTTGGCAATGTGCGGAATCCAAAACCATGCAAAGGCTTGCTTTTGCGTTCCAAAGTGCTCAGTGCATCGCACAACCGCCATGCGAAATTACCATAACAAACCGATTGAATGAATAACAAGCGGAGGGGGGCTCCACGAGATGGGGAAGGGCGGTGTGCGGGCTGTGATGCCTCTGAAGAGTATGTGTCGGACGTGGAAGTCAGATTGCACGATATGCAAGTGCATGATCAAGTATTTACAACAAAGAACGATGAGCATTTTGAGGACATCTCAATGAAGCAATGATACATGATATGTTGTGGAGGATGTGGAAAAGTAGGATTAAGTGAATCCTTCGTGTTTCGTCCTTGGTCTGGCTTTTCCTTTGCTGGTGCGAAGCACCATCAAAAGAAAAGCCTTATTACGTTTCTAGCCATTTTCGGGTCGCCTTTCCATGTCGGAAATGGAGCCGGGCGGTGACAAACAAAGGCAAAAACACTCCTTTGCCTTATGTTTAAGCGAGCAGCGCAAGGACAGGGAGGGTGCATTGGGCAAGATTAGCGACACAGAGTGCAAATAGCATACAATTGACATATTCATAACTCGGGCCCATTGTATCGGATTTTGACAAAATTACAGGCAATTTTGGTCAATTCGGGAGTGTTGTTTTCATTTTTGAGCTCAAAAAGTCGTCTGCGTACGCTGAGAACGGTGAAATCGAAAAGCGGTGCCAAAACAAAATGACGGCGGTTTTCTAATTGGACAGCAAGATGCGGCTTCTAAAATAAGTTGCAAAATTGGTCTTAGATCGAAATTTCGTGCACTGTAGCCCGATTTCACTTTGGACAGTCAAAATGAAAGATCGCAAATGCCGGCGACTGCGAAATGCACGCGTGCACAATAAATAAATAATATAGCAAATAGATTTCTTGCGTTTTTGGGCCTGTGGCTTCTTGATAGTGTTGTTCGGCACCTCAGCTTTCCTAGTGCACCTTTAAATCGCATCCCTAGCTTATATGGAATTAGTGGATGCTGGTAAAGAAGTTAAAACTTGGTAAAGGCCCTAACTTTGTAAAACAGCCATGATTCATCAAAACAAATATGACGGCGCCAATCAGCTCTCCGACGCGGTCATTTAGAGGGGCTGCATCGTACACTTTTGAGGTATGTTTCGTTTCGGCGCGCGGATTGTATATAATGGCATAAAGACTGCTTTTAGAGGGGGCCGGGGCCCCATTCCCCGGCCCCCCAGTTAAAAGCCCCCCATGGGGGGGGAGGTGAACAAGCGGAGGGGGGCTCCACGAGATGGGGAAGGGCAGTGTGCGGGTTGTGATCGCCTCCGAAGGGTATGTGTCGGACGACGAATTCAGATTGCACGATATGCACGTGCATGATCACGTATGTATAACAAAGAAAGATGAGCATGTTGAGGAAATTTCAATGAAGCAATGATACATGATATGTTGCGGAGGGTGTGGAAAAGTAAGGTTAAATGAATCCTTCGTCTTTCGTGCTTGGAGTGGCTTTTCCTTTGCTGGTGCGAAGCACCATCAAAAGAAAAGCCTTATTACGTTTCTAGCCATTTTCGGGTCACTTTTCTATGTCGGAAACGGAGCCGGGCGGTGACAAACAAACGCAAAAACACTCCTTTGCCTTATGTTTAAGCTAGCAGCGCAAGGACAGGGAGGGTGCATTGGGCAAGATTAGCGATGCAGGGTGCAAATAGCATAAAATTGACACATTCATAACTCGGGCCTATTGTATCGGATTTTGACGAAATCAAGGGCAATTTTGGTCAATTTGGGGGTGTTCTTTCCATTTTTGAGCTTAGAAAGGCGGCTGAGGGCGCTGAAAACCGTCAAATCGAAAAGCGGTGCTAAAACCAAACGACGGCGGTTTCTCGATTGGACAGTAAGACGAGGCTTTTAGAATCATTTATAACTCTGGTCTTAGATGGAAATTTAGTGCATTGTAGCCCGATTTCACTTTGCACAGTCAAAATGAAAGATCGCAAATGCCGGCGACTGCAAAATGCACGCGTGCACAGCAAATAAATAATATGTCAAATAGATTTCTTGAGATTTGGGGCCTGTGGTTTATATATAGTGTTGTTCGGCACCTCAACTTTGCTGGTGCACCTTTAAATCGCATCCCTAGCTTATATGGAATCAGTGGATGCTAGTAAAGAAGTTAAAACCTTGTAAAGGTCCTAACTTTGCAGAACAGCCATGATCAATCGAAACAAATATGACGGCGCGAATCAGCTCTTTGAGGCGGTCATTTAGAGGGGCTGCATCGTACACTTTTGGGATATGTTTCGTTTCGGCGCGCGGATTGTATATAATGGCATAAGGACTACTTTTAGAGGGGGGCGGGGCCCCATTCCCCAGCCCCCCAATTAAAAGCCCCCCATGGGGGGGGATTTGAACAAGCGGGGGGAAATTGCACGAGGTGGGGTCGCACGGGTGCTCAGATGAGAACGGGGAGGACAAGGAGCACAAAGGCAAAAAGACCATTCAAAGGCGGAGAAGGAGAAAACCATGAAAACACGGGAGCAACGGCGCCAGCGCCGGCCGCTAGGCTCCGTTTTTGTGGGCCAAGCCCCACAAAAACGAAGCCTAGCGGGTGCTGCTTCGTGCCTCTTGCACAATATGGTTGCACCATTGGCAAAAAAGGCTTGCTAGATGGGCAGCAAGTATACATGCCAAATATGGCGGAAAAAATGGCAGAAAACTGCCAAAAAACGCACAAAATTGACAGTAAATCATCAAAACGGCACCAGATTTGGCCAATGAGGTTGCTTTTCTGACGTTTTGGCCCGAGCCGGTCATTTTAAGGGGCTACCACATGATGTAACTTCGCAAGCAAAAGCCAATACGGAATTCAGCCCCAAATTTTCGGAGACTGCCCGAAAAACTGCTTAAAACGGTCCTAATTCACCAAAACGACCATCGTCGGCCAAAAAGAAGAAAAGTCGCGTTCTTAGAATTCCATTGCGATCATTTTAAGGGGCTGCATTGCAGGGTTTTGAGAAGGGCTGTCTTCCAGGGGGGGGGGGTCGCGTAACGTAGTAGTTGGTCACTGCTTCTGGCGCGGGGTCAGGGGCCCCCAACACCCCGACCCCCACAGAAGCCAGCCCCCTGCGGGGGGGATTTGAACAAGCGGGGGGAAATTGCACGAGGTGGGGTTGCACGGGTGCTCAGATGAGAACGGGGAGGACAAGGAGCACAAAGGCAAAAAGACCATTCAAAGGCGGAGAAGGAGAAAACCATGAAAACACGGGAGCAACGGCGCCAGCGCCGGCCGCTAGGCTCCGTTTTTGTGGGCCAAGCCCCACAAAAACGTAGCCTAGCGGGTGCTGCTTCGTGCCTCTTGCACAATATGGTTGCACCATTGGCAGAAAAGGCTTGCCAGATGGGCAGCAAGTATACATGCCAAATATGGCGAAAAAAATGGCAGAAAACTGCCACAAAACGCACAAAATTGACCGTAAATCATCGAAACGGCACCAGATTTGGCCAATGAGGTTGCTTTTCTAACGTTTTGGCCCGAGCCGGTCATTTTAAGGGGCTACAACATGATGTAACTTCGCAAGCATAAGCCAATACGGAATTCAGCCCCAAATTTCCGTAGACTGCCCGAAAAACCGCTTAAAACGGTCCTAATTCACCAAAACGAACATCGCCGGCCAAAATAAAGAGAAGTCGCGTTCGTAGAATTCCATTGCGATCATTTTAAGGGGCTGCGTTGCAGGGTTTTGAGAAGGGCTGTCTTCCAGGGGGGGGGGGTGGCGTAACGTAGTAGTTGGTCACTGCTTCTGGCGCGGGGTCAGGGGCCCCCAACACCCCGACCCCCACAGAAGCCAGCCCCCTGCGGGGGGGATTTGAACAAGCGGGGGGAAATTGCACGAGGTGGGGTCGCACGGGTGCTCAGATGAGAACGGGGAGGACAAGGAGCACAAAGGCAAAAAGACCATTCAAAGGCGGAGAAGGAGAAAACCATGAAAACACGGGAGCAACGGCGCCAGCGCCGGCCGCTAGGCTCCGTTTTTGTGGGCCAAGCCGCACAAAAACGTAGCCTAGCGGGTGCTGCTTCGTGCCTCTTGCACAACATGGTTGCACCATTGGCAAAAAAGGCTTGCCAGATGGGCAGCAAGTATACATGCCAAATATGGCGAAAAAAATGGCAAAAAACTGCCAAAAAACGCGTAAAATTGACCGTAAATCATCAAAAAGGTACCTGACTTGGCCAATTAGGTTGCTTTTCCGACGTTTTGGCCCGAGCTGGTCATTTTAAGGGGCTACAACATGATGTAACTTCGCAAGCAAGAGCCAATACGGAATTCAGCCCCAAATTTTCGGAGACTGCCCGAAAAACTGCTTAAAACAGTCCTAATTCACCAAAACGACCATCATCGGCCAAAAGGAAGAAAAGTCGCGTTCTTAGAATTCCATTGCGATCATTTTAAGGGGCTGCATTGCGGGGTTTTGAGAAGGGCTGTCTTCCAGGGGGGGGGGGTGGCGTAACGTAGTAGTTGGTCACTGCTTCTGGCGCGGGGTCAGGGGCCCCCAACACCCCGACCCCCACAGAAGCCAGCCCCCTGCGGGGGGGATTTGAACAAGCGGGGGGAAATTGCACGAGGTGGGGTCGCACGGGTGCTCAGATGAGAACGGGGAGGACAAGGAGCACAAAGGCAAAAAGACCATTCAAAGGCGGAGAAGGAGAAAACCATGAAAACACGGGAGCAACGGCGCCAGCGCCGGCCGCTAGGCTCCGTTTTTGTGGGCCAAGCCGCACAAAAACGTAGCCTAGCGGGTGCTGCTTCGTGCCTCTTGCACAACATGGTTGCACCATTGGCAAAAAAGGCTTGCCAGATGGGCAGCAAGTATACATGCCAAATATGGCGAAAAAAATGGCAGAAAACTGCCAAAAAACGCACAAAATTGACCGTAAATCAACAAAACCGCACCAGATGTGGCCAATGAGGTTGCTTTTCTGGCGTTTTGGCCCGAGCCGGTCATTTTAAGGGGCTACAACATGATGTAACTTCGCAAGCATAAGCCAATAAAGAATTCAGCCCCAAATTTTCGGAGACTGCCCGAAAAGCTGCTTAAAACGGTCCTAATTCACCAAAACGACCATCATCGGCCGAAAAGAGGAAAAGTCGCGTTCTTAGAATTCCATTGCGATCATTTTAAGGGGCTGCATTGCAGGGTTTTGAGAGGGGCTGTCTTCCAGGGGGGGGGGGTGGCGTAACGTGGTAGTTGGTCACTGCTTCTGGCGCGGGGTCAGGGGCCCCCAACACCCCGACCCCCACAGAAGCCAGCCCCCTGCGGGGGGGATTTGAACAAGCGGGGGAAAGTTGCACGAGGTGGGGTCGCACGGGTTCTCAAATGAGAACGGGGAGGACAAGGAGCACAAAGGCAAAAAGACCATTCAAAGGCGGAGAAGGAGAAAACCATGAAAACACGGGAGCAACGGCGCCAGCGCCGGCCGCTAGGCTCCGCTTTTGTGGGCCAAGCCCCACAAAAACGGAGCCTAGCGGGTGCTGCCTTCTGCCTCTTGCATAATATGGTTGCCCCGTCCGCGGAAAAGGCTTGCCAGATGGGCAGCAAGTATACATGCCAAATATGGCGAAAAATATGGCAAAAAACTGCCAAAAAATGCTCAAAATTGACCGTAAATCATCCAAACGGCACCAGATTTGGCCAATGAGGTTGCTTTTCCGACGTTTTGGCCCGAGCCGGTCATTTTAAGGGGCTACAACATGCTCCAACTTCGCAAGCAAGAGCCAATACGGAATTTAGCCCCAATTTCCGGAGACTGCCCCAAAAACTACTTAAAACCGTCCTAATTCACCAAAACGACCATCATCGGCCAAAAAGAAGAAAAGTCGCGTTCTTAGAATTCGACTGCGATCATTTTAAGGGGCTGCATTGCAGGGTTTTGAGAAGGGCTGTCTTCCAGGGGGGGGGGGTCGCGTAACGTAGTAGTTGGTCACTGCTTCTGGCGCGGGGTCAGGGGCCCCCAACACCCCGACCCCCACAGAAGCCAGCCCCCTGCGGGGGGGAATTGAACAAGCGGAGGGGGGCTCCACGAGATGGGGAAGGGCAGTGTGCGGGCTGTGATCGCCTCCGAAGGGTATCTGTCGGACGACGAATTCAGATTGCACGATATGCATGTGCATGATCAGGTATTTATAACCAAGAACGATGAGCATGTTGAGGAAATTTCAATGAAGCAATGATACATGATATGTTGCGGAGGGTGTGGAAAAGTAAGGTTAAATGAATCCTTCGTCTTTCGTGCTTGGTGTGGCTTTTCCTTTGCTGGTGCGAAGCACCATCAAAAGAAAAGCCTTATTCCGTTTTTAGCCATTTTCGGGTCACTTTTCTATGTCGGAAACGGAGCTTGGCGGTGACAAACAAACGCAAAAAGACTCCTTTGCCTTATGTTTAATAGCAGCGCAAGGACAAGGAGGGTGCATTGGGCAAGATTGGTGATACAGGGTGCAAATAGCATAAAATTGACATATTCATAACTCGGGCCTATTGTATCGGATTTTGACGAAATCAAGGGCAATTTTGGTCAATTTGGGGGTGTTCTTCCCATTTTCGAGCTTAGAAAGGCGGCTGAGGGCGCTGAAAATCGTCAAATCGAAAGGCGGTGCTAAAACAAAATGACGGCGGTTTCTCGATTCAACAGCAACACGAGGCTTTTAGAATTATTCAAAATCTGGTCTTAGATCGAAATTTAGTGCATTGTAGCCCGATTTCACTTTGGACAGTCAAAATGAAAGATCGCAAATGCCGGCGACTGCAAAATGCACGCGTGCACAGCAAATAAATAATATGTCAAATAGATTTCTTGAGATTTGGGGCCTGTGGTTTATATATAGTGTTGTTCGGCACCTCAACTTTGCTGGTGCACTTTTAAATCGCATCCCTAGCTTATATGGAATTAGTGGATGCTGGTAAAGAAGTTAAAACCTTGTAAAGGTCCTAACTTTGCAAAACAGCCATGATGAATCGAAACAAATATGACAGCGCGAATCAGCTCTTTGAGGCGGTCATTTAGAGGGGCTGCATCGTACACTTTTGAGGTATGTTTCGTTTCGGCGCGCGGATCGTATATAATGGCATAAGGACTGCTTTTAGAGGGGGGCGGGGCCCCATTCCCCGGCCCCCCAATTAAAAGCCCCCCATGGGGGGGGAGGTGAACAAGCGGAGGGGGGCTCCACGAGATGGGGAAGGGCAGTGTGCGGGCTGTGATCGCCTCCGAAAGGTATCTGTCGGACGACGAATTCAGATTGCACGATATGCACGTGCATGATCACGTATTTATAACAAAGAAAGATGAGCATGTTGAGGAAATTTCAATGAAGCAATGATACATGATATGTTGCGGAGGGTGTGGAAAAGTAAGGTTAAATGAATCCTTCGTCTTTCGTGCTTGGTGTGGCTTTTCCTTTGCTGGTGCGAAGCACCATCAAAAGAAAAGCCTTATTACGTTTTTAGCCATTTTCGGGTCACTTTTCTATGTCGGAAACGGAGCTGGGCGGTGACAAAAAAACACAAAAAGACTCCTTTGCCTTATGTTTAAGCTAGCAGCGCAAGGACAAGGAGGGTGCATTGGGCAAGATTAGCGATACAGGGTGCAAATAGCATAAAATTGACATATTCATAACTCGGGCCTATTGTATCGGATTTTGACGAAATCAAGGGCAATTTTGGTCAACTTGGGGGTGTTCTTTCCATTTTTGAGCTTAAAAAGGTGGCTGAGGGCGCTGAAAACCGTCAAATCGGAAAGCGGTGCTAAAACAAAACGACGGCGGTTTCTCGATTCAACAGCAACACGAGGCTTTTAGAATCCTTTATACATCTGGTCTTAGATCGAAATTTAGTGCATTGTAGCCCGATTTCACTTTGGACAGTCAAAATGAAAGATCGCAAATGCCGGCGACTGCAAAATGCACGCGTGCACAGCAAATAAATAATATGTCAAATAGATTTCTTGAGATTTGGGGCCTGTGGTTTATATATAATGTTGTTCGGCACCTCAACTTTGCTGGTGCACCTTTAAATCGCATCCCTAGCTTATATGGAATTAGTGGATGCTGGTAAAGAAGTTAAAACCTTGTAAAGGTCCTAACTTTGCAAAACAGCCATGATTGATCGAAACGAATATGACAGCGCGAATCAGCTCCTTCAGGCGGTCATTTAGAGGGGCTGCATCGTACACTTTTGGGATATGTTTTGTTTCAGCGCGCGGATTGTATATAATGGCATAAGGACTGCTTTTAGAGGGGGGCGGGGCCCCATTCCCCGGCCGCCCAATTAAAAGCCCCCCATGGGGGGGGAGGTGAACAAGCGGGGGGAAATTGCACGAGGTGGGGTCGCACGGGTGCTCAGATGAGAACGGGGAGGACAAGGAGCACAGAGGCAAAAAGACCATTCAAAGGCGGAGAAGGAGAAAACCATGAAAACACGGGAGCAACGGCGCCAGCGCCGGCCGCTAGGCTCCGTTTTTGTGGGCCAAGCCCCACAAAAACGTAGCCTAGCGGGAGCTGCCTCCTGCCTTTTGCACAATATGGTCGCCCCATTGGCAGAAAAGGATTGCCAGATGGGCAGCAAGTATACATGCCAAATATGGCGAAAAAAATGGCAGAAAACTGCCAAAAAACGCACAAAATTGACCGTAAATCATCGAAACGGCATCATATTTGGCCAATGAGGTTGTTTTTCTGATGTTTTGGCCCGAGCCGGTCATTTTAAGGGGCTACAACATGATGTAACTTCGCAAGCAAGAGCCAATACGGAATTCAGCCCCAAATTTTCGGAGACTGCCCGAAAAACTGCTTAAAACGGTCCCAATTCACCAAAACGACCATCATCGGCCAAAAAGAAGAAAAGTCGCGTTCTTAGAATTCCATTGCGATCATTTTAAGGGGCTGCATTGCAAGGTTTTGAGAAGGGCTGTCTTCCAGGGGGGGGGGGTCGCGTAACGTAGTAGTTGGTCACTGCTTCTGGCGCGGGGTCAGGGGCCCCCAACACCCCGACCCCCAAAGAAGCCAGCCCCCTGCGGGGGGGATTTG
Organism: Eutreptiella sp. 'Long Island Sound 2002'; assembly: GCA_964036045.1. Lineage (NCBI taxonomy): Eukaryota > Euglenozoa > Euglenophyceae > Eutreptiales > Eutreptiaceae > Eutreptiella > Eutreptiella sp. 'Long Island Sound 2002'. Next base: position 111,365,942 of record OZ038382.1, read on the forward strand.
AACAAGCTGGGGAAAGTTGCACGAGGCGGGGTCGCACGGCAACGGTCTGCATGACAACGGAAGACAAAGAACACAAAGGCAAAAAGAACCATGCAGAAGCGGAGAAGAAGAAAAACTCGAAAAAAACGGGTTCAACGGCGCAAGCGCCGGCCGCTAGGCTCCGTTTTTGTGGGCCAAGCCCCACAAAAACAGAGCCTAGCGGATTCTGCCTAATGCTTGTTGCCCACTATGGTTGCCCCATGGGTCAAAAAGCCTTGTCGGATGGGCAGCAAGTATACATGCCAAATATGGCAAAACTATGGCAAAAAACTGCCAAAAAATGCACAAAGTTGGCCGTAAATCATCCGAATGGCACCATTTTCGGCCAATGGGGTTGATTTTTGAAAAATTTTGCCCCAAGCCGGTTATTTTAAGGGGCTACAACATGGTGCAACTTCGCAAGCAGAAGCCAATACCAAATTCAGCCCCAAATTTTCGGAGACTGCCCGAAAAACTGCTTAAAACGATCCTAATTCACAAAAACCACCATCATCGGCCAAAAAGAAGAAAAGTCGCGTTCTTAGAACTCCATTGCGATCATTTTAAGGGGCTGCATTGCATGGTTTTGAGAAGGGCTGTCTTCCAGGGGGGGGGGGTGGCGTAACGTAGTAGTTGGTCACTGCTTCTGGCGCGGGGTCAGGGGCCCCCAACACCCCGACCCCCACAGAAGCCAGCCCCCTGCGGGGGGGATTTGAACAAGCGGAGGGGGGCTCCACGAGATGGGGAAGGGCAGTGTGCGGGCTGCGATCGCCTCTGAAGGGTATCTGTCGGAGGATGAATTCAGATTGCATGATATGCACATGCATTATCAGGTATTTATAACAAAGAACCATGCGCATGTCGGGGAAATTTCAATGAAGCCATGAAACATGATATGTTGTGGAGGGTGTGGAAAAGTAAGGTTAAATGAATCCTTCGTCTTTCGTGCTTGGTCCGGCTTTTCCTTTGCTGGTGCAAAGCACCATCAAAAGAAAAGCCTTATTACGTTTTTAGCCATTTTCGGGTCACCTTTCTATGTCGGAAGTGGAGCCAGGCGCCGACAAACAATTGCAAAAACACTCCTTTGCCTTGTGTTTAAGCTAGCAGCGCAAAGACAGGGAGGGTGCATTTGGCAAGATTAGCGACACAGGTTGCAAATAGCATAAAATTGACATATTCATAACTCGGGCCTATTGTATCGGACTTTGACGAAATGAATGGCAATTTCGGTCAATTTGGGGGTATTCTTTTCATTTTTGAGCTTGTGTAGGCGGCCGTATGCGCTGAAAACCGTCAAATCGAAAAGCGGTGCCAAAACAAAATGACGGCGGTTTTTCAACTATACAGCAAGACGAAGCTTTTAGAACACTTTATAAAACTGGTCTTAGATCGAAATTTCGTGCACTGTAGCCCGATTTCACTTTGAACAGTCAAAATGAAAGATCGCAAATGCCGGCCACTGCGAAATGCACGCGTGCACAGCAAATAAATAATATGGCAAATAGATTCCTTGGGATTTGGGGCCTGTGGCTTATAGATAGTGTTGTTCGGCACCTCAACTTTGCTGGTGCACCTTTGAATCGCATCCCTAGGCTATATAGAATTAGTGGATGCTGTTAAAGAAGTTAAAACCTTGTAAAGGTCCTAACTTTGCAAAACAGCCATAATTGATCGAAACAAATATGACAGTGCGAATCAGCTCTCTGAGGCGGTCATTTAGAGGGGCTGCATCGTACACTTTTGGGATATGTTTCATTTCGGCGCGCGGATCGTATATAATGGCATAAGGACTGCTTTTAGAGGGGGGCGGGGCCCCATTCCCCGGCCCCCCAATTAAAAGCCCCCCATGGGGGGGGAGATGAACAAGAAATTTCATACCCTTGGTGCAACATTTTCCATTCTCGGAAATTTTTTCCGTTTCTACAAGATTGGAACCGATGAGTTGATTTTTTCTTAAATCTAAAGCTGAAACCAACGAATACATGTGGCTCATCAGTTGTGAAGATGTGAATAAGGAATCAATTATTGCTTATGTCAAATTAATTATGTTCAAATTCGGACAATGAGATTCAATTTTCGACGGTCCGAAAAATATCGACAGTTCGACCGGCGCCATAGTCGAAATTCGCCTGCTGCTAAAAAGTCGATTTTTTAGTAGCAATTTTACGATTTTCCCGTCACATCAGTTTGTGCGGATTTGGATTCCGAGTCTGTTGCATATATTATCGTTGCCTTTCAGACCCAAAAAATCTACCCCACTTGCTCCAGGAGGGGGTACGCACTTCTATACAGATGCTTCAGTGGTCCGTGGCGGCCGGGGCCCTCTCCCAGCCGCCGCATCTACCAGCGCGCTGTCGCGCATAAGCAATAGTTAATTATGCTGCAGCAGGCTCGCAGATTCGTACAAAGTTAGTTCGAAACTTTTTTTGAAAGGTCGCAGAAATATTGATTCGCAGGTTTCACAAGCTAGGGGGAGTATCCCATCAAGAAGAATGCATGTGGTGGCCATCGACCCTGTCACATGTGACATTTGCCATGCTGTGTATCGTATGTCTTGTGCCAAGCTCGGGTTTCTTCCGAAGCATGGTTCTTGGGCCTGCGAATCTTGTGTCACCGAAATGATTGGCTCCCAGTAGACCTTCTATATGTTCCTAAATGTTCCATGGTTGTAGGCAGCTTGCTTGAAGCTCTGCGAAAGAAAGGTCATTTCGCATTTGTTCTACTCCAAGTGGTCTTCACAAATGTGTTTTGCATGTGTCTCCTATGCAAGGGTGTTCATGGGGAGTGTGCAAGGTTGCGCGCTGATATCCTCGGGTCATATACCACGGATATCTGCGGATATCCTCGGGCCTGAATGCCACGGATATATTATATGTGCCTAATGCCACGGATATGTGCGTTGTATCCCGTGGCATATACCACGGATATCGACCGGAGGGAGATATGCGTGGTATATGCCACGGGATACAACGCAGATATCCGTGGCATAGGCACAAGTACTGTGTAAAAAATGGGTTAATAGCCCATCTTTTTTTGGCGAAAAAGAACAGGTCATTGTCCCCAGCCATAACCCGTTTTTGTACCAAAAAAACCATGCTATGGATTCATAACCCGGTTTTTTCACCCAAAGAATGAGTTGTGACCTTTTTTTAGCACCGGGGGGCTGCTGATTGGGCCTTTAAGGTACTTCAACGCAAATTGATGTTCAAGGACCTGGCTCGACGTGCAGCCATGACTAAAGCTGCTAACTCAGGGTTGCCATTGCCTGAGACTTTCAAGTACTTTAAAGGAAGGCCCTTCATAATGATGGTGTATCACCAGGCATTAAGGGACACTGCTTACAAAGTGGCAGGCACCTTGAGTGGACATTCTTCAGCCTCTAAGCCCGCGGGTCCTGGCCTCTTGGATGCAGACTTCCTTTTGGAAAGCAGCTCGCTCGGTATCCCTGACAATAATGTTGAGGTTGTCGCTGCTGCAGTGCCATCCTCCGTTCAAGATGTTCCTCATGTGCCCAAACAAGGAGCACCCCCAATTGCACCTGTGGCAGATTGGAGCCCACAAAAGGTTAGTGTGACCTCCTGGCAACAATTAGCTTTGTCTGTGGACCTGCTTGCTATTTGTAAGAGTGCATCTTCTAACTCTGAATGGGATGGTTTCCTTCAAGCGGTCTTCGGACCAAGGGCGCGAAGAGTATAAGGCTAATGACTATGGAGCTCGTAGATTGTACAGGCACAAGATTGCTCACAAATGCATTTGAGGCGAAAAAAAAATAGACACCCCCCCAAGTGCAGTCTTTGTATAGTGGAGACACTTTCCCTCATGCCGGTGGCAGGGTTTTTATTCACGTCATCCAACATTTGATTTCGTATGTCATTCTTTTGCTTTGCTTCTTGTCAAAGTGTGCTTTGGTAGGCAAGGGGGACCCACACCGGACTCGGGGGGGTTTCATATAAAGTGGTTTGTCTAAAATATACAACATCCACGTTGCAATATATAACCCAAGGCACCTTTCCAAAGAACACTTACGTCTCCCACTCCTCATTCCGCGACATGCATCCCAACACAAAGTCATACACCTTTTTGGGTCAGAACATAGTAACCTTGATACTTGTCATGGGAAACCAGAATGTCATCATGCACCACATTTGCAAAAAAAGGAATTGTTTTGTTTCACCACACACTTTTACCACACACTTCATGGATCGGTGACATCATCTTGAGATCTTGAGAGCAAGGGCAGTAGGGCAAACATGCATGTACCAAGCAATGGTGGTTGGCTAGGTGGCTGGCTAGGTGGCTGGCTGGCGGGCTGCCGCCGGCCAGCCGGCCGGCGGAACCCCCCCCCCCCCGTGGCTGGTGCAGCTCCGTTGTCAAATGTTGTCAACGGTAGTTTCATGTCAAACAGCACAAGAAAATATGTACGTAGAGGGGTCATTACCCACAATACACTTCCGTAGCGCCCTCAAAAAAGGGCATTTCAACAACCTGCGACTGTTTGCGACCACCTGCGACCATGGGCAGACCATGGGCACCCCCATTGTTTGCGATCCCTAGATGGCTTGTGAAGATGTATCGACCGGCCAGGGTCGCCCATTTTTCATGTTGCTAGACAACCCATAAGAAACGTGGACCGGGCAGGCAACAAGCTAAACAGCTTCGGTTGCCATGACGACCCACCAACGCTTAGAATTTCATTGTACTCTACGCAGACTAAAGGCCCACTGAGCGCACAAAGAAAAGCTGCTCACTAATGCATTAAAGGCTAAAAGTGACATGGGTGCAACAATGGCACCTCTGCCAGCTACTACAAAAAATTCAGACGGCAGAGTGGCCCGAAAACACAAATGATGGCAACACTCCAAAAAATTTAATTGGCTGACCTTGCGACGTACTACATGAAAAAGGTCATAAGCTGAAGGGTGAAAATGTCATCAGAACTCAAGAATGTGTTGATAGCCCGTTTTATTTGGCTGAAAAAACGGTTAAGCTGTCCACAGTTTTGGCAGGGGTTTACCCATTTCCCTCAATGAAAACGGGCTATTAACCATTTTTTCTGGATAGAAGCGGCTTAACCCCAAATTTTATGGGCTTATGGGTGGAGGCTCTTCCTGACCCTGTTCCCGTGGCGGATTCGAGCTGTGAACCGGTGCACGCTCCTCCTCGGCCTGCTCCTGTGGCCGATTCGAGTCCTGCAAAGCTTACTGTGGCATCCTCGCAATCAGGTGTCTCTGTTGACTTGCTTGCTGATGGTAGAATTGAGTCTAGTGAGTCGGTGTGGGACTATGACGAGCGGCCCCTGACACAAGTGTCCCTGAAGCGCTCTTTGGTGGATAGCCGCCAAGAGTATAGGGATGCTGCTTGGGCTGCACCTCCCACCGCAGTTAATGCTCCCATTTCCCAAGATCTCTCGGATATGCCAATGCCTTTCCAAAAGATGCGGCGACCAAAGTGTCCGCTTGCGGTTAGGCAAGTGGCATCCGAGTGTCATAAGTGCTTCCGAAAGATCAATGTGTGGCCTCCTTTGCGACAGGAGCATTGTGTCTTTTGTGTGATGTGTAATGCTCCGTACCATGAAGCTTGCATGGGCGAGGGTGCCAAAGATGGCTCCATGCGTGGCCCTTGTTGCCCCAAGGAGTAGATCATAATTATCATACACTATCATTAATAATGTACACTCGGATTCGAAAGGTGACCACTAGAAACTATCCTGTATAGTGTATGTACAGTGCAGGCGTTTTTCCCCATGCCGGTGGTAGGGTTTTTTATCACGGCATCCAACATTTCACATGCGCTACTTTCTTTTGCCTTGCCTCTCCTCCCTGTGTCAACTGGAACCCGCACCGGTCGCCGGGAGGTTTGCACAAGTGTACCAAGAACCTAACGTCGGTGTGGTTTACCCGTTTTTTAGCCAAATAAAACAGGCTACAATAACCCGTTTTTAGGAAAAACATGCTATTATCCCGTTTTCCTCAAAGAAAAGGGGCTGTAAAAGGTGCGTAAGTGGGTTAATAGCCCGTTTTCATAATAAAAATCACCCAGGACTAACCCTAACCGAGCCCCCCGTCTCTCGATGAGAGATGCGGGACGCCGCATTGTGCGCCAAGCCGCTTTTGATTTTGCGCAGCCTTCCGGTTTGACCTTGTGACCTGGGCAGGTTCGAAACGCTACTTTTCGTGGACCGATCCGTCGTCCTTCCCAAATGTGGCTAGATGGCTCAAAATAGTCACCCAAAAGGTTGCTACTCCTTTGTCCGGACCCAAAATTTTCGCCACTACTCTAGTGTGCCGAATAGAAGACCGGTGACTAATAAGATGGGTGAACCTAACCATGGCGGCTGGTGGCTGGCGGGTGGAGAAAAGGGAGAGACCCCCCCCCCCCTCCCCCCCTCCCTTTAGACGCGGCTAGCCGCGGACAGGGGCGAATTGCGCCAAGGCCCCATGTGGACAAAAATATGCAAAGGCCGAGGGGGCTGGAGTTTGCCTCCCAAGAATGTGATTAGTGTTCTGTAACCATGGCCACACGAAGTGAATTGAATTCAAACAGGCCTAGCTAGTAATTGTGCAACCTACCATTGCATAATGCCATGGTCACCATTGACTAAAACTACTGCAGCAGGAGGTTTGCAAGTAAACGAAAGGAATTGTACTAGTAGCATATCATGTACTATGTGGGGCTCTGTGCCATACAAACACAAAGCAAGAGAAGGTCTACAACAGCCGGCTAGAGGGTCGAGAATCGGAGGAGACCCCCCTGTTGTGGTTTGTTTCTTGGGAACTCGACTGTGCCTCTTTGTTTCTCGAAAATCCCAAAATACGACAAACCTCTTCTGCGCAGGATCTTTAGACGGGGCACCAATAATAACACAATCTCGAAGACATAAACCCTGTTCAAAGATCGAAGTATCTTACAGCCCTCATTCACAGTTGGCATTTGATGCTTCTTTATTATTCACAGACTGCAGTGCGATTGCGACTGCGACTTGCGACTTGCGCGCTGCTGCGCTGCTGCTGTTCGAAGCCATAACACTACCCCCCCGTTGAGACCTCGAAGAGGTCTCACTCACCTGGGCGGGCGTCACAATGTCGAATATGCAGAGCAGGCCCAGAAAAAATTTTTTTTGGACCTCGACATGTGTTGGCTACAGAAGCATAACAGTGGTCGAAACTCACACACTGAGGTGCAGTCATGGTACACCTGTCGTCAGCGCCTCATTCATACGCCATGTTCGACTCTGCCACGGCTGTGGCTCTTGGCGGAAGCTGCAGAAGACAACCTCGCCAGGCATACTGCACGGGCGCTGTACCCGCAGCAAGGCTGTTGGCACGTCGAACCATAACATACCATAACATTGGGCACAGCTATCGAAGCTGGATGCCCAGCAGACAAACAACCAACAGGCCTATACATCTGTCAACTCGACAGGACATATGAAGGCAGTCGATACCATTAATGGCATCCAGACTGTCGAATAAGCCATTACCTGGCATCCAGACATGTCGAATCAGCAGTCCGTGCCCCACGTAAACGTGGATGAAGGATTCACCTGGAGTCGACATACTTCATGCACATCCTTCAGTGTCTCGACGCCCCCCATGAACTTGAAGGTGTCATGACCGGTGTAGTGTCGACGGATATCACTGTCGAGGGCACGCTTCTGAATCAGGATACCAGATTGATGGTTCAGCAATTGAAGGTTGGGATCACCAGGTCGGTTGTCGACGGGGCACTTGTACTGGAATACGAAGACATGTTCACGGGCAAGCGCTCGAAATTGTCCAGGTCCCAGTGTTTGTGCCCTGGTCGAATAGAAGTCCCAGAGGCTCGACGGGTTCCAAACGTCCTCACGCCACAGATCGGTCCGATTGGTGGCCTCGAAGGAGCATCCGTCATGTCGACCAGTAGACCATCGATAGGTTTCCTTCGATCCAGTACCAGCGGCCATGCTGTGGTAGAACTGACCAGTTCGCGTATCGACTCGCCACCACGGCGTGTCGGCAATCGAAAGTCGTCGCACGACAATGACGGCGCTGATGTTGTCCACTTCAGGGCCGAGGGCATATCGGTCGATGATCTCAAGCATGTCGGTTGGAGAACCTTCTTCTTGGAGTCGACCGAGGTGTTGATGTACATACTGACCATCAGCGAGGAAACTCTGCAGAGCGAACCGAACCGCTTCTGCAGTCACAAGGCTCGAAGCCGTGTCAACAATGACCGCTTCGAGGACTTGGTCTCGGCAGCTGACCTTGCGTCGATGTGCAGCCTTAAAGTCATCGTGGATCAGTGTGAGGTACCTGAAGAACGGGATGTTGAAGTGGTGCTGATAGGCGTTTGACTCCATCGACAAAAACCGGTGATCGACGGGGTCCGGGTGGAACGGGTCACTCGCAGGCGAGTCGGTTTTCTCGATCTCCTCGCGTTCATCAGTATAGACATCCCTTCGGAACTGGACCGCTCGACGCCAACGTCGTCCACCTTCGTATCCGGCCTCGAAGGGGGACATGAGGTATTTCGAGGTACCCAGGCGTCGAACCAATTCGGGGGCATCCACGAAAGGGAAAAGGTTGGCGTACTCTTCATTCGATGAGTGAAGCGCAGCAACTCGTCGGATCGCCTTATCGAAGACGTGGTACCCGAGCCGTCCGGGTCCAGTCTGGTAAATCGTCGCCAACTGGACAAGGTCGATGGGGGCGCCTGGTGTGACGGCGTTGTACGCATAGGGTTCCGTCTGTTCTCCGAGTCGCAAGTACTCCTGGAGCTGGACCGCAAGGTCCTTTGTTCGATGTGGAGCGCACCCATACCGCTTATACCCAAGTCGAGAGGTGCCTCGTAGGCCGCGCAGTTGGTGTCGGCGAAGAAGCAAATCGACTTTGTACGCAAGAAAGGGGGCTCGATCTTCGAAGAGCCAGTCGTTCGCCTGGCAAACCTTCTGAAGATCACGGATAACTCCCATGATCGAAACGGCAACGGGAGCTTCTCGTTTCATCCTTTCGTGGGTCCAGAGGCGTCGATATTTGAAGATCAGGTCGATTCCATCGGCAACGTTTATCAGGTCGTCGATTCCCGAGATCTCTCGATGCATGCGGTTGAGTCGAGCAATTTGACTCGGCAGGGTATATTCGGTGAGGCTTTGTCGGAATCCCCAATCGAGCTCTTCATCACAACGTCGCCACTCGACGAGGGCTGCTCGAAAGTTCTGACAAGCCACTTCGATTCTTGTATACCACTGGTATCCCGGCTTACCACCAAGATTTCCACGCTCATCGAAAGACGTGTCAGGGGCGCTTCGAGCCAGTTCGTAAGGGAATGGTGCGGTTCGTCCCCACCTGTCGATGCAGATGGTCTTGCCTAAGTCGGAAATGGTGGCATTTGCTTTCGAGACGGCTGCAGCATGTTTCTCGTTCAGGAACGCGTGCGGTCCTCGAAAACCAGCCATGGCGCTCGACGCAATAGTGAGTACCGATGGTTCGAGCTTAGTGTATTCCGTCTTCATCGGATCATCCTCATGTGTCCCAAATCGATAGGGTGGCTTCAATCCGAACGTGCCCAAGTGTCGGAGTTCTTCGATGGTCTCGATTTCATGATTGTACTGCGGCATGTTATAGGGCTGCCACTTCGACTCTCGCACCGGCACAGAATCGTAGCTGCGCGGTGCTGTCGACCACACGGGCTCGTAAGGATATTCTTCTTCGTCGTCGGACTCGAGTGGCCAGGGTTCATCGTCGTCGTTGTGGTCGTCGTCGTGGTAATAGGAGTCGGATTGGTTCGTTCGAGTAGAAGCTTGTGTTTTTGGGGCATTTGGAATGCCAGGATTGGTCGACCCAGTCGTCTTCGACTTTCTGCTCTGCGGTACCCGGTTCCTCCCTGGATGGCCTTGATGTCCAGGTGTTCGGCCTCGATGTCCAAGAACTGTCGACCCATCCGGGTGCTGAACAGAGGAAGGAAGATCAGTTGTCGTACCCCGTGTAGCAAGCAAGATCTTCATCAGAATCGAACCAGTCAGGGCTTGAGCACCGCTCTCGAAAGTATTCTGCATCGACCGGGGGCGGGGGCCCGTACAGCTTACAGAGTTCTGGCTGCATGTCGGGTGGGGTCCCTCCCTTGGTCGGTTCCGGAACAGGCCAGTTGGCCAGGGCTATCTCGAGCACTTCCAAGCCTGTGGCGCCTCATGATATGAAGGGCCGTCCACTCGGCGCTATTCCTGCAAATTTCCCGCGAGGGAACACACCTCCCTTGCCTCCTTTTGACGGGCCTCCTTTTCCTTTCGAGCTCCCAGCATATGCCGACTGGCTGCAGTTCGGCGGTTCGAATGGATCGAGAGGTCGACTCGGACGAGTTGGAGCTGATGCTACCAACAAACAGCGGCCAGTTGAAGTCGTCCTCGCTGGGGGTTGGGCACCAACGTTGTCATTGATCGCGTCAACATCGATGACGTCCGACGGTGATGCTCGAGAAGGCGGAGGTCGAGAGTAAGTTCGGGGCGTCCGGGATGTAGTACCATAGGCGGAGGCTCCGGCGATCGACCCGGAACCTCGCATGAGTTTTTCGAAAAACCACGCTGCAGAGAAGAGTAAGGTTACTCAGGGTGGAGTCGAAGGAACTCAAGGTACACAGGATCCTCCTCTAGAGCCTTGCTCGACTCCCAAGACCATGTGTCGTCATCCCATTCACAAGGGTACAGGAATGTGCGGCGCTTTTTAGATCCCACTCGACGTCTAGCCACAATCTTGACAAGTCGAGGAGATTCTCCGGTTTTGACAGGGGGCATCGGAAACTCCCACACCGGCTGTCCCTCTCGATGGACGTAGGGTTTTATGCTGTCTCGATTGAAAACTCGCAACCCATCGAAGGGGGCAGGGATGTCCAGTTTGACATTCTCGTTCTTGTTCAGTACCTCGAGTATTTTGTAAGGGCCGCACCAGACAACATCCAGTTTCCCTTTATGTCGATATTCCGGCACCAACACCCACCATCGTTCACCGACTTCAGGCACTCAAACGTGTCGGTCCATTTGCAGGACCACATGCATCTGGCGTCGACGTTCCTCGGCAGGCATTGCACGCACAGAATCGAAGGTACGTTCCGCTCGTTGAATGTAATCATTCACGGTGGATGGTTCATGTGCATGAGAAGTCATTCGGGGAAAATCCAATGGAAAATGGGGTGTTCGTCCTTCATCTATCCCCAACGCGGATAGTCGAAGACTATTGGATGTCAGGTTGTTGAACTGGATTTCGGCGAACAGGAGGTCGACATCCCACTCGTTGTTGCCAAAGATGCCGTGTGTACGCAGGCGCTGGAGGATGGACTGATTGCTGCGCTCCGCCAGGCCATTGCCTCGAGGGCGGTTGGCCACTGTTTGATGCATCTCAATCTTGAAGCGCTGGGCCAACTCCTTCCACGCCTGAGACTCGAACAGCTTGTCTCGGTCAGAAACAATTTGTCGAGGGCATCCTTTCAATCGAATCACCTCACGTAGGAACACATAGATAAGGTCGTCGGCTGTCATATCCTTGCGACAAGGGATGAACATTCCACGCTTGGAGAATCGGTCGACTACAGTCATGATGGCGTCATGGCCCCTTGTGGTCGGCGGCAATCCCGAAACCCAATCGATGGACACACTGTGCCATTTGGTGTCGGGCACCGGCAATGGTCCTGGCACTCTGGCGGTGTCGATTCGTCTTGATTTCGCCGCTTGACAGACATCGCAACCTAGTATGTATCGCTCGACGTAGTGTCGAAGGTGGGAAGAGACGTAGTCGCGCTTAATCAGGGCCATGGTTCGAAGGACTCCTGAGTGGCCATAGAACTCCGACTCGTGATACATAGCCACAATCGACGTAACCAGCGTTCGGGGGACAAGCACACGTTTGCCCATCGTCGACAAATGGAAGAATTTGCCATCATCGAAGGACAACTTGGCATCTCGAAGCTGGTGTCGTGCCGCAGGGCTTCGAATCGCGACTTCGTAGATGTGCTTCGTCCGTGGGTCCTCTCGATAGGCTGCCGCCCACACAGCTGTCGAAGTCAAGTCTTTGCACTGATAATGTCGATGTACTCGGCGGTGTGTACCCTTAAGACTCGAAGGGTACGGCGTGTTCGACCCAACCTTCGGCAAGGGGACTGATTGCAACGTGCCGTCACGGTGACGTCGACAGCGAATCAGTTCCGCCATGGTCGGAGCGTATCGAAGCTCATTGCCAAAGGTTACTCGAAGAGGGCGATCAATGCTTACATCGGGGAGGTCGTCGGTGTCGGCAGACGTGTCTGGCTCATTGCCAGCCTCATCGAGATGCATGTCTGGTTGGTGTGAATTCTCAGCCATGATCTCGTCCGATGGTGCTGGTTCCAGTCCCAGGTCCTCCGGCTCAGCAGTTGTCGCGCTCGACGGTAGCAGCTCCAGGTCCTCCGGTTCGACAGCGGGTTCAGAATCGGATTGGGGGGCTGGTTCCGCAAGCTCATCTGCGTCAAGATCCTTCCCCACGGAACGTCCGCTTCGTAGTGAAACGTACAGGTGGTCGTACGGCTGGGGCCACACCTCGTCATGAGAGAATGAGTCTTCGAGTACATGTAGGAACTCATCGACAAGTTCTCCTTCCGGTGAAGCCCAATCTTCGACCAGGGGAATTGCGAAAGCCCGTGTACGTGTGGCATTTTCGATATCCATCAACTGCCGCGAAGTTAGACGGGAGCAGGCGTCTGCCGCAGGGTTCTCGAGGCCCGGCACGTACCACAGCGTCAGGTTGTATTCCTCGAGGAATTGGGACCATCGTGCTTGCCGTGGTGTCAGCGGTCGAGAACAGGTCTTGAGATATCGAAGACTTTCGTGGTCACTGTGCACGTGCACCTGCTGCGGTCCTTGAAGTAGGTGAAACCATTGTTTCAAGGCTAATACGATGGCCAACAACTCCTGTTCTCGAATCAGGTATCGAGTTTCGGCAGGCTGCATTTTCCGCGACATGAAGGCAATAGGTCGAAGATGTCCCTTGTACTTCCCATGCGCACATCGTTGCGCCAGCGTAGCACCCACGCAGTCTTTCGAAGCGTCTGTGTACAGGTGATACGGCTGTCGGGGGTCGATAGCACTGAGATGTGTCGCACTGATCATCGCCTGCTTCAGCTTGTCGAAGGAAGCCTGGTGGACGGCTGTCCATTCCCACTCGAAGTCTGCCTTAAACATTGCATTCAGAGGGGCTGCGACAGCTTGGAACCCTTCGACAAACTGCTGGTAAAATCCACACAATCCAATGAACTGTCCAACTTCATGAACCGTAGTTGGCGGAGGCCAACCTCGAATGACCTCGATCTTTTCGGAGTCCATGTGTACTCCATCTTGGTTGATGATGTATCCACAGAAGGGTACTCGACTCTGAAAGAATGTGGATTTACGGATGCAGGGAAAGAGCTGGTGTTTACGGAGTAGTTCATGTACCAGGTCGAGGTGTCGTTGGTGTTCGTCCGCATCCTTCGAGAAGACGAGGATGTCGTCAATGTACACCCATACAAAGATCCCCAAGTGGTCTCGAAGGACATCGTTCACGACGCGTTGGAACGTCGATGGCGCATTACAGAGGCCAAAGGGCATAACAACCCACTCGAAGGCGCCAAATTGTGTGTTGAAGGCGGTTTTCTCGATATCTTCGTCTTGAATTCGGATCTGGTGGAACCCACTAACAAGGTCAATCTTTGAGAATACGGTGGAACCCCCCAGTGTACTCAAGATGGATTGGATCGATGGAAAGGGATACCGATCTCGTACAGTCCGCGTATTCAACGCTCGGTAGTCGACGCACATTTGCATTTACCATTCGCTTTCTTCACCAGTAGGCAACCCGCTCCGTATGGACTCCAGGATGGTCTGATGCGACCAGATCGATGCAACTTGTCCAATTGTCGTCGAAGTTCCTCTAGTTGGCTCGGATCCATTTTGTAAGGGTGTACCCACGGTGGATTGTCTTCCGAATCGAGGCGTATTCGATGATCTCTTCCAGGTCGATACGGAGGTAGGTCTCCATACTCCGCTTTCTCCCGGTCGTAGAGGTCCGCCCACTTGCGTAACCGATTCGGTAGTTTGCGTCGAACGGGGTCAAGCCCGTCATCATTGCCATCACTGGCTTGCATCTTATACATTTGATCGACCGGCACTGCTGGTCGAGGCATGCAACACAGAAATACTTGATCTCCCGTGAGATCAGATCGACGGATCTCTCTTTTGAGTTTTGGCAACGAAATGTACTCAATCTCCATATCGCTGCACTCCTCATCGGTGATACCATCGTCCGTTTTGGACTCATCGTACATGTCAGTACCGCGCTGAACGTGCGTCGACGAGTGTAGGTCAGGGTGTTCGTTGGCATGTGGGGTAGGATTCCCAACCGGACTCGCTTTCGAGGAACTGGATGAAAGTATCGAAAGAAGGTCCAGCTTCGAAGCTGCTTGAAACTGCAGCTGGGTGGAATGTCTTGATTCGCCGAAAGACAACCGGTACAAAATCGAACCATGTTGGATGTCGGCGTATCGCTCCTTCCAGTTGACAGTTGGGTTGTAGCTTCGAAGCCATGGTAGTCCAAGCACTACATCCGGCAAAATCTCCAAGACCTTGAAGTGATGACGAAATACAAGCTCTCCAACTCGAACATAAGCTCGCATGTAGTACCGTACTTCGACTTGGACACCTCCGGCTGTCAAGACATGTCCAGGGTTTCTCAGTTTATAGAGGGGAAGTCGCCCCTCTTTGCTGTTTGCATCGACATAAAGTCGCTGGTCGCTCCACAGTCGACCAACAGTTCCACGCTGGAGTCAAAGGAGTCTTCACGACATGCGCAAATGCGCCCTCGAACCGTGAACAGAGACGCATGCTCAGGTTCGGTTCCTTCGACAGTGACACCTCCAAGCGTCGAATTCTTTTCGGGTTTATTGGTGCTGGTGGTGGTGTTCAGCTCTTGTCGAGGACCTCCGCCACCAGGTCTTCGGAATTGTTTTCTAGGCCGTTGTAGGCCTGTCTCTGCTCTTGGAGCGGGATCGAAAGCGTCCCTTGCTGTCTCGACTTTGATTTCGTTTCGGTGTGTTCGACCTTGACTCCCGACGTTCTCGTCCTCAGGATGGCGGTCGACCTTTCGGACAGTCACGGGCCAAGTGTCCTTGTTCACCACAATTGTAGCAACGTCTGCTTTCTCGACCATCTTGGCGTCCACCATGTTGACGTCCGAACCGTTCACCAATGTAGGCATGTAACTCTTCTCGGAGCTTGGCAATTGCATCCAGATTCATCGGCTCTGCCACGGTCGAAGCCGTGGGCGCTGCAGCTGGAGTCGGCATTGGGGTGACGTGTGGCGTTGGCATAGGGTTGGATGGAAACGTGGGAGTCGAAGTGGGTGGGACCATCATAGGCAGGGGCCTCGACACTGCAGGACCCAGGGTGTGATCTGATGTCGTTCTCGATGCGTTCTGTACCTCTTCAAGTTGATACCCAGCCGCAATGTAGGCTTCCGCGATGGTCTCTACCAAGGTATCGAATCCAAATGGATTATTAGAACGCCATCTCGAACGGACTTCAACGATGTACTGCCGACGAACAGCGTCATTCGACAAACCTTCAACAAATCGAGAGCTGACGAGGATACCCATCTGGAGTTCACTGGTGTTTACCTTCGACTTGATAACGCATGTACAAAATTCTGGAACGTAATCTGCATGTCGGGGGAACTCGCTCTCTTTCAGGCTCAACATTCTCGACAAATACACTGGCTCATGGGATATGCAGTCGAAACGCTGGCCTAACACACGCATGAGCTCGAACCAGTCATCCTGTACAACTTTCGTCAGGCTATGATAGTACTCAGCGGCATCACCATCGAGGAGGAATGACATCGTTGCTGCCTGATCGACGGGTGAGGTGATGTCCGACAAAGTGAAGGCTCGTAGTAAATCTTCTTTCCATGTTAGAAATTCTCCACATCCAGGTTTACCCGTGAACCTCTTGACCAGTTTGTTCAGGCGCTCGACGCGGCGTCCCAAAATCTCCTGCGAAGGAGCACGTTGGACTACGAACTGGGGTAGTGGTTCGAAGGTAGGCTGCTGTGGGAGTGGTTGTTGTGGAGGGTGAGGTTGGTTCGAATTCGAAGAAGACGGTGGTTGTGGTTGTGGAAACTGGATGTTGTTCGGAGGTGGTGGACTCGAAGTTCGTATAAATTCGTTGAGAAGAGCATAACATTGTGACAATTCATGTTCTACGCGTCGAAGTTCATTTGCAGCAGCTTGAGTTGCATTTTCCGTCGAGGACTGCAAGGTATCGATGCGCTGGCCAGCTGCTGCTGTAGCACTTGCTGCTGTTGCCTGCAATACATCGATGCGTTGTTCCAATTCGATAACTTTGGCTTGAGTATCTGCAAGCTTCTGTGAACAGCTGTGAAGATCACGAGAGAGACATGGAAACCACTCGCTTTCTCGACTAGCGATGCGCTCTGCAATGAACTTCTCTAACGAAGTAGAAAATTCGTGATGCAAGGGTGAATCACTTCGAAACAAACTGTCTCTGATGAAATGCAGCATAGCTGCATCGTCGAAGGGCCGCTCCATTGTAGAACGAAGTCCAAATCAAGTTGACGGCGTTGCGGCGTCGAAGATTGATCTCGAAGATTGATCTCGAATCCTCCCCGCCACCTAGCTGGCTACCACTTGTTGTGGTTTGTTTCTTGGGAACTCGACTGTGCCTCTTTGTTTCTCGAAAATCCCAAAATACGACAAACCTCTTCTGCGCAGGATCTTTAGACGGGGCACCAATAATAACACAATCTCGAAGACATAAACCCTGTTCAAAGATCGAAGTATCTTACAGCCCTCATTCACAGTTGGCATTCGATGCTTCTTTATTATTCACAGACTGCAGTGCGATTGCGACTGCGACTTGCGACTTCACGCGCTGCTGCGCTGCTGCTGTTCGAAGCCATAACACCCCCGCCCCCCCTCTGTGGTCGGTTTCACTTCAGAGACCAGGGTGGGTTTCGGAGGCCTTGCATGGGTACTTCACGCTCGCAACCGGGTTACTATCAAGAGACCGGGTTGTCACCGGAGGAGACACGAGCAACAAAGTATGGCATGCATGGGCAACAACACTTGGCGGACATCTTGTATGTGACCTTGGTAAGATAGAGCAAACACATCCAGGTGCAATATCAATCTTGGAGTAAGTGCTACCAACTCCAGCTAAGGAGGGAAGTGGTGATGCATAGGTGCCATGGAACAGGTGGCCGGATGCTTGGGCTTGCCTCTACCAGGTCTCGGACTTGGCTTTGGCTTGCTTGGGGCCACATTGGCGGCGGGTTTGGCTCCATGGGGATTTGAGCTTGAGGAAATGACATCTTATGATGCTTGTGCGAATTGCGAGCGATCGCCAGACCGATCTGGTGCACCGCATCAAGACCAGGGCCGGCACATAACCCAAAAAATTAATAAGCGACAAGGGACTTCTATTTTGCGCAGTAGAGGGGAATTGCTAAGTTAGTAAGGTGCTAGATGATCCGAACGAAAATGGAAACCGTGACATCACCAACAAAGGGAGCATGGGAGCACTTTCCTTTGGTATGGAGAGGCCTGCTACATCTTTTTTTTGCTTGGCCCGCCCACCAAAGTGTTTGGATGGATGTTACTGCCCCGCAGCCCAGTCTGGTGAGGTGCAGAATTTTGACTCCCTCGTACCATGATATCAATGTCATACTTGCATCATTGGTTTACGGGGGTTGGTGATGTCCCCCCCCCCCTCCCGGCCCATTATTTTGAGGATGCTGGAACGCATGGAACCGTCCCCAAGCCTTCAAATCTCCTCTAACAGGCACAAACAACAAAAGATGGACTACAAAGCACAACAGAGCAACAAAACAAGAATGGAGCCACCGTGTAGATCCAAGAAAAGCGCCGGGGTCACAATTTTGCATCCGCTACGCCTTTGTTGAGATGTTTCATTGGAAGGCGCTGAGTTGGTGTGGTGTGGTGTAGGGAGCATTCGCACCATACCATGACCAAAGAAGGAGTCCTCCAAGTATTAACAATTTTTTTCAAACCCTTACACTTTAGAACCAAAGCATGACATCGAGTCTTCCACGCCTTTACACGTTGCTTCAATTTGTTCAGGGAAACTTGTTGGACCTTACTTCGAAATCTTACTGCTTTCAAAGAATCATTTGCCTTGCCGTTCAAGGCCCTCTCAGCAGCACTACGGCGATGACATTTGGAGGCATGGTCCTCCAAGTGGTGAGTCCTCTCCTTGGCACCCTCCAACAACTACACAAAGGCAAGACACTAATCAGCATGGAATAAGATACCCAAACTCATTTGTGGGAGCATTCATACACTTGTTCGCTCGTACGAAAGGTCATGTTAGGCATGCACTAAGCAAAATGATGGATTGAGGGGCGCAAATCATTCCATTGATCACACCATCACAATTTGCACCTTTTGGGAATGTACACTTCCCCTTGCCCTGTTTAGGGCATCCGAGAGCTTAAGCAACCCAGAAATACATTCGGCAGTGTGGCATGACACACTCTTCGCAATCCTTACCAATGGTGATGCTGAATGAATGACATGCAGACAACCTGACGACGTTTGGCCTTAGCTTGGGTTTTTTTTGTTGGAGGGCAAGATTGTTCCTTGTTGGACTTGCAACTTGCCCTAAGGGTGTCGAATCTGCCTTGGTTGTCTTCAAAAGGTGTGAGCCCACAGTAATACACACTCCTTTATAAAACCAGTGTGCAAGTGCAGCGCAATAAGGCTGGAGGGCACACTGCGCTACGAACCCACGTCTTGCTGGTGGCATCTCAGCTTTCGCGCCTTAGTGGCGATAAATCGAAACACATTAATGTGATTGTCGTTGTAATGACATGTTGTTGGTCAACAAACTGTGGCAGATTTCGAGATGTTCATTGATTCGACCCAAAACAGGGGAAAGTCGGGAATGGCTAAGTAGACATAAGGGAAAACCCGGCGTGTTAGATTACCCCGCCTGTTGGACTGGCGCGCGCCGATGCGCGCCGAAATCTGCGCGAGTGTTACCCTGAGAAAACGCTTTTTCTCCGGATTAGGGGGGGCCTAGGCGCCGCCGCCTTTTCGACACCTGTTCGGCGAGCTGAGCGGAGGGAGTAAAACCTTCCGGATGGATTTTCTCTGAAACTGTTACGGATGAAAGCCTGATTTCTGCATCGGTGAGGTTGCTAGTACATGCCCTCCTGGCCCAGATGGTGCGCTGTTCCCCACAGCGCCAATTTTCGGGTTTTTTTTGCAAATCATAGTGCACTATCCTCTGGCAAGAATTTAAATAGTGGAATCAACAGCTGATGTAACCAGACCGTAGGGTCAGGAGCTGAGGTTGCAGTGGCATGGGCAGCAACATTGCTTGGCACAGAAGACATAACGATGGTGTTGACTGAATAGTATCCTGCAAACAGATATGATACACATAGCCAATGAAATACCTGATATGCACGTATGAGAAATCCACCCTATCATCCACTAATTCATATAACTACAAAAGATCCAAGATTGCCTTATCTATCCAACATCCTATGCTCCTAACAAGCGAATGGAATATAATATACAATAGTCCCATGTATAGGGCCATATAATCCTTCCTGAAGGGTAATATGCTAGGGTAGGATTGTGACCTGCTTCACGCCCCCACTTAAAACGACTGCCACGGGCAGGAAGTACACGCCCCAGAGGAACGTAGCAGTCACAAAGCTACAAAGAACAGCAAATGTTGGGTTAGCACATAATCTATCCTATAGGGATTTGAACTTCCGCTGGCAATCTGGGAGCCGGCCGCACGGCCGCTGAATTAGCCCCGATCGGTGGGAATCGAACCAGTGCAAAAATCAACCAATTCATTAACGGGATCCCGCGGATCCCGCAATAAGTAGTAGGCGGAATCGCGAGCTGTTGCGCGCAGAGTCTGGTCCCCGTTTGTCGCATAAGGCATTGTGGGGTCCAGCAGGTAAAATTGGTATTTTTCTTCAGAATTAAAACTAAAGGCAAAGTGAAATCATGCTTTTAAACAAATCTGAAGGTAACGGTACCTGCAAAACGGTGCAACGCGAGGGTGCCAAACTTATTCATTTGGGAAAGAACTGCCAGCAACAACGACGGGAGGGTGTGACAGTAGCTCAGGACTGTGCGTACAACAGGGAGCATGTGGGAAAGTAGAGTTAGAGGTCAGGGAAACAATGAGGAACCACACTACCAAACTTGCTTGGATGCTGCTGTGCGATGCATTACTTCCTTGTGCCTGCCTCTGTCTTGTACCACGCTTTAGGCCACTAACAAACACAGCCACGGTGGCCCCACGGTGCGCGCGGTAGCTCACTGAATAGAGGAAAGAGGCCACGATGACCTCAGGGTAAATGATCCCAAACACTAGGCACAATTGAAAACACGGGTACGATGCCCACACCTTGCACCTTCATGCCTCAGACAATTTATGAGGGCTTGTATGTGCTTGATGCTCTTGATGTGCTTGATTCAACGCTTGCAGTAACGAGTGACCTCTTGCTTGTAACATGTAAGCTTGCTTCCTCACTTGCTTGGAAATGCAGAGACAAGGCCTGGCCAAAGGCCCACTTGCAAAAAGAATTGCCAGAACCAAAACGAAGCAGCCGGAGAGCCTTGTTGGAAATGGAAAGCCACGGCTGTGGCTCATGTGATGGTTGAACCCATTGGCACGGCTCAGCCAAGGGCCGTCTCCTCGTTGCTGTCTAACATTAGCATATGTGTCACACGTGATGCACCACTTAGAGGGTAAAGGAGGACGTACGGAGATGGGATGAGGGTGTGAGTAGACAAACTTGAATAGACACACCTCTTCACCCTATAATAATAACCTGACCCCACCTGCTAAGGCACCACCTAGGAGCCATATTACGTATATATATCATATACACACATAATAGAGCGATGTACACCAACAAACACAAAACATACTCGTGCGCGCACATCCAATGGCACGCCCCAGAGGCACACACTCGCCCAGAGGGCGTCAGAGGGTGTGGACCTCACGGTGGCGGC
Organism: Eutreptiella sp. 'Long Island Sound 2002'; assembly: GCA_964036045.1. Classification (NCBI taxonomy): domain Eukaryota; phylum Euglenozoa; class Euglenophyceae; order Eutreptiales; family Eutreptiaceae; genus Eutreptiella; species Eutreptiella sp. 'Long Island Sound 2002'. The sequence goes on from OZ038382.1 coordinate 111,387,014, forward strand.
TTTGGAGCACGTGGTGCCACACGTCCACACAGACAAAAGCTCCCACAAACTACTCACGTACATACAACAAACGGTAAACAGATTCACAATAGAACATCTGTATAGATATGCCACCTCCTTGCTTGATGTTCGTCTGTGTCTTGGGGGCGTGCATATAGACACTTAGGTTAGCTTGCGGGTTACCTTTGTCGGTGGGTGTGTCACCGGCATTCAGTAAGGTAGGCGGTCACCTCCAGGCGCAAACTTGGGGAGGTTGCCCATACTGTCCCGCTGGTGTGTCAGCCCACCCAGCTCCCCGGGGGCACGATGACACGCCCCAAAGGAGCATTACTCACCCTACCCCCTTACACCGTGTATGACGGTGCATGTTTACACATCCGTGTGTAAACTTGCTACGGTGTACACAGTCACAAAACCCAAAGGCAGGTCAACCTAGGTCTTGCTTTATCGGGGGTTGGGTGATAACCCACGTAATAGGTAACCATATACTCCCGTAATCAAAATAAGCGCATGCACACACACGCACGCAATCAATGGACACGGGGCACACCCGGTTTTCCTGTGTCACGGACAGAGAGGTCCGTGTATGTTGTGGAAATCCAAGTTCACACACGGGCCTCCACAAAAATATGACACGCCCATATCCCAACCCGTTTGGTTGGGCGTTGGGATAGAGGACCCCTCGGGCGTTGTTGAAATCCAAGTCCACTCGTGGGGAACTCTAGAGAAAATATCAAAATATAGATTCTCCCCTAAGTATATGCACATGCACACTCGCCTTTTCTTCATGTTGTTTGTTTCCCTCTCGTTGCAGGCAGGAGTATCCTTCGTCAAGAACATGAAAAAAAAACCCAGCCAGCATGTGGCCCCATGGAACGGCAATGAAGGGTACTCACTCCCAACCCGGGCACGCATAGCGACCAGGGGTACATACCCAGGCGGGAGAGATTGCGGAATCCGCAACGCCATTGCCTTTGAAGACCCCACCCACTCAAGGAGTGACGGGGCAAAGGCACCCATTCCAATTCATATTAGGATACTTGTACGTAAAGGACGACCCCTCCCTCTAGGCTTAAGTCCTCGCCGTATGTAGTGGCAATTTTGCACGCCACGAAAGTTTTCCCCATGTAATGTGAGCCACACGAGTACTTCGTCCCTTGTATACTTTACCCTCGCGTGGACAAGGGCAAATCGGCGGAGAACCATCACGCCCAATACAAAAAGGGAAATTGGGTTGTACCCGCCAACCCACTCAAGTTTCCAAGCCTTTGCCACTTTTGAGCAAATGTTTTAGCTCGCTGGCTTGGGTCACGGGTCAGGGACGGTCGTGGGGTCGTGGTTTTGGTACGGGGCGACACTCTGAAACCTTGCAAAAACCACCATACGCACGACCCGGTAGAGTCTTCGGGAAGTGCTTGCCACGTTGTTAGGACCCTTGACGGAGGCGTCATCGTGGGCAGGACTCAGTCCTGGTGGGGGAAGGAGTGCTCCAGTAAGACCCACGGATACGGGTTTGAATGACATTAAGAATCCCGAAAGAATGCGTCCCACTTCCGCCCCAGGCTGTATGCCACGCCACCCTCCCCAAGGACTCTCAAGCCTTTAGCGGTGACAGAGGTAGACGGTGGGGTAAACATGCCGTACCCAGCGCCCTGCTCCGGTGGGGATCTTTGTAACCAAGGGGCGGGCCGTGCGTGCACGTTTTCTTCTTCACGCTTTCTTCCTGTCTCCCACCGCTTCTCGCTCTCTCCTCCCTTCCCCAAACAACAATATATCCCCATATTGGTTAGGGCTTTTTTTTTCTTCTTTCATGGCACGCTCATGACTGCGGTCCGCCAAGGTGGGCCAGGAGGTCAATGGTTTGGGAGAGATTCTGTTTCTGCAAGTAATCTCGCCAAACCATGTTGTAGGACAGTAAGAAGGTTTCAACGGGCTTCCCGGGGCCGTAATGGTGCAGGGGCATCACCGTGTGCAAGTTGCAGTGCAAACGAGGAGAGATACGGACCTGGTCTGGCGCGTGAGCGCACACATCCGAAGTGTACTCCCCCAACTAACCTACACTGCGCTCGCAGTGGTCCATGGGGTGGGCGATCATCCCATGCTTGTACATACGCATCCAAAGGCTGACAGTCCCCTTACGGGGGAAATAGCCCTGGGTGATTTTGTGGGGGGGGAAACTGTTTACCAGTGCCCTACTTTGTGCAAATGGGCCTTCTCGTCCTGCATGGATACGTTGGGGGCGTGATTTATTATGGGTACACATTGTGGATCCTCGATATAGGGTCATGTTTAACGCTCTTAGGCCCCACATGCCTCTGGCGTTGTCTGGACAGCGCATTGTGCTTGTACCGTACACAGGCATTGCATGGGGACGTCTGCCTGTGGCGATGCAGAATGAACTTGTCACTTTTGGCTTCCCAAGGTGAAGATGTGTTTTTTGTGTAGCGCTTCGTGCAACAGCGGTTGAACCGGTGAAGCCGGTGCAACCGCGCGCCTGTCCAGCGGTTGAACCACCTCGAAGGCCGGTTACATTTTAGTGCAATCCATGAGGAAACAAGCTTCTGACAATCAAGTGTAGGCTGGCATGTAATTGTTGTTCACTAAAAAGGGTCCAAAGTCCTAAAGGAATTCCAAACAAGGCGCAGGGGTGTATGTCACCACGCCTAACGAAAAATTGATGGTGAAGCCGTGCGGTTTTACCAATACAGCCGCCGCCACTGGCACCTACACCACCACCGCCGTGAAATATGATCCAAGAGAAATAGGTCTCCAGTGTTTTGCACCAATGAGGTAAGAAGGCTTTCAAAAACATTCTTTTTAGGGGGTGTGGCATCTCTTGCAGGGCTGAAAAATAGCGGTTTTCAGGTTGCTACTTAGCAATTTCTTGCTGTACCACGATAGGGGTTCAACCGTGGGGAAGCCGTAATGAAAGTGCGCGGTTGAACTCGGTTGAACCACGGTTTCATTTGGGTAATTCAAGGGTACCTGATCCAAATGAGCACGTAGGGTTGGTATAACCCTCCAAGCCTACCTTGAAGAGAAGTTACTTGTGGTGAGTACGGTGACCCAATATTTTCTTCACGTTATAAGTGTCCTCCTCACATTGGGAGGGCACTCTGGCAACCTCCTCCGTGTAGTTTAGAGGCACGGGGGAGCGAGGCGAGTTGACCGTCTTCATTAGACAAACAACGTGGACGTCACCTAGTCTCTGTTGGTCGACTTGAATGACATAGAGGTCGTGAGCCTTCTAGGCCACCACCTCATAGGGTCCATTCCAATAGGGGCAAGTCTTATCGACAAGATTTTTACGTTGGCGACGGACCCATACGCGGTCCCCTTTTGAGAAATTGGGGGACATCCTCCTCCTCGTATTATATTTATGAGCCATTGTCTCTTGCACGTGAATCATAGCCCTACGTGCAAGAGCAATTTGCTCCTCATGCCGCTGGAAGTAGTGAACGTTGTCTTGGGCAACCCCCTTAGACTCAGCAAGAGGGGGCCCCTTAGTACGGTTGTGTTTCCTAAACACAATCTCGTTAGGCGTATAACCTGAAGGACCCGTAGTCTCATGCCACGCTCGTACAACGGCGGACAAACCCTCTACCGAATTAGTGCCCGTCTTCAAGGTGAGGGCTTTAGCAACGGCACGCCTTGGCTGCTTGCTAGTATTTTTGGCTTTGCCATTACCTTGGTGTGTACCCGCCAGACACATAGTGGAGCGGGCACCAATCTTAGAACAAAGGGTTTGCAAATATCGGCTAACGAATTGTGGCCCACGGTCGGAGCATATCTCACGAGGGGCTCCGAACCTATCAACCCAGCATTTCCATTATCAAACGGCCCGCTCTTTCCCCCGTTAGCCCTTCATCCTTGTCTTCATGACGAGGTTTAGGAATAGGGATCGCGATTAGGTAGCCGGAAAGCCGGCAAACACATAGGAGCATTGGGTCATACACCTCTCCATCATGAGGGGTGGAAGGGTAGTGAATCACATCAAGCGCTATGGACTTGATGGGCTCCATAGGTAGAGGTATAGGCAAAGGGGTCATGTACCCTTGCTTGCGCTTGGTGTCATGCCCTGTGAATGGCACATGAGGGACAGGTTTGGCATTGCAGTTCCACTGCTTTGTACAATTCCTCACCTTCCACGCCATGGTTAATTTCTTCCCAGTGTTTTTCCACACTGGAGGTAGGTAGGTAGGTAGGTAGGTGCACTCGGTCGTGGAGAGGCGCCCCGTGGTTCCCCCTGGCGTCGCCCCTGTGACAAACAGGAGAACGCTCCGCGCTTGAAGAGGGGAGGCGACTTACATCCCGCTAGGCCTGAGTGGTGGCCCCCAACAAAGCGGCCCCGGGCAACACCGTGAGGGCTGATTGCCGCCAGCGTGACGTACTTGTCTTGCCGGGAGGGTGTGCCCCTGTGTTTGCGCACGTCCCCTCCTTTGGGCGGAACCCTAGGGGTTCACCGGACTTCCTGGCGTATCCCGCTCCCATGGCATGCATGCATGTTCTCGGTACTGGGGTTCGAAGGTACTTGGGTGTCGCACGCTCGGCCTTGAGTGCCTAAGCAGCGCAGGCCTTAGGATGCAGCCTTACCCCTGGGCTCCAGATCTCGTTTGGCCGGGTCAACTGCATGGCACGGGCTGCCTCAGTGCCCGGGCTATGGACAATGGGTATCCTACTGTTGTGTGGTGCTTGTGTTTGGGTCTCGGTCTCTCGGTAACCCCACCATTCCTGGCTGGGGTCTTGGGTGTGTGTGCTTGGGTACGGGTTTTGGTGTCGCCCCTGCTTTCCTGGCTGGGGTTTGTCGTTTGCGCGGTTTGGCTTGGGTTTTGGCTTGCACCGCGCCAGTCCTGGCTGAGGTTTTGGGCCGTGCGTGGTTGTGTGCGCGCTCCGCCTGTACACCGCCGTTCCTGGCTCGGGTGTGCCGTGTGGGTGTGTGTGCTTGGGCCCGGGTTTCGGCTGCGGCCCGCCATTCCTGGCTGGGGTGTTGGGGTGTGTGTGTGTTTGTGTGCGCGCTCCACTCGTACCCCGCCACTCCTGGCTGGGGTGTGCGTTGAGGGTGTGTGTGTTTGGGCTCGTGTTTCGGCTGTGCCCCGCCACTCCTGGCTGGGGTGTTGGGGTGTGCGTGTGTTTGTGTGCGTGCTCCGCCTGTACCCCGCCACTCCTGGCCGGGGCGTGCGGTGCGGGTGTGTGTGCTTGGGCTCGGGTTTCGGCTGCGCCCCGCCACTCCTGGCTGGGGTGTTCGGGTGTGTGTGTCTTTGTGTGCATTCTCCGCCTGTCCCCCCTACTCCTGGCTGGGGTGTGCGGTGTGGGTGTTGGTGCTTGGGCTCAGGTTGCGGCTGCGCCTTGCCGCTCCTGGCTGGGGTGTTGGGGGGTGTGTGCGTTTGTGTGCGCGCTCCGCTTGTACCCCGCCACTCCTGGCTGGGTTGTGCGGTGTGGTTGTGTGCTTGGACTCGGGTTTCGGCTGCGCCCCCCTCACTCCTGGCTGGGGTGTTGTGGTGTTTATGTGTTTGTGTGCGTGCTCCGCTTCTGCCCTGCCACTCCTGGCTGGGCTGTGCGGTGTGGGTGTGTGTGTTTGGCCGGGGCTTCGGCTGCGCTTCGCCACTCCTGGTTGGGGTGTTGAGGTGTGTGTGTGTTTGTGTGGGTGCTCCGCCTGTACCCTGCCACTCCTGGCTGGGGTGTGCGGTGCCGGTGTGTGTGCTTGGGCCCGGGCTTCGGCTGCGCCCCGCAACTTCCGGCTGGGGTGTTGGGGTGTGTGTGTGCTGTGTTAGTGCTCCGCCTGTACCCCGCCACTCCTGGCCGGGCTGAGCGGTGTGGGTGTGTGTGTCTGGGCTCTGGTTTTGGCTGCGCCCCGCCACTGCTGACTGGGCTATGCGGGTGGGTGTGTGTTTGTGTGCGTGCCCCGCCTGTACCCCGCCACTCCTGGCTGGAGGTGCGGTACGGGTGTGTGTGCTTGGGCTCAGGTTCCGGCTGCGCCCCGCCACCCCTGGCTGGGGTGTTGGGGTGTGGGTGTGTTTGTGTGCGTGCTCCGCCTGTACCCCGCCACTCCTGGCTGGGATGTGCGATGTGGGTGTGTCTGCCTGGACTCGGGTTGCGGCTACGCCACGCCATTCCCAGGCGGGGCGTTGGGGCCTGTGTTTGTCTGTCTGCGCGCTCCGCTTGTACCCCGCAACTCCTGGCCCGGGTGTGCGGTGTGGATGTGTCTGCTTAAGCTCTGGTTCCGGCTGCGCCCCCCACTTCTGGCTGGGGTGTTGCGGTTGCGTGTGCGTTTCAGTGCGTCCTCTGCTTGTACCCCGCCATTCCTGGCGGGGTCGTGTGTGTGTGTGTGTGGGTTTGGGCTTCGCGTGCACCCCGCTATTTTCCTGGTTTGGGTGTTGGGGCGCGTGGCCTCTTGCTTTCGCCGCGTCCGTTTCCCGCCACCTTCTGGTAGGGCTGTTCGTGGTGTGGGGGTGTGCGGGAATTGCCGTGGGTGGGTTTTGTCCTCCCCCCTCCCCTTTCGTTTTTTTTTTCCGGGATGCGAGGGGGGTCTGGTTTTTGGCCCTTTCGTGTCCTGGCTTTGTGGTGTTCGCCGCTGCCAGTCCCGGTCTTGGGACTCTTGGTCTCCGTCCCCCCTTCCCCTTTCGCTCGGGCTGCGCCTATGGTTTTTTTTTTGCCTCTCCCTGCTACAGTCGGGTGTCTGTTGGCGTGTCCGGGGTGTCCTTTCCTCTGGTGGGCCGCTGCGCTCGGCTGGGTGTCGCTGGTTTTGGCAGGGCGGTCCTGGGGTGTGCTTTCGGGGGTGCCCATGGGTGCCGCCTTCGGTGCTGTCTGGCCGGGGGGTTTGCCTGCCTCCTGTGGAGTGGGTGCGCAGCTTCGCGGCTGCGTCTCTGTCTGTTGTCCCACCCCCTTTTTTTTGGGGGGGTCTGCCTGTTCCTCCCTCTGCCCTCCCTGGGCCGGTGCACGCACTGGTCGGCATTCGGTGTGGCTAACCGGGTTCCTGTTGGTGCTTGCGGTTTGCCGGGCCGTGCCCCGACCCCATGGGTCGGGTGGGTTATGGACACACTTGGCCTGGTGGCCTTTCCTGTCGGGTTAGGTTCTGGCTCTGCCGGCTGGGCGGTTGCGCCAGGAGGTTTCGTGAGGCCTTGGGTTAGAGGAGGGGGGGTACTCCGTGTCCCTCCGCCTTTGTGGTGTCAGCTTTAACCTTCTGGTGGTGGTTTGTGTGGGCGGGCCGTCGCCGTCGCTGCCGGGCGTGCGGTGGCCCTTAGCCGGTGTGCGGTGGGCCGGTGTTGCGTCGTCCCACGGTTATGGGCGCGTTTCCTCCCCTTCCGGGGTGTGCGGCGGCTTGCTCGGGTTAGACCATCGGTTTGTGTCCCTTGCTTCAGTGTTGTGGTGTGCTGTGGTGCGCCGTGCTGTGTCGAGCTGTGTTTCGCCGTGCTGTGCCGTGTTGGTCTGTACTGTCTTGTGGTGCGCTCCCCTCTGTCATACCGTGCCGCGCTCTGTCGTGCAGTAGTGTGTCGTGCCGTGGTGCGGCTGGCTGCGCTGTGCTGTGCCGCGTCGTGCCGCGTCGTGCTGTGGTGTGTCGTGTTGTGGGGTGCATTGTGGTGTGGTGCGTTGCACGGCGGTGCGCTGCGGTGCGGTGTGCTATGTTGCTTCATGTTGTGTCGTGTATCGCTGTGCCATGGTGTCTGGTGGGCTCTTTCCACTGCCGTTCCGGCTCGGGGTGGGGTCGGCGCTGGTTAGACTGGCCCGCTTCGTGGTGCGGGACGCGGGCCGAGGTTATGTGGCGGGCTGGTGGCTGGGGGGTGCGGTTTGGTGTGGCGTGGCGCGTTGGATCCGTGCTGTGGGGGTCCGGGTGTGCCGCTTGGGTTTGTGGGTCAGGCAGGTGTCTGCGGGCTTGCCCTCCCTGGGGGCCTGTGCCTTGGTCTCGTGTCCTCTGGGGGTTCTTGCCCCCTAGTCCGGGGTGTCGCGGCGGTGTCCTTTTCCTATTCTGGTGCCTGTGTGGTGGCCCTTGCTGTGGCCGGGGTCGTCGCCTGGTGGTGAGGGCGTGGTGGTGGGGTGCGTGGCGGTGTTCTCGGCAGCTTCCTCGGTTGGTGTAGCCCCTTCTCCCCGTGTGGGTGTGCCCTCCTTCCCCTGTGCGGGGGCGGGTGGTTGGCGGGCGTGAGCTGGTGCGGTCCGTGCGGCGTCTGGTCTGTGCTTCAGCGGCGTGTCTTGGCGGGCGTGCGCCTCCGGGGGTCGCCCGGTGTCAGCTGGGGTTGGGGCGGTGCTGATCCCTCCATTGTGGCGTGCCCTTCCTGTGTGTGCGCCCTGGTGCCCGTTGTTGCGCTCTCTCCCTCTGTGCCACGGCCTCTGGTCCTTCCACTTCCTGGCCCGTTGGTGGTTTCCTGCCCCCGTGTTGCGCCGCCCCCGGTGCCCTGTCCCTGTGGGCGCCTGCCTGTTACCTTGGGCCCCTCCTCGCCCCCTTGCCAGGGTGTCCCTTGCCCTTCCCTTGTCCTTGCCCTTTCCCTTCCCGGTGTGGTGGTGGTGGGGTGGGGAGGGGCCCTGCGGAACGCCGGTGGCCCATGCCTTAGGGGTGGGTGGTCTGGAGCCACCGGCGGAGGGTTTGGGGGCTGTAGTGGCGGCGGAGGCCCTGGACCGCGTCCCGGAGGAGGGCTTTCCATGCCGCCTGCGGCATGACGGCCTCCGGGGCGGCCCCGTTGGGGTTGGCGGGGGTGCGGGTGCGGATCTCCGCGAAGGTGTGCACCATGTGCACCCCTTCTCGCCGTCCCGCTCCCCTGGCCCACTTCACCCAGCAGCGGAGCTCCCGCAAGGCGGGGGCAGACCACCAGGCGAGGTGGGCGGGGGCCTGAGGGGGGGGGGGGGCTCCGAGCTCGAGGTCCTGGAGCGACGGTGGCGGGGGCTGGGGGTGGAGGATGCTTACGGGCTGCGGGGGGAACGGGAAGTTCGGTGGTGTTCGTGGGGGGAGGAAGACGTGGACATGGGACGGCGGTGGCGGGCGTGGCGGCGCCCCGGGGAGCAGGAGCGGCCGTGGCAGGGGCTGGGGGTGGAGGATGCGTACACGCGGTGCGGGGAACTGGAAGCTCCGTTGTGTTCGTGGCGGGAGGGGGACGTGGACATGGGACGGCGGTGGCGGGCGCGACGGTGCCCGGGGGAGGGGGAGCGGCGGTGGCGGCAGCTCGGGTTGGAGGACGCTCACGGGCGGCGCGAGGAACGGGACGCACGGTGCTGCTCGTGGGGAGAGGGGAACGCGGATATGGGACATCCGTGGCATGCGTGGCGGCGCCCGGGGGAGCGGGAGCGGCGGGAGCAGGGGCCTACGGGGGTCGTGGTGGCGCCTCGGGGAGCGGGAGCGGCGCAAATGAGCGGTTGAGGCATGGTGGGGCTGTTGGGAGCTTGAGCGCTGGGCGCGGGTGTGCCGCATGGGGGGGGAGCGGGAGGGCAGCCGTTTGCGGGACCGGGCCTCGTCGCGGGGCGAGCCGGGCCAGTCAGGAGGTGTTGGCGGGTCCTGGGGGGCCTCGCGTGGTGCCGCCTGGTACTGGGGGGGGGGGGGGGGGAGCCCCCCACCCTCCATGGATCCGCCGCGTAGGGGTGTGGCGGCGGGGGCGGCTGGTGGTACGGGTGGAGTGACTGTCCCGGATCGGGGTGGGCCCGGGGGGCCCCTTCGGCGTGAACGTGGTGGCCGGGCAGATACGGTTCTTGGTACGGGGGGGCTGGCCCCTGGTGGTAGGCCGGGTATTGGGGTGGAGCGCCCGGGGGGTGGTGCTGCCATCACATGCGCTTGTGCTGCTCGTGCACGGGGGGTTGTGGCCCGGTGGTGTAGGGTGGTGGGCAGTGGTAGTGGTGGTGGTGTTGGTGGTGGAGGTGGTGGTGGGGGCGTCGGTGGCGGTGGCGCTGGTAGTGGTGGTGATGGTGCTGCGGGTATGGCCCTAGGATTCCTTGTGGATACTCCGGTCCTCCCAGTGGGGCTTGGGGATCGGGCATCGTTTGCAGCCCCTGGGGCCGTACTTCTTGCTGGGTAGTGGGGGTGGGTTGGACGCCGGGCTTAACGGTGACCGCGCTCGAGAGGTCCCACGTCCCCGGGTCGGTCTGGCCGGCGGCGGTGTGGTTTGTGGGGGGTGGATGATGGGGCGCTTGGAGATGGGGGTGTTGAGGAGGGTTTGGACGGGGTCGTGTTGGGTGGCTGCCTCTTCGTTGGCGGCGCTCGCTGGGGGGAGGGGGGCTCGGGATCTGGTGGTTGGGGGGTCCTGGCTTGGGCTTTGGTTAGGGTTTGGGTCAGGGCGGGGTCGCTTGTGCTGCTGTCGTACCTTTTGCGGCTTTTGGGGCAGTTTGGGTGGTGCTTGTGTTGTTGTTGGTGGTGGTGGTGTGGTGGTGCTGCGTCTGGTGTTGTCCTTTGGGTTCCGGTTTTTATTTGGGGTCGGGTTTTTGGTTGGGGTCCGGTTTGAGGTCCAGCACGACCTCGTCCCGGAGGTGCGAGGGCACCGGTGTCGGCCAGGGGGGGGTTCGCGGTGTGCTGCAGGGGTGCCTCAGTTGCCTGTGTGGGGGTCGGGGGGCCTCCGGCAGCTTGGCATGCGGCTGCGGCTTTGGCTTTGGCCGTGGCCTTGTGGATGAGGTCGGCGGGGAGGGGGGGGTCGGAGGAGGAGGTGGAGGACGTCAATGAGGATGAGGACGAGGAGGAAGTGTGGGTTTTGGGGGATGCGGGTTGCGCTGCCATGCGGGCGGGTGTGGGCTCGTGGGCCGCGGCGGCCCCTGAGGGCGGCCACGGCGGGGTGGATGGAGGGCATGTCCCCAGGCCGCAGCTCGGAGGCGGGTGGTTTGGGGGGGCCCGGGCGTGACCTGGCGGCCCGGCCGGCCGATCTGGTCGGCAGCGTTAGGGGAGGGAGGCGCGGGGCTGCGGTCTCCGCCTTCTGGGCCTGGCTTGGCTGGGGTCCTGCAATGCGTGAGGGTGTGTGGGTTGGTGTCCGCGGGGGGAAACAGTTCACTTGGGCTGCATTCAGGGGCCGGGGGGTTTGTTCCTTGGGCTCCGGGGGTGTGTGCGGGGGGCGTTTGCGGGTCACTGGGCGGGCTGGGTGTGCCGCGGGGCGTGGGGCTCGTTGCGGTGGGTGTGTGCGGGTCACCGGGTGGGGAGCGGGGGGGGAGGGGCAGGGGCGGGGTTTCCGTGGGGGGGTGTGTTGCGTCGGTGTTTGTGTCCGCTTGCAGCGGCGCACCTGTGTCGTCAGTTGTAGGCTGGGCGGTTTGGAGGAGAAGCTTGCCGTCTTCTGCGGCCGTGGCAAGGATTTCGCAGATGAGCGTGCGTATTTGGTGCACCTCTTGGTCAGTGGTGGGAAGAGGGTACTCTAGTGCTGGGCCAAGGTCCACGCGGCGGAGGACCCTGTGGATGGCGTGATACCCACAGGTGAGGGAGTGCTGTGGCCTGCGGGGGCGTCCTTCCGCGTGTCTGGGCCTGCCTTGATTTGTGTGTAGGTGGTGGGGATGGCCCAGATCCAGGGCACGGTCCTCCCGGACGGCCAGCAGCGCTTGATCCACTGGGTCAGGCACAGCATGGCCAGTCCGAGGTGGTAGCACGCCTGCCCTGCGGTGATTTGGGTCAGGGTGCGGGCTGGGCGTTGGTCCCCTGGCTGGAGGACGCTCCTGAGGACTTTGTGCGGGGTGGTGGGGTCCCCTACTGCCGCTGGTGGGGCGGCCCCTGGGGCGAGCATGGTTTCAGTCCCTTTGATGAGCCATTGTGGGCCGGGGGATGTTGCTGTAGCGGCCACTACGTAATAGTGCCCGCGCTCGAGGACTGTACACCAGACCTCCGGCGGGGGCTGGTCGCTGTCTGTAGGTGGGGAGGGGAGGTCGTCGTCGGGGTAGCGGAGGCCGGCAGCGCGGAGGGCGGTGTTGCAGGTTGGTCCGGTGGCCTGTTCCCATTGTTCCGGGTAGTTCGGGTGTGCTGGGTTGTCCCTCTCCGCTGGGGCCCGTCGTAGGCGTATGGTCCCTCGCCGTCTGACGTTGGTGCCGGTGTCGTGTGTCAGGGCCTGGCCCCACTCGATGGGGGGGATCCAGACGTGCTGGCCTTGGGCGTGGTGGCGGGCTCGCCAGAGGACGAGGTCTACGATGGCCTCGTGGAGGCTGGTGCCTGGGGTGGCTAGGTCCCGGAGGGCTTTGACGCTGAGCTTGGTCCAGCTCTCTTGCAGGCGGTACCAGCCCAGGGGAGTGTCTAGGGCCCTGCCTTGGAGGGTTGCTCTGAGGAGGTCGGGTTCGCGGATGGTAGTCGGTGAGAGGGGGGGGTGCTCCGGGTCCGGCGGGGGGTTGGCGGGGTGGGCTGCCGAGGTTCTGCGCGTCCACGTCCATGTATGGGTGGCCCTGGGCGGGCTTGGTTGGGCTGGGTGGTGCCGGCTGGCCCCCTGGGTGTGAGGTGGGCCCTGGGCTGTCGTGAATGCTTGTAGCGGGGGGGTCTTGTGGTGGGTGGCCTTCTGGGGTGCTCTGGTGGTGTCTTGGAGGCCTGTGGACCGAAACGGGGGGTGTGTGTGGGGTGCAGAGCAGGTTAGTGGAGTTCTGGGTCATGCACGGCATGGTAATGGATGAGACGCAGCATGTGTTCCCTGGCGGTGGGGTCGGTGAGTTGCTCCGTGTGTGTCAACAGGAGGTGTTTGCGGTGTACCATTTGGGCTGCTGCCCCGCGGACTGCTTCTAGCTGGAGGTGCGCTGCTGCCTCCATCGGGTTTTCCGCGTGTTTAGTGAGGTGTCGGTGTAGGGCCTGTGTCACCACCCCTCTCATAGTGGATTCCTTGACCAGGGGATGCCTGAACAGGTGTTCGGAGGCCTGGTGTGCGTGGCTGTGGGTTGGCCAGCCTTCGTGTTGCTGTAGGGTTTCCGATGGGGACCAGCCCACTAGTGTGTCCCTGGCCGTATGGAGGGGCCATATCTTGAAGTGTTCCCAGTCCTCCGGGATGGTGTGGTCGCATGGGCAGTGGGTGTGTTCTTCCGGGACGTGGATGTGTTTGCGGGCCAGCCATCGGGCGACCCTGGTGAGGAGTGGTAGTTGCTCCCTGAAGAGCTGAATGCGTCGCTTACTGGGGTGGGCTGGGATGCATGCTGGGCGTAGCGCCGAGTGGTGAAGGGTAACCATCAGTTTCTCCTGCAGTTCTTGGATGTGCGCTCAGCTGCCTGTGTCGCCGAGCACGCGGGCGAGATGTTCGATGGGGTTGCGGTAATGGTATGCTGTGGCGTGTGAGGTATAGGGGGCGTCCTCCGGTACCCAGCTCGGGGTTTAATGGGGCTCCAGTTTGGGGGGTATGTGTTGGAGGTGTGTGTGGTTTCCGCCGAGCTCGGGCACCTGGAGGGTCAGCAGGTGCGTGGTGCGCTGGTGTACTACCTGGATGTCGACCTTACCATTTCCGTATTGCTGCCTGTGGGACTCTTGTTTCACGATGCGAAGTTGGACATAGGGGGGAAGGCTGCGGAGGGCTTTCCAGAGCAGCAGTGCTTAGGTGCCGAGGCTCGTCGCGGTGGCTTTGTGGAGTGGTTGTCTTGATATGCGGAGGAGTAGGTGTGTGTCGACAGTGGCGTCCACTACGAACCAGACCCGGAGGATGTGCGGGAGGTGGGCAGGCAGGTGGGCTGAGATATCGGCGATGGCGGCGGCCATGGCCCCCAGTTCCCCGTGCGAGGAGGCCCCGTAGATGGTCCCGCCCGTGTGATGGTCCATGTGGTAGTGTCCCCCGGTGTGGGTCAGTTGCAGGGTGCCCCCCCCGGTGATGGGCGTGAGGGCGGGTTTGCCTGAGGCGTCGGTGAAGAAGAGTAGGGCCGCCGGTGATGGTTGCGGGAGGCAGCATGGGTTCATGGGCAGCTAGGCGTATATGGCGAGGCCCGTTGTGAGGTGAACCACCGGGGTTGTGGGCTGTAGGATGGGGATGGCACACACAATATTCCTTCGGAGATGATGCGCTGCACGTGGGGGGACATGGCTATGAGTCCTTGTTCTGGCTGTCCTTGTGTGAGGTAGGAGTAGATGTAGTGGAGGATGTAGGCCGTGTCCGGGTTAAGGTCGCGGCATGTGAGGCTTTGTGTTCGGTGTTCCGGTGTGTGGCAGGAGTGGGGGAGCGGATAGTAGGGGTGTTCGTGCTTGCCCGTTCTGCCTGGTTCGTACATGCTGTAACAGATGGCAACTCCTGCTGGGTCGGGGCGGGGCCATGTGGGCGTTTTGAAGAGTAGCCACTGGGGTTTGTGGTCGGGGTTCCACGCCACCGTGGGGTTTGCTTCGGCGCGGTGGAACCATGGGGCCACCCATGCGTAGGCTTGTGGTGGCAGGTGCGCTGTGGGGTGGCTGTGGTGGCGTGCTATGAGGTGCAATACGGGCCATGGTGTGGTGGGCGCTTCGGGGTCACAGGCCCAACATGTGCGTGGCGTGCTCTGGGAGTTGTCGGGGACCTTCGGTAGGTCTTGGGCAGTCATGTGCTGCTTCGGTATGCGCCATTTTGCCCCGTGGTGGATGACGGTGGTCTGTGTGGGTTTGGCTTCGTTCGGGGCCAGTAGTAGGGTTAGCGGTGGGACCAGACCCGTCACCGGGGGGACGGGTTCCTGTTTCGAGCCGTGGGGTGCGTAGGGTGGTCTCGCTGGGACGGGACGGGGGTGCTGTTTTTCGAAGTCCTGGTAGGCTGCCTTCATGTCTTTGCGTCCCGGCAGAGTGTCCCCTGCTGCTCGCGCCGTCTGTGTGAGGTACTGGTGGAAGAGGCGGTATTGAGGCCATTCGGGAAGTTGTTGGAAGGGGGTGAGGTGTGCCCTGCTGTGGTGAAGGACCAGCATTTGGGGGATGGTGACGTATACGATGGTGATGGAGGCCCCGACGAGGTCTATGGTGTCGATGGTGCCTTTGGGGTGATGGTGGAGGTCCCTGCAGAGGACTGCTAGGGGTCCTTCCTCCAGGCATGTGTGGTTGGTGAGTATGGCGTGGTGCGGGGAAGGGAGGAGGAGCTGCAGGTGGTTCCACAGGTGTGTGTTGATGTTGGTGGGCATGCCCGTCTGGTGGAGTATCCAGCGTGGGCATGCGTTGCGGGACCGTTGTGCTCCTTGAAGGCGGATCGTGGCGACTTCGCGAACTTCGGATGAGTGGTTGTGGGTCATGCGGTGTGGGAGGAGGGCGGTGCGCCTGGTGTAGGCCGATTTCACCTCGTCGCCGTACTGGGGCCATGCTGCACGGATGGCGCGAGTGTGTATGGAGGTGGGCCAGCCCCCGTGTGCTGCCCATGCCTTGGTGACGGCGCGTGTGGCTGGCTGGAGGGCGGTGGTGGGGTGTGTCAGATGGAGTGCCCGGAAGCCTATGGAGGCGTTCAAGACCCCGGTGAGGTAGTACGCCAGGCTCTGGTGGGATAGGGGAAAGGCCTTGGTGGCCGGGCACACATATCTGGGGAGATGGGCTAGGTGTGACTGCAACTTGGGATGGAGGGTCGTATCCTCAGGGTTGGCGGTCTGGATCACTCCCAGGCCGGTTGTGGTTTCCGCAACTTGCATCGGGGGCCCTTGTGGCCCCAGGGTGGGGGCTGTGGCAGACCCCTTGATCATGGCCACCAACGTTGTGGGGTGGACAATGAGGTTGTTGCGGGGAAGATAGGAGACCGGCACGTCCAGTAAGTCGTTGGCTTGTTGGCTGACTGTGGGTCCGGCGTCTGGGGTGTGGGGTTTATGTGGGGTGTGTGCGACCGTGAGGTTCGTGTCGTCCGCGAAGCCCACCAGGGGGGAGAGGAGGGGGTAGGGTGCGTAGGTGGGGTAATCCTGTTTGATTGTGAGGGCTAGGGGGAGTGTCACAATGAGGCACAGGAAGGGGCCTTCCGCTCCTCCTTGGGAAACCCCGCTGCCTGGCTCCGGGAAGGGGGTGAGGCCCGCTCCGGTGCGGACTGTGTATTTGCGGGTGCGGATGTAGTCGGAGGCAAAGTTGTAGAAGGGGAGGCCCATGTGTTTCCATACTGCTTCCAGGAGAAGCCAGGGGGTGTTTGGGAAGGCTGCCTTGACGTCGAGGGAGGCGATGATGAGGTCTACTGGGTCCATATCGGCGATGGTGTCCTGGAGGAAGATGGCCTCGTGTGGGGACCGGCCCGGGATGGCTCCCAGAGGCTGGCGGGTATGTGGCGGTCCAGTTGGGGGCAAATGCGGCGCAGCAGGATGGTCTAGACAATTTTGACCTCCATGACCGCACAGACTATGGGGCGCCAGTTGTCTGGGTTGGCCCAGTCCCCTTTTTTGTAGAGGGGGCGGACAATGTTTGCTCAGTCTGGTGGCAGGAGGGTTTGCCCCGTGACAATGTCCCAGAGGCGGTGGGTGATAATGCGGAGGAGGTGGGCGGGGAGGTGGTAGTATGCCTCCGCAGGGAGGCCGTTGTAGCCTGGGGTTTTGTGTTGCCGGAGACTGTGGATGACCTTCCGGACTTCGTGGATGCTGAAGGGGCACTTTTCTAGTTGCCTCCTCTGGGCGTGGTTGAAGACCTGAGGGAGGCGGTAGACTTTTTTTTGGGTGTCCGTGTCCAATGTGTCTTGGGTGGGTGTGTGTTGACGGAGGAAGCTGTCTTGGGTGGCTTGGAGCACGCTGGCTGGGTTGTTGGTGAGGGAGCCATCCTCCTGCCTGACCGTGGTGATGGTGCGGTTGCCGGTGTTGGTCATGGCGTTGTTGAGGCGCCGGATGGCCTTGTAGGGGAGTTCATGTTGCGCATACCGTTCGTGCTCTTGGGCGATGCGCTGTTGCCTGTCTATGTGCAACTGTTGCAGGTCCGCCCTGATGTGGGCTATCTGCGTTTTGCAGTGGCAGATTTGGCGGCTGGTTCGGGGGGTGTCGGTGTGGAGGAGGTACGCCAGTTATCGCTTCGCATGCCAGAGGTCATGGAGCATGTCCCCCAGGGCCGTGAGTGGCTGGTCGTCCTCAGTGTGGGGGTGTTGCTGGAAACCGCAGGCGACGGCAGCTGTGCGCATGGCTGTGAGTAGGTCGGTGGGGTCTGATTGGCTGCGCCGGGCGCGGTCTATGGCCCTGTCATATTGGGACCAGGCTTGTTTGTCGTGCAGTGGGGGTATTTTCAGGGGGGGTGGTAAGCCTTGGTCCGCATCCTCTGGGGGGCTGGGGTGAAAGTTGGGGATGGTGAGGCGGATATGCAGGGGCCTATAGCCCGTGGGTCCCAGCGGAAGGGGGCCGTATCGGGCCTCCGCCCGGATGACGGTGGTGGGGTCGCCATGGCATACGTCGATGCGGGAGGGGGCGGCCTCCGTTTGGTGGGGAAAATGGGATGGTTGGCCTTCGAGGCTGGCCGTCAGGTCCACGAGCCCCAGCATGTCGATGGTATCGCGGAATGCATGGTCCTGGGGTGTGGCCTGCCCTTCCCGGTCCGCTTGGGTGGGGGCGGCGTTGATGTCGCCGATGACGACCGTGGGGGTGAGCATGGCCATCTGGCGGTGTGCTTCCGCCAGGGCTTGGAGGAAGGGTTCCGTGGCGTCGCCGAAGGGGACGTGGGCGTTGATGACGTTGAGTTGCCATCCGTCCCTGACGACCTCGTAGACGCTTAGTCTCCCTGTGATGCTGAGGTGTTGGACGAGGTGGATGTGGATGCCGGCTCGGGCATATAGGGGGGTCCTCTTGTGCCAGGAGCATTTGTACGCTTTCTGGTCCGGGGTATATATGGGGCTGGGTTCTCGGGGCTCGTCGCGTTGTAGGCCTTATTCCTGGAAGGTGAGGAGGTGAGGGACCCCCTCCGTCCCCTGTGCCATCGGGAGCTCCTGGAGGGTGGCTGTGGCGGCCTTGGAGTATGTGATGGCCGGTTGGTTGAGGTCGAGGAGGTTGACGGTGGTCTCGGTGGGTGCGGGCCAGGGCTGTGGAGGTTTGTGCCCTCGGCCCTTGTCCCGTCATGGAGGAGGATTGGGGCCCGGGGACCTTTCGCCGGCTGGTGGACGCTTGGGTAGGCGCGCTGGGGGGAGGTCGTGGCTCCACTCAGGGGGCAGCTCTCCGGTGTACTTGGTGATTCTGTGGGCCTTGTTCTCGGGGGTGAGGAGCCGGATGGGATGGGCGCTGTTGAGCTCCAAGGTGTGGCCCTCTGGCTTGTCCGGGGCGCTGTTGCCTGGGTCTAGCTCCTTTTGGCGGTGCCAGGTCAGCTGGATATACACCCCAATGTCGGGGCCGAGTTCCTGGAGGCGGTACTGAATTGTACCCTCACACCAGATCCACTCGCCCGTGTGGTTGTTGCGGAAAGGCTGTTGGACTTTTGCGCCTTTTTTGAATTCTAGGTACGCTTCGGGTTGGGGCGTTGCTGGTGGCGGGGGGGGGGATGATGGGGATGCTTTGTCCGGGTGGGCCGGCGGTGGTGGTGGGAGGGAGGATGGTGAGGATGCTTGGTCCGGGTTTATCAGAAAGTTTGGGGGGGGTGCGGGGGGTTGGGAGGTTGTTGCCCTGCTATCTTTTCTGGCTTGCTGGGGGTTGGTGGCGGGTGCCCCTCTTTTCCTCCTCACTCGCTTTGGTGGGACTGGAGGTGGTGGGGCTGGGGGGGCGTGGGGTCTGAAGAAGGAGTGCTTAGCCTGCTGGCCAGGGTCCCATAGCGGGGGCTCCGCCGGCGTTTGCATGGTCGCTTTCGCGCGGTTGCGCGTGAGTTCGGCAAGCTTGCGTACGGTCTCCGGGGGGGCTACGGGCCATGGCAGTGCGGCTGGGCTGTTGTCGAAAGGGTGGTGGAGGTGGTAGTTACTCATGGCCTTGACCTGTCTGAGCCAGGCCTCCGTGGGTTCCGGTGTGTGTGGACCGCTGGGGGATCCTTGAGCCCAGCAGAGTGCTGTGTGGAGGGCTTCCCACGGGGCGCCTTTGCGGCCTGTGAGGGTGGTGGCTTGGAAGAGCCGCTGCCAGCCTTGTGGGGGGTCTTCTGGGTCTACTTCTGGGGTGTAGGCCTGGGCCGCCATGAGGACTCCGTGTGCCCAGTGGAGGACCCACCATTGGGCGTCCGCTTTGAGGATGTGGACGGCGGGTTGTTGGGGGGGCGTGTCCAGGGTCTTCCACGATGCGATGGCCAGTTCTATCCTTGAGGGCCGGAGGTGTGGGGTGGCCCTGCGACTTAGGAGTTGATCGATGTGGAAGGAGGTGACGGGATCTTTGGGGCCTTGCGGTCGTGTCGGCATCGGTGGGATGGCATTGGGGTCCCAGTGGAGTTCGTGGGCGGCGAGGGTGTATAGGGCGGCGGTGATGACGTGTTAGGCTTGCTCCTCCAGGACGATGTGGCGCTCCGTGAGGAAGTCCTTTGGTAGGTGGGCTGTGAGGTGGACGGTGATGTGGCGCAGAGCGCGTTGACGGGCCCTTTTTTCTCCCCTCCGGCGCCTGCGACCGTTTGTCTCCTGGGATGTGTGGATGTTGGTGTTTTAGTGGGGGCGGGCCAAGGGCGAGGGACTCTACCACGTGCAGGGGGATGGCGTGTTCCCTGGACCTGTTGGGCAGGATGTATATGCCCCGGTCCCCTGGTACGGTGCCCAGGTACGTGTTGCCCGTGATGCACAGGGGCGAAGTGCACGGGCCGGAGCAGGGCGGGTCGTGGTGCTCACATCGGCAGTGGTTGATGCCGTGTTGGATGACGTGTACGGCGAAGGGTCTGACGGCTCGCTGTGGTTTGTGGGGTGGGATGTTGTTGAGGCGCGCCTCCGCCCGTGTACGGGAGCGCCCTTCGCTGATCCACACGGCTTCTGCCCATGATGCCGCCGGGTTCAGGCAGTCCCTGATGATGCCTGCGATCGTCCGATTGTGAGTGGCATCGGATACTCTGGCGGGGGGCGTGCTGATGCGGGGGATGGTGTGGTCGTCGTGGAGGGTGCGGGCCTTGCGTCTTGCATCATGTCGGTGCTGGGCTTCTTGGGTGGGAGTGTGTACGCCTGTGTGTATGGGCTTCTTGTTGGGGCGGTCTGCTGTGTGGAAGGAGGTGCGCCAGGAGAAGGCCTGATGGGGGGTGGGTTGTGGGAGGTCCCCCCGTGTTGTCCAAGTGTACAGGGTGGTCGCGGCGGTCACCTCCGCCTGTATGGTGTATCGCTGGTCGTGTCGGCGATGGGTGACGAGGACGTTGGGGGGCGTCAGCTCATAAACCTGTGTGGTGTGGGGGAGGTGGCGGATGACGGTGATCTTGGCGGCGCCGTTCTTGCAGGTGGTGGTGTGGGGGATGATGTAGTAGGTCGCTTATTCGTCGTCGGCGGTGTGTTCCACGGTGTCCAGCTTGAGTGGGGTGTGGAGTGGTTTCGGCGCTAGTGGGTTTTCTTGGGCTTTAACGTGAAGCGCCACTTTGGTCTCAACCAGGTATTGCGTGCTCCAGGTTTCCGGGGCCCCTACCTGGGTGTCTGCCGCTGCTGCGGCCTGGAGGAGGGCGGTGGTGTTGGTGTCTAGGGGGGGGGGGGGGGGCTGGTTGGTGGCTGGGGGTGTCTTGGTCTCGATGAGCCCAGCAAATGGTGTAACCTCGTTGGGTGTAGCGTTGTGGGGTTTGGGTCTGGGGTGCGGGGCTGCTCCACACTGGAGGTAGTTAAGTGAGCTGCATTGTGGTATTGGGCCACCAAACGATGCACTAGCGACGTAGGAACACACCACCGTCCATTACGGATGAGTTTGTTATCCACCAGCCTCACTCTGTCTTGGGAGCTCCCATTCAAGGCATCTTGCCACATTTTTTGTAGCGTTCACAATTTTGGTAGTTTTTGACCCAATTTATCTCAAAGGCATTGGGAGCATAGTCCCCATATATAGGTGTTGCCTTCTTGTGGGACTCCCAAGATTTTTTTATCTTGGCAATTTGCTACAGTCTTCAAAGTTGTTTTGTTTTCTTCGTCATCCCCCCCCCCTGGAGCTGCGCCCTGTCGCCAGATAGAAATAAAAAGATAAGTAAAACACGACGGAAAAATTTTCCTAATTAGCATAAAAAGTGGCCAGGCAAAAGAGTGCGCTGCAAAACGCGTTAAAACGCGACCGAAAATGTTGCGGCCTTAAATAGGTGAATAGCTAACGCCGCAACCTCCGTAGCGAACTTAGGAGTAGAGCGCCGTGCCTCTCACCCTCCAAAACGCCGTGTAGGCAAAGAAAAACGCTTCGCGAGCAGCGCGTAAAAGCCAAAAAATATTTTTCTAACACGCCACGCCCTCGGTCTCAGACCCTCTCGCTTTCTTGTCTTCTCCATGTACCTCCCCTTCCCATTTCCACCCCCACTCTCGCCGGTTTTGCCCTCATTCTCGCTGCAGGCTCCCAACAAGTCAAGACTCAAGTCAAGTCAAAAACAGAAAAAGACAAGAGACGACAAAGACGACGCCATCAATGTCGAGGCCGCGGGGTTGAACGTAAGTCAGTGAGCCCGAAATGGTCTTGCTGCCTGCCTGCATGCGTGTGTTGGGTAGAGTATAATTTTATTTAGTTTTTAAAAACTGAAAAATCGTTTTTCAAGGATAAAGGAACACCCGCAGCAAAGAAGAACCCACAGCACAGGCCCAGCAGCACGGCACCATAAGGCAACACAGCACCACAGAACACAGCACCGCTCAGCAAGACACCACGACAAACCATGCCACGCAACAGCACAGCACCACCACACCACAGAACGTCAAGGGAGACACCACAAAACACAGCGACACACCACAGCAAGAGGCACCAGCATCAGCACAGACCAAGCCGGCACCGAACAACACAACGCACAGCGCAACACAGCACCGCATACACAGGGCAAGGACACAAACCAACACCACCAGCAAAGGAGAACGGACAGGAGGGCACCACAGCATGGCACACACGGCAAAACAGCGCTACAGAACACAGGACACAGCACAGGGGAGCGGGGCACCACAACAAACCACAGCACACAGCAGGGCAGCAAGCCACGCGAACAAGCAGGAGCACCTGCAACAAAGCACACCAGCAGAAAACAACAGCGGGCAACCAGACCCAGCAACCAACACCCCGCAACCACAGGCAACAACACACAGCACCGGCAAGCGCGAACGAAGCAACAGGGCACGGACGGCAAGACACGACGCAGTCAGCAGCACACTGCACGACAGGCAGCACAACAGAAAAAAACGGCACCGCGCCACAGGACAGAACACAACCACGTGCCACGACAGGGGACCAGGCAGCGGCAACAGGGGGCAGCAGCACGGCGCAAGAACCCAGCCCAACACAAGCACGCCACACAGCACCGGGCAAAACACAGACCGCAGCACCACAAGACACGACGCACCACAACACACAACACATCGCACCACAACCAGCTGGGGTTTGCAAGACAACCAGCACACACCCGAAAAAAAAAAGCGCACAGCGGCCGGGAGGGGGGGGGGAAGGCGGACAACACCAGACGGCACCCCACAACGGGGCAAAACACCACACAAAAGAGACCAACACAACACACACCAACGCAAGGCGAAACAGCACGACAAGACTCGGCGCAACAGGGCAACCCCACCACAGCACCCAAGGGCAACGACAGGCTGCAAGTGCCGCAGAACAAGACCAAAGGACAAAGCACAGAAGGAGGGCACCGGAGGCAGCGCGGAGAGCAGAAAGGCCGCCAGCACGGCGCGACGGAACACACACAACGCGACAGGCAACAACACACAATGAACAGGCACAACCAGGGAGCACCGAAGGACACGGCGCAAGCACAAACTGGCCTCCGCCGGGGCGGAAACTCCACAGCAACACACATCACCACACGGCACAGCCGAGGACACACAAACCAGACCCAGCGGCGCACAACCGGCACACCACGGCAAACAAAACAAAGGTGGAAGCGGAAGAAAAAAAAGGAAAGGAAAGAAAAAAAAAGCAAGGCAAGCAGAAAGAAAAAAAACAAAAAAAGGGGGGGGGGGCTGCGAGGTGGGGGGAAAGGAGGAAAGAAAAACAGGGAGGCGGGCCGGAGGACCACAAGACTCCAAGACCCAAGGCACCCCGGACAGGAAAGCAGAGAACGCCAGAGACAACGGGGGCGCACAACGAAAAAGAGAAAAAAAACAAAAGAGGAAGGGGGGGCAGGAGGACCACAAGACGCCAAGGCCGAAGGCACCGCGGGCTGGGAAACACAAAACGCTGGGGACAACGGGGGCGCACCAAGGGAAAAAGAAAACACAGCAAGAATGACAAACGGGGCATCCCCAGCCCGGAGGGCGTGGAGCAAACAAAGAGCGCACTAAGACGGGCCCGAGGAAAAGGTGAGGCGCACCAAAACGCGCCCGGGAGGCCGGCCCCCCCTGACCTGGCCAAGGGGAGCACGCACACGCACACACGCACGGGACCTGGGTTTGGCGTCCTCCAACCCGAAAATGGCAGTGTCAGCGTCCACACGAAACAGACCCAGTGCACCGGTCGAGTCCCCTGTCGAAAGACGGGCGGTACAGGAAACCAGATGCGTCAATGACCGGGTCCACACACGCAAACCACCACAGCGCACGCAGCCCAAGAGCGATGCCGGAGGGACCCGCCAGGGACAACCCCATCGCGTGGCCCGGAACGGGTACGACACGGAGCGAGCCCAGCGCCCCTGCCTCGGCGGGAGCCAGCGGCAGGCACAAAGAGCCCCGTTCTCGGCCGGCCTCCACGTGCCCCACGTAGCCGCCCAGTAATTCCGGAGTCCCAAGCCACCGGGTCGGGGAAAGCCGACCGGAGCACTGAGAGCGACCAGACCGGACGAGGAGCGGCGCACCAACGCGGGGCCACAAGGCACGCTAGAGAGGCACGCTGCCGGCCACAACCAAGGCACACGGACAGGTGCCAAGCAAAAACGGCCACCGGGTGCCGCAAACCCGGGAAGCGCGCACAACCTGCAACCAACCACGGCACAGGAACAGGTGCCAGGCCACACCAAACCCACACACCACAACCCCTAGCCAGCAATTGCGGGGTACAGGCGGAGGGAGCGCACTGACACACACACCCCAACACCCCAGCCAGCAGTGGCGGGGCGCAGCCGAAACCCGAGCCCAAACAAGCACACCCAGACCGCACATCCCAGCCAGGAGTGGCGGGGCACAAGCGGTGGCGCACACAGACACACAGGCACACACACGAATACCCCAGCGAGAGGTGGCGGGGCGCAGTTGACACCCAAGCCCATGCACACACACCCACACCGCACACCCCAGCCACGAGTGGCGGGATACAAACGGAGCGCGCAGACAAACACAAACAAACCCCAACACCCCAGCCAGGAGTGGCGGGTCGCAGGCGAAACTCGAGCCCAAACACAACCACACCGCACAACCCAGCCAGGAGTGGCGCGGTACAAGCAGACCGCGCACACAAACACACATACACCCCAACAACCCAGCCAGGATAGACGGGGCGCAGCCGAGAGCCGAAACCCAAGCACACACACCCACACCGTACACCCCAGCCAGGAGTTGCGGCGTACAGGCGGAGTGCACACACACAACGACACACGCCCCAAAACCCCAGCCAGGAATGGCGGGGTGCAAGCCAAAACCCAAGCCCAACCGCACACACCACAAAGCCCAGCCAGGAATGGTGGGGCGAAAACAAAACCCATACCCAAGCACACACACCCAAGACCCCAGCCAGGATTAACGGGGTTACCGCGAAACCCAGACCCAAACACAACTGCCACACAACAGTAGGAAACCCATGCAGTGTCCATGGCCCGGGTACTGAGGCAGCCAGTGCCATGCAGGTGACCCGGCCAAACGAGATCTGGAGCCTGGGGGTAAGACTACGTCCTAAGGCCTGCGCTGCTTTGGGACTCGAGGCGGAGCGTGCAACACCCAAGCACCTCGGAACCCCAGTACCTAGAACATGCATGCATCCTTCGGAACGGGATACGCCAGAAAGTCCGGTGAACCCCTAGGGTTCCGCAGAAAGGAGGGGACGTGCGCAAGCAGGGGGGCACACCCTCTGGGCGAGACAAGTACGTCATGCTGGCGGCAATCAGCCGTCCCTGTGTTGCCCGGGGCCTCTTTGTTAGGGGCCACCAGTCAGGTCTAGCGGGATGTAAGTCGCCTCCCCTCTTCAAGCGCGGAGCCTCTTCCTGTTCGCCACAGCGGCAACGCCAGGGAGAACCCTGGGGCGCTTCTCCACGACTGAGTGCACCTACCTACCTACCTATCTACATTGGATTTGCCATTACCTTGGTGTCTACCCGCGAGACACATAGTCGAGCGGGCACCAATCTTAGAACAAAGGGTTTGGAAATATTTGCTTACAAATTGTGGCCCATGGTTGGGGCATATCTCACGAGGGGCTCCGAACCTATCAACCCAGCGTTCCATTATCAAATGGGCCGCTATTTTCCCCGTTAGCCCTTCATTCCTAACTTCATGACGAGGTTTAGGAATAGGGATCGCGATGAGGTAGCCGGAAAGCAGGCAAAGACATAGGAGCATTCGGTCATACACCTCTCGATCATGACAGGTCGAAGGGTAGTGAAACACATCAAGCGCTATGGAGTTCATGGGCTCCATAGGTATAGGCATAGGGGTCATGCACCCTTACTCGCGCTTGGTGTCATGCGTGTGAATGGCACATGAGGGACACGATTGGCATTGCAGTTTCAGTGCTTTGTACAATCCCTCACCTTCCACGCCATGGTTAATTTCTTTCCAGTGTTTTTTCGGACTGGAGGTAGTTAAGTGAAGTGCATCCTGGTATTCGGCCACCAAACGATGCACTAGCGACGTAGGAACACATCACCGTCCATTACGGACGAGCTTGTCATCCACCAACCTCACTCTGTCTTGGAAGCTCCCATTCAAGGCATCTTGCCACATTTTTTTGTAGCGTTCACAATTTTGGTAGTGTTTAGCCGAATTTATCCCCAAAACTTTGGGAGCATCCTCCCCATGTATATGTCTTGCCTTCTTGTGGGACTTCCAAGATTTTTCTATCTTGGCAATTTGCTCCAGTCTTCGAAGTTTTTTCGTTTTCTTCGTCCCGCCCCTCACTGGAGCCGAGGCCCGAGGGGTTGGATCACACGCGCGCGACCTAGTAACAACGAGCGCCACAACCGCCCGAAATACAAGGGGTCGAGCGAGAAGTTCCTTCTTCTCGGCCGCCATCATGTTCCGCACATCCCCGGCCGCTTGGGCCGTCCCATGTACGGACACATCACACAACCCCGGGTTAGCACGGTAAGCCCAATGGGACAAGAAATCACCCACGGGACTCACGGGCCCCGGGGTGTAAACCACATGGAGGTCAAACTTAGAGAACAATTCATGCCAACGCGCTTGGCGCGGAGAGGGACCCCCTCCTGATTTTGAAGTCCTCCATAGCCCAAGGTAGGTAGGTAGGTATCTTTGGGAGCTCGGGATGCCTCCTTTCACCTAGGCTTTTAAGGCAGGCATTTGTCCCAAAATGGTCCTCAAAAGCCGAAAGGTGCATCTATTGGCCTGATACACCTTGATGCAATTGGTATGGTCCAACCATGGGATGTTTGAACGATGACATACGTATACACTGTGTTGTCCGCATGTCAGGTATATGTTATTCAACAAACACCCGGTAAGGCACCTTGTGATGCGCATATGCGCTTCACAATGTGTGTCACTACTGTCCCACCCTGTTACACTCTACTGGCAGTCTTTTCGGGGGGGTATACATTGCAAGGTCCAAAGCTTAATGTGTGTTGAACATTTGTGGAAGCTTGTCTTCAATGGATCGGGGGCTGTGAGAACGCTGCCCTTTGTGTTACGTGTGATACACCTTGTGACACGTATATGCGGCTCACAAGGTGTGTCGCAGGTCTACTGATGTTTTGCTTTCCTAGACTCAAAAATTCTCTCTGATCCGTTCTTGTTTAGTAGTTCTGCGTATCACAATATATTGTTTAAGCACTTCCTCAAGCCACTGAACCGTGGACCCGCAAATGTGTGTTCTGTGATCTGCATTTGCGTGTCGCAGGACGCGCCAGCAGGTCGCGCAGATCCGTCTATGCGGGAGAATTGACACGTAATGTTGACCTTTTTGCAGATGCAAAATGAGTGAAAGAATGGTGCCTTTCCTAATTTTCACAATGCTTTCGCCCGTAGTCTCCGTGGTGCGCTGTGACAGGTAATAAGCACGTCTCACAATCTGTCACCGGCTCCGCCATGTTCTACCTTCACAGCCGTTCTGGAATGTGTCAGATGATGCCAAGCAACCGAAGAAGCACCAAAAACGGAAGCTCCCACCCACAGAAGCGTCGGATCGCCCGCAGGTTCACATATGCAGTGTTGTGTTGCGCTGTGATACGTTATAAGCATGTCAGACAACCTGTCATCGGCTGTCCCATCTTCTACCTTCACAGCTTTTCTCCAATGTGTCAGATGATGCCAAGCAATCCCAGAAGCACCAAAAACGAAAGCTCCCACCCACAGAAGCATCCGATCGCCCGCTGGTTTACACATGCAGTTTTGTGTCGCGCTGTGATAAGTCATTGTTGCGTCGCGCAACCTCTCACGAGCGGCCACTCTTTGTTTGTCAGAAATGCGCAAAAGGAAGCACCAGTGAGGCCGCCCGACCACAGACGCAGACACTCGACGCACACCCTGCTTCAAAATCCGCCGATCGGATAGAGGTGCATTTTGGCAGCTTTGTGCAATGTTGTAGCGCGCTGTGACAGGTAAATCGCGCGTCGCACGACGTGCCTTGGCTATTTTGCATTCCACAGCGTGCAACGTGCGAGCCAGCAGCCGTGCTCTGTGTCAACAGGCTCCCGCAAGCCATGAAGGCAGCCCTGAAATCCCTGAAGGCAGCCCTGAGATCCCTGAAGGCAGCCCTGAAATCCCTGAAGGCAGCGACCACAGTGAAGGTAGCCCTGAAGAGAAACACCTCCGTGGACTGAGTGAACCCAGTGAGCCCGGATCAGAAGATGAGAGGCTCAGACGATCAGACTGCCAAGAGGGAGAGGAAGATGAGGCGCCGGAGGAAGACGAAGGTGAAGAGGCCGAAGAATCAAATGGGGAATGCGAAGGACGGGAGGTAACCTTAGCACAAAGTGCATGTAAGCAATTGCATTCAACTGAACGTTTGCTGCTGGAGTTACTGAGAAAGCAGCGTGCTTCAAGGTGGAGCGATACTGGTGACGGGTTTCCATTGAGTGATGGATTCTCAGAGCAGGTCAGGGACTACATTAGACTCTGTGTGAAACAAGAGGGTGTTGAGGGGCGTATGGACACGGCAACAGTTTTTCGGTTTCAGTACGGCCTGAAGAAAACGTTCCTTTTGGAAGCAAGCATGACACCAGCCAAAGCTTCCTTTTTTGCAATGGGAATCGGTTTTGAGCGACGACTGGCCGTCCAGGAACGGAACAAATCTGAAATGGTTGATGTACGTCGCACCATGCCCATGTTACTACAGTTGCGCTGTGGAGACAAAGTTCAGATCAAAGCCAATCAAAGATCCTATGGCTTCCTTTTGCTGTGGTGTCGTGAAAAGCCTGCTGACATTGCATTAAATGTGGCGCATCCGGTTGATCCGAAGCTGCTGTCCTCCCGCTCTGGCAGACGAGCTGAAGTGGCTGCTCTGGCTTGTATACAGAAACAGTTGACCTGGCTCCAAGAAACACAAAGTGAGTTGATTGACACACTTAAAATGTTGCAGCAAAAAGTGGATACTTCATGTCAGCTATACACCACTTTACAGAGAATGGTGGCCCAGACTGGGAGCCAGCAACAGGGCCAGCAGTCCCAAGCACTTGCACAACTCGGTTATCAGGTGCCTCTTGTGTTTCAACCTCCACGTTGATAGTCAGACTGTAGACTTTGACACATGGCAGATGACTCACGGTGATCTGTATGCTAATTTGCTGTTGCTGTGCTATCTGGGGCTGTGGGTGTATCTGAGGCATCCCTCCTTGACAAATGTGCTTCATTGTTGTTTTAAAGAGGAAATGGTGTGGCAAAAAATTTCAAAAGGCCTCTGCAGAGGTATGAAAGAAGGGATAGCCAGCGACACGCTCTGGGACACGCATATTCGTGTCCCAAAGCGTGTCACAAACAGTCCATGGAACAAAACAGCGAAAACAACCCTGTTGAAAAGCACAAACATATTTCAAACCATTCAGGACAAACGGGCAACACTTGCCACCGAATGCATTTGCCTCTTATCCGCGTCAGTGTCAAGTAGTTTTCAGAATAGGTGTGACACACCTTGTGAAGCTCATTTTGCATGTCACAAAGTGTGTCATGCGGTTTTCTTTAAAAACCGGGAGTGCAACATGCCGACAACACAGTGTATATGTACGTCATCGTTCAAACATCCCATGGTTACACCATACCAATTGCATCAAGGTGAATGAGGCCAATAGATGCCCCATTCGGCTTTTGAGGACCATTTTGGGACAAATACCTGCCTCAAAAGCCTAGGTGTTGACAATGCAGGAAGAAGGTCTTACCAAGGGGACGTCCTGTCCCTCCCACTGCCCTATGTCAGGTGCCTCTTGAGCCGCTCCTGCATGTGCTTCGGAAGGCATTGTCGCGGCCACCCGGTCCATGTGTCCCGCGTGGGAGGGTGTCCCCACATGTGTCAATGGATAGGGCCACATGCCCCCTGCTTTCGGCGGCAATTTTTGGGGCTGCCCAGCCGTGTGGCGTATCTCTCACCACAAGGGGTATTGCTCCCGCGAGTCCCTGGTACGACCGCCTCACCCTTGTGGCTTGAGTTGCGGGGCCTCTCTGGTTGGCAGGCGACCGCCTCCTGGACTGTGTACCGGCTCGCCTGTCACCAGTTGCTTCCATGGCCCTGAGTGACGTTTGCCATGGTCTTTGATGCAGCCTGGCCGGGCTCGAACCAGCGGCCTTGAGGTACTGCGCCTGCCACTGGCCCGTCGGGTCGGCTGGGTCGCCCCAGTGCGTCCGACCCATGGGGTGTTGTTTCTTTCCTGTCCCTCAGCCGCCCTAGGTGTGGACGTGTGTGCGGTGTCCTGGACCACTTGGCTCCTGCTCGCCGTTGTGCCCGCTCGGTGTTGTGTTGCGTGCGCGGGGTCCTGGGCAACTTAGCTCCTGTTCACCGGTGTGCCTTCTCCGTGCATTGCTTTGCCTGTGCGCTGTCCTGGGCCATTTGGCTCCTGTTCACCGCGGTCCTCGCTCGGTGTGTTGTGTTGCGTGTGCGGTGTCCTGCACCACATGGCTCCTGTTCACCGGTGCGCCCGCTCGGTGTGTTGTGTTGGGCGTACGGTGTCCTGGCCCCTTGGCTCCTGTTCACCGGTGTGCCCGCTCGGTGTGTTGTGCCGTGGGTTGCGTGTGCGGGGGGGGCGCTGCGGGGCGCACACTCGTCCATCCGGACTGCGGCTGTTCGTAGCCGGCAGGGGCTAGGTACCCTCCGGGCGCGCACTCGTCCATCCGGACGGCGGCTGTTTCGTTGCCGGCAGGCGCTGAGTACCCTCCGGGCGCGCACTCGTCCATCCGGGTGGCGGCTGTTCCGTAGCCGGCAGGGGCTGGGGTCGCTGCCGGGCACGCACACGTCTGTCTGGACGGCGGCTGGTGTTGCTTGGCCTGTTCTCGTGCCGTGGTTTGTTGCGTGTTGTGCGCGCTCTCCGGGTTTGCGGCACCCGGCGGCCGCTGTTGGTTGGCACCTGTGTGTGTGCCTTGGTTTTGGCGGGCGGCATGCCTCTCTGGCGTGCCTCGTGGCCCCGCGTGGTGCGCCGCGCCTCGTCTGGTCCGGTTGCTCTCAGTGCTCCGATCGGCTTTCCCTACGCCGTGGTGCCTTTCCCCAGCCCGGGGGCTTGCGCCTCCGGCTTTACTGGGTGGCTGCGCGGGGCACGCGGAGGCCGGCCGAGAACCGGGCTCATTGTGCCTGCTGCTGGCCCCGGCCGAGGCAAGGGCGCTGGGCTCGCTCCGCGTCGTACCCGTTTGGGGCCCCGAGGTGGGGTCGTCCGTGGCGGGTCCCTCCGGCGTCGGTCTTGGGCTGCGTGCGCCGCAGTTATTGGCGTGTGTGGTCCTGGTCACTGACGCGTCCGGTTTCCCGTACCGTCGGTCGGGGACTTGGCCGGTGCACCGGGGCTGTTTTGTGTGGACGCCGACACCTTCCCTTACGGGTCGGAGGAGGCCACACCCAGGTCCCGTTTGTGTGTACGTGTGCTCGTCCTTCCTGGCCGGGTCGGGCGGGGCGGCCTCACGGGCGCGTTTTGATGCGTTCCACCTCTTCCTCTGACCGCTTTGTCTTTCTGCTCTGCTCGGCCTCCTCCGGGCTGGGGTTGCCCCTTTTTTGGTTCTTTGGTTGCCTTCCCCGCCGCCCCCTTCTTTTTTTTCTTTCTTCCTCCTTTTCTTCCGTTTTCCGCGCGCCCCCCTTGTCTCTTTCTTTCTTTGGCTTCCGGCCCCGGCCGCCTACGGCCTTGGCGCTTTATTTTTCTTCCCTCCTCCCGCCTCGGCTTGTGTTTTCTTTCTTTCTCCTTTTTTCTTCTTCGTTTTGCGCCCCCGTTGTCTCTGGCTTTCTCTGGTTTTCGGCCCGAGTGCCCTGGGCCTTGACGCTGTGTGCTGTTTGTTTTGTTCGCCTTCCGCTCCTCCCCTCTCTGTGCGCTCTCGCCCCTTTTCCGGTTCCCGCCTGGCCGTTGGGTGCTTCCTGGTTGTTGCTGCCGCCCCTCTCCCCCCGGTTTGGTTCTCGCGGTTTTCGTCGCTGCCGCTCTGTGCTCCGGTTTTTTTTTGTTCTTCTCTTCTTGGTTGTGCGCCCCTGTTGTCTCTGGCTTTCTCTGTTTTCCGGCCCCGGGTGCCCTGGGCCTTGGCGGTGTGTGCTGTTTGTTTTGTTGGCCTCCCGCTTCTCGGCTCTCCATGTGCTCTCGCCTTTTTTGTGTTTCCTGCCTGGCCGTTGACTGCTCCCTGGTGGTTGCTGCCCCCTCCCCCCCCCCGTGTTGTGTCTCGCGGTTTTCGTCGCTGCCGCTTTGTGCTCCGGTCTTTTTTTGTTCTTCTCTTCCTGGTTGTGCGCCCCCGTTGTCTCTGGCTTTCTCTGGTTTCCGGCCCCGCGTGCCCTGGGCCTTGGCGCTGTGTGCTGTTTGTTTTGTTGGCCTCCCGCTTTGCGGCTCTCTGTGCGCTCTCGCCTCTTTTGTGTTTCCCGCCTGGCCGCTGGCTGCTCTCTGGTGGTTGCTGCCCGCCCCCCCCCGTGTTGTGTCTCGCGGTTTTCGTCGCTGCCGCTTGGTGCCCCATTTTTGTTTCTCTTTCTCGTTGTGCGCCACCGATGTCTCTGGCTTTCTTTGGTTTCCGGCCCCGCGTGCCCTGGGCCTTGGCGCTGTGTGCTGTTTGTTTTGCGCAAGCACGGGGGCACACTCTCCGGGCGAGACAAGTACGTCACGGGGTTAGAGACGGCAGGTGCCAAAACGGAGGCCACATGACATTTGGTGGCCCCCAAATGTTCCTCCGCAGTTCCACCGTCCACGTATAGCGCAACCGTGGACCAACTCCGTTGATGAAGGGGTGTGAGGTGGTCATCTTGATAGACACGGGCCTTAGTCTCCGGCCCAGGAAGGTCGTGCCCTTGCAAAGTAAGTTCCATAAGGGGTTCCCACCACTCCCTATGTGTACACTTCGGCCCTACGACGATGGCTCGTAGTTTTTCTTGCCCAATTTTCCAGACACAATCGGAAAACCGATGATAGGGAGGGCACATGCAATACAATGTGGATGGGACTGTGGGAGTGGAAAAGAACCCATCCAGTGGCGAAGCCCAACGGGTAGCCTGAGCCATACCCGGGACCCTATTGAAGGCGTCCACGTCAGGGCTTTTCCCAAACAGCTTTTTAACAGATGTGGCCCAATACGGCGAGAGGCTGTAGTCAGACTGCTTCCACACGGACCCATCACGCCGTGCAGGTAGAACATCACGGGTAAGGGTTTCGGGAGCAAATTCAACGAGCTCCAACGCACAAGCCCGATCCTGTGCGGGGGCCATGGAGGAAGCGGTCAAGGCATACGATATGTGTTTCTCGGCCTCAACACGGTTAGGCGGTTCGCCACCAGGGGGCGTAACCACAATTGCCGGGGCCGGCTGCACAGGAGTGGCCGCTCCAATGATTGGAACGGTTATGCCCCACACGGACTGAGGTGACACTTTACCATGAATTGGTTTGACCAAAAATGGGATGCCGGTGCGTGGGGCTTCATGGAAGTCCTCAATCCGAAAACAGGGGTGCACCGGATGGTGAGAGTACAAACAATTGAAACGGGCAAAATGGCTCAAACAATGTTCATAACCCCATGGGTGCCCCAATAGAATATCCCAAGGTAAATTTGGGACAAGGTACGGGGACAGGCCATATTCGGCAACACGAGGAAGTGAAACACTACTATCCACAACCCCCGTCAATTGAATTTTGACGTCCATTTGCTCGTTCCCCCCCGGCAAAGGCGTCTCGTTATCTGCTTGGAGTAGGCGCCTCCTTTAGGGGGATTCATATTTTTCGGGGATTGGGTCTCCAAAAATATTGGGATTGGCCAAAACGACCGCTTGGCACCAAAAATCGACCAAAATACGGAGAGGCTTTAATTCTCCATTGGGTGAAACAACCTTGACTGAAAGTTCGGTTTTGAAGCCGGTTTGGACCCCCGTGGCCATCTTTGGGTCACTTGGGGTGTGTATCTATGTGCCGGCAAGCCGCCATTGGCTGATATCATACTCTCCCATCCACCTGACCTAACCTGATGTGATAGTGTGATAGGTTTGGCCATTCCGGCTATGAGCGGCCACATGCAGAACGGAGGCGCCGCCAGCTGAGATTTATATATCAGAATATCAGGAATCAACAGGGTTTTTTTATCATAATGTTTCCGTAATTTTTCAGCCTTTCGTTCTGATTGTCAATGTATCGGCGACTGTCAGTTGGCTCGCAATTTTGCTGTAACCGATTGATTAACTGTTATTTACAGATATTTTGGCGGAAACCCCGATGAAGGGTCAGATTTCATCAGTAAAGGGCTCGTTGCTTCCGCAATTTTCATATTATACACTCGCAAAACTAATCTGATTTTTTCAGACTTTCAGAATCGGATTTTCGACTTCGACATCGCCGCACTCGATATGATGAATCTCGAGTGGTCATACATTTTTCCCCGATCACGAATCAACCTTCATTTTGTTGTGCCCTTCATTTTGCTTGGAGTTATAGTCGAAACAAAAGTGATTCGTGAGACAACTTTGAAGAATCATATCTCCGGCCCGCGGCGAGGAATATCAATATCGAGAATTGGGTTGGAATCGCCTTGGTCTCAACTTAATTTAGAAAGCATCAAACGCCTTTGGTGTGTACACATGCCTGGTAGAGCAAGGGATAATGGTCAAGAGGGTACAAAGTGATATATGACTCTTGGACCGTGCAACCGAATATTTTATTGCGACTTTCGAGTGTACCGCATAAGTGTTGGGGTTGCATAGCAGCTTTCAGTGGGTTCCTACGTATTTTTAACGTGAAGTTATGTCCATGGAGGGGCATGGCATATCATGGTGGGACGCACTTTTTGAGGGTATGTGTTATATGCATGGTATGTGCTTCGATATGCTCACGCCCATGTTATATATCTCCGTTTGTAGGAAGATATATGGAGTCATACGTGGCAAGGGCTTTGCCCATGTCTTAATGGTGAACTCCATAGCGCTAGACTAAGTCTACCGCTCATATAGTGCATGTGGGAGGGCTTACGGAGCGACCCACAAGCGCCATTATCAATTTTCCCATTTTCGTGGTGCGTGTTGGGAGGAGGTTTAAAGGTGTCCCTATGCGTCCATGTGGGGATCCAAGTGGGGGGATTGTTTGCAAATGGTCCCAAGCAATTGTGTTTTGAATCATATGCTGATACCATGGGTGAGTGAATTTGGCATTATTTGCATGTTTTTGACCTCATTTTATACTCATTTTTGAGTTTTATGTGCTCAACTGGTCAGCTAACAGTAAAGTGCCTAGAGATCCGTGAACTATGGTATGTTGCTTAGATGTTGGCATATCCATCGGTGTTGTACCTCACCATATGTCGGATCACCTGGTCACTTTGGCTTGGCACACGAGGCCTCACACAAATAGGTCTCAAATTCATGAGTTGACTTGTGAAGCATGTCATGTACATAACCGGAAGGGCTTGGGAGCCAATGATGGCATATTCTCGGGCATGGACTTTTGGTTTATATCACCCTTGTATATTACTTTCCGGTTTGACACATGCATGGAGCATTGGGATATTTGCCGTATGCATTTTTGAGTATATAATTGAATTTTGGGCACTATGGTGTGATTTACCTGATTTTGCTAGGTTATGAGGTCATCTTCATGGGGCAGCTCTCCAAGCCCAATCGACTCCAAGCCCAACAAAGGTTATGTCAGGGTAGGGCATGGTCCTGAGTGCCACTCTAGGCCATGACACGCCACCCCCCCCATTTGGCTAGGATGTAGAGGCTTGGGAGTGAACACGTTTTTGGGGTTTGTGTAGTGACTTTTGACACATGGCATTTAGCCACCTTATTTGACTGGGTTCAGAGCATCATGTTGGTGAGTCAGGGGAAGGTCTTGAGTCCAGGGAATGAGGGGTCTATGGCTGAGTCTGTGTATGTTTACCTCTTTCCCGAACTTTGCTTTATTTGTGTTCATATGCCAATTTCAGGGCTTTCCTCTTTGGTGCAATTCTTGTACATGCCCGCCACCGTGAGACAACCGGTGTGCTGAACGGAAGCCCGCAGTGTGGATTGGGTTATTGCTGTATTTGTGGGATCTGGTTGCTGTTCAGGGTTGAAGGAGGATTGTATTTTCTATATTTTTGGATTTTGGACCCTGGATTTTGGTAAATGCAATCGCTGATCAGGAGCAAGTCAGCAGGGGTGACAGGCGGAAGGGGCACAGCAGGGGCCGGTCCTGGTAGGGACCTTTTTTATGGTAGCAGAGGCGTGCCTGCTGCCCCTACCTACCGCTGACCCGGGGACTTGGGCCCCTTTGAGCCCTGCCAAAGTACGCCCCGGGTGCGTATTGTGGACTCGGTGGAGACCACGCCGGAGATTGGAGCCAGAGAAGAGCCGAGACGCCCAGGAGCATGGCGAACTCCGGAAGTTGAAGCCCGAAGAGGAGTACGACGCTCGGGAAGAGGAGGACTTGACATGGAGGACCTGGTCTCCATGTGTGAGCGTCGCTGCCGAAAGGCATGCAACCTCCGCTCTGCCGCGGAGGACTCTGAGGAGACCTGCCATTCAGGCAGCAGTGGAGGACGGGCCCGGCGCTACCGGAAGCGCGGGTCACCCAAGCCCGCGGCAGAAAACGCCGGGGCTATGGATACGGACCCCAGACCGGTCAGGCTGTGGGACTCCGAGGGGCACTCCGAGGGCTATCCGACAGCTTACGAGCAACCTTTGGAGTCGGATGAGACGGCCAGATCGCCCACAAGGGCGAACACGGCCCCAGAACCCAGCCTGGAGCATGATGCCGAGGCGTTGGAGAGGCCCGCCAGAGCCAGAGCGGCGCCTGTGGCCCGGCACACGGAGCCAACGCGGGATAGCATGGGCGACACACCCATGGCGGAGGAGTCCGAGGCGCCGGGAACCGCGGGATGCGCCGGATCAGGTGGAAAGCACGCTGAGTGCCACTGCGAGCACGTGTCCTTCCTCATGGGCAAGTATCCAAAGATGGGGATGGACGCCATCGTGCATCGCCTCGACTGCCTGGACAACGCGAAGGACGGCCTAGAGGAGGACGTCGCCGGGATCCTGGATGACCAGTCGGCCGCGGAGAGAGACATGGCGGAGCTGCGAGCGGAACGGGACCGGTACCGGGAGAATCTGGAGCTGGCCCTGCAGAAGCAGCAGCGAGTGGTGGACAGCCACCTCCACCTAGTGGAGGACATGTCGGGACGCCTGAAAAGGCTAGAGGAGCGACAGCCCCTCACCTCGGGTCCGGAGCTCCCGGCAGAGCCAGCAGCAGCAGAGCTGGTGGAGCAGGCTGGGACCCTCCAGAGCGCCATGGATAAACCCATGGGCGGCCCAGCAGAGGCACCCTACGCGCCTCCACGTGTTGACCCGGGTGCGCTGCCGTTTGTTCCCATGTTCAGCGAATCCACAATGCTCGGGGAACACACGGCACCGGCCGGGTCCATGCGGGAAGGGCACGCAACCAAGGACCCGAGGAGCCTGACGGTACTGATGTCTCATGCCGCTGCCCAGGGACCACCGACCACTACGACTGCCCATGCAGTTTATGCGGAAGAGGAGATCCAGAGCCGGACCATGCAGGGGCGAACCATGGGAAGCGCCGACGGACATGGTCGAGGCCACCAAGGCGGAAACCTGTGGGTGAAGGACCCCAATACGGGGATATGGACAGCCGGTGGAGCAAGTCCTTCCCGCATTCCAGACCCCATGGATTCAGGCCCAACTGGACCGCACTACATGGAGCAGAGGGATGTACGGGGAGTGTACTCACACCCCCCGGCCACAGATGGTATCCGTCTCGGTGGAGTGGTGGCTGCGGACGTCGGAGACGCCATCAGGATTGACGACCTCAGGGGAATCAAAATCCCCTACTACGATGGCAACCCCTCGAACCTGGATGACTTCATCCTGGATTGGGAGGACCTCGCCGAGGAGGTCGTCGGCGAGATGAGGGGAGCGCCAAGGGACAAGTGGGTATGTCGGACATTCCCACACAGGCTGGCGCAGGACCTGAAGGAGGAGCTCAGGGATCAGATCCGTGAGGGAGTGATCCAGACGGAGCAAGCCTGCCGCCAGTGGCTGGAGGACGAAGAGCGAGTGGACGCCCCCAACCAGAAGTTGGAGGATTTGTGGTCCATTCCGCTGCCGCTGGAGCGCGGGGAACTGAGGGTCCGAGAATGGAATCGGTACATCCGCAAGTACCGAAGAAGCCTCAAGCTGGTGGAAGACTGGAATGAGGCCAGCGAGATCCGACACTTGCTGAAGGACGTCCTCCCCGGGCACTGGAAGAGAAGAGTGGAGGATGAGGGGAAGAAGAGAGCAAAGAAGCGTGTGGCTGTACGGATCATGGCATCGGAGGACACCCACGCCGGAATAATGGAGTTCTTCCGGCGAAACCTCGGCGAGCCCAGCCGAATGTTGGGGTTGAAGAACGCCGTCTACGTGGAGGTATTCGGCGACACCATGGGGCAAAGGCTGATGCGCCTCAACAATGTGGAGTGGAGGCGCGGAGAGCCGCTGAGGATGCAGGTCATCTTCGCCCGCATGAGCCTGGACGAGATCGTGAAGTACATCACGGTGGAGTTGAAGCTCAATGCGAAGAACGAGGCCCACGTGCAGGATCGACATGGTCATGGACAACGAGGCCATCGAGAAGACCGCCATCATCGGGAGGTCCAGGAGGACAGGGCCAACTCTGCGGAGGACGGTAGTGGAAGTGGCCAAGACCACTGGACCGCGTCCCGGGAGGATCACGAAGAGGCCCATTTCTCCGCGTTTGTGGCGCACAACGTGAGGGACCATGGGCAGGATCGGTCCAGATGGAGCCGGGTGGGACCCGAGAAGGGCAAAGAGCCTAGGAGGATCGGGAACCCACCGCTCTCATTCCGGGAGTACAGGTCGCAGCACGACGGGTGCTGGGTCTGTTATGGCAAGGGAAACAACCATGCACACGACCACCGTCAGTGCAAGGTGTATGAGGCGGACAAGAAGGCCTACTTCGCCGCCCACCCCGAGATGAAGCCCAAGGAGCAGCGGATTGCCGATTGGAAGGTGAAGGGCGGAGGCGGGGGAAAAGGCCAAGGCGAAGGCCAAGGGAAAGACGGAGGAAGAGGCTATGGTGGTGGACCCAGCCAAGACCGACGTGTGAGGTCGATCGAGGAGGTTGCTGAGGACATGTTGAGGACGTTGGAGGAACTCAAAGCCCAGCAACGTGGTGGACAAAGTCTGAGCGGATCGCAGCAGGGGGGAGCTGCGGCAGGCCATGTCTAGAGCTGCCCCCACGGGAGTGGGACCTCGGAGGTCTCTCCTCCAAAAATCAGTGGAATCTCAGAGAAAGCGAAGGCACATCGGGTGCCAAAGAAGGCTCCAGAAGAGCCAAAACCACTGAGTTTCGCCACTCCCAACCCCTGGAGCGCCCTGCCAACAGAAGCTTATGTGGGCAAGGGACGTGGCAAGAAGGAAGGAGCGACCACGGAGAGCCCCGTGGACGGGCAGGACCAGCCGAAGATCTACACCATCCGTGACCATACCCTCGAAGTCCTGATGCACCCGGATGTGCTAGAGTTGCATGCCGTGAGAGTCGTCCATACACCGCATGGGGACGAGCGGCAGTTGCACTTGAAGGTGCGTGTACGGTGCGGACAGGAGGAGTTGGTGGTGGATGTTTTGGTGGATACGGGTGCGGGGGTGACCCTGGTCCGGAGAGGGTTGTTCAAGGAGGAATCCCTGCAGCCCAGCCGTAGACCGGTACGCCTGAAGGTGGCCAATGGAGAGATTATGGGTGGTGGCACCCATGAGGCCACCATCAGTATGGAATTCTGGGAGCATGAGCGCTTGAACCGCCCTGATTTGGCGAAGAGGAGCACTCTATCCGGGAACTTCTATGTGGCCGACATTACAGATTGGGATATGATCATGGGGTATGACTTCATGGTGGCAAATGCCATTGGAGCCCTTCCCCATCGCGCAACGCTGGTCCGGGAGGATGATGAATGCCTCACATGGCTGTCCACGGAATATGCATGCGGATCATCCCAATGGAATGCTGAGGAAGAGGATCGGATCGTCCGAGCGGTGCAAGCTGTGGGTGCCAAGTCCAGAGGAGACCGCGGAGTTCAGCTCACGGAGTATGCAATGGCGCCACAGGTGTATGACAGGATGATCCAGACGCTGGGAGCCAAAGAGCCCGAGACGGACATCTTCGCTTCCCGGGATGCCCCACTTTTGCGGAAGTGTAGGAGGCATTGGCATCGAGGAGGCTCAGCCAGGCACAGGCATCGGGGTTTGAAGGAGTGGGGGCCCATGTATTGGCATGGCTCCCTGGACAATACCAGACGCACGGTGGAGAAGATGGTCGCGGATAGGGCGAAGGGGATCCTGGTCATAACCGGCATAGGATCCACCCCATGTCCGCTGGAGGGTCTCAAGTCGACGCTGGACTCCATCACCCTGAACGAGATGTCATTCGGGCCAGAGGAGGGGTTGTTCATCGACGCCAAGGGTGTATCAATGCCCTCCCCGGGTCAAGCGTGGGGTACCAAGGCTTTCCTGGTGGATGGGGCGCAGGCCCAGCCCACGGGTGATGAAGCATTCATCCGTAGGGTGGAGGTGGTGCCCATGAAGGTCATGTTTGAGCCCAAGGAGGGGACGGATCAGCCAATTGATGGCATTGACGTCCTGTCCCACGCCGAGATGGACGACGTCGTCAACTACATGCGGATGGGGCTGCACGACCGTGTGGCAGCCAAGAAGAGGCGGGCCATGGTCACATCTCCGCATTGGTGGGATGACAAGATGTTGGTCACCGGCAAGTACGAGACGGATGAGTTCGTGGCGAGGGTCATGGATCACATCGCGGACCAATATGATGGTCCGGTTGGGTCGGAACCGCCGACGTGAGATTTTCCAAAAATGGGGGCCGATAGCGACAATAACCAGCGCGACGCCGCAAATTTCCGAAGATTATCGGTGGGAAGTGCACCCCACGACGATGAAGACGGCATATCCGACGAGGAAAAGTCGGATTCGGACCCGGAAGAGGCCTATACCGCAGTGCGGTTGGTTGTATCAATACCGAAGCAAGCGGCTGGAGAGGCCCAGGAAAACTCGAAGGTCGCCGAGCTGAAGGAGAGGCTGATCAATGCCTATCAGCGGCTATTCAGTGGCGTCACCAACAAGAACCCTCCAGATCGTGGGAGGTTTGGCACAGCGAGGATCAAGCTGAAGCCAAACCCCAAGATCTATCGTCATCGGGAGTACCAACTTCACGGCGATCGGGCCGAGGCCATGAAGAAGTTGTTGGCCGAGTTTATTGAGCGGGGCTGGATCGAACCCTCCAACAGTCAGAGGGCCAGCCCAGCCTTTATCGTGCCCAGGAAGGAGAAGGGCGAGTGGAGGTTGGTGGTGGATTACAGGGGTTTGAACGAGCAAACCGAGCACGACTCGTACTCGCTTCCGCTGATCGACACCATCCTCCAAAAGCAACAGAAAAAGCGGATCTTCACGGTGTTAGACCTGAAACACGGCTATCACCAGATGCCGCTACACCCGGACTCCAGGCCCTGCACGGCGATGTCGACGCCGCTGGGGCCCATGCAGTGGAAAGTGGTGCCTATGGGCGCCAAGAATGGCAACGCCGCTTTCCAGCGCATGATGGAGGACCTACTCGGTCCTGTCCGGGACTGTGCCGACCCCTTTGTGGATGACATCATCATCGGGTCCGGCACGGAGGACATGACTGAGGACGAACTAATCCAAGCGCATGAGAAGGATCTGCGCCGAGTGCTCAGCGAGCTTGACAAGCACAACATGGTGTGCAAGCCCACCAAAGCCTCACTCTTCGGGAGGGAAGTGGAGTTCGCGGGTCACGTGGTTGGTCACGGGCAACGCCGTCCCATGCCTGGGAAGCTGGCGTCTCTGCACCACTGGGAGAAGCCCCAGACCATCAGCGAACTCCGGTCCTTCATGGGGTTCTGCAATTACTCTTCGGGCTATGTCCGGATGTATGCAGAACTGTCGGGGCCGCTGCACAAGATGCTGCAAGTGGGCAAGTTCGATGGCCGGAAGGGGAGCAAGA
This sequence comes from Eutreptiella sp. 'Long Island Sound 2002', assembly GCA_964036045.1. Classification (NCBI taxonomy): domain Eukaryota; phylum Euglenozoa; class Euglenophyceae; order Eutreptiales; family Eutreptiaceae; genus Eutreptiella; species Eutreptiella sp. 'Long Island Sound 2002'. The sequence continues at coordinate 111,428,604 of OZ038382.1, forward strand.
AGACGCTTGCCTGGACCCCTGAGGCCGAAGATGCGTTCAGCCGCCTGAAGGAGCGACTCCTGGGGCAGCTGGGGCTATTCCTGGTGGACCCGGACAAGGGATTCGTGCTAGGGACGGACGCCTCGGACTATGCTGTAGGAGCAGTCCTCGAGCAGATCCGGGACGACGGGTCACACGTATCCGTGGCGTTCTGGAGTCGGATCCTGGCCGAGGGCCAACGTCGAACCTCGACCGCGAGGGAGAAGGAGACGTACGCCATTGTTTGTGCGCTCAGGAAGTGGTCTGGCCACATCGGATGGCAACCGGTGGTGGTTTGTACGGACCATCAGTCCTTGCAGAGCTGGCACAAGGAGCACGTCGACACCCCCTCGGGACCGGCGGCAAGGAGGGCCCGATGGCATGAGACGTTAGCCAAGTTCGACCTCGGCGTTGTATACGTTCCAGGGAAGGACAACACTGTGGCAGATTGCCTCAGTTGATGGGCCTACCCCGCGGGCAAGGCTTGGATGGACATATCCAGCCATGGGGACGCCGAGGGGACCGAGGAGGCCAAGCGCATCATCGAGATGGAGAAGGCCATGGAGCAAGAGGGGGTCCAGTGCTTTGTGGTAATGGCAAACCGTACGGACCTGGCCAAGTTCCGGGGCGCCCGAGTCCAAGCTATTCGAGAGGAAACCCTCGAGCAATGGATGGTGGCCCCTGTAGAGCTAGTCAGGTCGGTGGTCACAGAGGACTGGTTGGATGACTATGCGGCATCTGATCACTGGAGCAAGTACTGGAATGCCGTGAGCGCCCCTTCGGACGACGAATGGCCCGAGGGCTTGACCGAGGATGGGGATAAGCTATTCCTCAAGGACAAGCTATTGGTCCCTGAGAACCAGATGGAGGAGCTCATTGACCACTGGCATAACGCCCAGCTCATGCATCCTGGTCGGGACAAGATGCAGCAGGACCTGGAGTGGCGCTTCCAGTTCCCACCGGGGTACTACGCCCTCCTGGACAAGTACTGCAGCAACTGCGCCGTGTGTCGGGCCACGGAGAGCCCCAACCACTCAACGGCTGGCAACCTGGTGTACACGGCTATACCGGAAGCCCCAATGCGGTCCGTGGCCATGGATGTATTCGCCATGCCGGAGGTCACCGTGGAAGGAGAGACCTATGACTGTGTCATTCTGGCGGTGGATAGGCACAGCGGGTATATCGTGGCGGTCCCGGGCAAGAAGTCCAAGAGTAGGTAGGTAGGTGCACTCGGTCGTGGAGAGGCGCCTCATGGTTCCCCCTGGCGTCGCCCCTGTGACGAACAGGAAGAGGCTCCGCGCGTGAAGAGGGGAGGCGGCTTACTTCCCGCTAGACCTGACTGTTGGCCCCAAACAAAGCGGCCCCGGGCAACGCCGGGATGGCTGATCGCCGCCAGCGTGACATGCTTGTCTCGCCAGGAGGGTGTGCCCCCGTGCTTGCGCACGTCCCCTCCTTTGGGCGGAACCCTAAGGGTTCACCGGACTTCCTGGCGTATCCCGTTCCCAAGGCATGCATGCACGTTCTTGGTACTAGGGTTCCGAGGTGCTTGGGTGTCGCACGCTCCGCCTCGAGTCCCAAAGCAGCGCAGGCCTTAGGATGCAGCCTTACCCCCGGTCTCCGGATCTCGTTTGGCCGGGTCACCTGCATGGCACGGGCTGCCTCAGTGCCCGGGCTGTGGGCACTGGATTTCCTACTGTTGTGCGGCGTTTGTGTTTGGGTCCGGTTGGCGGTTGGGTGTGGGTTTTTTTAACCCCGCCAGTCCTGGCTGGGGTCTTGGGTGGGTGTGTTTGGGCACCGTTTGTGGCGTTGTCCCTCTAGTGTCGGCTGTTTGTGGTGTTCGTGGTTGGGCTTCGGTTTCGGCCTGCTTTTGGGACGTGTGTGGTTTCGTGGGCGCCCCGCTTGCCCCCCGCTGTTTCTGGTTCCGGCGTGCGGTGTTGGCGTGTGTGTTGGGCCCGGGTCTCGGCTGTGCCCAGCCCTTCTTGGCTGGGTTGCCGGGGTGTGTTTTTTGCGCTTTTGTTTTTTCTTTTTTTTTTTTCGGGCTTTGTGGTCCCTGTCCCTCCATCCCCTTTCTTTCGGGCTGGGCTGGTGGCTCTCCTTTTTCTTTATTTTTCCGTTTTGGTGTCCCTTTTCCCCGTGGGCCGCTGTTACTGGCTTGGTGTTGCCGGTTTTGGGTGGGTGGTCCCCCTGTGCCTCTGTGGGGGTCCTGTCTTCGGTGCCTTCTGGGGGGGGTTTTGGCCGCCTGTGGTGGTGTTGGCGGGCGGTTTGGCGGCTGTGGGCTGTTTTCGGGCCTTTTCCCCCTCCCCCCTCCTTTTTTTTTTGCGGGGGGGGGGCTTGCCTGTTCCTCCCTCTGCCTTCCCTGGGCTGGCGCACGCACTGGCCTGCATTCAGTGTTGTCTTCCGGGCTGCTGTCTTCAGTTGCGTTCTGTGTGGCCGTGTTCCGGCCCCATGGGTCGGGTGGGCTATGTACACGGTGGGCTCGGCGCCCCTTCTTGCCGGGTTTGGTCCTGGCTCTGCCGGCTGGGCGGCTGCGCCAGGCGGGTGCTTGTGGTTTTGGGTTAGGGGGCTGGGGTTGTTCGTGTCCTTTCCCCTCTGCTGTGCCGGCTGTAATCTTCTGGGTGGTCCGCCACCGTTGTCGCCTGGCGCGCTGTGGCCCCGTGTGTGGCCTGCGGTGCTGGTGTGTGGCGTGCTGGCGCGGCGCCTTCCAGGGTGTGCGGTGGCTGGCTTCGGTTAGTCCCTCAGGTTAGGGTCAGTTGTGTCGTGCTGTGCCGCTCTGTGCCGCGTCGCGTCGCGTCGTGCTGTGGAGCGTTGCACTGTGGCGCGCTGTGGTGCGGTGTGCCGTGGTCTCGCGTGGTGCCGCGGTGGGACAGTGGAGGCCAGCCTGGCCTGTGTCGTGGTGCGGAGTGCGGGCCGGAGTGTGGCTGGCTGGTGGTTGGGGGGTGCGGTTAGGTGTGGGTGGCTCGCTGGGTCCGTGCTGGGGGGGTTTGGGCGTGCCGCTCGGGCTGGTGGGTCGGGTAGGTCTTCGGGAAATTCCGCTGAATGATCACGCTGTCCTTGGGGCGTGCACACTGACTCTCACCCATGGACTCAATCTTCACCGGGCCTCGCAGACAGGCAGGCGTATTCGGGGTGTAGGAAAGACGTTCCTTCTCCAAGGCAGACAAACAGAAATCAGGAGTCGGACGGTGGAGGTGGCTTCTGAACGCCGTTTGAGTGGCGAAAGGCTTGCACTGCAGCTCGGCTGCGCTGACAGGGACATGAGGGTCCGGGTCGGTGCCGCTGGCAGGCATGAGCTCATACTTCAGGGTCAGGGGGATGTCCATATCTCCGGTGCTGAACTGCAGGGGTCCGGGGCACCGGTAGTAATCTTGGCACTTCCAGTCTTCACGGCGCTCGGAGAAGGCCTTGAAGGGGGCACTGTCCAGCAGCACCAAGGCCTTCGCGATCGCAGCCTTCCACTTCCCCTTGCGGCGCTCGAAATTCATCATGGACGGGATCGGCGTGCCGCCGCAGTGCCATTCCTCCACTGGACGCAACAGGTTGGTGACGGACGCCATCACGGACGTGAGACCAGCTGAAATCAAGCCCCCGACCGTCAATCCAAGTGCATAGCATTACTCTGCGTCGAACCGCGACGGTGACGCAGCCCGGCCCTCATAGCCAAAAGCGTGGTCGCGTGACGGTCCGTGGGGTTGCCCTCCCTGGGGGCCTGTGCCTTGGTCCCGTGTCCTCTGGGGGTTTCGGTCCCTAGTCGTGGGTGCCGCGGCCGTGGCTTCGTCCTCTTCCGGTGCCTGTGAGGTGGCCTTTGTGGTGGCCGGGGTCGTCGCCTGGCGGTGAGGGCGTGGTGGTGCGCCGTGCGGCGGTGTTCCCTGCGGCTTCCTCTGTGGGTGTGGCCCGTTCTCCCCGTGTAGGTGTACCCTCCATTCTCCGTGTGGTTTCCGGTGGCCGGTGGGCGTGCGCTGGTGTGATCCGCATGGCGTCCGATGTTTGCTTCGGTGGTGTGTGTTGGGGTGTTTGGTGGGGCTGGGGCGGCGCTGGTCCCCCCGTCGTGGTGTGCCCTTCCTGGGTGTGGGTCGTGGTGCCTGCCGTGGTGCCCTTTTCCTCCGTGTCTTGGTCACCGCTCCCGCCCCTTCCTGGCTCTTGGGTGGTTTCCTGCCCCCATGTGGTGTCGCGTCCGGCGTCCTGTCCCTGCGAGTGCCTGCCCTCACTTTGGGCGCTTCCGTGCCCTCTTGCCTGAGTGCTCCTTGGTGCCCCTTGCTCTTCCCTTGCCCTTGTCCTGCCCCTTCCTGGTGTGGTGGTGGCGGGATGGGCGGGGTGGGGAGGGGGCCCAGGCCGTGGCGTTCTGGAGTCGGATCCTGGCCGAGGGCCAACGTCGAACCTCGACCGCGAGGGAGAAGGAGACATACGCCATTGTTTGTGCGCTCAGGAAGTGGTCTGGCCACATCGGATGGCAACCGGTGGTGGTTTGTACGGACCATCAGTCCTTGCAGAGCTGGCACAAGGAGCACGTCGACACCTTCTCGGGACCGGCGGCAAGGAGGGCCCGATGGCATGAGACGTTAGCCAAGTTCGACCTCAGCGTTGTATACGTTCCGGGGAAGGACAACACTGTGGCAGATTGCCTCAGTTGATGGGCCTACCCCGCGGGCAAGGCTTGGATGGACATATCCAGCCATGGGGACGCCGAGGAGACCGAGGAGGCCAAGCGCATCATCGAGATGGAGAAGGCCATGGAGCAAGAGGGGGTCCAGTGCTTTGTGGTAATGGCAAACCGTACGGACGTGGCCAAGTTCCGGGGCGCCCGAGTCCAAGCTATTCGAGAGGAAACCCCCGAGCAATGGATGGTGGCCCCTGTAGAGCTAGTCAGGTCGGTGGTCACAGAGGACTGGTTGGATGACTATGCGGCATCCGATCACTGGAGCAAGTACTGGAATGCCGTGAGCGCCCCGTCGGACGACGAATGGCCCGAGGGCTTGACCGAGGATGGGGATAAGCTATTCCTCAAGGACAAGCTATTGGTCCCTGAGAACCAGATGGAGGAGCTCATTGACCACTGGCATAAAGCCCAGCTCATGCATCCTGGTCGGGACAAGATGCAGCAGGACCTGGAGTGGCGCTTCCAGTTCCCACCGGGGTACTACGCCCTCCTGGACAAGTACTGCAGCAACTGCGCCGTGTGTCGGGCCACGGAGAGCCCCAACCACTCCACGGCTGGCAACCTGGTGTACACGGCTATACCGGAAGCCCCAATGCGGTCCGTGGCCATGGATGTATTCGCCATGCCGGAGGTCACCGTGGAAGGAGAGACCTATGACTGTGTCATTCTGGCGGTGGATAGGCACAGCGGGTATATCGTGGCGGTCCCGGGCAAGAAGTCCAAGAAGAAGGACAAGAAGGACGAGCATGGAGTGGGTCTGCAGGCCAAGACCGTCGCCAGCGCCATGATCAGGCATTGGCTGACGATTTTTGATGTCCGAGCTGTCATCTGCAGCGATCGGGGCAGTCAATTTGTGGGTACGTGGTTCAAGACGATGTGCAAGCACATGGGGATTCGGCACGCCAAGACCGTGGCGTACCACAGCCCGTCAAGTGGCCGGGCTGAGGTGGCCGCGCGGCAGATGTTCGAAACGTTCCGCCAGCTGCACATCGACGAATCGGGCCGGAATTGGTACAGTTTGCTGTGGAGAGTACTCCAGGCGTACCATGACCTTCCGGGACCCACTTGACTGTCGCCCCATCGTATCCTGTTCCTGCGGGATCGAGTGTCACGCACTCCCCCGTGGTTGAACCATGGCAAAGTGGCCCGGGATGCGAATGTTATGATGGCTGAGGCGGACGACACGGCGGCCAAGGTGTGCAGGGCACTTCAGGACGTGCATGAGAAGAGGGCCAAGTACATCAAGCAGGGAAAGGTCCAGAAAAATGCTCTCCAAGACACCGTGTGGGTGGAGCGGCACCACAGAGATGTCCTGTCCAGGCATCGGCAGGCGTCTTGGTATGTGCCGGGGGTAATCGTGCAGAAGGTCGGGCAGGATGTGTATGCGGTTCGTGTGGGGGATAACAAGATCCTGGACCGCGACCATACCCAGCTTCGTCCCCGAGCACAAGACCCCAGCGGACGTCCCGTCACCTTCGAGTTCACAGCCGGCGATGTGGACTCGGACGACGAGGCTGAGGACGACGACTTCACCGCCGAGAGGATCCTGGCGGACAAGCCGGACCCGGGGACGCCTGGGGGGAGGCTTTATAAAGTCCGTTGGAAGGGATTCGCTGCATCCAGGGATTCGTGGGAGCCTCCGAACAGCTTTGTGCCGAGGTACACCACGGTCTGGATGGATTATCTGAAGAAAAAGAACATTTCTTTGGATGTCAAGGACGTGTTGGTCCATTTGGTGGCTGCAGTAGCACCCTAATGGATACCCCTTGGCATTCTTGTTTGTTTTTGTGCTTGGGAGATGGGTGAGGGCGTTCCTCCGGGGACCTTTGGGCTTTCATTGGCAATATACCCCCTTCACTCGATCTCCACATATATATTTCACTGTGGTATACTTATTTAGGTCGACCGACGACGTTTCTCTATCTTTGATCCCCTAGGTCCATGTTGTAGATCAAGAGGAGACCGGATATGGCGTAGGGCACCGATTTTCAGTGCCCTCACCCCTCCCTTGGGGCATGGGGGACGCCTACGACGTGTGTGGGGCCTCCATGTGTCCTTGGGACATGGGTGGGGGGTTTTGGAGCCCATTGGGGTCCTCCCGTCCTCTCTTCAATGACTTCCGAGCAGATATAACGCTCTGAGAAGGGGGGTGAAGCCGGTTCGGACCCCCGTGGCCATCTTTGGGTCACTTGGGGTGTGTATCTATGTGCCGGCAAGCCGCCATTGGCTGATATCATACTGTCCCATCCACCTGACCTAACCCGGTGTGATAGTGTGATAGGTTTGGCCATTCCGGCTATGAGCGGCCACATGCAGAACCGAGGCGCCGCCAGCGGAGATTTATATATCAGAACATCAGGAATCAACAGGGTTTTTTTATCATAATGTTTCCGTAATTTTTCAGCCTTTCGTTCTGATTGTCAATGTATCGGTGACTGTCAGTTGGCTCGCGATTTTGCGGTAACTGATTGGTTAACTGTTATTTGCAGATATTTTGTCGGAAACCCCGATGAAGGGTCAGATTTCATCAGTCAAGGGCTCGTTGATTTCACAATCTTCATATTATACACTCGCAAAATTAATCCGATTTTTTCAGACTTTCAGAATCGGATTTTCGACTTCGACATCGCCGCACTCGATATGATGAATCTTGAGTGGTCATACATTTTTCCCCGATCACGAATCAACCTTCTTCTTGTTGTGCCCTTCATTTTGCTTGGAGTTATAGTCGAAACAAAAAGTGATTCCTGAGACCACTTTGAAGAATCATATCTCCGGCTCACGGCGAGGAATATCAATATCGAGAATTGGGTTGGAATCGCCTCGGTCTCAACTTAATTTATAAAGCATCAAACGCCTTTGGTGTGTACACATGCCCGGGATAGCAAGGGATAATGGTCAAGAGGGTACAAAGTGATATATGACTCTTGGACCGTGCAACCGAATATTTTATTGCAACTTTCGAGTGTACCGCATGAGTGTTGGGGTTGCATAGCAGCTTTCAGTGGGTTCCTACGTATTTTTAACGTGAAGTTATGTCCATGGAGGGGCATGGCATATCATGGTGGGAGCCACTTTTTGAGGGTATGTGTTATATGCATGGTATGTGCTTCGATATGCTCACGCCCATGTTATATATCTCCGTTTGTAGGAAGATATATGGAGTCATACGTGGCAAGGGCTTTGCCCATGTCCCAATGGTGAACTCCATAGCGCTAGACTAAGTCTACCGCTCATATAGTGCATGTGGGAGGGCTTACGCAGCGACCCACAAGCGCCATTATCAATTTTCCCATTTTCGTGGTGCGTGTTGGGAGGAGGTTTAAAGGTGTCCCTTTGCGTTCATGTGGTGATCCAAGTGGGGGATTTGTTTGCAAATGGTCCGAAGCAATTGTGTTTTGAATCATATGTTGATACCATGGGTCAGCGAAGTTATATACTATTGTAATTATCTTGAATTTGGCATTATTTGCATGTTTTTGACCTCATTTTATGCTCATTTTTGTGTTTTAGGTGCTCAACTGGTCGGCTAGCAGTAAAGTGCCTAGAGATTCGTGAACTATGATATGTTGCTTCTATGTTGGCATATGCTTCGGTGTTGCACTTCACCATATGCCGGATCACATGGTCACTTTGGCTTGGCACACGAGGCCTCACAAAATTAGGGCTCAAATTAATGAGTTGACTTGTGAAGCATGTCATGTACATAACCGGAGGGGTTTCGGAGCCAATGATGAAATATTCTTGGGCATGGACCTTTGGTTTATATCACCCTTGTATATTACTTTCCGGTTTGACACATGCATGGAGCATTGGGATATTTGCCATATGCATTTTTGAGTATATAATTGAATTTTGGGCACTACGGTGTGATTTGCCTGATTTTGCTAGGTTATGAGGTCATCTTCATGGGGCAGCTCTCCAAGCCCAATCAACTCCAAGCCCAACCAAGTTTATGTCAGGGTAGGGCATGGTCCTGAGTGCCACTCTAGGCCATGACACGCCACCTCCCCAATTGGGCTAGGATTTAGAGGCTTGGGAGTGAACACATTTTTGGGGTTTGTGTAGTGACCTTTGACACATGGCATTTAGCCACCTTATTTGACTGGGTTCAGGGCATCATGTTGGTGAGTCAGGGGAAGGTCTTGAGTCCAGGTCAATGAGGGTTCTATGGCTGAGTCTGTGTATGTTTACCTCTTTCCCCAACTTTGCTTTATTTGTGTTCATATGCCAATTCCAGGGCTTTCCTCTTTGGTGCAATTCTGCCACAATCCCGCCACCGTGAGACAACCGGGGTGTCGAACAGAAGCCCGCAGTGTGGATTGGGTTATTGCTGTATTTGTGGGATCTGGTTGCTGTTCATGGTTGAAGGAGGATTGTATTTTCTATATTTTTGGATTTTGGACCCTGGATTTTGGTAAATGCAATCGCTGATCAGGAGCAAGTCAGCAGGGGTGACAGGCGGAAGGGGCACAGCAGGGGCCGGTCCTGGTAGGGACCTTCTTTAGTTTGAACCTCACTAGTCAGGATATGCCCCTTCATGACTCTCAAAAGAACAAGAACAACCATAGTGTCAAATGGGTACCCGAGGTTTTCTTCTTTCGAAGGGGCTCCCCTCGGCACTCCTACCAATGTCTGCGCCCGTACAGCGCCCCCTTTCCTCCTTTATCGCCCTTGCCGCCACCAGCCTTATCACCACCACCATCCCTACCGCCACCGCCACCCTTATCGCCACCACCACCCTTACGTTTACCAGCTTTAGACTTACCCGAAACGGTCCAATGGGTGTCATTGCACGGAGAACTGGGCTTACACGTCCAAAGGGTGCTCTTGGTGACACCCCAATCAATATGGTAGTCCATATCCGTTTGTTTACGTTGTTTCCAATGTTTGGAACACGGAACCCAAAGAAAAGGTGGCAGTTTAGACCCGGGGTCGGCGGTTCTTTCGCCGGGGGTTTAGGGTGACCCACGGCGTTGACGGAGGCGTCAGCACCATCATCCTTAAGCTGACCCCTCGTCACAAAACTGACTTTATTGATCGCGCTGCCGCTTCCGCAGCTTCTGCAGCTTCTGCCTGCCGCTTCCGCAGCTTCCGCAGATTTTACGTCAGCTTTTTAATAAGTTCAATAAGTTACTTAGTTTAATAGCTAATACTGTTAGATCCCTAATTACTAAAACCGTCCAAATGGAAAATGATAAGGTGCCGCAGCTGCCGTCTAGAGGGTTGGGTACTAGTGCTGCCCGAAAAGTGAAAACTGCATTGAGAATGGTATGGGTAAACAAGTGAACTTTGTTTCCTTGCCTACATGTGCCTTTGTGTCGTGTATTCAACCAAACTACGTGATTTTTGCACAAAAATCACTTATGCTTGGTTTTTGTAAGTGAAATCAGCTTCCGTCTAGAGGTTTGGGTACTACAGTGCTCCCCGAAAGGTCAAAAACACATTGAGAATGGTATGGGTAAAAAATGATTGCAATTCAACTTCGTTTCCTTGCTTAGATGTGCCTTGGTGTCGTGCATTCAACCAAACTACGTGGACTTTTGCGTAAAAATCACTTATGCTTGGTTTTTGTAAGTGAAATCAGCTTCTGTCTAGAGGTTTAGGTACTAGAGTGCTCCCCGAAAGGTCAAAAACGCATTGAGAATGGCATGGGTAAATAATGATTGTAATTCAACTTCGTTTCCTTGCTTAGATGTGCCTTGGTGTTGTGCATTCAACCAAACTACATGGATTTTTGCGCAAAAATCACTTGTGTTTGTTTTTTGTAAGTGAAATCAGCTTCCGTCTAGAGGTTTGGGTACTAGAGTGCTCCCCAAAAGGTCAGAAACACACTGCGAATGGTATGGGTAAATAACGATTGCAATTCAACGTCGTTCCCTTGCTTAGATGTGCCTTGGTGTCGTGCATTCAACCAAACTACGTGGATTTTCGCGCAAAAATCACTTATGCTTGGTTTTTGTAAGTGAAATCAGCTTTCGTCTAGAGGTTTGGGTACCAGGGTGCTCCCCGAAAGGTCACAAACGCATTGAGAATGGTATGGGTAAATAATGATTGCAATTGAACTTTGTTTCCTTGCTTAGATGTCCCTTGGTGTTGTGCATTCAACCAAACTACGTGATTTTTGCGCAAAAATCACTTGTCTTTGGTTTTCGTAAGTGAAATCAGCTTCTGTCTAGAGGTTTGGGTACTAGAGTGCTCCTCGAAAGGTCAAAAACGCATCCAGAATGGTATGCGTAAATAATGATTGCAATTCAACATCGTTTCCTTGCTTAGATGTGCCTTTGTGTCGTGCATTCAACCAAACTACGTGGGTTCGGCGGTGTTAGGGTCCGCTGTAGCATTCACAATAACTGCATTCACCGCGGTTTTATTGTGAGAAGGGCGATGGGTGTAGGTCACCGTCGTCTTGTGTCCTCTTTTCAGGCGACCGAGAGCTTCCCCCTCCAAGACGTCTGTATTGGCCACGGGATTCCCACTACGAGACGTGGAGGCGCCACACCTGTCATGTGGAGGTCGGGGTCAGCGCCCGGCAGGTGTTACAACACGCTGGCACCAGGATCCGGGCAGACTACGCGGCGCGCGGCAGTATCAGCCGGCGTGCACACGAGCGGGGTCGAACGACAGCATAATGGCGCCAAAGCAGGGCAGACCTCCCTGGAAGGCGGCATGCCCGCTACACGGAGACCAAAGAGGGTGCGGCAGAGGTGCCGTAGGGCGCATGAGTCTTAGCCCACGCAAACTGCACCCTGTTTTTCACCTCAAGGGCGGCATTTATGTGCAACAAAAAGACGCGCACTTTCCGCGTGTTTCCACCTGAAAACTGAGAATTAAAAAACGGAGGAATCTCAAATATATTTTTTTAGGCTATCAGCAGAATGCAAGTAGTCAGAGGTATTGAAAAAACGTTTTTTTTGTCATCTTGAGTGCCTGAGGCCTCGCGCCCTCAACTATGCAGAATGTGTATTTCCCAATGGTCCTGGATAAACAGTATTCCATGCCAAATGAGGCTCTGATGTCTTAATGGGTGCCTCATGGCGTACCGTTCGGGTCATGTCAGCAGCAAGAGTGGTCAATCAATGGACGTTTTGTACACACCATGCACTATGTAAGGTGTAATAGATCTAAATAGGCGGTTGCCCTCAGTCCTTGCTAAACACACGACTTTCAGTTAGTTTACCTACAGATGAGGTGCCCAGCCTCCCATCTTTTGGGGCTGTACAACAGTATGTCAGAAGCACTAGGTAACAGGACGTATGAAGCAAGTGCTCTAGAGGAGGATAGTCTAATCGCTACTCTTGAGCTCACTGTTTTCACAGGATTCCAAAAGGGAGGAATCTCAAAGAGCCTTTTGGAGGCTATCGGCAGAATGCAAGTAGTCACGGGTAGTCAAAAACCCATGCTTCCAGCATGTTGAGTGCGCGAGCCCTCGCACACTGTGTGTTCCGCTGTGCAAGTCTCTAACCCATATTGAATCTTGCAGTTTTGCATTTGCTCCATCCTTGCTTCATGCCACTTCCGATGTCAAAAAGTAATCTCAAAAAAGCCTCAAAATCTCACTCCAGCTGGCTGAGTGCGCGAGGCCTCGAGCACTCAGCCTCCCATAATAAGAATTTTTTCATGTGGACATGTACAGGATGTGTGAACAGCGCCCATCTTTAATAGTTTTCCAGACGATCCAAAAATTGGTATTCTTCAGATTAGCCAACAAAACTTTTTTCAGGAAAAATGACCGGTAAACCCTCTGATTTTGGACTAAAGAATGGTTATTTGACCCCCCTAAAAACAGCAAAAAATGGGCAAACCTGATGAAAAATGCATTTTTGGGAGGGTCTGAAAAACAGTGTTTTCCAGATGGCAAAAAAAAACTATTTTTTTCGGTAACAAAATCTAGGTGCTTAGGTGAAAAAAGCGGGTGCAGTTTACGTGGGCTAAGTGAGTGGTCAGCGCTCTGAGAGCGCGGCCAATACTGGCCAGCGATGAGCCACACAGGAAGCTCCGTGGCCCACGGCGTGCCGCACAAAGCTCACCCACATTGGTGGGCCAGAGCGAGAGGCCTTCGGGTACGACCCGACTCCAGGGGAAAGGGTAGGGACATCGGGTTAGGGCATGGGTGAAATCCACGAGTGGAATACTCGGGTGGATGTGCAGCAAAGGCAATGATAGCGGACAGTAATGTTCAGACAGAAGGGGCCAAGCGACGCCCCTCCGAGTGACGGCGTGCTGGGACGCGGTGAGGTGGTGAGTAGAGGAGAGAAGACGAGGCAGAGGGCGAGGGCTCACGGCGGCAGGGCAGGGGTAGCGCGGAGGTGAGCAGTGGACACACGCAGGGCGCGCGTGAGCAGCAACGAGCACGACAAGAGACGCAAACAAGGGAAAATGCAGGCGAACCCGAGGGTCAGGGCCGCGCGAGGAGAGGGGGACGTAGGGGGCCAAGAGCGGCACATAGGTGCACCACATCGCGCTCAGAATGACGCCATGCCTATGACCCGCATTGAGCCATACCGGCCGCCCCGCCCCACAGTCAGGGAACTGATGGAGGGGAGGTCGGAGGGGGCGGACGACGGGGGAATCCCCCTAAAGAGGTACCTTGGGAGGCCGCTCAAGCTGGCCTACAGGACAGAGGACAGGGTGGAGCCTGAGAGGCGCGTGAGGGGGCGCGAGATTCAGCTGGTGCGGGGAGGAGCAACGGAGAGCACACATAGCAGGAGAGCAGCAGTAAGAGGGCGGGCGAGAGACAGGCGACGGGGGAAAGGCGGGGTGGGGGAGAGGAGAGAGGGAAGAGAGGAGAGTGACACGAGGGAGGGGCAACCAACTGGCTTGGCCGGGGACCGCCAAGGGCATGTCCCGCGTGGGCGAGAGGACCGGAGACGAACACCGAGGGGAGCCGTGACCCGATGACCAGTGCAGTGATGATGTGCGTGCATGCAGGGAGGAGGGTAAAAAAGAAACACAGCAGGGAGAGGAATCCGCATGACAGGATGCACAGAGGGAAAGGGGGGGGGAAGCGGCCCATGGGTTAAAAAAGGACAAACACCAAAGAGAAAGAACCACAATTCACCGCCGGAGGGCGCACAGCACAGAGCAAAGAGGCAGCGGGAGAACGTGTAGGAGCAATCGGTGCACGGGACAAGAAAAGGAGCCGCAGGCAAGTGACACAGGGTAGCAAGCAGCAGGGTGGAGAAAACACAAAAGATGCAGGCGGCCCGGTAGGGTATAGGCACAGGTAACGGGATGGGAAAGGGGGGCGAGGCCAGTAGAAAGGGCCCCCACCAGGTCCAGTAGGAATCAAACCACCCAAACACAAGGGGGCGGGATAGGAGCAACCCGTGCAAGGCGCACCAAACGGTCCCCGGATGGAAAAGGATCCTGTGGGATCGCCCCATTCGGTTTCTGGCGGCCGGTGGGGTATACACACGGGATGAGGGATGGGAAAAGGGGACGGGACCAGGCAGAGAGTGTGGCAAGGGCCGCACAGTAGCCCCAGGAGAACGGGGAAACACGGAACGCGGGGAATGGGCCGTGCTGGGTGACGGGATGTGGCAAAGGGGAACGGGACATTGCGGGGTTGCGAACTAGGGAACGAAGGGGGACAGATAGCGCCGAGCAACAGCCCTGTGGAATTGGGAAACCAGTCGTCAGCAAGTGGTGAACCATGGGCCAACCATGCATGGGGAGCCTGACCACGGGAAGGCAGGAAAATGCCCTGAACTTCTGGACGGCCGTGAGGTGTCCACAGGGGTGAGGGTGGACTATGAGGCCCCCGGGTCAATGGCCTGAGTACACTTAGGTTCACGTGTGAGCGGGACCTGGGAGAACGTGGAAAGGGTCGCCCCCTAGCCCCCAGCCGCGGATGAACGACCACCAAGTGCATCCGGGAGCCAAGTGGGTACTCCAGCTGGTGAGAGATGGGGAGTGGTGGAATGTGGTTGAGAGTAAAGCTGCGCTGTCGGCGACGACTTTCCACAGGAAACCCGCCTGCAGGCACCCAAAATAATGTGCTAGGGGGGGAAGGTCGGAGGATCGTTCGACGAGTGACCAGAGGGAGCTGAGACCCTGAGGGAAGCAACTGAAGGAAACCTACCGCCGGTCATGCCCCAAGGGAACCCGGTTGAAGCTCCCAGCCGTGAGGCAAGACAGGGGTTGCCAGGCGAAGTGATGGTGGAGAGCTCTCCTTCCCGCCAGAGGCGGCCACCATGTAAAACAAACAAGGGGATGTCAGATGAGGCTGCGGATGCGGCTGCCCTTATTTACTTACTTACTTACTTACTGGGCCAGGGCGTAGATATCCTCATGCTGCAAAGGAGGCCTCCATTATTCCACTTTAATTGTAAAGCCGCGTGTGTGAGGTGTGTTGTTGAGTTGCAAGATCCATTCCTGTCGATATGGGTCTTTGCAATCAACTATCACCCCTGGCCCTGAATAGGAACAATCTCAGGAACCGTAGTACAACATTGAGCGCTATATTTCCTGAGTTCCTTTTCGAATGGGGCGCGACCCGGCGAAGGGTCAAGGCCACTAAAATCCACCACATAACTGCCCTGACCATTCTTGGCCTCCATTTTAACCACCCATTCTTTGATCCGCAGAAGCTTGCTTAGGAGCTGCTCCCCAATCACGTGGGGGCGAGTCTCGTTACTCAAAGGCAACAACCATTGCCAACGAGCATAGAAATCCTCCAAGTCGATGAGGTTCACCTAGCCTCTAACCAGGCTGGGGGTGAGGGCTTGCCATCTTTCATCGGCGCTTGAGGGATCATACTAGTGGAAGCGTTGTTCCCAAAAAACCCACAATTCTTTGAGGGTCGGGGCCGTTTGTGTGTGTTGAGTGGCCTCGGCGACTCGGGTGTCGATGATCCCTTTTAGCCACGGGGGCAAGGTACTCAAAATCATGCGTGCCTCGATGGCTCTTCGGTATGTGGGATCAGACCCCCCCAACCATCGTTGAAGCTTCTCGGTCCACTCGTCGTAGTTCTGTAATTGCCCATTAAAATGCGGTTTAGGCATATCACTCTCCTCCACCGCTTTGGTGTAACTACTTTGCACCATAGGCATTTGGTATGGGTGGCAAGCGGGGGGGGGGCATGGTTGGGGCTGCACCTCCACTTGCACTCGGTGCAACCTTCACTGGAGAAACTGTACACGTGTCCGTACGAAGGGATGGCGTGTAGGAAGGTGACCCGGGGGATGTGAAAACATTTTTTGTAAGGGGGTTCATGTTCCCCAACGAAGAGGAGTTCTCCTCCGCGCCGGTCCACGGGGCCGTAGGCTCCGAGGGGTATTCTTCGCCCTGAGGCGCCGCCCTCCACTCGGGATAGCATGTTCCTTCTGCCTTTCGGCGGTTCCCCTCCACGGAGTAGGTTCCTGGTGATGGGGGTGTTCGTGGTGTCCCTCCCCCCCCTCGGCCACCCCGAATCCGGAAAAGCGTTTGGATGGTAGATGCAATCTTGGAATGGGTGGACGGAGAAAGGAAGAACACAACCACCACCGGATGAACCGGATGGCGCGCCCATGGGCGCCGTAGGCGCAGCCGGCTCAGGATTAGGAACGGGTGGAGGCGCTGATGGCGGGGGCGGGATCACCGCATCGGGTTCTGCAAGCTTGGTATACCAGTTGTCCCACGCATCGATCCTAGATGCAACGGCGGCATAACGCGTAGCGAGCGTTTCCACTGCACTAAAGCATTTGGCCGTGTTGCTGTTGGACATTTTAAGATGATCCGACACACTGGCTGCCACCGCATTAGAATCCTGTTGGTAGCCCTGAACCACAGCGTCAAACTTAGCCAACTTAGACAAGATTTGGGTCATCCGGTCCCCGTAGGACTGACTGATGCCAGCGGTAGAGGCTACTGCCTGAGAAAGCTCCTGCTGAAGCCGGTTCGGACCCCCGTGGCCATCTTGGGGTCACTTGGGGTGTGTATCTATGTGCCGGCAAGCCGCCATTGGCTGATATCATACTCTCCCATCCACCTGATCTAACCCGATGTGATAGTGTGATAAATTTAATTATTCTGGCTATGAGCGGCCATATTCAGAACCGAGGCGCCGCCAGCGGAGATTTATATATCAGAATATCAGGAATCAACAGGGTTTTATTATCATGATGTTTCCGTAATTTTTCAGCCTTTCGTTCTGATGGTCAATGTATCGGCGACCGTCAGTTGGCTCGCGATTTTGCGTTAACCGATTGGTTAACTGTTATTTTCAGATATTTTGGCGGATACTCCGTTGAAGGGTCAGATCTCATCAGCAAAGGGTTCGTTGCTTCCGCAATTTTCTAAATAAGCACTCGAAATTTTAATCTGAATTTTTCGCGATGTCGAAATCGGATTTTCGACATCGACATCGCCGCACTTGATTTTGACTTCTTCGAGTGGTCATACTCTCTCCCCTATGCCCGAATCAGGTTTCCCTTATACTTGCCACCCATTTGACTTGGAGATATAAGGGAAACAAAGTGAATCGTGGGACCACTTTGAAGGACCATATCTACGCGCGAGTGTGAGGAAAGAGAATAAGGAAGGTTGGGTTGCAAACGCCTTGGTCTCAACTTAATTTAGGGAGCATCAAACGCCTTTGGTGTGTACACATGCCCGATATAGCAAGGGATAATGGTCAAGAGGGTATAAAGTGATATATAACTCTTGGACCGTGCAACCGAACATTTTATTGTGACTTTCGAGTGTACCGCATGAGTGAGGGGGTTGCATAACAACCTTCCTTGGGTTCCTACGCATTTTTAACGTGAAGTTATGTCCATGGAGGGACACGGCATATCATGGTGGGAGCCACTTTTGAGGGTATGTTTTATATGCATGGTATATGTCTTGATATGCTCACACCCATGTTATATATCTTCGTGTGGCCGAAGAGATGGGGAGCCATACGTGACAAGGGTTTTGCCCATGTCCCAATTGTGGAATTCAAAGCGCTAGACTAAGTCTACCGCATATGTATTGCTCATGGTATGTTAGGCAAAGAGATCCATGAGTGCACTCCCATTTTCATGGGGCATGTAGATACGAGTGGCGAAGGTATCTACATGCGCCCGATTGGGGATCCAAGTGGGGGAATTGTTTCTAATTGGTTCCAATCATTTGTGTATTGAACCATGAGCGAATATCATGGGTGAGCATAGAGATATACTATCATGACAACTTTGTATTTGGTCATATTTTCATGTTTTTGACCTCAGTTTTTGCTCATTTTTGCATTTTGTGTACTTACCTGGTCGGCAATCAGCAAGAAGCCTATGGAGAGTAGAACCATGGTATGTTGTTCATATGTTGGCGGATGCTTTGGGGTTGAACACCACCATATGCCGGATCGCGTACTCCATTTGGCTTGGCGCACGAAGGATTACAAGAATTGGTCTCAAGATCATGGGCTGACTTGGGCAGTGTGTGGCGCCCATATCCGAAGGGGTTTCGAGGGCAAAGTGGGGATGTACATGGGCATTGATCTTTGGTCTATATCCTCCATGAATATTAGACTTCGAATCCATGCATGCTTTGAGCCTTCGGATATGTGGTAACTTCAATTTTGAGCATATATGTGATATATGGCCAATATGGTGTGAATTGGCAGTTTTTTGGCATGTTATGAGTTCAAACTCATAGGTCATTTCTCTAAGCCCATTCGACCCCAAGTCCAACCAAGGTTATGTCAGGGTAGGGCATGGTCCTGAGTGCCACTCTAGGCCATGAAACGCCACCTCCCCCTTTGGGCTAGGATTTAGAGGTTTGGGAGTGAACACACTTTTGGGGTTTATGTAGTGACTTTTGATACATGGCATTTAACCATCTTATTGGACTGGGTTCAGGGCATAATGTTGGTGAGTCAAGGGAAGGTCTTGAGTCCAGGGAATGAGGGGTCTATGGCGGTGATTGTGTAAGTTTCCATCTTTCCCCAACTTTGTTTTATTTGTGTTCATATGCCAATTTCAGGGCTTTCTTTCTTGGTGCAAATCCTGTACATGCCCGTCACCGTGAGACGACCGGTGTGCTGAACGGAAGCCCGCAGCCTGATTTGGATTGTGAATTGGGTTATTGCTGTATTTGTGGGATCTGGTTGCTATTCAGGGTTGAAGGAGGATTTTATTTTCTATTTTTTTGGATTTGGAACCTTGGATTTTGAGCAATGCAATCGTTGATCAGGAGCAAATCGGCAGGGGTTACAGGCGGAAGGGGCACAGCGGGGGCCGGTCCTGGTAGGGACCTTCTTTATGGTAGCAGAGGCTTACCTGCTGCCCCTACCAACCGCCGACCCAGGGACTTGGGCCCTTATGAGCCCTGCCCAAGTACGCCCCGGGTGCGTATTGTGGACTCGGTGGAGACCACGCCGGAGATTTGATCCATGGAAGAACCGAGACGTTCAAGAGCATGGCGAACTCCGGAAGTCGAAGCCCGAAGAGAAGTACGACATTCGGGAAGAGGAGGACGTGACATGGAGGACCTGGTCTCCATGTGTGAGCGTCGCTGCCGAAAGGTATGCAACCTCCGCTCCGCCGCGGAGGACTCTGATGAGGCTTGCCATTCAGGCAGCAGTGGAGGACGGGCCTGGCGCTACCGGAAGCGCGGGTCACCCAAGTCCGCGGCAAGAGACGCCGGTGCTATGGACACGGACCCCAGCCCGGTCAGGCTGTGGGAATCCGAGGGGCACTCTGAGGGCTATCGGACAGCCTACGAGCCACCCTCGGAGCCGGAGATGTCCGCGCCGATCGCCAGGGCGCATACGGCCCCCGAGCCCGCCCTGCAGCACGACGCCGGGGGCTTGGAGAGGCCAGCCAGGGCCCGGACGGCACCTGTGCCCCGGCACACGGGATCAGAGACGGACGCCATAGGCGATACGCCCATGGGCGATGAGTCTGAGGTGCCGGGAACCGCGGGTTGCGCTGAATCCGGCGGAAAGCACGCTGCGTGCCACTGCGAGCACGTGTCCTTCCTCATGGGCAAGTACCGGAAGATGGGGATGGACGCCATCGTGCATCGCCTTGACCGCCTGGACAACGCCAAGGACGGTCTAGAGGAGGACGTCGCGGGGATCCTGGACGACCAGTCGGCCGCGGACAACCACATGGAGGAGCTGCGAGCGGATCAGGCCCGGTACCGGGAGAATCTGGAGCTGGCCCTGCAGAAGCAGCAGCAAGTGGTGGACAGCCTCCTCCACTTAGTGGAGGACATGTCAGGACGCCTGAAAAGGCTAGAGGAGCGACAGCCCCTCGCCTCGGGTCCGGAGCTCCCGGCAAAGCCGGCCGCGGTAGAGCTGGTGGAGCGGGTTAAGACCCTCAGGAGCGCCATGGAGAAACCCATGGGCGGCCCTGCAGAGGCACCGTACGCGCCTCCGCGTGTTGACCCGGGTGCGCTGCCGTTTGTTCCCATGTTCAGCGAATCCACAATGCTCGGGGAACACACGGCACCGGCTGGGTCCATGCGGGAAGGGCACGTAACCACGGACCCGAGGAGCCTGACGGTACAGATGTCCCATGCCGCCCAGGATGTACCGATCACGACGAATATGGTGGTTTATGCGGAAGAGAAGATCGAGAACCACACCATGCAGGGGCGAACCATGGGAAGCGCCGACGGACATGGTCGAGGTCATCCGAGCGGAAACCTGTGGGCGAAGGACCCCAATACGGGGATATGGACGGCCGATGGAGCAAATCCTTCCCGCATTTCAAACCCCATGGGTTCAGGCCCAACTGGACCGCACTCCATGGAGGAGAGGGATGTACGGGGAGTGTACTCACACCCCCCGGCCACAGGTGGTATCCGTCTCGGTGGAGTAGTGGCTGGAGACGTCGGAGACGCCATCAGGATTGACGACCTCAGGGGAATCCAAATCCCCTATTACGACGGCAACCCTTCCAACCTGGATGACTTCATCCTGGATTGGGAGGACTTCGCCGAGGAGGTCGTCGGCGAGATGCGGGGAGCGCCGCGGGACAAGTGGGTATGCCGGACATTCCCACACCGGCTGGCGCAGGACCTGAAGGAGGAGCTGCGGGAACAGATCCGGGAAGGATTCATTCGTACGGAGCAGGCCTGCCTCCAGTGGTTGGAGGA
Source organism: Eutreptiella sp. 'Long Island Sound 2002' (assembly GCA_964036045.1). Taxonomy (NCBI): domain Eukaryota; phylum Euglenozoa; class Euglenophyceae; order Eutreptiales; family Eutreptiaceae; genus Eutreptiella; species Eutreptiella sp. 'Long Island Sound 2002'. The sequence continues at coordinate 111,449,344 of OZ038382.1, forward strand.
TGAGCAGCGGGTGGACGCTCCTAACCAGAAGCTGGAGGACCTGTGGTCCATTCCACTGCCGCTGGACCGCGGTGAGTTGCGGGTCCGGGAGTTCGAACCGGTATCTGCGGAAGTACCGCAGATGCCTCAAGCTGGTGGAAGACTGGAACGAGGCCAGTGAGATCCGCCACTTGCTGAAGGACGTCCTCCCCGGCAACTGGAAGCGACGAGTGGAGGACGAGGGGAAGAAGCGCGCCAAGAAGCGGGTGGCGGTGCGGATCATGGCGGCGGAGGATACCCATGCGGGTATCATGGAGTTCTTCAGGAGGAACCTGGGCGAACCCAACTGGATGTTGGGACTGAAGAACGCCGTGTACGTGGAGGTGTTTGGAGACTCCATGGGGCAAAGGTTGCTGCGCCTCAACAACGTGGAGTGGAGGCGCGGGGAGCCGCTGAGGATGCAGGTCATCTTCGCCCGCATGAGCCTTGACGAGATCGTGAAGTACATCACGGTGGAGTTGAAGTGCAATGCGAAGAACGAGGCCCACGTGCAGGATCGACATGGTCATGGAAAAAGAGGCCACCGAGAAGACCGCCATCATCGCGAGATCCAGGAGGACACGGCCAACTCCGCGGAGGATGGTAGTGGAACTGGCCAAGACCACTGGTCCCGGGAGGATCACGAGGAGGCCCATTTCTTCGCGTTTGTGGCGCACAACGTGAGGAACCATGGGCAGGATCGGTCCAGATTGAGCCAGGTGGGACCCAGGAAGAACAGAGAAGGACCAAGGAAGATCAGGAACCCACCGCTCTCGTTCCGGGAGTACAGGTCTCAGCACGACGGGTGCTGGGTCTGTTATGGCAAGGGAAACAACCATGCACATGACCACCGTCAGTGCAAGGTGTATGAGGCGGACAAGAAGGCCTACTTCGCCGCTCACCCCGAGAAGAAGCCCAAGGAGCAGCGGATTTCCGATTGGAAGGCGAAGGGCGGAGACGGAGGAAAAGGCCAAGGCAAAGGCCAAGGAAAAGGCGGAGGAAGAGGCTATGGTGGTGGACCTGGTCAAGACCGACGAGTGGACTCGATCGAGGAAGTTGCTGAGGACATGTTGAGGACGTTGGAGGAACTCAAAGCCCAGCAACGTGGAGGACAAAGTCCTGGCGGATCGCAGCCGGAAGGGGCTGCGAGAAGCCAAGTCTAGAGGAGCCCCCACGGGAGTGGGACCTCGGAGGTCTCTCCTCCGAAAATCAGTGGAATCCCTGAGAAAGCAAAGGCACATCGGGTGCCGAAGAAGGCTCTGGAAGAGCCAAAACCACTGAGTTTCGCCACTCCCAACCCCTGGAGCGCCCTGCCAAGGGAGGTACATGTGGGTACGGGACATGGCAAGAAGGAAGGAGCGACCACGGAGAGCCCCGTGGACGGGCAGGACCAACCCAAGATCTACACCATCCGTGACCATACCCTTGAAGTCCTGATGCACCCGGACGTGCTAGAGTTGCATGCCGTGAGAGTCGTCCATACACCTCATGGCGACGAGCGGCAGTTGCACTTGAAAGTGCGAGTACGGTGCGGACGAGAGGAGAAGGTGGTGGATGTGTTGGTGGATACGGGTGCCCAGGTGATGCTGGTCCGGAGAGGGTTGTTCAAGGAGGAATTCCTGCAGCCCAGCCGGAGACCGGTCCGCCTGAAGGTCGCCAACGGAGAGATTATGGGTGGTGGCACCCATGAGGCCACTATCAGTATGGAATTCTGGGAGCACGAGCGCTTGAACCGCCCTGATCAGGCGAAGAGAAGCACTCTATCCGGGAACTTCTATGTGGCCGACATTACAGATTGGGATATGATCAGCGGCTACGACTTCATGGTGGCAAATGCCATTGGAGCCCTTCCCCATCGCGCAACGCTGGTCCGGGAGGACGATGAATGCCTCACATGGCTGTCCACGGATTATGCGTGCGGGTCATCCCAATGGAATGCTGAGGAAGAGGATCGGATCGTCTGAGCGGTGCAAGCTGTGGGTGCCAATTCCAGAGGAGACCGTGGAGTTCAGCTCACGGAGTATGGAATGGCGCCGCAAGTGTACGCCAGGATGATTCAGACGCTGGGAGCTGAAGCGCCCGAGACGGACGTCTTCGCTTCCCGGGATGCCCCACTTCTGCGGAAGTGTAGGAGGCATTGGCATCGAGGAGACTCAGCCTGGCACAGGCATTGGGGTTTGAAGGAGTGGGGACCCATGTATTGGCATGGCTCCCTGGACAATACCAGACGTACGGTGGAGAAGATCATCGCGGATAGGGCGAAGGGGATCCTGGTCATAACCGGCATAGGATCCACCCCATGTCCGCTGGAGGGTCTCAAGTCGACGCTGGACTCCATCACCCTGAACAAGATGTCATTCCGGCCAGAGGAGGAGTTGTTCATCGACGCCAAGGGTGTATCAATCCCCTCCCAGGGTCAAGCGTGGGGTACCAAGGTTTTCCTGGTGGATGGGGCGCAAGCCCAGCCCACGGGTGATGAAGCGTTCATCCGTAGGGTGGAGGCGGTGCCCATGAAGGTCATGTTTGAGCCCAAGGAGGGGACGGATCAGCCAATTGATGGCATTAACGTCCTGTCCCACGCCGAGATCGACGACGTCGTCAACTACATGCGGATGGGGATGCACGACCGTGTGGCAGCCAAGAAGAGGCGGGCCATGGTCACATCTCCGCATTGGTGGGATGACAAGATGTTGGTCACCGGCAAGTACGAGAAGGATGAGTTCGTGGCGAGGGTCATGGATCACATCGCGGACCAATACGATGGTCCGGTTGGGTCGGACCGACCAACGTGGGGTTTTCCAAGAGTGGGAACCGGTAGCGACGAGCACCAGCCCGAGGCTGCAAATTTTCGAAGATTATCGGTGGGAATCGCGACCCACGACGATGAAGACGGCATATCGAACGAGGAGAAGTCGGACTCGGACCCAGAAGAGGCCTATACCGCAGTGCGGTCGGTTGTATCGATACCGAAGCAAGCGGCTGAAGAGGCCCAGGAGAACCCGAAGGTCGCCGAGCTGAAGGAGAGGCTGATCCATGCCTATCCGCGGCTATTCAGTGGCGTCGCCAACAAGAATCCTCCAGATCGTGGGAGGTTTGGCACAGCGAAGATCAAGCTGAAGCCGAACCCGAAGATCTATCGTCATCGGGAGTACCAACTTCAGGGCGATCGGGATGAGGCCATGAAGAAGCTGTTGGCCGAGTTCATTGAGCGGGGATGGATCGAACCCTCCGACAGTGAGTGGGCCAGCCCAGCCTTCATCGTGCCCAAGAAGGAGAAGGGCGAGTGGAGGTTGGTGGTGGATTACAGAGGTTTGAACGAGCAGACCGAGCACGACTCGTACTCGCTTCCCCTGATCGACTCCATCCTCCAAAAACAACAGAAAAAGCGGATTTTCACAGTGTTAGACCTGAAACACGGCTATCACCAGATGCCGCTACACCCGGACTCCAGGCCCTGCACAGCGATGTCAACGCCGCTGGGGCCCATGCAGTGGAAAGTGGTGCCCATGGGCGCCAAGAATGGCAACGCCGCTTTCCAGCGCATGATGGAGGACCTACTCGGTCCTGTCCGGGACTGTGCCGATCCCTTCGTGGATGACATCATCATTGGGTCCGGCACGGAGAACATGACTGAGGACGAGCTCATCGACGCGCATGAGAAGGATCTGCGCCGAGTGCTCAGCGAGTTGGACAAGCACAACATGGTGTGCAAGCCCACCAAAGCCTCACTCTTCGTGAAGGAAGTGGAGTTCGCGGCTCACGTGGTTGGTCACGGGCAACGCCGTCCCATGCCTGGGAAGCTGGCGTCTCTGCACCACTGGGAGAAGCCCCAGACCATCAGCGAACTCCGGTCCTTCATGGGGTTCTGCAACTACTATTCGGGCTATGTCCGGATGTATGCAGAACTGTCGGGGCCGCTGCACAAGATGCTGCAAGTGGGCAAGTTCGATGGCCGGAAGGGGAGCAAGAAGAAGCTTGCCTGGACCCCTGAGGCTGAGGATGCGTTCAACAGCCTGAAGGAGCGACTCCTGGGGCAGTTGGGACTATTCCTGGGGGACCCGGACAAGGGGTTCGTGCTACGGACAGACGCCTCGGACTATGCCGTGGGGGCAGTCCTCGAGCAAGTCCGGGACGACGGGACTCATGTTCCCGTGGCGTTCTGGAGCCGGATCCTAGCCGAGGGCCAACGCCGAACATGGACCGCGAGGGAGAAGGAGACATACGCCATTGTATGTGCGCTCAGGAAGTGGTCTGGCCACATCGGACTGCAGCCGGTGGTGGTTTGCACGGACCACCAGTCCTTACAGAGCTGGCACAAGGAGCATGTCGACACCCCCTCAGGACCACCGGCTAGGAGGGCCCGATGGCACGAGACGTTCGCCAAGTTCGACCTCAGCGTCGTGTACGTCCCAGTGAAGGACAACACTGTGGCAGATTGCCTCAGTCGCTGGGCCTACCCCGCGAGCAAGGCTTGGATGGACATATCCAGCCATGGGGACGCCGAGGAAACCGAGAAGGCCAAACGCATCATCGAGATGGAGAAGGTCATGGAGCAAGAGGGGGTCAAGTGCTTTGTGGTGATGGCAAACCGTACGGACCTGGCCAAGTTCGGGGGTGCCCGCGTCCAAGCTATTCGAGAGGAAACCGTCGAGCAATGGATGGTCGCCCCTGTAGAGCTAGTCAGGTCGCTGCTCACAGAGGACTGGTCGGATGACTATGCGGCATCCGAGCACTGGAGCAAGTACTGGAATGCCGTGAGCGCCCCGTCGGACGACGAATGGCCCGAGGGCTTGACCGAGGATGGGGACAAGTTGTTCCTCAAAGACAAGCTGCTGGTGCCCGAGAACCGAGTGGATGAGCTCATTGACCATTGGCACAACGCCCAGCTCATGCATCCTGGCCGAGACAAGATGCAGCAGGACCTGGAGTGGCGTTTCAAGTTCCCTCCGGGGTACTACGCCATCCTGGATAGGTACTGCAGCGACTGTGCCGTGTGTCGGGCCACGAAGAGCCCTAACCACTCCACAGCGGGCAACCCGGTGTATACGGCTATACCGGAGGCCCCTATGCGGTCTGTGGCCATGGATGTGTTCGCCATGCCTGAGGTCACTGTGGAAGGAGAGACCTACGACTGTGTCCTCCTTGCGGTGGACAGGCACAGCGGGTATATCGTGGCAGTCCCGGGCAAGAAGTCCAAGAAGAAGGACAAGAAGGACAAGCATGGAGTGGGGCTGCAGGCCAAGACGGTCGCTGATGCCATGATCAGGCATTGGCTGACGATTTTCGATGTCCCAGCTGTCATCTGCAGCGATCGGGGCAGTCACTTCGTGGGGACTTGGTTCAAGACGATGTGCAAGCACATGGGGATTCGGCATGCCAAGACCGTGGCATACCACAGCCGGTCGAATGGCCGGGCTGAGGTGGCCGGGCGGCAGATGTTCGAGAAGTTCCGCCAGCTACGCATCGACGAACCGGGCCGGAATTGGTATAATTCGCTGTGGAGAGTACTCCAAGCGTATCACGACCTTCCGGGACCCACTGGACTGTCGCCCCATCGTATCCTGTTCCTACGGGATCGAGTGTCACGCACTCTCCCGTGGATGAACCATGGCAAAGTGGCCCGGGATGCGAACGCTATGATGTCTGAGGCGGACGACACGGCGGCCAAGGTGTGCAAGGCACTTCAGGACGAGCATGACAAGAGGGCCAAGTACTTCAAGCAGGGAAAAGTCCAGAAGTATGCTCTCCAAGACACCGTGTGGGTGGAGCGGCACCACAAGGATGTCCTGTCCAGGCATCGGCAGGCATCTTGGTATGTGCCGGGGGTAATCGTGCAGAAGGTCGGGCAGGATGTGTATGCGGTTCGTGTGGGGGATAACAAGATCCTGGACCGCGACCATACCCAGCTTCGTCCCCGAGCACCAGACCCCAGCGGACGTCCCGTCACCTTCGAGTTCACGGCCGGCGATGTGGACTCGGACGACGAGGGTGAGGACGACGACTTCACCGCCGAGAGAATCCTGGCGGACAAGCAGGACCCAGGGACGCCTGGGGGCAGGCTGTATAAAGTCCGTTGGAAGGGATTCGCCGCATCCAGGGATTCGTGGGAACCTCCGAGCAGTTTTGTGCCGAGGTATACCACGGTCTGGATGGACTACCTAAAGAAAAAGAATATTTCTTTGGATGTCAAGGACGTGTTGGTCCATTTGGTTGCTGCTGTAGCACCGTAATGGATCCCCCTTGGCATTTTGTTTGTTTCTGTGATTGAGGAGACGGGTGAGGGCGCTCATCCGAGGATTTTTCGGCCTTGATTGGCCATCTACCCCCTTCACTCGATCTCCACGTATATATTTCATCGTGGTATTCGTATTTAGATCGATCGACGACGTTTCTCTATATTTGATCCCCTTGGTCCATGTTGTAGATCAAGTGGAACCCGGATATGGCGTAGGGCACCGATTATCAGTGTCCTCACCCCTCCCTCGGGGCGTGGGGGACGCCTACGACGTGTGTGGGGCCTCCATGTGTCCTTGGGACATGGAGGGGGGTTTTGGAGCCCATTGGGGTCCTCCCGTCCTCTCTTCAATGACTTCCGAGCGGTAACAACGCTCTGAGAAGGGGGGTGAAGCCGGTTCGGACCCCCGTGGCCATCTTGGGGTCACTTGGGGTGTGTATCTATGTGCCGGCAAGCCGCCATTGGCTGATATCATACTCTCCCATCCACCTGATCTAACCCGATGTGATAGTGTGATAGGTTTGACCATTCCGGCTATGAGCGGCCATATTCAGAACCGAGGCGCCGCCAGCGGAGATTTATATATCGGAATATCAGAAATCAACAGGGTTTTATTATCATGATGTTTCCGTAATTTTTCAGCCTTTCGTTCTGATGGTCAATGTATCGGCGACCGTCAGTTGGCTCGCGATTTTGCGTTAACCGATTGGTTAACTGTTATTTCCAGTTATTTTGGCGGATACTCTGTTGAAGGGTCAGATCTCATCAGCAAAGGGTTCGTTGCTTCCGCAATTTTCTAAATAAGCACTCGAAATTTTAATCTGAATTTTTCGCGATGTCGAAATCGGATTTTCGACTTCGACATTGCCGCACTTGATTTGGTCTTCTTCGAGTGGTCATACTCTCCCCCCTATGCCCGAATCAGGTTTCCCTTATACTTGCCACCCATTTGACTTGGAGATATAAGGGAAACAAAGTGAATCGTGGGACCACTTTGAAGGACCATATCTACGCGCGAGTGTGAGGAAAGAGAATAAGGAAGGTTGGGTTGCAACCGCCTTGGTCTCAACTTAATTTAGGAAGCATCAAACGCCTTTGGTGTGTACGGATGCCCGCTATAGCAAGGGATAATGGTCAAGAGGATATAAAGTGATATATAACTCTTGGACCGTGCAACCGAACATTTTATTGTGACTTTCGAGTGTACCGCATGAGTGTTGGGGTTGCATAACAACCTTCCTTGGGTTCCTACGCATTTTTTACGTGAAGTTATGTCCATGGAGGGACACGGCATATCATGGTGGGAGCCACTTTTGAGGGTATGTTTTATATGCATGGTATATGTCTTGATATGCTCACGCCCATGTTATATATCTTCGTGTGGCCGAAGAGATGGGGAGCCATACGTGACAAGGGTTTTGCCCATGTCCCAATTGTGGAATTCAAAGCGCTAGACTAAGTCTACCGCATATGTATTGCTCATGGTATGTTAGGCAAAGAGATCCATGAGTGCACTCCCATTTTCATGGGGCATGTAGATACGAGTGGCGAAGGTATCTGCATGCGCCTGATTGGGGATCCAAGTGGGGGAATTGTTTGCAATTGGTTCCAATCATTTGTGTATTGAACCATGAGCGAATATCATGGGTGGGCATAGAGATATACTATCATGACAACTTTGTATTTGGTCATATTTTCATGTTTTTGACCTCAGTTTTTGCTCATTTTTGCATTTTGTGTACTTACCTGGTCGGCAATCAGCAAGAAGCCTATGGAGAGTAGAACCATGGTATGTTGTTCATATGTTGGCATATGCTTTGGAGTTGAACACCACCATATGCCGGATCGCGTACTCCATTTGGCTTGGCGCACGAAGGATTACAAGAATTGGTCTCAAGATCATGGGCTGACTTGGGCAGTGTGTGGCGCCCATATCCGAAGGGGTTTCGAGGGCAAAGTGGGGATGTACATGGGCATTGACCTTTGGTCTATATCCTCCATGAATATTAGACTTCGATTCCATGCATGCTTTGAGCCTTTGGATATGTGGTAACTTCAATTTTGAGCATATATGTGATATATGGCCAATATGGTGTGAATTGGCAGTTTTTTGGCATGTTATGAGTTCAAACTCATAGGTCATTTCTCTAAGCCCATTCGACCCCAAGTCCAACCAAGGTTATGTCAGGGTAGGGCATGGTCCTGAGTGCCACTCTAGGCCATGAAACGCCACCTCCCCTATTGGGCTAGGATTTAGAGGTTTGGGAGTGAACACACTTTTGGGGTTTATGTAGTGACTTTTGATACATGGCATTTAACTATCTTATTGGACTGGGTTCAGGGCATCATGTTGGTGAGTCAAGGGAAGGTCTTGAGTCCAGGGAATGAGGGGTCTATGGCGGTGATTGTGTAAGTTTCCATCTTTCCCCAACTTTGTTTTATTTGTGTTCATATGCCAATTTCAGGGCTTTCCTTCTTGGTGCAAATCTTGTACATGCCCGCCACCGTGAGACGACCGGTGTGCTGAACGGAAGCCCGCAGCCTGATTTGGATTGTGAATTGGGTTATTGCTGTATTTGTGGGATCTGGTTGCTATTCAGGGTTGAAGGAGGATTTTATTTTCTATATTTTTGGATTTGGAACCTTGGATTTTGAGCAATGCAATCGTTGATCAGGAGCAAATCGGCAGGGGTTACAGGCGGAAGGGGCACAGCGGGGGCCGGTCCTGGTAGGGACCTTCTTTACTGCTGGGATTGCTGCAGCTCTAGATTTTGAGCCCGCAAGTCCTGCACCTGAGCCATCAGAGATTGGATGCACGTTTCATAGTGCACCACACACCTGGGACAGCCACAGGTGTGCTTTAGTTCAGCTTCCCCCCGTGTTTGGGCGGGGCCCCCAGAATGTCGAAACGAGGAACCCCCACCCCCACGATGAGGAGATGACCCACCGCCGCGTCCGCCAGCAGCCTCCACGGCCTCGGAGGGACCAGAGGGCCCGCCTGCAGGGCAAAACGGGGTTGTGGGGCGCGCTGCAACAGGTGCAGGCGCCACCCCACTAGAGGAACGCCCCCCCCCCCGAACCTCCACCACGGGATGGCCGAACCAAATATGGGATGCCGTCCACGTGCTCAATGCAAGGCACCTGGCGGGGGCGGGGTGATGGCGGAGGGGAAACAGGACCAACAGTGTTCTGCTGCGGTGGTGGCGGCGGGAATTCGTCCACCACAATATATTGTGGTGACTCATGAACCACCATAGGTGATTGGATTTGCGGATGGGAAGCAAAAACAGGCTCCGAGCCCGTTGCAACCTCTGGATCCCCCCCCCAAATTGGGCAGTCCCCGCGGTTGGGGGTCCTCCATAGGAGATGTAGTTGAGGGGGGAGAGACGGAGTTTATTGGGACGGTTGCTGAACCTCCCTCCACCGGATTCCCTCCCCCCCAGCACACATTGCTAACCTTCGGCACCGCCGGGGAATCTTCCACTAGGGATGGACGATCTTTCGTGCCACTCATAGGCACTGGAGACGTAGTACCTGCCCGGTCCTCCGTAGGCTCTGGAGATTCCACGACAAGACAGGGGCGGTCTTTGACGCCGCTCATAGGCACCGGGGATTCCTTCACAACAATGCACTGAGGGGCTGGAGAGTTCTCCACCATAATGTAGTGGGGCGCCGGGGATTCTTCCACAAGCATGGGGCGACCCCTGGTCCCCGACATAGGTTCGGGCGGTGCAGGCAACGAGGCAACGAAAATAGGGGAATGATGAAGGGGCAGATGTTCCAGCACTCCAATATCCTCCTCCTCATCATCGTTCCCCTGTTCCAACGCCAGGGGGAACCACTGGTCACACTCATTCTCCTCGATTTGCGTGGGGGAATCCTCGATGATCGTAGGATTTAGCCTGGATCCGCTTGGGGGATTGGGATACGCTCCCAAGGAAGGAGATTCCTGCACCAGGGAGGGAAACCGCTGCAATCCACTCATTGGAGTGGGCGACGGTTCCACCATAGTGGGGTTCTGCCTGGTCCCCGACAGCGCCTGCTGGATTAGGGTCACGGCTTCACGAGCCGGACCCAGATGACCATGGGGATCAGGTCTGAGCGGGCCGACTCGATGGCTTTCGGCGTCGAGTTGGTCAACAATAGGGCTGATGGGCCCTGCCGCAAACAGGTTCTTCCTGACCTGGGGGTCTGACAACTCCCCTAGCGAAGGAGGAGTGCCAGAGTCGACCACGATGGGGCCTATTGGCGAAGCCATCGTACCCCAGTTGGCAGTGCGCGAGGTTGCAGCGTTCCTACGCTCGATCATCCTTGTAGATGAGTCGATTATTGCCCGATTCACGGCGCTAATAACGGTTCCCATGCCTGGGAAAGGCAATTGTGGTCCTCTTAGCTCTCTTTGAGGGTGGCTGTCTACTTCCCCCCCAACCATCCCAGGTACACCAGCAGGATCTCGAGGATGGGGGGCCCCAATGGGAACATTCGGCGATTTCAGAGACTTGGAATTGGTAGCCACTTGGGGCTTGGTCTGTTTTTGCGGCCCCTGCCCGGTCGATGGGGCCAGGGCCGAGGAGGTCCTGAGTGTGGGGACCTGGACACCCTCAGCTATCCCTCCCGGGGAAGTGATTTTTACCTGAATGTGGTCCACGATTTTGCGGATCGATCGCTTTCCGCGATGCCAAGCGCCCAGCAGAGACGAAAGATTTTCGCCTCTGCTACCATGAAACCAGACCGTAGGGTCAGGAGCTGAGGTCGCAGTGGCATGGCTTGGCCCAGAAGACATAACGATTGTGTTGACTGAATAGTATCCTGCAAACAGATATGATACACATAGCCAATGAAATACCTGACCTGCACATATGAGAAATCCACCCTATCATCCACTAATTCATGTAACTACAAAAGATCCAAGATTGCCTTATCTATCCTATGTGCCTAACAAGGGAATGGAATATAAGATACAATAGTCCCATATATAGGGCCATATAATGATCCCTTAAGGATAATATGCTAGGGTAGGGTTGTGACCTGCTTCACTGATATCATTATCGTTTCATTGGATCTTTCACGTTTTTGCCGCAGGCCTGTTCTCATGAATTCTATACCCCAATGTCACAAACATCCAACATAGCATGTCCTGTGCACAAGTAACCCATGTTAGAATCCAGTGTACACCATTTCTTAATGTTGATATCCCCCCAAAGGTTGTAACTACCTTTTCATAAAGCTTGGCTTCTTGTTTTGTTATGTTGGAGTGCTCTGTTTCTTAGCTTTTTTTGCTTTTTCGCCTCACCGAGGTCGCAAGACGGTCCCCAATGCAATTTGCACCACAAAGGTATGTTTCTCTTCCACATTGTGTACATAAATAGCGCATGTGACACCATTTTACACTTGTTTTAGGCTTGAAGATGCGTTCCGGAGGGGCTGTTTGCCCCCAAAATGAGCATGATTTGGCCTGTGGACATGTATACATGTGCGCGATGGTTGGGGGGAGGTCATTTGTTCTTTTAGACCATTATAAAGAAAAATGGCCGTTGGTTGAGCCAAACTTTGGTGGTTTCCAATGTTGGTGACATCTCCCGTGTCCACCCTATCCGGATAACGGCTTTTCCGGAGAATGTTGGCGCGGAGGCGCCAGAACAGCCGCAGAACAGCCGCCAGAGTGAAAAACGTGCGATTTTCTTAAGTGTGCTGGCGCTGGCGGCTGGCGCAAAAAAGACCAACGGGAACCGAACCGCCGCTGGGCATTTGACAGACCGCCGCATTACCATTCAGCTGCTGCGGCGCCGCCATATCTCCAAAAATTTGTTTATATAGATTTGTCCTGAGGCAAGTAAAATGTTTAAAAAAACCAAAGGCGCCGGGCTTGGGGCCTGGGCACACTGACCACAAACCGACATTGCACAACATTGCACGACACATGTCAACAAGTGCAATGCCTTACAATCAGGTTTGGGGATGTCGGACAAGGTAGAAGTGCCCTTTTATTGGACCCAAGAATGTTTTTGACAAACCATGGTGCAAAGGTGTTGGGGGGGTAAATTGGCGCCAGCGGGGAGTTTTTCCAATCTTTTTGGACCATTAGAAAGTCCCAGGTGTTTACTTCTCAAATATGCTGGCTGTACTGGGCTGTTCGACACCGGCCTAGAGCGGTTGACCGCCATGGGTCCGAGGTTGGTAAAAAAGATAACAAAAGTTTTTTTCCGAACCGGGTTGCTAAAAGTCCCGGGGGGGGGGGGGGGGAACTTCGCGCCACCGTGAATTTTTTCGAATCCGTTTCAACTGTTGGAAAGCCCAAAGTGTCAACTTCACAAATATGCATGGCAGTGCTAGGTTTTTTTTTGCAGTGCTAGGTTGTCCCACACCAGCTTGGAGCAGTCGGACCGTCATGGGTTGGAGGTTGGTCGAAAAAATGACAAAATTTCTTTCAGAACGGAGTTGCCAGAAGTCCTGGGGGGGTATTTTGGCGCCACTGTGGAGTTTTCCTGATCTGTTGGGACCATTGGAAAGCACAAAGTGTGTACTTTCCAAATATGCATGGCTGTGTCAGGCCAACCCACACCGGCTTCGAGCGGTCGGACCGTCATGGGTTGGAGGTTGGTCAAAAAAATGACAAAATGCTTTTTGAACGGAGTTGCCAGAATTCCCGGGGGAGTAACTTGGCGCCATCGTGGAGTTTTTTGCAATCCGCTTGGACCGTTGGAAAGCCCGGAGTGTCTACTTTTTAAATACGTACGGCAGCGCACTACTGTTCTACATCCGTTTGGAATGGTCGGACAGATATGGCTCGGAAGTTGGTCAAAAAAATGACAAAATGTTTTCTTCGAGTATCGGGTTGCTAAAACTTAGGCGGCCGAAACAGGTACACTTTTGTACCAGGGTCGTGAGATAAATGAACAGAACAATATGGTGGGTTAATTCCACCAAATGCCCACTCTTTTTGTCAACAATTTTCGAAGGGGGAATGGGTCTCAAAAAAGTCAGTTTTTCAACAAGGCCGTACAAAAAGGGGTACCTTCTCACACTTCCTCATCAGGGATTGGGAGGCCTTGCAATCCAAATATCATTTTTGTGGGAAAAGGGAGCTATTTACCCACATTTTTGATTGCAAGGCCTCGCAATACACTCAATTGGAATGTATAAAAGGACCCTGTTGCACCAATGTGTGGTTGCTGTTCAGTGCAGCTATCAATGTAAATAGGTGTATTTCCAAATGTGCATTCTGAAAATGGGGGGTAAAATAGCCAAATTAACCAGTTTGGCATGGGAGGCCTCGCATTCCTATTCAGAATGTGGGTATTTCAAGGGATTTACCTACATTTTCAATTTGGATTGCGAGGCCTCGCAATACAAATTACAAATCACATCATTTACCTAGATTCCTCAGTCAGTGAGCATGAAAAGGCTAAAGAAAATACTGACAGAACGTTCTGAGGTACGAAAGTAAAGAACCAGGGTATCTAACTCACAATACCCCACATTTTGGGCCTCCACCAGAAAAATATAGGTAATCTGCCAAATCCAGCATAAGCTTTTTTGGGCCGAAAACATGCATTTTTAGGGTTAATTGGACCCAAAAGCTGGCTGCTTCAATTTGCCTCAGCAAAACGTAGGTAAATGAGGCACAATTCCTAGTCAAAATTTGAAGCCATCCCGCCACAGAAGTGTACCTGTTTCGGCCTGCCTAAGTAAAAGTCTTGGGGGGGGAACTTGGCGCCACCGTAGAGGTTTTCAAATCTGTTTGGACCGCAGGAATGCCCAAGGTGTGTACTTATCAAATATGAATTGCTGTGCTATGATGTTGTGCAACAGCCTGGACTGCTCGGACCGTTATGAGTCCGAGGTCGGTCAAAAAAATGACAAAATTTATTTTTCCGTCCCGAATCGGTAAAAGTCCCAGGGGGGGTAACCTGGCGCCACCGTAGGGTTTTTCAAATCCGTTTGGACTGCTGAAACGCCAACGTGTCTACTCTTGAAATATGCATAGCCGTGCTAGGCTGTCTCACACCGGCTTGGAGCGGTCGGACCGTAATGCGTCAGAGATTCGGAGGGGTTGCACCATAGTAAGTCTTTAGGGGGTAGGGTTGTGCGAAGGGAACCAGCAGACCAAGAAACAGTCTGTGTGTAGAGGTACTCAAGCAAAGTTGATCGCACTTGACATAGAATGTAACACCCCAAAAGGTGTGGCTGCATTTGCATCTGCAATGCCAAGGGCATAGTAGCCGGTGCCCAGGGCATAGCAGTCGGTTGCCACAGTGGTTGCGTATATGACTGCGACAGCATTCCCTGTGGCAAAGGGGTTGGACATGAACTGCAGCTGTTTGCATCCGCCTGTCTTGCACTTCGGCAGGAGGGACAAACCCATCCAAAGTATGGGAGAGAGGGCCATCATATACAGCGTGGTTCAGCCAATATGGTGTGATGGGCTCCACCGTCTGAGGGTTGTACGATGACACATCGTACATGGTAGTACCCATGTCTACTTGTACAAGAAAAGGTTGCAAAGTGTAGCTGGTCAAACTTGCTTGCACCAACGGAATCACGGTGGGGATTGCTTTATTAACCTTGATTACCGTTTTTTTTTGGATCATTAATTGCGAGGCAACGGTTTTGAGTGCGCATTTGGCATTTCAGTAGCCTTTGTAAGGCTTCAAAAATTTTGTTCACGCTGCAGCGGTTGCGAACCTTGTTGCCTAGGGCTTTCAGCCACCGGTTGGTGTTCTCCCCCCTTTGAAAACTCTGAATACGGGCTGTGAAGCACGCCTAATGGTAGCAAAGTTGCCCAGTATTCAAATTTTTCCTTGCCCCAGGTTGATTCGAAACAATCTGGCGCGTCAGGATAAGCGTCCAACAGCGCATTCCATTGGCGATGAAAACTCTGCTCATTGCACTCCTTGCGCACATCATGGAAAAGGGCCATCATAGCCTGGTACCTTTGCTTGCCTATTTTTTGGAGCAACGTTTTATGGATGTTTTCAATGATGTGCCAGGTGCACCACAAGTGCCGTGTTTTCTTGATCAGTGCGCGAACTGCATTGGCACATGCGACATCTGCGTTAGTCATTAACACTTGGGGGGCTGCGGGGACGTTGTTCAACCTTTGGCGGAGCTGCCAATCATAATCACAATCCCTCTCCCTGAGGACCAGTGCCTGTGCGGTTAGCAAACACGTTCCATGCTCATTAATGGTCGTGAAGCAGCCGAGGTGAAAACGCCCTGGACCGCCTGAAAGAGAGGGTCGTGCCCGGCGTCGACGGTCTACCAGCCGAGGCGTACCAACACCTCACCCTGCCCATCAAGCGCCGCCTGGCAGCCCGCCTGTGGGACATCGTCACCGGCAGACACGCCCATCCCCCCTGAGTGGGCCAACCTGGTCCACCCCCTCTACAAGAAGGGGGACTGGGCGCAGCCAGGGAACTGGCGGCCCATAGTCTGCGCCACCACCGAGGTCAAGCTGGTGTGGACGCTCATCCTGGGCCGCATCGCACGGGCGGTCTTCGCCCCCGTGCCCGCCAGCATGTGGGGGGCCATGGCCGGCAGGTCCCCCCACGAGGCCATCTTCATCCAGAACACCGCGCTGGACATGAACCCCTACGAGATGATCGTCGCCTCCCTCGAACTCCAAGGCGCGTTCCCCCATGCCCCACACCGGCTCCTCACGGAGGTATGGGATGCCATGGGCCTCCCATTCCTATCCTCCATGAACAGGTACATTCAGACCCGGCTCTACGCCGTCATCACAGCCGCAGGCCTCACCCCCTGGACCGGCACAGACAGCGGGGTCCCCCAAGGTGGCGCCGAGGGCCCCTTCCTCTACCTCCTCGTCACCCTACTGCTGGCATTTGAGCTAGCACGGGTATACTCGGGGTACGCCCCATACCCACTACGGTCCCCCCTCATCAACTTCGCGGACGACAACCTCCTAACTACGGCCACCCACCACCGCGACCCTGAGAACGCCGGGCTACCAACGACCACCGAGCAAGCGTCCGCCATTCTCCAACTCACCACAACCTACCTGGACGCCCACCAGCTCCTGGTGCACCCCCGCAAATCGGTCGGGCTAGCCGACACCGGGACTCCCACCCCCCACATCCGGAAAGGTGAACCCCTACACCTGGAGGACACCACAGTCCACCTGGGAGTCACACAGGCCACGCGACACCACCACATCACACTCCCAAGCAAGCTCGAAGGGCGCCACGCCCCGCTACTCCAACTTTCCAGGGGAGACCTCCTGTCCACGCAGGGCCTGGCATACTTCAATGAAGCGGTGCTCAACGCAGCCATCGGGTACCAAGCCCTGCTCCTCCCACACCCCCAAGACGCCCTACACCACGCTTGACAGCAAGTGACGAAGGCATGGGCGCAACACGGAGGCTGGCCCACGTCTTTCCCCAAGGAGGCCATGATGGCCCACTGGCGCTACTTCGGGGACAATACAGGCGCCCTAGTCGACATGGCCTATGCCAAACACGCAGCCCACCTCCTACACAAAGTGAAACACAACCACCAACCCGAGGTTCGCAAAGCGGCAGCCATACCCATAAAAGAAGCGCAAATGGCCCGCAACACCTGCCCCCGGTGGATACTGGCACAACACGGTGTCCACACCTCCGTGGGCACCAGCATCTGGGCCCAGCTGCAGCTCCTCCTACCGCATCACACGCACGCCATCCTGACGAACCACAACTGCGATCAGCAGGGGCCACTCGTGGCCACGCACACCGACATCCACCGACACCCGGCGGGCGAGCTGGACACCCTGCGCCTCGTGGGAGCCACCATCACCATAGCTTACATCACCCCAACGCAGATGAAGATCATGGCCCAATGCGACGCCCACCACGCCCCGTTCCTTTCCGACCCGCAATGGCAAGCACGCCACGTCTTCCAGGCGTACCTCCGCGCATGCGCTACTAAGGCAGGGCGCGACATGCTGGGGCCCAAGGACATCGACACGGCGTACAAGGCTTTCTGGCGCCAGCACCCCCAACCCCGCCGGAGCGAGCACGAGGCCCCAAACGACGGCAACACGACGCAGGAGGAGCCCACCCTGTCAGCCGAAGGCTGGACAACACCCACCATCCTGCTACTGGCGCCAAACAGCCACAAACACGCTACCCGCACTGTCCAGCGACACCATACCCCCTGGTCCATCCCCAAGCACAACGCCCCGGAGACCGATGTACCACCGGTCAGACACAGTGACCAGGGCATACCGGGCACGTGCGGGCACTGCGGCCCGGCAGCCCTTGACACTCCGTGGCCCCTGCTACACCTCATCTCCACCCACTACCACACCCCCACCGCCGCCGCCACCGCCGACCAGCAGGCATGGCTCTCCCCCTGGTTTCACACGGTACTGACGCGTTCCCGTGGGGGGCCTGGCCAAGGGACGCTGCGACGGACACGCACAAGCAAGCAGGCAGGCAAAGCACTGCGCTCACAAGGGCATCCTCATGCTCGTGTCATGTGACAAAGCGTTTCAGGATTCTTGCCACTCTGAAACAAGGGAACAAAAAAATGTACAGCAACAAATCAGGATATGTACACATGGGGTGAAGACCGGACTGGGGTAAGGGCATCACAGGACAATAGACACTCAGTCCCCACTCATATCCCAATCCCAGGTCCGACCCTCTCAGTGGCTGGCAGGGGCGGGGGCTCAAACACAACCCATGCCGTGCCCAGTCCGGACCCTGAAACACTGCCAATGGGGAAGGGTGTCCCGCCCAGCCACAGGCCGAACCGACAGTGGCTCCCTATGCTCCCTTTACGGCAGGTCCCAACTCCCCTCTGAGCCGGAGATAAAGCCCCGCCATTATCCCCTAGGAGTTGGTAGCTGAAAATGGGCTGTTTCAGCACAGACTGATGTTAGCTCGAAAAACTCTACAATTGACCTCTCGTCTGGACCGGCCAGAGGTAGGGACGAGGCAATCGACCCTATGCCCTTAGAGTACGAACCCTTTGCGGCTCCCACCCAACCTTGTTCCCTCTGAGCTCCCTGCATCAGGGCACCACAGGTTCCTCAAGTGGGGTCATGATGCCAAAATCACCTAAATTGGCGTCATTCCCACGCGTGACTCGCCCGGCCAGGGCAAGGCCAATGGCCCACAGGGTAGGAGGCGGGACCCAGGACCTCTATCTGAGTGCACGACTTGATATTAGGTCCGGGCTTCCTATGGGCATAGAGATATGGGGCCGCCAATTGACCACACGGGGGGCTAAAATTGTGGTCCCAAAAGGGGGTCATTTTGGCTGCTCAAAATGAGCAAAAATCGAAGGTGTCCCCGATAGTGTATCTCCACGCCGGCTTGGAGATCGAAACCGGCACTCCACATGCGATCCACCGAGAGTCCAACGGAGACTCCCATGCATTTGGCCCTCAAAGATCTCCATGCCACTCGGGGTGGTGACAATCCAAATTGGGTCCACAACTGCCAAAATGGCAAAATTGGTCGTCTCGGTCGACCATCCAGGGTAGGAAACTTTGGCGATATTGACGCGTCAAGCCTTGATTCACAACCCTTGATATCCCCTTTGGTCCCATGCCCTGGGTTATGGCTTGCTGTCACACTGGCTGCTTGCTGTTCATCGAGGGGATGAACACGCGGATGGGGCAGAAAGCAGCATGCGGTGCAAAGGGGGGGATCATGGATCGCACCAAAAGTTGAATGACTCCGGATGAGCCGGAGGAGCAAATACAAAACTCAATGGTGTTCAACCCTTGGTCATATGCTACAATTTTCGCGCTTTCTTCCTGGCTAGATCCTGTGCTCCATGGAGATATGGTAGTTCCAATATGGTACACAATGGCAAAAACAGGGAAGTTTGGCCAAAATGGCCCGCACTCATGATTCCATATCTCCATGGCCCAGGCGAGGATCCTTTCAACCAAAGATGCTATAGACACATCGAACTTAGGTCCCAATTCATGCCACTTGCCAACCCTCATGGTCGCCTCTAGCTATTTTCCCCGATGGAGGGAAGGTGACACACAAATGGGGCAGAATGGCAACATACCCCCAATTGGGTGACTCACAACTCTCCCTTCGAGAGGAGAGGCCACATGGGGAAACACCCCATTCGATACGGGTTTATGTGCCCTCTCCGAATCGCCCTTACCCTTGGTCAAGTAGCGCACGCAACCTCGGGCCGAACATTAAGGGGGAGATGGGGTTTGTGGCCATTCTGGGCAAAACGGCCAAAATTCACCCAAAAGTGGTCACTCGAAAGATCGTATCTCCGTATCACAAGAGAAAGGAGCCTCGGGCTTTTGCATGGATGCAAACCAAAGCTTTGCCTCCCTTTTGCAACAAGGGTTGAGGTTCAAAGCATAATGGAAACATTTTTGACACCTCAATCCTTGAAGCACACTATTTGTGGGAAAAAGTGGATATATATCGGCCATATTGGTATGTACATATCTTTGGGTCATTGAGGAGCAAAAATATGAGTAAACATTCTTGGAGTAGGCCCATGGTAGGTGCCCTCAAATATGCCCACTACGGTTAGATTGTCTCCGCCCACTCGTGTCGTTAGTGCTTGCATATGAGCGCGTGTGCAAAGAGGCAGTATGGCACGCGTGCTCACAAGGCGAGATTATATAAAGTAGGAGACAAGGTTGTAAAAATCAACCAAGCCATCCACTACGTACTTCGTAGTCTTTACTTTACATAATGCATTCGTTCAAGGCTCAACTCCCCATAGGCTTCGAGTACGAGCCTCCGGGGTTTGGCCATTTTGGCCTAATTTTCGACCAAAATTTGCCCTCTTTCAAGAAATGAGTTTTGGTACGCATTGAATTGCGTGGAGCCATCGTTGAGTTGGCTCGAAGAACGAGAATGGCCTAGGGTTTTTGGTCTTGTGAGCATTGTGTTGGGTTATTAACGTTCATGCTCACAAGGCCACAAAGTTAGCGTTTGCGCACGCAAACGACTTGGGTTTGCGAACCCCATAGGCTGCCTAAAACATCCCTATTGCCCTCTTCCCTATTCAAAGTGATATGCCCATGTGAAAGGGGCATAGATGAAAAACATAGGGGGGGAATGTAGGGTTCCGTCCGAACTCATTGTACTTGAGAACCATGAGTTCGAGCGATTGACGGAAAAGCTTGCGCGCTGATTTTCTCTCAGACTCAACGGCGAAAGATTCTGGTGAACACACCAGATGAAAGTACAAGTAAAATCCTCTAGATCCAGCACTTGAGTTCCTTCAGAACCTCAAAGGTACTCGAGAAAAATCCGTCACAAAACTCGCCACGGAGAAGCGACGAAAGCGCGCGAACAGGCGACAACAGGCGGCGATTTCACGGCAATTAGAAATCGCGGTAGAAATCCGGTATTCCACCATTTTCTGACCGAAAATCGCCCAAGACAATAAAAATCCTGGTAATTCTACATCGATTTATTGGTTAGAAATCGGATTCCAGATTTCGCGGATTAGAGAACAGGGATATCCCGCTGACAGCCGGTGTCAACGGCTTGCACACGGGTGTGACGGCTCACAGGCCTCCAGGCCATGGGCCATAGGTTCCGGGTACCGCTTCACCCCCGTCCTTAGAGCAAACCCTGGGGGGGGCTCGATAACACCCAAGCATAGCAGCGGGTACCCAGGACCATCCCCTGAAGGGGGGGGGTGTCACATCCTCACTTCAGGCCGATTTGCGTGTTAGGTTGCCAATTACAGCCCCCCAGTAAGACCGGTACGGTGCTGTAGTTGTTGGTAACCGCAAGTATAGTATCAAGTATCAAGTCCCGGGTCCTGGCGGCGATTGTTCGGCATCCAAAGGACCCGTTAACCCATACCAGGCGCACCGGGTGCTGGCTGCGACAGTCACTACCACAGTGGCAGTGGCATACACGGCCAACATAGGCGCCACACGACGACAGAGGTGGTCCGACAGGTTGAATAGGACCACAAAGATCCATCAGGCTACCCCGGGCTTCCCAAGGCCGCAGTCGTGGCGAGAGTCCCCACGGGTCCTTCCTTGGGCGCACCATGTCCATATCCACGACGCGAGTCCAGAGTGGTAAAGCCGAACGAGCTCCTCCATAAGGGATCGGGCATCAAGGCCGTCTTTTCCCTCGCCCCATTACCACGAAGGCCATGCATGGGGGAGTCCCCATGCAGTCTGGGCGGAGGCTTCAACTCCTCAAACCACCAGTTTCCCATCCAGACTGACCGAGGTCAGGACACCGGAGGTCGCCACCCGACTGCAAGTGCGTCTGCGAGTCGGTAGGCTCACACTGGGACTGACAGTCGCGGACCGCTGGGAGTGTAGTCAGGCAAATGGGCTTCCTGCCTGGTGCCATCAGGATCTCAGCACATCACAGCCACTAGGGCACACGGTACGACGGGCACTCAAACATGACAATCTGTACTTAGGTACTGGTTCAGGCTGGACCTTATGTAAGAGCATGTACACGGCGACTCAGGGCGCCTTCGTATTCAGATTCGCATCCCCTCGGGGGGAAAAACAGCCCATATCTCGGTGATGGGCTGACAACGCTTAACATACAGATGCACATATCCTGGGGGGCGGAAAAATCAGCAAGAAACAGGTAAAAAGGCGTGTAAACACACTCTGGATAGAGCGCCAAACCACGCCCCGGTCCGCATAAGGAATATGCAGGAGGGTGGACAGAAAGACGCCTGAGTTCAGGCCATATATAGTCTGCAGACACACGTAGACTGGTCTGGATCCCGCAACTGCCATGGGACCAAACCACACACCCAAAAATTGCAATGCCGATGACAGCGGCATCCGTTGCGCAACGTCGTATGGGCTTCAAGGCCCTAAGAGCTCAGGAAACGTCAAGGTCAGTCGCCCTGCCTGGTTTCCCAAGGATTCAGCAGGCGGGGAGTGACGAATACGAGTGGAAGAGAGGGGCCATCCTCCCCTGGATTCAGCAGGGGGGGGTATATGGCCACTCAGATGGCATGTCACCGGAAGATGGAAGAGAGCAAGCAAGTGAGGGACGATCCGTCGACCACACAAGTGCTCAAACTGCATCAGGGGAGAGCTCAGGGCGGTGATCAGGCGCCCCTGGCTGAAATCGCCCGGGTGAGTGCCTCCAAGTCCGAGACGTGGAGCTTGGTCTTGTGCTTGCGGATGTAGTCCATGAAGGGGGTGTAAATCCGCGGCACGAACGAGGGGACGGGTTCCCAGGTGTCGTGGGACGGCCCATAGCCTCGCCAACGAACCATGAACTCCAGGCCTCCGGGTGCCGAGGCGTTCGGACGCTGGGCCTGGATCTTCTCGACGGTATAGTCCTCCTGCTCAGCATAGTCGTTGTCGGAATCAGCCTCATGTGCGGCATAGTCCAGGGACACATGTTGGCCAGGGAGGTCGGGTTCCCGCACACGGAGCTGACTCTCGTGACGCTCCCCGAACTGTCTGTGACGCACCTTGATGCGGTAGGTGTCCTCACCACTCCTGCGGCCCACCTCCCCGGGTGTGAACCAGGTTTTGGTGCGGTGGGTGCCCATAGGGTGGGGTCTGATCACCCACACCGGGTCTCCCACCCTGAACTTTTGCGCTGTCGAGCTCGGGGCGGACTTCTGACGCTCAGCATGCTCCTTCTCGAGCTGCTGGCGGATGTCCCGCGCCGTTGCCTCTTGCCGCGCGAGGAATTCCTTGGCGTCCATGGCCATACCATCACCAGACAAGGGAAGTCCCCGACCAAGGGGGTCCCTTCCGAACAGAATCTGGTGAGGGGACAATCCACCCGGAGTGGGGGTGTCATGATGGGCCTTCAGAGCAGGCCACATCTCCTGAAACCAGTTCCGACGTGGGTTGGTGATGTGAATCTTGCGTAGCTTCTCGAATCGCTGTCTTCCAGCCACTTCAGCCCGGCCGTTGGACCGGCCGAGATAGGCAACGCTCTTAGCATGACGTATTCCCACTACTGAACACATGGCCTTGAACCAGCCACCAGTAAACTGGGGCCCTCGGTCACTGCAAATGGTGCGGGGGATGTCAAAGACGGTCAGCCAATGACGAATCATCATGACTGCAACTTCCTTGGCAAGCAACCCCCTTTTGCGTGCCGGAACGGCTACTACGTAGCCGCTGTGGCGGTCCACACCAAGGACCACACAGTCAAAGGTCTCCTTGCCTATGTGAACTTCGGGCATGGAGAAGACATCCATGGCCATGCTCTCCATGGGCTGGTCAGGCACCGGGGTCCATTGGGCTTCCCCCTTGACGTTCCGGTTGTCAGCATTGCAGGCCTGACAGATTGATCAACCCTTTCTGACCTTCTTGATAGCATTGTAGAGACTGATCTGGTCGATTTCGAACCGGCGCTGCATATCCAGGGCTTGCTTCTTGACCCCTGGGTGCATCATGTGGTGGTGCCAAGCCTCACACAGCTCGAGCACTCGGGACTCTGGGACCAGCAGCTTACCATTCCGGTAGAGCTTGCCATCCTCCTCAGTCAGCCCCTTTGGCCACTTCTGCCCGTCATCAGGGTCGGTCACAGCCCTATACTCGGCCTCAAAGGCCTCAGACTTAGCGTAATCGTATGTCCAGTCGTCCTGGAGGCAAGATTCAGGGAAGAGGTGCTTGTCGGACTCAGCTCCCTCAGGGGCGAGTACTCTGACTGCTCTGCCCATCCTCGTTCCGAGGGGGGCATCCGCAGCCATGACGAAGAAGCATTTGACACCCTCCTCCTTCATCAGGCGCTCCATTTCTATGATCCTCTTGGCCTCAGCGGTCTCAGCCTCATCGCCATGGGCAGAGACATCCGTCATGCCCTTGCTAGCAGGATAGGCCCACCTACTGAGACAGTCCGCCACGGTGTTGTCGTTGCCAGAAACATACACAACCGTAAGGTCGAACTTCGCCAAGGTCTCATGCCATCTTGCCCGTTGGGGGGCGGGACCGGAGGGGGTGTCCACGTGCTCTTTGTGCCACAACTGCAGACTCTGATGGTCGGTGCAGACGGTGACGGGATGGAGGGCTATGTACCCAGCCCATTTCCTGAGAGCCATGACGATGGCATACGCCTCCTTTTCTCGGGGCGTCCACGTTCGTCTCTGGCCTTCGGCCAGGACTAGGCTCCAGAAGGCCACTGGCACGTGCCTCCCATCGTAAAGCACTTGTTCTAACGCAGTGCCAACATGGTAGTCGGAAGCGTCGGTGCGCAGGACAAACCCTCGGTCAGGATCAACGAGGTGCAGACCCACTGCGGATAGCAGCGCCTGCTTCATCCCCTCATAGGCACGGTCGGACTCCTCATTCCAGACGGGAGCCTTCTTGGACCCCTTCTTGGTCTCGTCTCGTTTGCCCTTGAGCATGGTCGTCATGGGGGCTGCATACTCGGCATACATCTTGATATACCCCGAGTAGTAGGTGCAGAACTCCAAGTGCGCCCGTAGCTCAGAGACCGTTTTGGGCTTCTCCCAGTGCTCAATCGCAGCCACCTTGCCAGGTATGGGCTTCCGCTGCCCGTTCCCAACTACGTGGCCAGCGAAGACCACCTCGCTTACCGCAATGGTGGCCTTGTCACTGCTGCCCGTGAGCTTGTGCCGAACCACAAGGTCCAGCACTCTGGTGACGTCCCTCTCATGTGCCTCCAGGAGCTCCTCATAGCTCATACTGGGGTCCCCGGACGCGATGATCACGTCATCCACGAAGGGGTCCGCACAGTCACGCACCGGCTCAAGCAGGTTCTCCAGCATCCGCTGAAAAGCCGCATTGCCGTTGGTAACGCCCATGGGCATCACCTTCCTCTGGAGGGGTCCAAATGGTGTGCTCATTGCTGTGCAAGCACGGCACTCCTCGGCGAGAGGCATCTGATGATAACCGTGTTTCAGGTCAATCACCGTGAAGATCCTCCGCCGGTGTTGCTTTTGCAGCATGTCCTCAATGAGGGGCAGCGTATAGCTGTCATGCTGCGTTTGGCGGTTTAGGCCGCGGTCGTCGACCACGAGCCGCCACTCTCCGGCCACCTTCTTGGGGACGACGAAACACGGGGAGGCCCACTCGGAGTGGCACGGCTCAAGCCAGCCTCTCCCGATGAAATCAGGGAGGATCTTCTCCATGACCTCCTTCCTCTCGCCCCTCAGGGCGAACTCCCGGTGTTGATACACACGGGGGTCGAGCTTTAGTCGTATCTTGGCCTTAGCATACGGTCCACGCACTGGTGGGGGAAGCACAGGTTTTCCGCTGAAGAAAGTATCACCATACTTCTGCTTCAGTCTGGCCCTCAATGCCTGGATCCTGGGGCATTCATTGGACTCCGCCTTGGCCTTTCCGGGCACCCGAACCACTGAGCTTACTTGCGGGGTGTCACCGCATGGTTTCAGCTCTGGTGGTCTTCCCAGGTTGCCCAAAGGGCCATCTCTGGTCTTGCCTCGGAACAAGTCACCATAGGTGGGCGTGTTCCCGCCGATTGGCTCGTCCTGGTTCGACATGTGGTCCAGTACCCTCCTTAAGAAGGTATCCCCATCATAGGAACCGGAGACGATGGAGTCTACTTCCCACCAGGCTTTGTCCTGGCCCTTGCCCTCACGCTGGCTTCCAGTCGTGAAAGGGCTGATCCATGTACCCCTGAACCAGATCAGACTCCTCTTCAGTGAGGGGGTCCTCCGATTCTCCGATGTCAACAGGAGAAACCGCAAAGCATTGCCGCCATGGTGCCATGATGCGGTTGACACACACGAAGTCCGTGGTGTCGGCCTGTTCAAAGCCCCCATCCACATAGTCGAATTCCGTCGGCCATCTCCGGGGCGGCATGGGCTGTCCCTCAGCGTCCTGATAGACACTCTCTCCAGCCGGTAGGGCGACCTTGTTTAAGGTCATGTTGGTCAGTGAGACCACCCAATCTCGGGTGCTTTCCTCCTCGGTGCATCCCATAGGAACAACCAGCACTGCCTTGGAGCGGTCCTTGCGAATCTTCGCTACCGCCCTTGGAATGTCCCATCGGGGGCAATGGATCCACATCAAACCCTGATGCGGACCCCAGTGCTTCTTCCATGCAGGGTCCAGCCGCTCCAGTACTTCTCACAAACCCGAAGATGGGCGGAGGTTCCTGAAGAGAACGCATCCAAGGCCAGATCCGAAGCTCCCAGGTCCGCAACCACTCGGCTCGCCACTTCCGGCATTACGCCGTACTCCTGGTTTGCTGGCCCAGCTGGCTCAGTCGCCAGCGCGGCTACTTTGAGCTGATTGCGTTCCGGACGGATCCATTGGCACTCCACATGGTGCTCTGGTGACGAAACCCACGAGAGCTGGTTGTCCTGGTACGGGGTCATTGAGGCCTGGGCCGGGAGAACGCCGGAGTCCGTCTCTATCATGAGGTCGTACCCAACGATCATGTCCCAGTCCATCTGGGCCTCGTAGAAGCGACCTTGCAGGAGGATTTCCTTGCCGAGGTCCGGGCGGCTCAGCTCACGGTGGTTCATGAACTGCAGCCCAATGGCCGCTTCCCTCGTGCCTCCCACCATGTACTGGCCGTTTGCCACCTTCAGCCTGACAGGCTTCCGACTGTCGGTCAAGCACTCTGCCGGAAGTAACCAGGCCTTGACCAAGCTGACCTGAGCTCCTGTGTCGACCAACACGTCGAAGACCTTCTCCACTTCCCCTTATAAGGCAAGGACCTTAAGGTGCAACTGCCGCTCACGCCCCACACGGCGCACGGCGTGCAAGCTCAGGATCTCCGGCCGTTCCAGACGCTCCATAAGCGACTTGTGCAGGTCGTGGACAATGGGCTCAGGCTGCCCATCTGCAGCATCCAGCTGCGGTCCGGGTGATCCTCCGATACTCTCGGATAGATCTTGAAGCACATCAAATACATTCTTGGTCGCGAAGGATGGACGGGTGCAGCGGTCCATGCCTCCACCTGCCCTCACCCTGCCACTGCGACTGTCTTTCGTCTTGGGTGCCGGACCGGGCCTTCCGCCCGCGGCAATCCCTTTGTGCTCATTGTCTCCCGACTGGGATGGTGTGGCGCTTCCCGCAACACCATCCTGCTACCGCCCTAGCTGGGGCCCTTGGCTGCAGGGGCTCCGCTAAGGGGCATCGCTTGTGGTAGTAGGGGTACTCTCCTGCGCATCAACCTCCTTGACACCCTTCTTCTTTCCTGCTTTCTTACCCTTCTTGTCCTTGTCCTTCTCTTTGTTCTCCTTGTTCTTGTCGTCCGACTTGGTGACCCAGGACTTCTTGATCTCCTGGATCTCCTTGGCCAACTCGGTCCCCACCGACATCAGTTTCGAGAGCTCGTCTTTGGTGACCTCCACCTTGGTCTCCCGGATACCCGCAGGTGCACGCTTCTTCGACCTGTGCACCTTCTTGTAAGCCTCCGTGTCGGCCTTGTGGATGGGACACGTCCGATGGTCATGGTTGAACCCTTTGTTCCTCTCATAACACACGAAACAGCCCTGAGGGTGAGCTCGTATGAACTCCCCAAAGGACAGCGGAGGGTCGCCAATGCGGCGGGGCTCCTTCTTCTCCTTCTTCTTCCAACCCTTCTGCAGGGGCCTCCAGCTTCCCAGGTTCCTCCCCGTGTTCAGGTTGTTGGCCACGAAGGCACAAACGGCCATCTCGGCGGGCTCATCGTCGTCGTCATTGTCGTCGAGAGCCTCATCGCCATAGGCTCCCACTGGGTACATGGCAGCTTCCCCGCCAGACCCCTCGCCAACGTAGTTGACGTAACGGTCGCCGGGCCTCAACCCGCGGGTGTGGTGGAGGTTCCGGTACCCCTTGGGTACCTCCTCTCCAACCCACTCCAGGACCTCATCGCAACTCATCCGCGCCGGGATGGCCTGCAGACGGAGGGTCTGGCCGCCCACGTCACACTCATCAAGGCGCCACCTCGCAGTCTTCTCGCGATCGCCCGTGACGGTGATGAGGAGGGCGTTCCGCAGGGAGTGCCGTTTGACATCCCGGGCCACGTTCTTCCTTGTCCAAGCCACCACTTTCGTATGATACTCCTTGGGGAGCATCATCTTGACCCTGTGGTTGGACTTGGCCCTCTTGGCTTCCTCTTTGGTGACTCTCTTGATCCATGCTCCCGGCAGCATGGAGAGCAGGCGGGCCTGCTTGTCACCCTCATTCCAGTCCTCCACGTTGCGGCGGAAGAGGGTGTATTGCCCCCGGAAGTCCCGCCAATCTCGTAGGCGGATCTCCCGACCATCATGCTGAAGCTTGAGGGCCTTCCACCGCTTGGCAGCCACCTGCGGAGCGTCAACCCGTTCTCGGCTTCCTTGAGGGTCTTGATTTTCCCCTCCTTGGTCGCCACGAAGTATACCTCTTGGAGCACCTCCAGCAGGCGCCACCTGAACCGTTTGAAGACATATTTCTCCGCATCTGCGGGATCCATGTCTTCAGTGACGGTCATCCCCCAATCGTCCAGCTTCTCCAAGAAGCGGTCAAGGTTAAGGGGGTTGCCATCGTACGTGGGGGGCTTGATGTCCTTCAGGTCTTTTCACACGGCGGCATCCGCGGCCTTAGAGACCATGAACGCCGGCCGCGAGGTCGACCGAGGTTCCCATCCGCGTCCCCCACGGACTCCCACGGCCGCCACTTCCATCTCCTCAAAGGTATCCATGTGGCTACGCCGTGGTTCCTCCGAGTACACTGAACCTAGATGTTCACGCCGTACTCCTTCCATGTATGCCTTCTCATCACGGCGCCGGCGGCTGCGTTCAGCGGCCTCCCGTCATACACCACGCGGCAGGGTAATGCCGAACTCCTCCAGGTCTTCCTCGCCTCCGCCGACATCCCACACCACGTCCCTTCCGGGGACCTCATCTCTGAGTCCACCATAACGCCCGCCAGCCATTGGGATTGGCTCCTGGGCTGGTGCGGGGCATCAGGGGCGTACCGGTGTCCACTGTGGAGCACAGCGGTTGTGGTACTCCGCACTGAGCCACTCATCACGCCACTCCTCACTGCCACTGCCGGGCGGCACGCGCTCGTTACGGCGGCCCGCGCTGTGATGAGAGGGGGCGCTGAGGGAGGGGGCACTGGCGCTGGAGCGACTCCTGGGGGCTCCGCCAGGGGCGTGGGCTCTGCCTGGACCTGGTCCAGGTCCCCAGCTGTCGCCCGACCAGCCGGACTCCAGGGGTGGGTGGTCGCTGCCGACGCTCCCACGGGCTTCCAGCTCGTCCAACCTCTGCTGCAGGCCGTTGATGACCTTGTTCAGCAGCCTGGTCTCGCCCCTGGCGATGTCCAACTCCTTCTGGACAGCGGTGGCGACCTTGGCGATCTTGACCATCTCTGTCTTGGCGATGTCCAGCTCCTTCTGTGCGCCCGCGGCAACCCTGGCGATCCGGATCATCTTGCCTTTGCCCGTGTCTACCTCGCGCTCGAGGGTCTGGACCCTCCTACGGAGGTGGACAATCCACCGCCAAGTGGCCTCCGGGTCACCCTCTTCTGTCGGGCCGTCGGGGTCCCCAGAGGGTCCTCCAGGAGGGCCTCCACCAGGTCTGCCCGGTCCAGGGGGTCCTCCCCCGCCCGGGGGTCCGCCTCCGGGGGGTCCACTTGGTGGGCGTCCTCCAGGGGGTCCTGATGGTTCACCGCCAGGGGGTCCCGGTGGTCCTCCGCCGGGTCCCCTCGGTCGGTCTGAGGATGGGGGCTTCACCACGTAACCGAAGTCCATGTCTTCATCCTCGTCCATGTCGCCCCACCTGGTCGTCTCGGTCTCGCACGCGGAAGACTCCGAGCTCCGGTAGGGGAGAGGGAGATCCTCACCCTCACCCTCCGGCTCCATGGGGACATCTCCGCCTCCTCCTCCAGCCACTCCTCGGCGATGTCGGCGGTCTTGTCCATCCCCGTCGCTGGCGGTGAAGAAGGGGTCGGAGTCGTGGGGGTGTCTGCCCGCTGGCCTCCGTGACCTCTCGAGGGTCTTCCCCTTACCCCTCCTTCTTCGGTGGGCGGTGGGGCCACTGTCCCCACTGCTGCCCGTGTCGTCCTCCTCGAGGTCCAGCTTCATCTTGGAGGGGATGTCTCCTTCGAAGAGCTTTCGAAGGGTCTCCACTGGGGATCCTCCCGGGGGTGTTCCGTGCTGGAGCTTGGCCACTGCCTCCTCCATTGCGGCGGTCGTGGCTGCGGCAGCTCGCCTTTCGGCCTCCTCCCGAGCATGGGCAGCCTCGGCTTCCTGAGCCCGCTGCAGCTGAGCCTTCTCCGCTTCCAGTGCTGCCAGCTCCGCCTCCGTCTTGGCCCTCTCCTCAGCGACCTTCCGTCGCGCGGCCTCGATGGCATCTTTTCTGGCGGCGTCCGCTTGGGCTTTGGCCGTTGCTTCGGCGTGGGCCCTTTCGTCCGCCTCCTTCCTTGCCCTCTCCTGGGCAAGCGCCTCTTCCAGCGCTTTCACCTCGGCCTCCTTACGAACAATGGCCTCCTGGGCCAGGAGGGCTTCCTGGGCGGCTGCCGCCACCTCACTCCTGACCCGGGCAGCCGCTGCCTCCTGTGCGGCTGCAGCGGTGAGACCGGCCGCGATGGCCGCCAAGGTCGAGGCATGGAAGGCCATGACTCTGCCCCAATCTGCAGCCTCCTCCTGGCGATGCCGACAGCGCCTCCCACGGCAGCGTTCTGCTGCGTGGCCCGTTGCCGGGCAACCGGAAGGATTCAGGGCACCCCACAGGCGCGCTCGCAGGCGCGGGCCACGTGCCTTTGGTCGGGAGCGACGCTGCTGCTGGAGCTGGCCTGGTCGGCCGGCATCCTCCCCCGGTGGGCCGACTCCACGTCGCTGCTGGGGCCTGACTTTCTCAGGTGCAGCTGACGTGGCTTAGCCTTGGCCTTCTTGGCGACTTCGAGGGAGTCGCCAAGGGTGGTGTGGCCGGGGTGGTGACCGCCACTGGCCCGTTGGGGGCTGGGGGCTGGGGTTCCGCCCTTGGTCTCGTTCTCCACGGCTTGGGCGGCTTCGGCAGCCAGGGATTCCTGGTACTCCCGCCATTTCTTGTCCCGCTTCTTGTCCCCGGCGGATCGCTTCTCCTTCCCAGGGGGCGCGTTGCTGTTGCTGCCCTGCAGCGTGCGCTTGTTCCCCGGTTCCGGGAACTTCTTCTCGATCATGTCCCATATAGAGACGTTGATCGTGGCGCCCAACGGGTACTCGTTGGGGTTCTCGTCCTCATCAATCCCGTCAGGGCGCAGCCCTTCGCCGGGCCTGTCCGGGCGGGTCCAGACCCTCCACCGCTTCTGGCGGAAGCGGTAGGCGTATCCTTCCACCCGCAGCCAGTGTTCCACTGCCTGCAGGCGGTCGGCGCCCATGTCCTCGCGGAGCTCGAAGCTCCCGGGCATGCCGCCTTCGCACTCAGGGTTGCTGTGGCGGTAGTGCTGCCCCCACACCAACCCACGCAGTAGGCGCACCGCATGGGGGTGGGGCAGCGGCCACGTCTTGCCCGCCTCCTGCCAGTTCACCACCGGCGCTCGTTCCCCTCGATGGACCGGTCTTGAGGGTGGCTGTTGAAGCGGTTGCTGTGGTCCACTCTATCTACGGGGCTGGGACCAAGACGCCCGATGGTGGTTGTGGAGATGGGTGATGTAGCTGGGAGTGCGGCAGGTACTGGTCGGCTGAAAGAACTCCCTGACGTCGGAGTTCCGGTCGCTACACCTCCTTCACGGACTCGGTGCTGTTGCTGACGCTCGGGGCGATGCTCTGGGCGGCGCTGCGAAGCCCGTGGTGCTCGCGGTTCAGGCGGCCCCGAGTGGCACGCGAGAGATGGGTAACCCCGCGGCGGTGAAACGCTTTTGACACGTTCCCGCCGGGAGCCTGGCCACGGGACGCTGCGGCGGACACGCAAAAGCAAGCAGGCAGGCAAAGCACTGCGCTCACAAGGGCATCCTCATGCTCGTGTCATGTGACAAAGCGTTTCAGGATCCTTGCCACTCTGAAACAAGGGAACAAACGTATGTACAGCAACACATCAGGATATGTACACATGGGGTTAAGACTGGACTGGGGTAAGGGCATCACAGGACAATAGACACTCAGTCCCCACTCATATCCCAATCCCAGGTCTGACCCTCTCAGTGGCTGGCAGGGGCGGGGGCTCAAACACAACCCATGCCGTGCCCAGTCCGGACCCTGAAACCCTGCCAATGGGGGAGGGTGTCCCGCCCAGCCACAGGCGAGTTCCAGGGAACCAAGGGGCTCAAAGGCCAAACTGCAGTGGCTCCCTATGCTCCCTCTACGGCAGGTCCCAACTTCTATCTGAGCTGGCGATAAAGCCCCGCCATTATCCCCTAGAAGTTGGTAGCTGAAAATGGGCCTTTTCAGCCCAGACTGATGTTAGCTCGAAAAAATCCAAAATTGACCTCTCGTCTGGACCTGCCAGAGGTAGGGACGAGACAATTGACCCTCTGCCCTTAGAGTACAATCTCCTTGGCGCCCTCACCCAACCTGGTTCCCTCTGAGCTCCCGGCATCAGGGGGCCAGGGGTTCGTCAAGTGGGGTCATGATGCCAAAATCATCAAAATTGGAGTCATTTCCAGGCGTGACTCGCCCGGCCAGGGCAAGGCCAATGGCTCACAGGGTGGGAGGCAGGACCCAGGACCTATATCTAAGTGAACGACTTGAAATTAGGTCCGGGCTCCCTGTCGGCATAGAGATATGGGGCCGCCAATTGACCACACGGGGGGCTAAAATTGGGGTCCCAAAAAGGGGGTCATTTTGCCTGCTCAAAATGAGCAAAAATCGAAGGTGTCCCCGATAGTGCACCTCCACGCTGGCTTAGAGATCAGATCCGCCATTCCATATGCCATCCACTGGGAGTCCAAC
Organism: Eutreptiella sp. 'Long Island Sound 2002'; assembly: GCA_964036045.1. Lineage (NCBI taxonomy): Eukaryota > Euglenozoa > Euglenophyceae > Eutreptiales > Eutreptiaceae > Eutreptiella > Eutreptiella sp. 'Long Island Sound 2002'. The sequence continues at coordinate 111,482,326 of OZ038382.1, forward strand.
AAAGACTTCCATGCACTTGGCCCTCAAAGATATCCATGCCAATCGGCGTGGTGACAATCCAAATTGGGTCCACAACTGCCAAAATGGCAAAATTGGTCGTCTCGGTCGACCGTCCAGGGTAGGAAACCTTGGCGATATTGACGCGTCAAGCCTTGATTCACAACCCTTGATCTCCCCTTTGGTCCCATGCCCTGAGTCATGGCTTGCTGTCACACTGGCTGCTTGCTGTTGGTCGAGGGGATGAACACACGGATGGGGCAGAAAGCAGCATGCGGTGCTGAGGGGGAGATCATGGATCGCACCAAAAGTTGAATAACTCCCGACGAGCCAGAGGAGCAAATACAACACTCAATGGTGTTCAACCCTTGGTCATATGCTACAATATTCGCCCTTCATTTCTGGCTAGATCCCGGGCCCCAGGGAGATATGGTAGTTCCAATATGGTACACAATGGCAAAAGCAGGGAAATTTGGCCAAAATGGCCCACACTCATGATTCCATATCACCATGGCCGAGGCGAGGATCCTTTCAACCAAAGATGCTATAGACACAGGGGACTCACGTCCCAATATATGCCACTTGCCAACCGTCATGGTCGCCTCTAGCTATTTTCCCCATTGGAGGGAAAGTGACACACAAATGGGGCAGAATGGCAACATACCCCAAATTGGGTGACTTACAACTCTCCCTTCGAGAGGAGAGGCCACATGGGGAAACACCCCATTCGATGCGGGTTTATGTGCCCTCTCCGAATTGCCCTTACCCTTGGCTAAGTGGCGCACGCAACCTCGGGCCGGACATTAAGGGGGAGATGGGGTTTCTGGCCATTCTGGGCAAAACGGCCAAAATTCACCAAAAAGTGGTCACTCGAAAAATCGTATCTCGGTATCACAAAAGAAAGGAGCCTCGGGCTTTTGCATGGATGCAAACCAAAGCTTTGCTTCCCTTTTGCAACAAGGGTTGAGGTTCAAAGCATAATGGAATCATTTTTGACACCTCAATCCTTGAAGCACACTATTTATGGGAAAAAGTGCATATATATCGGCCATATTGGTATGTACATATCTTTGGGTCATCGAGGAGCACAAATATGAGTAAACATTCTTGGAGTAGGCCCATAGTAGGTGCCCCCAAATATGCACACTATGGTTAGATTGTCTCCGCCCACTTGTGTCGTTAGTGCTTGCTTATGAGCGCGTGTGCAAAGAGGCAGTATGGCACGCGTGCTCACAAGGCGGCATCATAAAAAATAGAAGACAAGGTTGTAAAAATCAACCAAGCCATCCACGACGTACTTGGTTGTCTTTACTTTACATAATGCATTGGTTCAAGGCTCAACTCCCCATAGGCTTCGAGTACGAGCCTCCGGGGTTTGGCCATTTTGGCCTAATTTGCAACCAAAATTTGCCCTTTTTCAAAAAATGAGTTTTGGTACGCATTGAATTGCGTGGAGCCATCGTTGAGTTGGCTCGAAGAACGGGAATGGCCTAGGGCTTTTGGTCTTGTGAGCTTTTTGTTGGGTTATTAACGTTCAAGCTCAGAAGGCCACAAAGTTAGCGTTTGCGCACGCAAACGACTTTGGTTTCCGAAACCCATAGGCTGCCTAAAACATCCCTCTTGCCCTCTTCCCTATTCAAAGTGACACGCCCATGTGAAAGGGGCATGGATGAAAGGCATAGGGGGGGAATGTAGGGTTCTGTCCGAACTCATGGTACTTGAGAACCATGAGTTCGAGCGATTGACGGAAAAGCTTGCGCGCTGATTTTCTCCCAGACTCAACGGCGAAAAATTCTGCTGAACACACCAGATGAAAGTACAAGTAAAATCCTCTAGATCCAGCACTTGAGTTCCTTTAGACCCTCAAAGGTACTCGAGAAAAATCCGTCACAAAACTCGCCACGCAGAAGCGACGAATGCGCGCGAACAGGCGACAACAGGCGGCAATTTCACGACAATTAGAAATCGCGGTAGAAATCAGGTATTCCACCGACTTCCGACCGAAAATCGCCCAAGACAATAAAATTATGGTAATTCTACATCGATTTATTGGTTAGAAATCGGATTGCAGATTTCGCGGATTAGAGAACAGGGATATCCCGCTGACAGCCGGTGTCGAAGGCTTTCACACGAGTGTGACGGCTCACAGGCCTCCGGGCCATGGGCCATAGGTTCTGAGTACCGCTTCAGTACCCCCAGACCACCGAGCACACGTAGCCTGAACTCCAACGCCCACGGCGACGTGGACATTCACTAACGAGCGAGCAGACCCAGACAGCGTGGCCATGGAGTACGACCACTGCGACCCACACCGCGCAGGACCTCATGAGGCACCCATGCGCCCCATACAGCACAAATGCCCCACCCTCCGCGGCGACAAAGACGACAAGGAACGGCGACAGACCATCACGTGCCAGAAATTTGACCCCAATACGGGATACCTCTTCCACCTGATGTACGTGTATTCCGCCCAGGGGCGCCCGGACAGAGGCCTCCTCCGCCTCACCCCGCGAGCCCAGGTCATCATCACCCAGGGGATAGGCGTCTATGCAGCGCCGCTACTGCAACCCACACAAATCACCACCAGAACCGCCGGAGGGAAACCCGTCTACGTCTATCACCCCACGGCAATTGCCCGCCTACCCATACCCAGCGACACCGACATCATCTACTTCACTGACGCATCCGGCACCCAGCAACGCACCCCCACAGTCGGTTGCGCCATCGTACGCATCAGCCGGCGCGCAGACGGCCTCCACGTGGAACACCACACCGGGGCCACCATCCTTGGGGGGTCCTCCCATGGCGAACTGCGCACCCTGGCAGACGCCGTCACCGCCACACCACCACCCGCAACGATCCAGCCCCACAACATCTCGGTAGTCGTGGACGCCATGGTCGACATCCACCTCACCAGGCGCCTCGCGGACATGCCCCTCCTCAGGGCGCTCGAATCCGGCCTCACCACACAGGTGTTGGGACTATGGATGGCCTTCAGGGGCATGCACCCCAGGACGCCCTACACATCGTCAAACAGGAATCACACCGCTACACATACGGCAACGGACGCGCAGACACGCATTCCAAATACCAGAGCATCAGCCACAGGCCAGGGCTCGAACATGTACGACTGGATACCCCACACCACAGCCACCTGCAACACCTACCCCCGATACCCTCGGCCACACAACCCCCCCAATGGATGCCCGAGGACGCGCCGTACACAGATCGAGACAAGCAGTACCACTACCCCACACCCATCCAGCAGCTGGCCACCACACTGGGCCACCCGGCGAACACCGAACTCCTCCAACGCCTCGAAGACTACGTCCACACCCCCCTCTACTACTCCGCCCTACGCCCGGACAGCCTCCCAGCACACCTACAAAACACCGCGACTCCACCTCGCCCTCGAACAGCTTCCCCTCCTCACCCGATACCACCAATGGTACGCACGCCGCTTGATCCACGTCCCCGCAAAATACACCAAATGCATCTGTCGCGGACCACGGACCACTTCAAGGGGTGCCCCCTGTACCGAGGACTAGACACCCTCACAGACTGGAACCCAACCCACAGCATCGCACAGCACGCCGGATGGCCGACGCGGTCCCTGGCAACGGAGCAACTCGCCACTGTCCTCAAGCAGACGGAGGTACTCGAGGCGGTCCGCAGGGGACTCGTTCCCACAGCCGTCTACACCTTGCTACGCACCCACGCGGAGGACCCCCAAGCCACGGCGGCGCACATGCAACGGACGGCCATTACCAAGACAGCGGAGCAGCTCACACACCGCACCCACAGGTACCTGCAGCATGCAGCAACCCTACCCCAAACAGACCAAGCCCACCTCCTCAAACTCCTGTTCTACCAACCATGAGAACCTACCCCGTGACACACCAACACGGGACCCCCACCACGCCTACACACCATCCACCGAGCACAACACTGGCACGGCACACACGGGCACCACAGGCACCACATGCACGCCCACCAGCATGCGCGCGCCGCCAGCCCCCATCCCCCCACGCCACCGTCCGTCCACAGGTACGACCAGCCGCCAGCCACCGCATGCCCCCACTGCGTACGCCAGCGGCTACCACAGACGGCCCTACCCTGCAACCCAGACCACTGGGTCTGCCTGGGGGCCGCGCACCGCCTCACCCACTGCCCCCACTGCGGGGACCTCAACCCCCACCACCGCGAGCGGCCCGCGGCCCCAGCCGCACCTCCCCCCGCCAGCCACCCGAGCTTCTTCGGGCCACTCACCGACACCCTCCGGGACCACCTGGGAGGGTACTACGTGGCGGACGCGGCGGACCACGCATGGACCATAGCCGTGGCCACTGGCAGCGCATCCCTGCCCCCCCACAGCCCACCCTTGCGCCACAGCGGGGGCGGCTTGAACGTGGCGGCCCGCCATGTCCTCCTCGCCATATACCTCCACCACCGTGACCTACACCTCCCAGACCCACAGCTACCGGCCTCCCAAGCAGCAGCCCTGACGCCAGAAGCGTGGGCGGACACGGCACCAGAGGAGATAGCAGCCTACCTCCGAATCACTTGCCGCCGGTTCAACACCGCCCTCGGCCGACGGAAAGGAACACCCTACCCACTCGGCGCACTCCTCTACCCAGCACACCACCCCCACCCCACGCAGCTGAGGCCCCCGGAGGGCTGGGCGTCCTTTCGGGATGCCGGCCTGGCCCTCCGACAAGGCCACCGCCACGCGAATGGGCCTCACGGACCAGCCGCCTACGTCAGAAGCCGCGAGGCGCGCCTCCGAGAGGCGCACCGCTGGCACACCTGCTCCCCGTAGCCCCCACGGGGACAGGAGGGCCAACCCGCCCCCGACAGCCACCAGGCCAAGAAGACCAAGACAGGTCAGGAGGCCCGCCAGCGCGCCCGCCAGCGGGGCGCGACACCCCGACCAGGGCCCGGGTCCAGCCACACTGCACCACCCCACGCCCAGACCCCCGGGGCACACCAACAGCACCGCCCCCACCAGCGCCCACCACCACCACCGTACCGCAGCACCCAAACCCTGCAGCCCAGTCAGCCACCACCGCCCGCACACGTCCACACCATGCCAGGACCACCATACGCGCAGAGCCAGGGGACATGGCACCACCAACACCACCACCACGCCCCCGTCCCTCCCAACCCCTACCCCCTGATGCCCCAATACTACAGCGACCCCCACCAGCTACATCCCCACGACGCCGCAGCACAACCAGGCCCCACGAACCACCCACCCCACATGGCACACATCACCGCACCACACCATCACATATTCTACCACCACCAGCCCCCACCACCACACCCACCAACGCCGGGGTACCACACACAACCAGCACACCCTCAACACCACCACCACGCGGTCCAGCACCACCCGCCGCCCCCACTACACCGGCCCACGACACACGAGCCACGGTACACCCCCATGGACCCGCGGGGAGCCGCGCACGGACACCAGCAACACCAGGACCTAGTAGGAGCGCCCCACCACCACCAGCAGTCCCCCCACCCACACCCCATACCAGCGAGCACCATGCACCAGCAGCCACCCATAACATACGGACCACAGCCCCACCTGGTAGCCCATGCGGCCGCCTCCCACCCACACCACGGCACCACAACCTGCCAGCAACCGCAAGGACCGCACGGCGCACACACGCAACACCCACACGACCCACAAGAGCGCCCAGACCCACAGCCAGCACAACACCCACCCCCGCCCCCCCCACCACCAACAGTGCCACCCCCACACGACCCCCCCCAGCCCCCCCCCCGAGACCAGGCCACGGACGCAACACAGGGCAGCCAGCACCAGCCTATTGATGTCGATGCCCCCGCCGACACACGCCACCGCGAGTCCCCCCTCCCGCGACCGCCACAAGAAACCCGATCACCGGACCCCAGGCGCGACAACGACGACCACCCCCCCCGACCAAGACCACCCCCCCATCACACCCCGCACCACCAGCCGCTGCACCAGCCGAACCCTACGCCCTACACAACTCCGCAGCGGTATGGCAGCACCTCCGGGGACTCGGGGACCATGAGGTGCTGCGCCTCCACACCTCCAGCACCACCCAGCGCATCCGGGCGATCACCCTGGTCCAGGCGGCCACCCTGGGGGAAGGCGTCCGAGACTTCCTCTTCGACGCCTTCCTCCACGTTGCCCGACACCACCGCCCCCCACGCCCCACCCCAGACGGCGAGAGCCCGCCCCCCACGGGGAACTGAGTCTGGGTGCCCCCCATCAACTGGGGACGACACCTAGTCGGACACCACGTGCCGGAGCGGGAGAACACCCAGGGCCGCACCCGCTACCGCGACCCCAACATGGCCCACACCCCACCCAGCGCCACCCCCAGCAACACCAAAGAGTTGGAGCGGGAAACATGGGTAGCTCGGATGGCCTCCCTGAGCAACTTCGGGCACCCCGTCCCGGGGGACATCCCCACCCCCGACGACCGGCAGCCAGCCCCCTCCACGTACATGACTCTCATGTACAATCTGCACTACACCCTCTCCACCACCCACTACCACGCACCAACTGACCACTGGGTGGTGCACGGCACCGACGCCCCCCCCTCGCACAACCCAGGCCTCGACACGTACGCCACGGGGGACGAGTCGGACGACCCCCACATCTGGGGCACATGGGAACGCACATCCCTGGACACGCTGCTCTCCATCCGCAGCGGCAGCCAGGGCCTTGGTAGGGCGATGTATTGCCTTGCCAAGTGGACCCAACGGACCTGGGGGATCCCCACGGACCGGTGGCTGTGGAGGGTCACGCTGCGCCCCCAGCAGAGGGAAGCCCCCCTGAACTGCAGAGGACCCACTCCCCCACGCCCCACCACCCTACAGCTCTGCCTGTACATGGTGGCAGCCCGCCTCATGGCGCTGCTGTGGCCGGGCCCAGACACCCCCACCCAAAACTACCCCCAACTCACGGAGGAGGACATGCCCGGCATCCAGCGATGCTTCTTCCGCACCCTCGACTACCTCCAGCAAACACACCCGCACGTCCTGGAGCAAGTATGGACACCCCCCGGGTAACCCACATGCCCGCACAGCCGAGACAACGCCACCACACCAGCACCAGCGCGCACAGGTCACCGGGGAAGGCGCGCGCACACGCCCGGTGCCCGAACCCGCAGCCTCGCTCTCGCTACTTGCACGACCCAGCATCCTACGCCCGCCCCCGAAGCCCAGGGCTCCCCACCGTCTCCCACAGCCCTCTCCTCCGCCTCCGACTCCACAACCTCCACCACCACAAACACCTCATCCACCACCACCACCATGTCCTCATCCGGCACTCCACCCCCTAAGCCACGGGGGAAACCTCCCAAACGGGCCCCCAAAACCCGTCCCCACCCCGAGCAACCCCGCCGCCGCCAAGGCCCACGCCACGACGAGGCCCGCACCCGCAACCCAGCAGAGACCCAATACCGCCGCCAAACAGCCACCCTAATCCGTCAGCGCGCCACGACCGCAACCCGCAGCCAAGCCCAAACCCAAGCCCAAGCCCGACGCCACGACGGCAGCGCGAGCCCGACCCCCCGAGGACGTCCTCTATGACATTCGGCCCCAGCCGTCCCAGGCCCGGAGGCAGCAGCACCCAGCACGGCGCCCCCCCGCCGTCACCGACGCCGCCGCCACCACCTTCATGGCGGAGCGCGCCGCGGCCGAAGCACGACGCACCTTGTCCTGTCACCTCTCAAAACCCGCACCCCAGGCCCACGGACCACCCCCGACCGGACCAAATCGACGCCACGGTCCACCAGCAGCGTCCCCACCCCCCTACCAACACTCCATGTCAGCCCACTAACAGCACATGCCCCGCTACCGCCGCCACCGCGAGTCCCAACCCAACCCCGAGGCGGAGACCGTGCGCGCATACCCGCAAGTCCGCATCCGCCTGTGCCCCCACTCCCCGCGCACCCCCACGGAACAGGACTACGAGGAATCCCCCAGGCCCTCCACCGCCACCAGTCCCCACGACCCCATCACGCCCACCCACGCCCACTCCTCCGCCCAAGACCGCGGCCCCGCCCAGGGACAGTGGTGGCAGCGCTGGACCCAAACGCAGCTCTGGGAGCTGCGAAAGTGGGTCCGGACAGAGCCCTCCCTCGAGGGCCTGGTCCACCGGCCCCGCAAGGGGTCGGTGGAGAACAGCCGCCTGCAGCCAGAGGGGGGGTGGATGCCGCAGGCCGCATGAGAAGCCATGCTGGCCGATGCGCTCCACCCCCTGGGAGTCCACCCCCGCAACCTCCCCGCGCCCCAGGACCACCCGTATGTCCTCAAGCGCCTGCGGGAGACCCTCCAGGAGACGCAGCGAGACGGCATCCGCCTGTGGGACATCACCCAAAGCCCAACCCCGCACACACACACCCCCTCGCCGCCCCACAAGCGCCGGCGCACCGACGCCAGCGGCACCCACAGCACCCCAGGAGCCCAGCGCGCCACAGAACACGACGCGCCTGACCCCCCAGCCAGCGGCGCCGCCACCTAACCCCGTTGCCCAACCAGCCCAACCAGCCACCACCGCGGGGTGCCACACCAGGCCCCGCCCGGAAGACACCAAACAAACCGGAAGCCGAAGGACGCCAACGCACACGCCAACGGGCACCGCTACGCCCAATGACACCGAACCCAATCCGCAACCGTCACAACCGCCTAACCCAGCCAAAGCCCAAACACAAATCCAACCCGAGCCACACCCCAAAACCGCTAACCCTTGACTCCTAACCAGGCCCGCCGAGGGAGCAACGTAGCCACAGCCCACACCCACAGCCCACACGACCACCTGACCAGCCAGCACGTAAAGCAAAGAGGCACCTAACCAAACCCACCCTGACCAATACCCGTGTACATCAGGACGCGCGAGCCGCACCCCTGGGGCGCGGCCGCCAAAGCACCGACATCACACGCCAGAGAACACTACACTATTGCACCACTGCACCAGTTGCCCATGCTTGTGCCTGCAGTGTACGCGCGCCCCCTTCTTTGAAAAAAATTTAAAAAAAAAGTGTTTTGTCTATTTTTTCCGAAAAAAAAAAAGAGACCAGAAGGCACGAAAAAAGAAGAAAAAATAGGGGGGGAGGAAGAGATACACAACCACCAATGGCACACGCACACCGCACACAGCGCGCAAGCCCGTGAACAGGCGCCACCTGGGCCAGGACACCGCGCACGCACAAGCACCAAGGACAACAAAGGGATGGGACACCACGGCCAGGCACACCGGTGAACAGGAGCCTAATGGCCCAGGACATCGCACACACAAAGCAGCACACCAAGCGGACACACCGGTGAACAGGAGCCAAGTGACCCAGGACACCCCAGAAACAACACAACACACCGAGCGGGCGCACCGGTGAACAGGAGCCAAATGGCCCAGGACACCGCACACACAACACGACGAACCACGCGAGCACACCGGTGAACAGGAGCCAAGTGGCCCAGGACACCGCAGACGCAACGCAACGCACCGAGCGGGCACACCGCTGAACAGGAGCCAAGTGGCCCAGGACACCGCACACACAAAGCAGCACACCAAACGGACACACCGGTGAACAGGAGCCAAGTGACCCAGGACACCCCACACACAACACAACACCCCGAGCGGGCGCACCGGTGAACAGGAGTCAAGTGGGCCAGGACACCGCACACGCAACACGACAAACCACGCGAGCACACCGGTGAACAGGACCCAAGTGGCCCAGGACACCGCACAAGCAAAGCAACGCACCGAACGGGCGCACCGATGAACAGGAGCCAAGTGGCCCTGGACACCGCAAACGCAACGCATTGCACCCAGCGGGCACACCGGTGAACAGGGGCCAAGTGGCCCAGGACACCGCACACACGTAGGCCGGCCGAGGGACAGGAAAGAACCAACATCCCATGGGTCGGACACGCTGCGGCGACCCAGCCGACCCACCGGGCCAGTGGCAGGAGCGGTACTCCAAGGCCACAGGTCCAAGCCCGGCCAGGCTGCTTCGGGGACCATGGCAAACGTCGGGCGGAGCCATGGAAGCAACCGGTGACAGCCGAGCCGGTACACAGTCCAGGAGGGGGTCGCCTGCCCAGCGGAGCGGCCCAGCAACTCAAGCCACAAGGGTGAGGCGGTCGTACCATAGACAAGCCGGAGCAATACCCCTTGTGGTGAGAGATACTCCGCACGGCTGGGCAGCCCCCAGAGCTGCCGCCCAAAGGAGGGGGCATGTGGCCCTACTCATGGACACATGTGGGGACACCCTCCCACCTGGCACACCTGGACCGGCTGGCCGCGACACTGCCTTCCCAAGCACCTGCGGGAGCGGCTTAAGAGGCACCTGACCTAGGGCAGTGGGAGGGACAGGACGTCCCCTTGGTAAGACCTTCTTCCTGCACTGTCAAAGGACGCATCCCGAGCTCCCGAAGATACCTACCTACCCTACCTGTACCTGTTTCGGCCGCCTAAGTAAACGTCTTGGGGGGGTAACTTGGCGCCACCGTAGAGTTTTCCAAATCCGTTTGGACCGCTGGAATGCCCAAGGTGTGTACTTTCCAAATATGAATTGCTGTGCTATGATGTTGTGCAACAGCTTGGACTGCTCGGACCGTTATGAGTCCGAGGTTGGTCAAAAAAATGACAAAATGTTTTTTTCCGTCCCGAATCGGTAAAAGTCCCAGGGGGGGTAACCTGGCGCCACAGTAGAGTTTTTCTAATCCGTTTGGACTGCTGAAATGCCAAAGTGTCTACTTTTGAAATATGCGTGGCCGTGCTAGGCTGTCTCACACCGGCTTGGAGCGGTCGATTCGTAATGCGTCAGAGATTTGGAGGGGTTGCACCATAGTAAGTCTTTAGGGGGTAGGGTTGTGCGAAGAGCACCAGCAGACCAAGAAACAGTCTGTGTGTAGAGGTACACAAGCAAACTTAATGGCATTTGAGATAGAATGTATCACCCCAAAAGCTGTGGCTGCATTTGCATCTGCAATGCCAAGGGCATAGTAGCCGATGCCCAGGGCATAGCAGTAGGTTGCCACAGTGGTTGCGTATATGACTGCGACAGCATTCCCTGTGGCAAAGGGGTTGGACATGAACTGCAGCTGTTTGCATCCGCCTGTCTTGCACTTCGGCAGGAGGGACAAACCCATCCAACGTATGGAAGAGAGGGCCATCATGTACATCGTGGTTCAGCCAATTTGGTGTGATGGGCTCCACCGTCTGAGGGTTGTACGATGACACATCGTACATGGTAGTACCCATGTCTACTTGTACAAGAAAAGGTTGCAAAGTGTAGCTGGTCAAGCTTGCTTGCACCAACGGAATCACGGTGGGGATTGCTTTATTAACCTTGGTTACCGTTTTTTTTGGATCATGAATTGCGAGGCAAGGGTTTTGAGTGCGCATTTGGCATTTCAGTAGCCTTTGTAAGGCTTCAAAAATTTTGTTCACCCTGCAGTGGCTGCGAACCTTGTTGCATAGGGCTTTCACCCACCGGTTTGTGTTCTCCCCCCTTTGAAAACTCTGAATACCGGCTGTGAAGCACGCCTAATGGTAGCAAAGTTGCCGAGTATTCAAATTTTTCCTTGCCCCAGGTTGATTCCAAACAATCTGGCGCGTCAGGATAAGCGTCCAACAGCGCATTCCATTGGCGATGAAAAATCTGCTCATTGCACTCCTTGTGCACATCATGGAAAAGGGCCATCATAGCCTGGTACCTATGCTTGCCCATTTTTCGGAGCAACGTTTTATGGATGTTTTCAATGATGTGCCAGGTGCACCACAAGTGCCGTGTTTTCCTGATCAGTGCGCGAACTGCATTGGCACATGCGACATCTGCGTTAGTCATTAACACTTGAGGGGCTGCGGGGACGTTGTTCAACCATTGGCGGAGCTGCCAATCATAATCACAATCCCTCTCCCTGAGGACCAGTGCCTGTGCGGTTAGCAAAAATTTTCCATGCTCATTAATGGTCGTGAAGCAGCCGAGGTGAAAATATTGATTACAATTGTAAGTGTTATCATGCACAACAAGATAGTTGAACCTTTGCGCAATTTCCACTTGGCTTGGGGATAGCCCTTGGAAGTTTACAAAAGCCAACCTAGAACACACGGGGCACATACTTCCCTCCAAACGAGCACTAGCTCGTGAAAAACGTGTCCTGAAGAAGGAGTGGGTCACAATGATCAAAGATCATGGACACCTAGGTCTACCACCGTCCACCAGTCATGAGCTTCTAGAAAAACACTTCGGTGAAGAGTTTTCAAATGCTCAAATTGAGCGCCGTGACATTTCAATCGTCTATTACAAATATGGATATAAAGCAGCAACTGACTGTCAAGACCTGTTGAATCGGTTCCTTGCTGCCAAAAAGAACGACCCACGTTGGGTGGTGGTACCTGAGACCGAGCAGGGCACTAACAGGTTGACACACTTGTTTTCATCAAGACGGTTGAAAATAAGACGACAAGAACACTTAGTTTTGCTTTCCTTAGTGTCTTCCTTCTTGTCCTTCTTGTCTTCTGCATCCCGAACTTCTACCTTCGGAAGTGGCAATTCTTGTTGCTCTTGTGGCACATTGACATTTTTCCAACGTTTCGTATAGCGGCTCCGTACCTTTTGGACGTCGCCACCTCCACTGGCCCCACGTTCGTCTGGATGCCATTTCCGACCATAGGGACATTGTAGATAAAGGTATAATTCTTTTTTGGAGGTGCCGGTGACCAAGTCATAGTCCACTCTTTTGTTGATCTACTATGAATAAAATAGGTCACTTGTTATGAAAGGCCCAAAGGTGCATTGCAAAACGGATCAAAACAAAAGAATACCTCCGCGATCAGGTCTTTTTTGGAAAGATTCTTTCCAAAAGTGTCACCCACCCTAACAGGAGGGAGAGGTTCTTCTTCCTTGGTGTCCTCTTCTTGCCCCTCACTATCCCCAAGGAGACGTTGGAGGCCCCCTCCACCTCCTCAACTTCATGGGATTCTGCATCCGACAATCCCATGACATCTTCTTCTACTTTTGCATCTACTTGCATCTCTTCAATGTCATTAACTTCTTCTTCTTTGACTCTAAGGGATTTAGGTGAGTGGCATTTTGGGGACGATATATCACTCAGCAAATCAACATCAATAATTTTGGGCCTTTTGCCCCTCATGGTGCTATAGGCTTGCATTTTGTAACAACATCCTAAGGAGACAAATTTGAACAAATCTAAATTCTGAAATTTAAAGCCTAAGGAAACAAATTTTGACGAATCTAAAATCTGAAAGTTAAAGGCTGAGGAGACAAATTGTGACAAATTTAAAATCTGAAATTTAACAGATGTACCACACAATAACAACAGTAACAACAATACAAATGTAGAAAAATGTAAAATATACTGTACTGTCCTATAATGGGCTGAAATTGACCAAAATATGGCTGCGGCGCCAAAATTTGCGGGTAAGCCCTTATCAGGAGAAAACCCGTTTCTCCGGATAACACTTGCGCGAAATCTGGCTGCGCGCCAGTCCCCCCAAACAAGATAAAATCAGCTTGTCCAAGGTCAGGCGTGTAGCAGTCCGGCGCTAGGATTTGGGGCCAACGGAGAAATTATCTTTTTCATCTTGAACAGTATGGATGCTTTTTTTATCTCAATCTGATCACAATGTCTGCAGTTTTATCGTGGCACATTAAATTTGCGCCGTCTGCTTTGTTTTTGGATGCCGGGTGATGTTTGTTTTATATTGTGTCATCCAGTTACTGAAAGATTCAAGTTGGGCATTGTCAGTGCTTGTAAGCGCTCCATGGCCGTAATTTTCAAATCTCCAACTGAGGTCTGTTTCCTTGTAGCCTCGACCTAAGGTATTGTCCTTCTAAGATTCAATGTCACCATTGCAGCATCACAAGCATGTGGGCAGATTTTGTGGAAGACTGGTGGCAAAACTCGGACGGTGCTTTTTTCAATATGACGGCATTGCATACCCTCCACGACAATCACAGAGAGATCATGCTCCTTCTAATTACTGCTATACATGACGTTTTTGAGAAGCATTTGTTGCCGTATGTAAGCAGAAGTGACGGTTAGTAAGTAACCGTGTTGGAGAGACTGTTTTTTGGTACATGCGTGCAGCGTTCGATAGAAATTGGAACACTCGCATGGTGCTCATCGCGGCTCAGTTCATTGGGAAACGAAGCAAATATGAACATGATGTATTGTAGGCTGCTGCTAGAGCGCCTTCTGGAGGAGAATGGTAGGAAGTTGGCAGCGGCAAAGAGCAAAGAAAAGGATGGTAAGATATTGGTACGCTTGTTGATTGCCTCTTTGGTCCCTAAGGACACATCTTCTATTACAGTTGAGGTTCTTAAGGGGGCCACCAAACTGCTGCGCCGCAGACAACCTGGGGTGGCTGATTTTTTGAGGTTGAATGTCAATCGGGGCCAAATGTTGGCACCATTGGAGGAGTGGGTGGAGGACGCGGTTGTCATGTGTGGACCCAATGCTTTGAAGCGGGTTCGGACCCCCGTGGCCATCTTTGGGTCACTTGGGGTGTGTATCTATGTGCCGGCAAGCCGCCATTGGCTGAAATCATACTCTCCCATCCACCTGACCTAACCTGATGTGATAGTGTGATAGGTTTGGCCATTCCGGCTATGAGCGGCCATATTCAGTACCGAGGCGCCGCCAGCGGAGATTTATATATCGGAATATCAGGAATCAACAGGGTTTTATTATCATAATGTTTCCTTATTTTTCAGCCTTTCGTTCTGATGGTCAATGTATCGGCGACTGTCAGTTGGCTCGCGATTTTGCGTTAACCGAATGGTTAACTGTTATTTCCAGATATTTTGGCGGAAACCCCGATGAAGGGTCAGATTTCATCAGTAAAGGGTTCGTTGCTTCCGCAATTTTCTAAATATGCACTCGAAATTTTAATCTCAATTTTTCGCGATGTCGAAATCGGATTTTCGACTTCGACATCGCCGCACTTGATTTGGTCTTCTTTGAGTGGTCATACTCCTTTCCCTATGCCCGAATCAGGTTTCCCTTATACTTGCCACCCATTTGACTTGGAGATATAAGGGAAACAAAAGTGAATCATGGGACCACTTTGAAGGGCCATATCTACGCGCGAGTGTGAGGAAAGCGAATAAGGAAGGTTGGGTTGCAAGCGCCTTAGTCTCAAGTTAATTTAAGAAGCATCAAACGCCTTTGGTGTGTACACATGCCCGATGTAGCAAGGGAGAATGGTCAAGAGGGTAGAAAGTGATATATAACTCTTGGACCGTGCAACTGAATATTTTATTGCGACTTTCGAGTGTACCGCATGAGTGTTGGGGTTGCATAGATACTTTCCTTGGGTTCCCACGTATTTTTAACGTGAAGTTATGTCCATGGAGGGGCAGGGCATACCATGGTGGGAGCCACTTTTGAGGGTATGTGTTATATGCATGGTATGTGCTTCGATATGCTCACGCCCATGTTATATATCTTCGTGTGGCCGAGGAGATGGGGAGCCACACGTGACAAGGGCTTTGCCCATGTCCCAATTGTGTAATTCAAAGCGCTAGACTAAGTCTACCGCATATGTATTGCTCATGGTATGTTTGGCAAAGAGATCCATGGGTGCACTCCCATTTTCATGGGGCATGAAGATCTGAGTGGCGAAGGTATCTCCATGCGCCCGATTGGGGATCCAAGTGGGGGAATTGTTCGTAAATGGTTCCAATCATTTGTGTATTGAACCATGAGCGGATATCATGGGTGAGCATAGAGATATACTATCATGACAACTTTGTATTTGGACATATTTTCATGTTTTTGACCTCATTTTATGCTCATTTTTGTGTTTTATGTGCTCAACTGGTCGGCTAACAGTAAAGTGCCTAGAGATCCGTAAACTATGGTATGTTGCTTATATGTTGGCATATGCTTCGGTGTTGTACCTCACCATATGCCAGATCACATGGTCACTTTGGCTTGGCACACGAGGCCTCACAAAATTAGGTCTCAAACTCATGAGCTGACTTGTGAAGCATGCCATGTACATAACCGGAGAGGTTTCGGGGCCAATGATGGGATATTCTTGGGCATGGACCTTTGGTCTATATCACCCTTGTATACTACTTTCCGGTTTGACACATGCATGGAGCATTTGAATATTTGCCGTATGCATTTTTGAGTATATAATTGAATTTTGGGCAGTATGGTGTGATTTGCCTGATTTTGCCATGTTGTGAGTTCAAACTCATGGGGCAGTTCTCCAAGCCCATTCGACTCCAAGTCCAACCAAGGGTATGTCAGGGTAGGGTATGGTCCTGAGTGCCACTCTAGGCCATGACACGCCACCTCCCCTATTGGGCTAGGATTTAGAGGCTTGGGAGTAAACAGATTTTTGGGGTTTATGTAATGACTTGTGACACATGGCATTCAGCCATCTCAATGGACCTGGTTCAGGGCAATATGTGGGTGAGTCAATGGAAGATCTTGAGTCCAGGGAATGAGGGGTTTATGGCTGTGAATGTGCATGTTTACCTCTTTCCCCAACTTTGCTTTATTTGTGTTCATATGCCAATTTCAGGGCTTTCTTCCTTGGTGCAATTCTTGTACATGCCCGCCACCGTGGGACGACCGGTGTGCTGAACGGAAGCCCGTAGTGTGGATTGGATTATTGCTGGATTTGTGGGATCTGGTTGCTGTTCGGAATTGAAGGAGGATTGTATTTTATTTTCTATATTTTTGGATTTTGGACCCTGGAATTTGAAGAATGCAATCGCTGATCCGGAGTAAATCAGCAGGGGTAACAGGCGGAAGGGGCACAGCGGGGGCCGGTCCTGGTAGGGACCTTCTTTATGGTAGCAGAGGCGTACCTGCTGCCCCTACCTACCGCCGACCCGGGGACTTGGGCCCTTATGAGCCCTGCCCAAGTACGCCCCGGGTGCGTATTGTGGACTCGGTGGAGACCACGCCGGAGATTGGAGCCATAGAAGAACCGAGACGTTCAAGAGCATGGCGAACTCCAGAAGTTGAAGCCCGAAGAGAAGTACGACATTCGGGAAGAGGAGGACGTGACATGGAGGACCTGGTCTCCATGTGTGAGCGTCGCTGCCGAAAGGCATGCAACCTCCCCTCCGCCGCGGAGGACTCTGATGAGGCCTGCCATTCAGGCAGCAGTGGAGGACGGGCCCGGCGCTACCGGAAGCGCGGGTCACCCAAGTCCGCGGCAAGGGACGCCGGGGCTATGGATACGGACCCTAGCCCGGTCAGGCTGTGGGAATCCGAGGGGCACTCCGAGGGTTATCGGACAGCCTATGAGCCACCTTCGGAGTCGGAGGAGACGGCCAGACCGCCCACAAGGGCGAACACGGCCCCAGAACCCAGCCTGGAGCACGACGCCGAGGGCTTGGAGAGGCCAGCCAGGGCCCGGACGGCACCTGTGCCCCGGCACACGGGACCAGAGACGGACGCCATAGGCGATACGCCCATGGGCGATGAGTCTGAGGCGCCGGGAACCGCGGGATGCGCCGGATCAGGCGGAAAGCAGGCTGAGTCCCACTGCGAGCACGTGTCCTTCCTCATGGGCAAGTACCCAAAGATGGGGATGGACGCCATCGTGCATCGCCTAGACCGCCTGGACAACGCGAAGGACGGTCTAGAGGAAGACGTCGCGGGGATCCTGGATGACCAGTCGGCCGCGGAGAAAGACATGGAGGAGCTGCGAGCGGAACGGGACCGGTACCGGGAGAATCTGGAGGTGGCCCTGGGAAAGCAGCAGCGAGTGGTGGACAGCCTCCTCCACCTGGTGGAGGACATGTCGGGACGCCTGAAAAGGCTAGAGGAGCTACAGCCCCTCGCCTCGGGTCCAGAGCTCCCGGCAAAGCCGGCCGCGGCAGAGCTGGTTGAGCGGGTTAAGACCCTCAGGAGCGCCATGGATAAACCCATGGGCGGCCCTGCAGAGGCACCCTACGCGCCTCCGCGTGTTGACCCGGGTGCGCTGCCTTTTGTTCCCATGTTCAGCGAATCCACAATGCTCGGGGAACAAACGGCGCCGGCTGGGTCCATGCGGGAAGGGCACGCAACCAAACCCGAGGAGCCTGACGGTACAGATGTCCCATGCCACCCAGGATCCACCGCCCACTACGACTACCTATGCAGTTTATGCGGAAGAGGAGATCCAGAACCAGACCATGCAGGGGCGAACCATGGGAAGCGCCGACGGACATGGTCGAGGCCATCCAAGCGGAAACCTGTGGGCGAAGGACCCCACTACGGGGATATGGACAGCCGATGGAGTAAGTCCTTCCCGCATTCCAAACCCCATGGGTTCAGGCCCAACTGGACCGCACTCCATGGAGGAGAGGGATGTACGGGGAGTGTACTCACACCCCCCGGCCACAGGTGGTATCCGTCTCGGTGGAGTAGTGGCTTGGGACGTCGGAGACGCCATCAGGATTGAGGACCTCAGGGGAATCAAAATCCCCTACTACGATGGCAACCCCTCCAACCTGGATGACTTCATCCTGGACTGGGAGGACTTCGCCGAGGAGGTCGTCGGCGAGATGCGGGGAGCGCCGCGGGATAAGTGGGTATGCCGGACATTCCCACACCGGCTGGCGCAGGACCTGAAGGAGGAGCTGCGGGATCAGATCCGGGAAGGACTGATCCGTACGGAGCAGGCCTGCCTCCAGTGGTTGGAGGATGAGGAGCGGGTGGACGCTCGGAACCAGAAGCTGGAGGACTTGTGGTCCATCCCGCTGCCGCTGGACCGCGGTGAGTTGCGGGTCCGGGAGTGGAACCGGTATCTGCGGAAGTACCGCAGATGCCTCAAGCTGGTGGAGGACTGGAACGAGGGCAGCGAGATCCGCCACCTCCTGAAGGACGTCCTCCCCGGCCACTGGAAGAGGCGAGTGGAGGACGAGGAGAAGAAGCGCGCCAAGAAGCGGGTGGCGGTGAGGATCATGGCGGCGGAGGATACCCATGCGGGTATCATGGAGTTGTTCAGGAGGAACCTGGGCGAGCCCAACCGGATGTTGGGACTGAAGAACGCCGTGTACGTGGAGGTATTTGGAGACTCCATGGGGCAAAGGTTGCTGCGCCTCAACAATGTGGAGTGGAGGCGCGGGGAGCCGCTGAGGATGCAGGTCATCTTCGCCCGCATGAGCCTGGACGAGATCGTGAAGTACATCACGGTGGAGTTGAAGCTCAATGCGAAGAACGAGGCCCACGTGCAGGATCGACATGGTCATGGACAACGAGGCCACCGAGAAGACCGCCATCATCGGGGGATCCAGGAGGACACGGCCAACTCCGCGGAGGATGGTAGTGGAATTGGCCAAGACCACTGGACCGGGTCCCGGGAGGATCACGAGGAGGCCCACTTCTTCGCGTTTGTGGCGCACAACGTGAGAGAACATGGGCAGGATCGGTCCCGATGGAACCGGATGGGACCCAAGAAGAGCAGAGAGCCAAGGAGGATCGGGAACCCACCTCTCTCGTTCCGAGAGTACAGGTCGCAGCACGACGGGTGCTGGGTCTGTTATGGCAAGGGAAACAACCATGAAAAAAACGCCGTCAGTGCAAGGTGTATGAGGCGGACAAGAAGGCCTACTTCGCCGCCCACCCCGAGAAGAAGCCCAAGGAGCAGCGGATTTCCGATTCGAAGGCGAAGGGCGGAGACGAGGGAAAAGGCCAAGGCAAAGGCCAAGGAAAAGGCGGAGGAAGAGGCTATGGTGGTGGACCTGGCCAAGACCGATGAGTGAGGTCGATCGAGGAGGTTGCTGAGGACATGTTTAGGACGTTGGAGGAACTCAAAGCCCAGCAACGTGGTGGACAAAGTCCTGGCGGATCGCAGCCGGAAGGGGCTGCGGGAAGCCAAGTCTAGAGGAGCCCCCACGGGAGTGGGACCTCGGAGGTCTCTCCTCCGAAAATCAGTGGAATCCCTGAGAAAGCAAAGGCACATCGGGTGCCGAAGAAGGCTCCGGAAGAGCCAAAACCACTGAGTTTCGCCACTCCCAACCCCTGGAGCGCCCTGCCAAGGGAAGTACATGCGGATACGGGACATGGCAAGAAGGAAGGAGCGACCACGGAGAGCCCCGTGGACGGGCAGGACCAACCCAAGATCTACACCATCCGTGACCATACCCTTGAAGTCCTGATGCACCCGGACGTGCTAGAGTTGCATGCCGTGAGAGTCGTCCATACACCTCATGGCAACGAGCGGCAGTTGCACTTGAAAGTGCGAGTACGGTGCGGACGGGAGGAGAAGGTGGTGGATGTGTTAGTGGATACGGGTGCCCAGGTGATGCTGGTCCGGAGAGGGTTGTTCAAGGAGGAACTCCTGCAGCCCAGCCGGAGACCGGTCCGCCTGAAGGTCGCCAACGGAGAGATTATGGGGGTCGGCACCCATGAGGCCACCATCAGTGTGGAATTCTGGGAGCATGAGCGCTTGAACCGCCCTGATCAGGCGAAGAGAAGCACTCTATCCGGGAACTTCTATGTGGCCCACATTACCGATTGGGATATGATCATGGGGTATAACTTCATGGTTGCAAATGCCATTGGAGCTCTTCCCCATCGTGCAACGCTGGTCCGGGAGGATGATGAATGCCTAACATGGCTGTCCACGGACTATGCATGCAGGTCATCCCAATGGAATGCTGAGGAAGAGGATCGGATCGTCCAAGCGGTGCAAGCTGTGGGTGCCAAGTCCAGAGGAGACCGTGGAGTTCAGCTCACGGAGTATGGAATGGCGCCGCAGGTGTACGCCAGGATGATTCAGACGCTGGGAGCTGAAGCGCCCGAGACGGACGTCTTCGCTTCCCGGGATGCCCCACTTCTGCGGAAGTGTAGGAGGCATTGGCATCGAAAAGACTCAGCCTGGCACAGGCATTGGGGTTTGAAGGAGTGGGGGCCCATGTATTGGCATGGCTCCCTGGATAACACCAGACGTACGGTGGAGAAGGTCGTCGCGGATAGGGCAAAGGGGATCCTGGTCATAACCGGCATAGGATCCACCCCATGTCCGCTGGAGGGTCTCAAGTCGACGCTGGACTCCATCACCCTGAACGAGATGTCATTCGGGCCAGAGGAGGAGTTTTTCATCGACGCCAAGGGTGTATCAATGCCCTCCCCGGGTCAAGCGTGGGGTACCAAGGCTTTCCTGGTGGATGGGGCGCAAGCCCAGCCCACGGGTGATGAAGCATTCATTCGTAGGGTGGAGGCGGTGCCCATGAAGGTCATGTTTGAGCCCAAGGAGGGGACGGATCAGCCAATCGATGGCATTGACGTCCTGTCCCACGCCGAGATCGACAACGTCGTCAACTACATGCGGATGGGGATGCACGACCGTGTGGCAGCCAAGAAGAGGCGGGCCATGGTCACATCTCCGCATTGGTGGGATGACCAGATGTTGGTCAACGGCAAGTACGAGAAGGATGAGTTCGTGGCGAGGGTCATGGATCAAATCGCGGACCAATACGATGGTCCGGTTGGGTGGGACCCGCCAACGTGGGATTTTCCAAGAATGGGGGCCGATAGCGACAATAACCAGCCCGACGCCGCAAATTTTCGAAGATTATCGGTGGGAAGTGCACCCCACGACGATGAAGACGGCATATCGGACGCGGAGAAGTCGGATTCGGACCCGGAAGAGGCCTATACCGCAGTGCGTTCGGTTGTATCGATACCGAAGCAAGCGGCTGAAGAGGCCCAGGAGAACCCGAAGGTCGCCGAGCTGAAGGAGAGGCTGATCAAAGCCTATCCGCGGCTATTCAGTGGCGTCGCCAACAAGAACCCTCCAGATCGTGGGAGGTTTGGCACAGCGAGGATCAAGCTGAAGCCGAACCCCAAGATCTATCGTCATCGGGAGTACCAACTTCAGGGCGATCGGGCCGAGGCCATGAAGAAGCTGTTGGCCGAGTTCATTGAGCGGGGATGGATCGAACCCTCCGACAGTGAGTGGGCCAGCCCAGCCTTCATCGTGCCCAAGAAGGAGAAGGGCGAGTGGAGGTTGGTGGTTGATTCCAGAGGTTTGAACGAGCAGACCGAGCACGACTCGTACTCGCTCCCCCTGATCGACTCCATCCTCCAAAAACAACAGAAAAAGCGGATTTTCACGGTGCTGGACCTGAAACACGGTTATCACCAGATGCCGCTACACCCGGACTCCAGGCCCTGCACAGCGATGTCGACGCCGCTGGGGCCCATGCAGTGGAAAGTGGTGCCTATGGGCGCCAAGAATGGCAACGCCGCTTTCCAGCGCATGATGGAGGACCTACTCGGTCCTGTCCGGGACTGTGCCGACCCCTTCGTGGATGACATCATCATCGGGTCCGGCACGGAGAACATGACTGAGGACGAGCTCATCGACGCGCATGAGAAGGATCTGCGCCGAGTGCTCAGCGAGTTGGACAAGCACAACATGGTGTGCAAGCCCACCAAATCCTCACTCTTCGTGAAGGAAGTGGAGTTCGCGGGTCACGTGGTTGGTCACGGGCAACGCCGTCCCATGCCTGGGAAGCTGGCGTCCCTGCACCACTGGGAGAAGCCCCAGACCATCAGCGAACTCCGGTCCTTCATGGGGTTCTGCAACTACTATTCGGGCTATGTCCGGATGTATGCAGAACTGTCGGGGCCGCTGCACAAGATGCTGCAAGTGGGCAAGTTCGATGGCCGGAAGGGGAGCAAGAAGAAGCTTGCCTGGACCCCTGAGGCCGAAGATGCGTTCAGCCGCCTGAAGGAGCGACTCCTGGGGCAACTGTGGCTATTCCTGGTGGACCCGGACAAGGGATTCGTGCTACGGACGGACGCCTCGGACTATGCTGCGGGGGCAGTCCTCGAGCAGATCCGAGAAGACGGGTCACATGTACCCGTGGCGTTCTGGAGCCGGATACTGGCCGAGGGCCAACGCCGCACCTGGACCGCGAGGGAGAAGGAGACGTACGCCATTGTATGTGCGCTCAGGAAGTGGTCTGGCCACATCGGATTGCAACCGGTGGTGGTTTGCACGGACCATCAGTCCTTGCGGAGCTGGCACAAGGAGCACGTCGACACCCCCTCGGGACCGGCGGCAAGGAGGGCCCGATGGCATGAGACGTTCGCCAAGTTCGACCTCAGCGTCGTATACATCCCGGGGAAGGACAACACTGTGGCAGATTGCCTCAGTCGATGGGCCTACCCCGCGGGCAAGGCTTGGATGGACATATCCAGCCATGGGGACGCCGAGGAAACCGAGGAGGCCAAGCGCATCATCGAGATGGAGAAGGCCATGGAGCAAGAGGGGGTCAAGTGCTTTGTGGTGATGGCAAACCGTACGGACCTGGCCAAGTTCCGGGGTGCCCGCGTCCAAGCTATTCGAGAGGAAACCCTCGAGCAGTGGATGGTGGCCCCTGTAGAGCTAGTCAGGTCGGTGCTCACAGAGGACTGGTCGGATGACTACGCGGCATCCAAGCACTGGAGCAAGTACTGGAATGCCGTGAGCGCCCCGTCGGACGATGAGTGGCCTGAGGGCTTGACCGAGGATGGGGACAAGTTGTTCCTCAAGGACAAGCTGCTGGTGCCCGAGAACCGAGTAGAGGAGCTCATTGACCATTGGCACAACGCCCAGCTCATGCACCCTGGCCGAGACAAGATGCAGCAGGACCTGGAGTGGCGTTTCAAGTT
This sequence comes from Eutreptiella sp. 'Long Island Sound 2002', assembly GCA_964036045.1. Classification (NCBI taxonomy): domain Eukaryota; phylum Euglenozoa; class Euglenophyceae; order Eutreptiales; family Eutreptiaceae; genus Eutreptiella; species Eutreptiella sp. 'Long Island Sound 2002'. The sequence continues at coordinate 111,505,972 of OZ038382.1, forward strand.
CCCTCCGGGGTACTACGCCATCCTGGATAGGTACTGCAGCGACTGTGCCGTGTGTCGGGCCACGAAGAGCCCCAACCACTCCACAGCGGGCAACCCGGTGTATACGGCTATACCGGAAGCCCCTATGCGGTCCGTGGCCATGGATGTATTCGCCATGCCTGAGGTCACCGTGGAAGGAGAGACCTACGACTGTGTCATCCCGGCGGTGGATAGGCACAGTGGGTATATCGTGGCGGTCCCTGGCAAGAAGTCCAAGAAGAAGGACAAAAAGGACAAGCATGGAGTGGGGCTGCGGGCCAAGACCGTCGCTAATGCCATGATCAGGCATTGGCTGACAATTTTCAATGTCCCAGCTGTCATCTGCAGCGATCGGGGCAGTCAATTCGTGGGGACGTGGTTCAAGACGATGTGCAAGCACATGGGGATTCGGCACGCCAAGACCGTGGCATACCACAGCCGGTCGAATGGCCGGGCTGAGGTGGCCGGGCGGCAGATGTTCGAGAAGTTCCGCCAGCTGCACATCGACGAACCGGGCCGGAATTGGTACAATTCGCTGTGGAGGGTACTCCAAGCGTATCACGACCTTCCGGGGCCCACTGGACTGTCGCCCCATCGCATCCTGTTCCTACGGGATCGAGTGTCACGCACTCTCCCGTGGATGAACCATGGCAAAGTGGCCCGGGATGCGAACGCCATGATGGCTGAGGCGGACGACACGGCGGCCAAGGTGTGCAAGGCACTTCAGGACGAGCATGACAAGAGGGCCAAGTACTTCAAGCAGGGAAAAGTCCAGAAGTATGCTCTCCAAGACACCGTGTGGGTGGAGCGGCACCACAAGGATGTCCTGTCCAGGCATCGGCAGGCATCTTGGTATGTGCCGGGGGTAATCGTGCGGAAGGTCGGGCAGGACGTGTATGCGGTTCGTGCGGGGGATAACAAGATCCTGGACCGCGACCATACCCAGCTTCGTCCCCGAGCACCAGACCCCAGCGGACGTCCCGTCACCTTCGAGTTCACGGCCGGCGATGTGGACTCGGACGACGAGGGTGAGGACGACGACTTCACCGCCGAGAAGATCCTGGCGGACAAGCCGGACCCGGGGACGCCTGGGGGGAGGCTTTATAAAGTCCGTTGGAAGGGATTCGCCGCATCCAGGGACTCGCGGGAGCCTCCGAGCAGTTTTGTGCCGAGGTACACCACGGTCTGGATGGACTACCTGAAGAAAAAGAATATTTCTTTGGATGTCAAGGACGTGTTGGTCCATTTGGTTGCTGCTGTGGCACCGTAATGGATCCCTCTTGGCATTTTTGTTTGTTTCTGTGCTTGGGAGACGGGTGAGGGCGTTCATCCGGGGATTTTTGGGCCTTGATTGGCCATCTACCCCCTTCACTCGATCTCCACATATATATTTCATTGTGGTATACTTATTTAGGTCGACCGACGACGTTTCTCTATCTTTGATCCCCTTGGTCCATGTTGTAGATCAAGAGGAGACTGGATATGGCGTAGGGCGCTGAGTATCAGTGTCCTCACCCCTCCCTTGGGGCGTGGGGGACGCCTACGACGTGTGTGGGGCCTCCATGTGTCCTTGGGACATGGGGGGGGGGGGGTTGGAGCCCATTGGGGTCCTCCCGTCCTCTCTTCAATGACTTCCGAGCGGTAACAACGCTCTGAGAAGGGGGGTGAAGCCGGTTTGGACCCCCGTGGCCATCTTTGGGTCACTTGGGGTGTGTATCTATGTGCCTGCAAGCCGCCATTGGCTGATATCATACTCTCCCATCCACCTGACCTAACCTGATGTGATAGTGTGATAGGTTTGGCCATTCCGGCTATGAGCGGCCATATTCAGTACCGAGGCGCCGCCAGCGGAGATTTATATATCGGAATATCAGGAATCAACACGGTTTTATTATCATAATGTTTCCGTAATTTTTCAGCCTTTCGTTCTGATGGTCAATGTATCGGCGACTGTCAGTTGGCTCGCGATTTTTCGTTAACCGATTGGTTAACTGTTATTTCCGGATATTTTGGCGGAAACCCCGATGAAGGGTCAGATTTCATCAGTAAAGGGTTCGTTGCTTCCGCAATTTTCTAAATATGCACTCGAAATTTTAACCGGTTCGGACCCCCGTGGCCATCTTTGGGTCACTTGGGGTGTGTATCTATGTGCCGGCAAGCCGCCATTGGCTGATATCATACTCTCCCATCCACCTGACCTAACCTGATGTGATAGTGTGATAGGTTTGGCCATTCCGGCTATGAGCGGCCATATTCAGTACCGAGGCGCCGCCAGCGGAGATTTATATATCGGAATATCAGGAATCAACAGGGTTTTATTATCATAATGTTTCCGTAATTTTTCAGCCTTTCGTTCTGATGGTCAATGTATCGGCGACTGTCAGTTGGCTCGCGATTTTGCGTTAACCGATTGGTTAACTGTTATTTCCAGATATTTTGGCGGAAACCCCGATGAAGGGTCAGATTTCATCAGTAAAGGGTTCGTTGCTTCCGCAATTTTCTAAATATGCACTCGAAATTTTAATCTGAATTTTTCGCGATGTCGAAATCGGATTTTCGACTTCGACATCGCCGCACTTGATCTGGTCTTCTTCGAGTGGTCATACTCCTTTCCCTATGCCCGAATCAGGTTTCCCTTATACTTGCCACCCATTTGACTTGGAGATATAAGGGAAACAAAAGTGAATCATGGGACCACTTTGAAGGGCCATATCTACGCGCGAGTGTGAGGAAAGCGAATAAGGAAGGTTGGGTTGCAAGCGCCTTACTCTCAACTTAATTTAGGAAGCATCAAACGCCTTTGGTGTGTACACATGCCCGGTGTAGCAAGGGATAATGGTCAAGAGGGTAGAAAGTGATATATAACTCTTGGACCGTGCAACCGAATCTTTTATTGCGACTTTCGAGTGTACCGCATGAGTGTTGGGGTTGCATACATACTTTCCTTGGGTTCCCACGTATTTGTAACGTGAAGTTATGTCCATGGAGGGGCAGGGCATACCATGGTGGGAGCCACTTTTGAGGGTATGTGTTATATGCATGGTATGTGCTTCGATATGCTCACGCCCATGTTATATATCTTCGTGTGGCCGAAGAGATGGGAAGCCACACGTGACAAGGGCTTTGCCCATGTCCCAATTGTGTAATTCAAAGCGCTAGACTAAGTCTACCGCGTATGTATTGCTCATGGTATGTTTAGCAAAGAGATCCATGGGTGCACTCCCATTTTCATGGGGCATGAAGATATGAGTGGCGAAGGTATCTCCATGCGCCCGATTGGGGATCCAAGTGGGGGAATTGTTCGTAAATGGTTCCAATCATTTGTGTATTGAACCATGAGCGGATATCATGGGTGAGCATAGAGATATACTATCATGACAACTTTGTATTTGGACATATTTTCATGTTTTTGACCTCATTTTATGCTCATTTTTGTGTTTTATGTGCTCAACTGGTCGGCTAACAGTAAAGTGCCTAGAGATCCGTGAACTATGGTATGTTGCTTATATGTTGGCATATGCTTCGGTGTTGTACCTCACCATATGCCGGATCACATGGTCACTTTGGCTTGGCACACGAGGCCTCACAAAATTAGGTCTCAAACTCATGAGCTGACTTGTGAAGCATGCCATGTACATAACCGGAGAGGTTTCGGGGCCAATGATGGGATATTCTTGGGCATGGACCTTTGGTCTATATCACCCTTGTATACTACTTTCCGGTTTGACACATGCATGGAGCATTTGAATATTTGCCGTATGCATTTTTGAGTATATAATTGAATTTTGGGCAGTATGGTGTGATTTGCCTGATTTTGCCATGTTGTGAGGTCATATTCATGGGGCAGTTCTCCAAGCCCATTCGACTCCAAGTCCAACCAAGGTTATGTCAGGGTAGGGTATGGTCCTGAGTGCCACTCTAGGCCATGACACGCCACCTCCCCTATTGGGCTAGGATTTAGAGGCTTGGGAGTGAACACATTTTTGGGGTTTATGTAATGACTTGTGACACATGGCATTCAGCCATCTCAATGGACCTGGTTCAGGGCAATATGTGGGTGAGTCAATGGAAGGTCCTGAGTCCAGGGACTGAGGGGTTTATGGCTGTGAATGTGTATGTTTACCTCTTTCCCCAACTTTGCTTTGTTTGTGTTCATATGCCAATTTCAGGGCTTTCTTCCTTGGTGCAATTCTTGTACATGCCCGCCACCGTGGGACGACCGGTGTGCTGAACGGAAGCCCGTAGTGTGGATTGGATTATCGCTGGATTTGTGGGATCTGGTTGCTGTTCAGGGTTGAAGGAGGATTGTATTTTTTTTTCTATATTTTTGGATTTTGGACCCTGGAATTTGAAGAATGCAATCGCTGATCCGGAGTAAATCAGCAGGGGTAACAGGCGGAAGGGGCACAGCGGGGGCCGGTCCTGGTAGGGACCTTCTTTAGCTTTCATTATGCTTTTATGCCTTTTGCAAGGGAGGGGCGAGATTAGGGTTCTTGGAGGTATAAATGTGTGTAGAAAAGCAGGGCCAAAAAAGCTCAGAAATCGGCTCCGAAGACGCACTCAGAGAGCCACGAGGAGGGCCCAAAATAGGCCTTTAACCACAGTGGCGCAAAATTTGGTCCTAAGGAATGCGTAGCAACTTTCAAGGGGGCTCTTTTGAGCCGTTACGCCAAAGTTACTATGGGGGTCATTTGAGTCCAGGAACAGCAGTGTTTCCAAACCGCCCATGGCCATTCTGCACAAGCTGAGATAAAAATGATACGGCGGGATTGGAACCGCTGCTAGAGGGCCTGTCTTTACCCAATGGGCGGTCGCTCTGCCTGCCAAGTCGCACAAAAAGCCTATTTATGGATTTGGTCCCTGCGACGAAAATTTTTTTTTAAAAAAAGCCACCGGCCGAAGCCGGCGCCTGCCGGCTTTTCCCACCCATGCGTCGAGGTTGTCGACGGCCCCTGGGCACCTCGGGCACCTCGGTTTAGCTAGAAACTTGACCACGTTCTGTCACATTGTGCACAATTATTGGCCCATTTCCACCATTGAGCCCAATGGTGAAGGGAGGGGCAGTAGAGGTGCTTGGGCCAACACTTTGCCCCAAAGGTGAGTTTTCCTTGGAACGTTTTTGAGTTAGCAAGACCTTCCTAATACAAAAAGAACACACCTTATCCGTCACGGCCCTAGGGATAGTCAGGCCTTAGCCTAAGAGCCGAGGGGTAGAAAAGTGACCCTCTTTTGAGTGGTTACTTCTTGGTGGGAACAAGTGTTTGGGAACACAAAGTAAGGATAGTGTGCACCTTCGGAAAGCTTGTTTTCTATATTGATGCCCCTTTCCATAACAAGGAAAGGTATCAAACAAAAATGGTGACCAAGTAAGGTTGGCACTCGTTTGTAGTCGTTGATGTAGCTTGGAGTGGCCACTTTTTGAGGTGGTTTGCTGTTCCCAAAGTGTGCCACTCCAAGACCTCCAAGGACTTTTGTGTGGGCCTTAGTGTAAGCCTTCTTGGTCACCGGTGCCTTTTGGTGCTACAAAGACCTCTTGAACACAAAAAGAACACCCCATATCACACCTTACCACAACAGTACATCTTACCACGAGAGTGGGGGGCGAGAAAAGTGGTACCCTAGAGTACCAACTCCAGAGTGCTATATCCTACAATAAAAAGTGTTTGGGTGCATAACGAAAGGATAGCTTGGAAAGCTTGTAGGTTGATGTTAAAGCCCCCTGAGATATTATGCAGAGATATTGAACTGCAATAGTAACCAATATAGGTTGACACTAACTTGTACTCTATGAGGGGTCGTGGAGTGCCACCCCTAGAGGTGGTTTGTAGCCCCCCAATGTAGCAACACCACTGCATAGTGTGCTACCCAAGCACTGAAGCACCACAAGTGCTGTGAGACGACTCCACAATGTATGTCAACAAATATTGTGTATTCTGTCTACTTGCAGCAAAGTTGGATTGTACCACACCTGTGAGGTAAATGAGGTAAACCTGATTTCAAAACACCAAATTGCCACCCTTGATGATCGGCAACCAACAAATAGTACAATTACAACATGTCCCCAAGCCAGCCTTGTGTTGTAAACGTCAAAAGCACTTAGAAATGTGTTGAATGACCATGTTTTACCTTGTGCAGGCAGATGCAAGCCACATTTTGGTGGCAAAAACAATCAATTCTCACAATTGCAGATCTCTCTGCCAAATAACATGTGCGGAATGGGTGCAAACACCGCAACGGCCGAACAACAAACTTGTGACCTATGGAAAGGGACCCTAACCGCGAGTTAAACCTATAAAACGTATGTCAGCTTGTGGCCAAACACCCAAAAACGAACTTCTAAACTCGAAACATGAGACATGTCGAGATCCAACCCATCATGTCTCAAGGACATGGCATGCCCACAGCACATGACGAATGACCAAAGTTTCACTTTCAGAGAACAAACCCCCAACAAGTACAACACATGACCAACCAAAAGACAACTCAAACCACGATTTCGACATGACTAGATAGCTGCAAGCTATCCAATGCAAAAGCACCACTTTGAACGTACACAGCGGCACAAAGTTATTCAAATGTCTCTACATACAACTCAGTCCAAGTTAGTCGGGTTGGGGTAAAAAGTGGTTCTCTAAGTGTCTGAAAGTTTGACCAAATTACACTGCGAAATTGACGACTCGACGACATTACAAATAGCTCACCTAGTAAACAGACACCTGAAAAAGACATTCCCAGTGTCTCAACCTTTCATCTCCCTAAAATTTCGAGAAAATTTCAAAACTCTGCGCGTCGCGCTGCAGTCCAAGTTAGCGGGGGTTTCCCTCAGCACATAGACATACGCGTAGACATAAGTGCGCATGCGCCCCATTTTCCAACTGCTTTTGAGAAAAGTAAAAAAATGGAACCTGCATCTGCACAAATGTGAAGCCGTGCAGCACATTTTTATAAAAGTCAGCATTAGGCGCATCGTCTGTACTGCTTTTCAGCGGCCAAAATGTCCGACTCCTCATCTGAGATCGACTATTCCCCCGACTACGAGCCAATTCCGGCAGATGATGAGGAGGAGGTCCCTTCATACCTCCATGAACCATATGCCGCAGACGACTACGACGATGTCTACGATGCATCCTCGGGTGAGTCGGACGTCAGAGAAGAAGATGATGATGCCGATGACGTTGACGAAGATGAAGACTTGAAACATATCCCTAGCGAAGGCGATTTGGTCCAGCTCCCCGGGCTTATCGCTGGCTACGATAGGGATTCAGCCATTGCAGCAGTACTTCAATGGGCCGATGATAATGGCCTTGTTGTTAGCCGTCGAAGCTCTGAAAAGCAAGTATACTTTTATTTTAAAGGTGTCGGGCGGGTGTCCCAAAAGAAGAAATCACCCGCGGCAAGAGAGATTGACCCCAAAGATAGCCTCCTTCTCCGCGACAATACGTACCAAAGCAACAAGTACGATTTGAATGTGGGCCTTTTTGTTGGGGTGAACAATTTTGGCCAATCTGTTTTGTTGGCCCAAGCCGTGGTTGTGGGGGCGAAACTAGAGAAATCGAATACCAATTTTCTAATTGGTTGGCGGCTGTTGGTATGGCCTCTCTTGTGCTCTTCACCGACGTCTGTGTCAAGGCAACTAATGCTGCTAAAACGGCTTTCTCCGATAGCTACAACTTTTAGTGCTATTGGCATATTGCTAAAAATGTCGTGAAAAACCTAAAGAGTAAGCTTGGGGATGAGGCCGCCTTGGATGCCATGTGGGAGGGTATTCTTTTGAACTCAGAGTTTGCTGCCGCACGGGATTACCTTCTTCCAACTTGGGAGGGGGGGCAGGGTGCGGAGGTGGGCACGCTGTCTCCAGGTGGGGGTCTTTACAAGAGAGATGGTCTCCACCTAACGCGTTGAGAGCATCCACCGTTGGACCAAGGAGGGCCAGTTGAACCGGAAAAAAAATCTTATAGCAATTGTTTGAGGCTCTGATAGTCATTGTGTCAGAACTCATCGTTCGGGGGTTGAGAGAGGATGCACGGACAACCGGTTCGTACCGGCAGCGGCATGACCTCATGGAGAAAATCTACCCCCAACCCTGCGGCCAAAGCGCTCTTCCCACTCCTTCCTCTTCCGCCCTATTTCGGACTCCTTCCTCTTCTGCGCCATTGTTTCTATGAGCAAGGGCAAATGCATGAAAACGACAAAAACGAACCATGTGAACCATGTGCAATGTCTTTTTGTGCTATGTGTGACACAATGGTGTGTAAGGATGCATACCGCATTCCGCCTCGTCTCGTGCTTGCGGAGAGTGGACCGGGGTGCCCCGTGAACTTGGCTGTAAGCTTGCACTTGGGGTCTTGAGGTTGTCTACACAATGAACGGAAGGGGTGAGCTAGATTAGCTAGACAATGGCATGCATATTCATATGTAACTTCATATACGCTTGACAATATCGGAGATCTTTTCGATTGCGATATTTTCTTGCCATTGCTCTTCCCAAGCTTGCGGTGGAGCTTGTTGTTGTGCTTGCGGTTGGGCCTGTGGTTGGGCTTGTGGTGAAGGTTGTTGTCAGGGTTCGCATACCATTGCACCCACCAGGGCGCTTCACCGTCGAAGGCGATCTCGTCCTCTTCTGCAATAAGAAGAATAAGTAAGATGAGATATAAAAGCACGCAAATCAACAACCATGCACCAAAATGTTTGCAACCACATACCATCCGGGTTCTTCTACCAATACTCTGTCGGAGTCTCTCCGTCAGCCTCGTATGCCCCCTGAAGTATCCTTGCCTGCCCTCTCGATGCGTGCCTTCCATAGCTTATTGGCACCATTATCAGGCAACTCATAGGGGTCGTGGGGCGGCGATGGGGTTACTTGGAGGGGTGCGCTGCATGGGTGGGGAACTGGTGGCTGGTCTGGATCCTCTGGGTCCTTCTAGTCCCAAGCAGCAGCGGAGGTGGCTTTGCGCGACACTTTTTTTCAAAATTGAAGAGCTACAGAGCGACAGAAAACGCACTCCGATAGAATGGCCGACACCGCATCTAATATCCCTGTCAAAAATGCATTCTGATAAGAAGAAAAGGTCTTCACTTCTGTCAAAATTTGACGCCGCATCTAATCTCCCTGTCAAAAATGCATTCTGATAAGAAGAAAAGGTCTTCACTTCTGTCAAAATTTGACAGCGGATGCGCGTGCACAATATGGTCAAAACCTTGTATGTCTATGCGCTATGTCTACTTAGCCATTCCCCCTCATGCCGCATTTGAGTCGAATAATGAGTGATCCCCAAAATTCCCCCACCCAGCTGTTCAGCCGAGAGGCCCACCCAGCGCTTCATCATTATTCACCCCTCCAGGAGGCCTTGCCAGAAGCTGTATGTCTACGGTCTACGCGTAGGCCTAAACAATATCTCTACTTAGCCATGCCCGACGCCTTGTAGCTAGACTGACCCTTCCCCTGCACCCCGACCTTGCACAAGCTGACTGGGTATCCCTGGGTATCATGGGGGGTTCCATTTGGGGCTAAAAAAGATATACTTTCGGTTGTGATCCCTTCCCTCTGCACTTCGCTGCCACGAAATCCAAGCCGACTGCACTTTCCGCATCGTCAGGGTTGCACACAGGCCATCATTTGATCATTCCTGGCATTCACAACCCGCAGGATCCATAAATAAAGGTAGAATATTTCAACTGCTGCTGAACAATTCGATGACCAGGTTCAGAATGAAGTTCCGCCAGACATTTGCCGTGTAGTGAGAGGTTGGGCAAATCTCAGTGAGCGCGAGTCGTCTCGGGTCTGAAAATGAAATGTCAGGAAACCTTATGACTTATGACTGTATCGTTCCCAAAGGATACGGTTTCGGCCCGAAGATCACTTTTGCCTGAAAATGCTAGCAAACGAATGCAACAGGATCGACAACAGCATAGTGCCTGCTGTTCAAAGGTTCCTTTCCTGTTTTGTATTCCCCACGGAGGGATGTTCAAAACAACTTGATTTGGCTCAAAAGTAGCCTAGGTCTCGCGAACGGCTTGTTCCGTACTTGGCAAAAGTGTGATTGACTAAAGCAACCAGCAATAACGATGCAAGTCTGTCTGACGGACAGCTGCTCTTTTTCGGAGTGCACTGACTACCCGGAATCTTTGCAAGGGTGTACCAGCTGGATGCTGGCAGCGGAATACACCGCCAACGTACCCACGAAATCCAACGGCACCCGACCGGCGTGTCCAAAGGATTTGCCGGAACCACTTATGGACGTGGCTTGGGGGCGCCGCGTGGGAGGTCACAAGGGCACAAACGTGTTTGAACAGACAGTGTGACCCACATTGCACTGCACCAGTGTTTGCGGTGTTGAAAAAGCTATCCAACAACGCACCCAATTTTCTGAGAAAGTTGAGCAGTGTGCTGAGGGGCTTTCTTTTTTGTGTCCGTCGAGGCTTCACTATGCGATGCGGGAAAATTCGTTGTTCGATGCAAAGATCTAGTGCAATGAGATAGATAACATGCAGCACACCACCACCTTCACCCCATTCTGGTAATACTCGAGTTTCAGAAAGATGTAAATGAAGCACACAAATTACACCGTGCAACACTTGCCCTCACAAGAGTCATGTCTCACGACTCTGCTCTGCTTGCCACTGCCGCTATCTTGCTGTAGTTTTGCGTCGCGTTTGAAGGACAATATGCTGCCGTCCTTGTCCACGCCGGCGGCGCAACCCCGAGCCGCGTATTCATACGCGAGCAAGGTGCCCCAGAATGCAGCCAGTTCACCCGCCCTTCCGGATATCAACGCACACCGGACACACTACCGCAAGATGATGGCTGGCGAGATTGGCGAGGCTGCAGAGCGTCGACTGGAAGAGGAACGTGAAGTGAATTACCTCAAGGATGCCGCTAGAGCAAGAGAACAACGAATGCTTGAACGGGACAACAAAATGCGCGCGCTATGGGCGGAGCAGGCCAACAGGGAACGACAGGAAGCTATGCGAGCTGCTGAAGAAGCCGTCCGACAGCTGGAGAAAGAAAAAGAGGCTGAGCAAACGCGTGCAAGAGGACGGGTTGAGAAGCAAAAAGAGTTGGACATGAAAAGGGAAGCGCGAGAGCGGGTTTATCTGCAGAAGGTCGCGCACGAAAAGGCCGAAGAGGAGCGCAAGGTGCGCTACGAACAGCACATGAGGGAGCTCGAACGCGAGCGGGCCCAAGCCCGAGAGATCGAAGAGAAGGCCGCCAAAGAGAAGGATAACGTAAAACAGAAACGTCTTGATAAGATTAATCAGCAACGCCTGGCAGAGCAGCAGCGGGAAGAGCGATATCGTCTCCAGCGGGAGCAGGAAGCGCGCGAGGAAGCGGAATTGGAGCAGTTGAAAGTCAAGTACGCGCGACAGGTGGCCCAAGACCCAGGAAAGCGACAGCAGTCACCGCGATCCATCATGAAGATGACCTTCGGGCAGCCGCCAGCCGAGGCGCACCTGCAACCCAGCCCTCCGAAGGGCGCGTTCCAGAACATCCGCCAAGCTTACAAAGCCAGCGACTTGGTGGGAGAACACGAGTGGAAGGGTGGACTTCAGCTGCTGTACTGTACGGCCATCATGGGCGAGTCCCCGAAGAAACGCCCAGCTGGATGGACCCCGCCTGCGACGCCGCCTGCGCCGCCAAATGAGGCGCCCACGCCGAAGGCGCTGAAGGCGCCCCGGCCGTTGTCCAAACCTGTGCCATCCGAGAAGCTGCAGCCCATCACGTCTCCCACCACCGGTTTGAGAGGGCTGTTGGAGTTTGCCGACAAGAACAACCTCATGGGGCTTGGAACCCTGCGAGAGGTGTACCCTGCGCTCGCCCGCAGCACCGACTACCAAGGGCTGAATGTGCTGCTCGATGTCTCCAAGGACCGAATGCCCAATGGGCACCTTGGCCTCGCTGTGCTCCACATCTCCGCGAGCCTGCACGAAGAGACGCCCCCGTCCCCGTCCTCAGGGCGGGCCAAGGAGTATTTTGCCAAGCCGAAGGTGCTGCGCTCCGCCGATGTTGCTCCCGCTCCGAAATTGGGTCATCGAGGCGACGGCCCTCCTTCGGGGCTCGCAACCATGGTCCATTCTGCAGAGGCCATGGATCCGTCCCACCTGTTCCTCGGCCTGCAGTCCCTGAGGTCCGCGAGCCCAGACGTGTGCGTGCAGGCCCCTGAGCCATCCTCACCGCACAGCCATGGCCTCAGTGTGCTGTGCAGCCTTGCGGAAACGACCGGCCTGAAGTCACTCAGTACTCTCGGTGCTGCCTGGCAGCCACGGGCTTTGGACATCCTGTTCCGCGTGACGGATGAGCAGGAGTTCAAGGCTATTTCTGTGCTTAAGTTCGCCGACCAAACGGCCATGGTGGAAAGCAAGCCCCACCTCCGGCCCCTCTCCGAGGAAGCCTTCAGTGGCCTCACATCGCTGATGCGCACCGTCACGCCGGGCAACTACCAGTCGTACAACGCGCTGGCGGTGCTGCAGTTCGTAGTCGGTGGCCAGCTGCTGCAGGCGGACGCCTTCGAAAGCGTCCAGGGACTTCCGGTGAAGTCGCTCCCCCAAGGGCGTCCCGCGGCAGACCTGACCGGCACAGAGCTGGGCGCGGTACCGCCCGCCTACAAAGGGCTTGGCACTTTGCTGCACATGGCGGAGGAGGACCCGTCCATGCTCTTCCCTGCCTTGGCCATGATGACCTACGCGGCTATGGGCGTCACCCTCCCCGAAGCGTCCGTCCAGGGGCTCAACAGCCTGCTGCACGCCTCGCAGGAGAAAGGCAAGTACTATAGCGCTCTGACTGTCCTGGCGTACGCCGAAAAGGCGTCGGGGCACCAGGTTGCACCTGCTGCGCCGCTGACCTGTGCGCCCAGTCAAGGTGCCCACAGTCGGTCAAGCCCCGAGCTTGCGGGTGCTGTGGCGCTGCCTCCCATGCAGGGGGGCCTGCGATCCCTGTGGAATGCGGCCGAAAACAACGAGTCGAGCCCTCTGCTGGCCCTCGCCATGCTCACGTATGCCACGGGGCAAGCCACACCGTCTGGACCCCACGAGTGTCTCAAGTGGCTGCTGGGCGTGCCGCAGCCGGGGGCGGAGCAGCGGCCGCAGAAGGGTCTGGCAATGCTGCACACGGCCGGCCGGGCGCCTCCACTCCCGGTGTTGCGTGACGGGTACGGTGGCTTGCAGACGTTGGTGACGGTGGCGTACGACGCCGGCATTCCGATTGGCGGCGTTCTGCGTGTGCTCGCAGATGCTGTGCAGATCCCAGAATGAGGCCCCAGTTGAGACATCCGAAACGAACCTTCACACATCACTGAGGTGCTGTCCCTTGGCCAGAGAAGGGCCGCCGCAGGAACAGGTCCACGGCCGCACACGTGAAAGCGGGTTGCGTTGCTGCCCGTCCAATGACGCTCGTCTTGATATCAACGTTGGGAACGCAGTTGGCCTTGGCCTGCATTAGAAACAAGTACCACCCAGGAAACACACACACGTACACCACAGTGCATGTACAGCAGCGTAACCATTGGTCTGATTAGGTCCATCCATATTGTATTTGAAGAGGTGCGAGAAGCGGGGGCGGGATCCCCCCTTAGTTTTACAGTGACCCTGCTGAGCCCCACCGTGGTACCTCAAAATGGTCAGCGCATCGTTTTCAGTCACGGCACTTGTGTGTGGGGTCCTGTAGCCACCCGGGCCTGCAACCCCCTTTGCACTCTTTTGCAACAACCCCAAAACCAGCCCGTTTCAAGGGCTTTGTAGGATTTTGGAATGACGCCGGACTGCGAAGGCACTCTTGATCCTCATCCCAAAGACATCCGTGTGCAGACAACAGGCTGGATCGGGCTATCTCTCTGGCACTGCAGACTCCAATGGATTCAATTTCCATTTCCAATGCTCGGAATTTCACGAGTTCTGATGCGAGGGTTGAAAAGACTGAAAACATAGTTGAGGCATGCAAGCCCCTCTGGAATGGGTGCGGCGTCGGTGCATCATCATTTTTCGAGCAAGATGGTCGTTTTTGGTGTTCTAAGATTCTGAACCTTGGGGGATTGGGCCCGTGCTGTACATTCCAGCCCGCGTAACGATGTTTCTGTCACTCTCATTCGTATTATCCCTCTTCCCCTGGCCGTCTGTCGCTCTTTGGCACAGAGGCTTCAAGAACTTTTCAGGTCTGTGCTTCCATCGGCAGTTGGGGGCGTCGGAGGATTTGTCGGTGGGCTGCGATACAGCGGCTTTTCGCGGGTGCATCCCGAGAGTGCTGATAGGGGGTTGCGTCATTAGACGCTGCGTCACAGCGGAGGGGCTCCCAAAACGGATCTCTCACTTCCAGACCAGCCCTCTCCTCTTTGCTTACCTCTAACTTTGGCAAAAATGTCGTGGCCTGGCTGACCACCAACGCAAGAGAGACAGCAACCCCCCCACTCCCCCCAAAACCAGGGAAAAAGCACGGCGAAGTAACCACTGAGGTCCGACCAGGAGCAGGTGTTCTTGCCTCTCCCTCCGCCAATCAGCATGCAATGCTGTCCAAACGGAATGCTCGAGACGTCTGTCGGAGTAATTGTGAAGGGTGATAACTTTCGCTGCTTGATGGCCAAACAGCATGCCCATGGGACCGCATTTTTTTGGACCGTGGTTTTGTGGTCTTTAATATTTAATGAACTGGCTATTGTGAATGTGTCCAGTGGCCGGTGAAGCGATTTGACGATGTGTTCAGTCGGATCTCTGGCCATGAGATTGCTGCTGCCATTCCTCACTGCCCTGCTGTCTCTGAATTTCCCACCCCACCAAGCTGGGCCGACATGTCACGCGCCCTACGGTTGGTCTGTTGTGCGGCTTTGCAGAGCGCCACCAAGAACATGGAGGTGGGACGCAGCTGGCCACATTTCGTGGATGTCCAGAGCGCGGGTCAACATTGTATGCGCAGGAACCAAAGGAGTGATCATAAGATATGGTCACGTTTCCGAACCCGTTCAGCCGTGATTCTTGCATTTAACTGCTCAGGCTCTCATATCCTGTTTGTTGGATGTTTCTGTGTGTTTCAACGCTTGCCTAAAAGGTCATTGCCAAAACAGCAATTAGATGGATCACCATGTCGCTTCCACCAACATGAGGTGTTTTCCTTTGTTACCAATCAACAAAGGAGTACATAAGTGGAAGATCAGAGAAGAAACCCCATTTGCTCAGGACTTGCTGTGGAGGCCAAACCAATGCGCACTGCCATAACCCAAAGAGTCCTGCACTGGCTGCATTGGGTAATTTTTTTTATGGTTCCTCCTACTCACCGATGTCTGCCACAACAGTGGGAATGCTGCTGTGCAAATGCATTTTTTTGTGGCGTGGCCATGTTGTGGTGTCCAACCTTTGTGCACACATGCTTTACCGACTACTGCCTCTTTCATTAACCAATTTCTTGCCCTTGCCAATATGCTTTCTATCCCTGAGCAATTTCCGCCCATTTTTGGCCAACAAAACATGCATTGTATGCTCCCGCAATATTGACATTCCCCTTTTACAATTCTGAAATTTCTTTGGCTGCCCATTCTCATGCCTATTTTCCCCGTTGTTTTGTCAGTTGCATGTATGTGTGGGCACATGGTTTCATACACCACATCCCTGGTTTTCCAGTTCACCATTAGCCCATGCTGACCCCAGCCAGATGGAACTGATTTTGGCCCTGAATTTCATGTGGAGCTCTGTTGCAGATGTTGCATGTCATATTCTGTTGCGTTGCCAACTTCCTGACTAAGCTTCATTGACCCAAACTGCTCAGATTCATTGTTTTATTCGTTCTCTGCGTAGTCCAGGATCTGAGGTTAGAGTTTGCCAGGTCAGAAAGGGTTGTTGGGACAGTTGTTGGGGCTGCAGACACCGCTCAATGAAAACAGCAGCTGCAACAGTGGTATATTCCCGGCCCTTTTAAAGGCTGCCCAAGGGGGGTATTTTTTTTTAGATGCAAAATCTTTTTTTTAGATGCGCTAAAATTTAAGAAAAGTGCTAAAATTTAAGTCAAAACAGCTAAAAAATGAGCAAAAAATCTTAAAAAAATTTTCGCATCTGAAAAAAAGTTTCTCTACTAAAAAATAAGATTCCAACAAAATCTAAAAAAAAAAGTCATTTGGGGGGCGTACCGTGCGCTGTGCGCGCGCTGTGCGAAAAGTAGGCCATTCTCCACCACCCGTAGGCAGGCTTTTGGGTGTAGGATTGCCGCAGGGTACTATTGCCATTGTGTGTCCTTGTAGCATCAACCCTCCCCCTTGTTGCGTGTATGTACCTTTGCAAACGGGCACCCTGAGGCCGGTGAATGGTGATACATTCTCAGGGTGTCTGCTGCGGGGCATCATTTTTTGCTCTCATTTCTCAGACCCTCTATTGCATTCACCATGGATTTTAATGTTGGAGATAAAGTGTTCTACACTCGCTCCAATGGGATGCGAGTTCCTGCCACAGTGGTGGGGTTTGCGCCCGACGGCTTACTCCACTTGGAGTATTTCCAAGACGCAGTGAAGGTGGTGAATCAGCAGTGCAAAGTTGAGTCTATCTCTTTTGCCATCCCGAGTGCCGACTCACCGCCCCCCTCCACACGCAGCCCTTCGCCCCCGCCTGACGATCGGGGAAGGAGTCCATCGAAGTCGGCAACTCCATCACCCCGTGCAAAGCCGCGCGCCCCCAAGACCACAAAGCGGTCTCGGGAGGCTGGTAAGCCGCTCGCTGCCACCATGAAGACCTTGAAGGGTGGGCTGAGTTCGGTAAGTTCGGAAGATTCGAAGGAAGTTCGCGAATGGCTGCTGAAGCGGAAGGAGGACACGGGCAAGATGAAGTGGGAGGACGCCGCTTGGCATTTCTTACCGCGATGGGGAATGGCTGACAGCAACGACCCACAGTGGGATGCCTGGCGGTGTCTATTTCAAACATCCGCAACACATAAGGCTGTTACCGGGGTAAACCCCGTAATAACTGGCGTTGTGCGCGCGCTGTGCGAAAATGCCCCCTTGCATGTTTAAAAAAGTCAAAAAAGCGGAAAATTATTTTCTAGACGGCCAGGTAAAAAGTGAGATTTTGGTAAAACTCAAAGAACACAAAGCCAGGTGTGGGGGGGGGAGGCAGAAATGCAGTTCCTAGGGGCACCCCGCCGGACGAATCATCCTGAAAAACAAGGCACAAAGCAAAGAACGGTAAAGAATGCTAACAAGACCAAAGCAGTTGGCTGAGCATTTGCAGAATGTG
Organism: Eutreptiella sp. 'Long Island Sound 2002'; assembly: GCA_964036045.1. NCBI lineage: Eukaryota > Euglenozoa > Euglenophyceae > Eutreptiales > Eutreptiaceae > Eutreptiella > Eutreptiella sp. 'Long Island Sound 2002'. Next base: position 111,523,189 of record OZ038382.1, read on the forward strand.
CTATTGCAATACACGCTACATTACGTGAAGATGATGTAACCCACTTGATTGCGCCGGGGAATGCCACTTTGCAAATGATGCACCAGACGCCTTCTTTGTGGTGAAGAGCTAGAATGCCCCCGATTTTTGGACATGCCGAAAAAGTACAGAACCAGCATCCCTCCCTGTGTGCACCATGGTGCGTCCATGTTCACCGCCATATGAAGATATTCGGAGAGAGCAAATCTTGAGCATGAAATTATGGGCTAAATTGTGCACCCACTGGGTGGTGCTTGGAAACAACCTCTACGAAGCAATGCCACTCCGCCTTGTGCACCAAACAATGCTTCTAAACAAAGTCTGAGCAAGGAATTTGAACGTTGGAGCTGACTGGGAAGACAACAAAAGCTGCAAAAAATGAGCATACAATGCAGGAACGGATGTGTTCAATGCAGGGTTCTCAAGAGTTGACCACTATGCTGGCAGACAGTGCAGCACAGACACGTGGGTGGCACAATGCACTGCAGAAGAAATGCGCAGAAAAAACTGGGAAAAAACCTTTTTGTGAACAAAATGTGAGCAAGGAATCTGGAACTTGGGACGGAGTGGGCAGACTGCCAAAGCTCTAGAAAAGGAGCATACAGTGCAGGCACGGATGTGTTGGGACGCAAATGTCCCAGGAGTTGATGACTATGGTTGTCAGACACTGCAACAATGTACAAGAAGATGGGTGGCACTTTGGAATGCATAAGAAATGAGCGGAAAAAAACTTGGCTGCATCACTCTCCGTCTGAAAAGACGTCTCCACTCAGCAACCACGACACACTGCTTGTGTGGACAGACAAGCAGTGAGGATCACTGTCATTCCTCTTCTATGTATTGACCACACACCCGGAGAAAGATACACTGCTCTCTGAAAAACTTGTGGCCCATCAATTTGTCAAAGGCCTCTGCGGGTGCCTGGTTCGGAGGTGAAAGGCCCATCTCAGCAGGCTTGCGCCTGTCATCTACAATGACCTTCCACAACTCACTAGATCTCCGTTGTTCGTTGCACAGGTTACCAAGGTACTTCACGGACACCTGAAAACGTTTCTTGTTGATGTACAAGGCTTCACCACTTTGCGATGTTCCTTGCTGGGTATTCACCTGTGCAGCTGAGCTCAGCGACATTGTTCGGCCTGTAGCTTTGTGGTCGGAGTCTGGATACAAAGGGGGCTCTGATGCACTATCAGAACGTGGAATGCTATGAAAAGCAGCCCATGCAGCTGCCTGAGTAAAAAACACATTTGCAATGGAATGAGAACTGGGTTTCTTGTCAGTCCGCAAATTGACCCTGCACTGAGAGCCCTCCAACGCGAGGAGCTTACCCCAATGCAAATAACCCTTGTCCCCTGACAGCATGGGGGTGGGAGTGAGACATTTGTTCCGACTACCAGCATGTAGTCCCTTCCTCGATCTTGACATGTCGGTTCCGCTGAAACTTGGAACTGCGCCCCTGAGCTCCGGCCAACATGCTTCAGTGCCCTATTTTACAAAATCCACGTATTACTTGTGACCTGTTCAAATGACATCTCGGCACAAGTCCCCCAGCGAAAGAAGACCCCTGTTCTCTGAGCAGATAAAATTGTGCACATAGGCTGTGGCCAAGGTGGCCGAGTACCCTACTTTGCAACATTCAGACATTACCTGTGATCCTCTCCGATGAAACCTCTGCATAGGTCCCCAGCTGCAAAGGGACAGCGCTCTTGTGAAACACAGATTATGCGTAATGCACACAAAATTTTCTACATTCATGACATCCCTGCATAGGGTACCTCCTCACCTGATGCAGTAAGCAACAAGCAAAGAGGGCCACTGGGTGCATGTTCGCTGAGTCCCGAAACCCAGGTTCCCCTGCTGTATGAAGTCGTTGGGTTGATGCAGTAGCACTCCTTGTAACCCCCCCCCCCCCCGTGCAACTTTTGGAGACATACATGATGATCATGTAAAAATCTTTTTTTAGCACGGAATGTTTTTTTTTTTAGCACGGAATCTTTCTTTTTTTTTGCACGGAATCCTTTTGTTTTAGCGCGGAATCTTTTATTTTAGCGTGAAATCTTTTTTTACACTTAAAAAATTAGTCCTAAATAATAAGATTTCGCATCTAAAAAAAAGCTTGGACTTGCCCAAGGCAATGTCGGGGCCAGCTAATTCAGCAGCACCCAGCAGTAGTAAGAAGCAGCCAGCACGGCAGTGCACATATGCAGCAGTTGGCAAAATGTGTTGCATTTTGTGTTTGAAACTCGGAGCTTTCTTGCAAACAATCCATCAAAAGGAACAAATGGTTTTCCTTCTCTAACTCTTCATCTTCGACAAAAACAAGGACTTCTCCTTCAAATTGTGCCCAATGGGTAGGGTTCCCGTTGTACCCGGGCTGCTTATGGCCGTGGAACCTTGGGGAGGCCATGTGTATAGTCCACATACAGTAGTCGGTTTACAAAATAGTGGATCGAGGAGCTGAATGTAGCCCTTTATCTAGTGCATCCCTTTTGCTAGCTGCCGGAACAACCAGGAAAACACAAATTTCTAGACTTTCTTTCAAAAGATTAAACGTCCGAATTTTTCCGTTAAAGTTTCGAGTTTGCATTGCGAAAGATTTGTAGTGTCGTATTGCAACTTTGGATAGAAAGACAAACTATTGCAGTTTTCTGGGTCCATCATTCAACTGTTTCACACATCTGGCGGAAGGGGTATTATGTCTAGTAGAAAATTATAATAGTTCGATTTGAAAGTTATCAGGTTCAAAGAAACAAATTGTAGACTATTTTTGTAAATCCATTTTTTGTGTGTCAGCTAGAATTTACATGCTAGATGTTAATAGCAATTTAGGTTTGGTGCTGAGGTTGAGCTATCTGTTCAACCAATGAGCTTAATTAGTGAAACATTCTGAGTCGCGAGGCCGACATTTACGACCCATTGAATGAATTAGTACAATTCAAAGCGATTTCCAGCAGTGTCCAAATAGGATTTGCACTGGGGGAAAGTTGTTTTACAAGTGAAATTTTATTCATTGTTTTCACATGGAGGATGTCTTGGTTTGCTTTTTTGCTTTGGAAACAAGAGTGAAACGTCTAGATGTGGGGTGCAACTTCTTCTTTGACTTTTGATGAGCTATCTTTCGACAGTGTTGCTTTCCGCGACCCCGTTGTAACATTGTGGCGTTTAGAATAGTGTTGTTAGTCCATTTGTAGTCAAAGAAGCACCAGTCCGGATTGACCCTAGCTTTGTCCATTACAAAACACGAAAGAGGTGCATGTCACGGCTGCAAACTTAATATGTCTACAGGTTGGCAAACATTTTGCGTCTATATTTCGTGTTTGGAGGTGAACACAAGAAGCAATATAAAAAGCTGCAATATTCTTCTCTCGGTCTCTCTCCCATCATGACTGCATAGAATCTCCCCATGCCGAATCTTCCTTTTCTCCGAGCCTGCTTTAGGTGCTGGTCTTGACGCGTTCCCGTGGGGGGCTGGCCACGGGACGCTGCGGTGGACACGCGCAAGCAAGCAGACAGGCAAAGCACTGCGCTCACAAGGGCATCCTCATGCTCGTGTCATGTGACAAAGCGTTTCAGGATCCTTGCCACTCTGAAACAAGGGAACAAAAGTATGTACAGCAACACATCAGGATATGTGCACATGGGGCTAAGACTGGACTGGGGTAAGGGCATCACAGAACAATAGACACTCAGTCCCAACTCATATCCCAATCCCATGTCCGACCCTCTCAGTGGCTGGCAGGGGCGGGGGCTCAAACACAACCCATGCCCTGCCGAGTCCGGACCCTGAATCCCTGCCCATAGGGGAGGGTGTCCCGCCCAGCCACAGGCGAGTTCCTAGGAACCAAGGAGCTCCAAGGCCAACCGACAGGGGCTCCCTATGCTCCCTGAACGGCAGGTCCCAACTCCACTCTGAGCCAGAGAAAAGGCCCCGCCATTAACCCCTAGGAGTTGGTAACTGAAAATGGGCTGTTTCAGCCCAAACTGATATTAGCTCGAAAAACTCCAAAAGTGACCCCTCGTCCGGACCATCCAGAGGTGGGGACAAGGCAACTGACTCTATGCCCCCCAAGTACAAACTCCGTGGATCCCTCACCCTACCTGGCTCCCTCTGAGTCCCCGGCATCAGGGCGCCACGGTTTCGCCATGTGGGGTCATGATGCCAAAATCATCAAAATTGGAGTCATTCCCATGGGTCGCTTGCTCGGCCAGGGCAAGGCCAATGGCTCACAGGATAGGAGGCAGGACCTAGGACCTATGTCTAAGTGCACGACTTGAAATTGGGTCCGGGCTCCTCATAGGCATACAGATATGGGACCACCAACTGACCACATGGGGGGCCAAAATTGGGGTCCCAAAAAGGGGTCAGTTTGGCTGCTCAAAATGAGCCAAAATCGAAGGTATCCCCAATGGCATATCTCCACGCCGGCTCGGAGATCGGATCCACCATTCCATATGCGATCTACTGGGAGTCCAACAGAGACTCACATGTACTTGGCTCTCAAAGATCTCCATGGCGCTTGGCTTGGTGACAATCCAAACTGGGGCCACAACTGCCAAAATGGCAGAGTCGGCCGTCTCGGGCGGCCGTCCAGGGTAGAAGACCTTGGCAATCTCGTCGCGCCAAGCCTTGACTCACAATCCTTGATATCCCCTTTGGTCCCATGCCTTGGGATTTGGCTTGCTGTCATACTGGCTGCTTACTGTTCACCGAGGGGATGAACACACGGATGGGGCAGAAAGCAGCATGCTGTGCAAAGGGGGGGATCATGGATCGCACCAAAAGTTGAATAACTCCGGATGAGCCAGAGGAGCAGATACGAAACTCAATGGTGTTCAACCCTTGGTCATATGCTACAATATTCGCGCTTCATTTCTGGCTAGATCCCGGGCCCCATGGAGATATGGTAGTTCCAATATGGCATACAATGGCAAAAACAGCAAAATTTGGCCAAAATGGCCCGCACTCATGATTCCATATCTCCATGGCCACGGCGAGGATCCTTCCGACTAGTGATGCTATAGACACATGGGACTTAGGTCCCGATATATGCCACTTGCCAACCCTCATGGTTGCCTCTAGCTATTTTTCCCATTGGAGGGAAAATGACACACAAATGGGGCAGAATGGCAACATACCCCAAATTGGGTGACTCACAACTCTCCCTTCAAGAGGAGAGGCCACATGGGGAAACACCCCATTCGATGCGAGTTTATGTGCCCTCTCTGAATCGCCCTTACTTTTGGTCAAGTGGCGCACGCAACCCTGTCCGAACATTAAGGGGGAGACGGGGTTTGTGGCCATTCTGGGCAAAACGGCCAAAATTCACCCAAAAGTGGTCACTCGAAAAATCGTATCTCCGTATCATAAAAGCAGTGAGCCTCAGGCTTTTGCATGGATGCAAACCGAAGTTTTGCTTTCCTTTTGCAACAAGGGTTGGGGTTCAAAGCATAATGGAAGCATTTTTAACACCCCAATCTTTGAAGCACACTATTTATGGGAAAAAGTGCATATATCGGCGATGTTGATATGTACATATCTTTTGGTCATTGAGGAACAAAAATATGAGGAAACATTTTTGGAGTAGGCCCATAGTAGGTACCTTCAAATATGCACACTACGGTTAGATTGTCTCCGTTCACTCGTGTCATTACTGTTTGCATATGCGCGCGTGTGCAAAGAGGCAGTTTGGCACGCGTGCTCACAAGGCGACGTTATATAAAATAGAAGACAAGGTTGCAAAGATCAACCAAGCCATCGGCGATGTTCTTCGTGGTCTCTACTTTACACATTGCCTTGGTCCAAGGCTCAACTCCCCAAGGTCTTCGAGTACGAGCCTCGCGGGTTGGGCCATTTTGGCCTAATTTTCGACCAAAATTTGCCCTTCTTCAAAAAATGAGTTTTGGTACGCATTGAATTGCGTGGAGCCATCGTTGAGTTGGCTCAAAAGACGAGAATGGCCTAGGGCTTTTGGTCTTGCGAGCATTGTGTTCGGTTATTCACGTGCATGCTCACAAGGCCACAAAGTTAGCGTTTGCGCACGCAATTAACTTGGGTTTACAACACCCATATGCTGCCTAAAACATCCCTATTGCCCGCTTCCCTATACAAAGTGATATGCCCACGTGAAAGGGGCATGGATGAAAGGCATAGGGGGGGAATGTAGGGTTCCGTTGGAACTCATGGTCCTTGAGAACCATGAGTTTGAGCGATCGACGGAAAAGCTTGCGCGCTGATTTTCTCTCAGACGCAACGGCGAAAAATTCTGGTGAACACACCAGATGAAAGTACAAGAAAAACCCTCTAGATTCAGCCCTTAAGTTCCTTTAGAACCTCAAAGGTACTCGAGAAAAATCCCTCACAAAACTCGCCACGGAGTAGCGACGAATGAGCGCGAACAGGCGACAACAGGCGGCGATTTCACGACAATTAAAAATCGCGGTAGAAATCGGGTATTTCAACGATTTCTAACCAAAAATCGACCAAGACAGTAAAATTATGGTAATTCTACATCGATTTAATGGTTAGGGATCGGGTTCCAGATCTCGCGGATTTGAGAGCAGGGATATCCCGCTGACAGCCGGTGTCAACGGCTCCCGCACGGGTTTGACGGCTCACAGGCCTCTGGGCCATGGGCCATTGGCTCTGGGTACCGCTTCACGCCCCCCCGTAGAGCAAACCCTGGGGGGGGGCTCGATAACACCCAAGCATGGCAGCGGGTACCCAGGACAATCTCCTGAAGGGGGGGGGGGTCACACTCCCGTTTCAGGCTGATTTGCGGGTTAGGTTGCCCATTACAATCCAACAGTAAGACAGGTACGGTGCTGTAGTTGTTAGTAACCGCAAGTATAGTATCAAGTATCAAGTCCCGGGGCCTGGCGGCGATTGTTCGGCATCCAAAGGACCCGTTAACCCATACCAGGCGCACCGGGTGCCGGCTGCCACGGTCACTACCACAGTGGCAGTGCCATACACGGCCAACATAGGCGTCACACGAGGACCGAGGTGGTCCGACGGGTCGAAAGCGACCACAAAGATCCATCAGGCTACCCCAGGCTGCCCAAGGCAGCAGGCTGGGGGAGAGTCCCCACGGCTCTTCCCTTGGGCGCACCACTGTCTGCGGGACCAACACCGCTCGGCAGCGCCCTGTCGCCTTTGAGAATGGCGTGCCAAACCAAGGGAGATGGGCGTAACAGCCACACGTACCCAGGTGGAAGCAGTGCACAAACGTTGGAACATACCGGTACCGCGAGAACCTGCGAGCAGGTGGGCCTGAAGGCGATAGGACGTCTCATAGGGCGTTCCACGTGCCAGTTAGGGCTGATAACCGCCAGCGGGTAGGTAAACACAAGGGGGGGGGGAGAATGACATGTGGCAGGTTCAGGGACCTGAGGGTGTGGTTGTTGGGGTAGGGCAGGGTGTGTGTTGACTGTGCGTTTCTTCACAGCGGTCCCGGCGTTACGGTGCCCTCATTGGGCATTCGGCGAGCCAAGCTGGACTTGCTTCATCCCACGGGTCACCAGTCACAGCAGTCCCGGCGTTACGGTGTCCTTCTAGGGCATTCGGCGAGCCAAGCTGGACGTGCTCCACACCACAGGCCACCAATCACAGCAGTCCCGGCGTTACGGTGTCCTTCTCGGGCATTCGGCGAGCCAAGCAGGACGTGCTTCACGCCACGAGACACCAATCACAGCAGTCCCGGCGTTACAGTGTCCTTCTCGGGCATTCGGCGAGCCAAGCAGGACATGACTACACGAACCACACGACACAGCAGTACCAGAGGTCAATTGGCAGGGACAGGATAAGATGTCGAGCCAGCTTTTCACTGCGTTGCTCTCTGTGTTGATCTTTGGTCACAGGCTGTTCTCTGGGGCAGGGCTGGGCCTTCCGGTGGTGCCTGGTGCCACACTACCCTGGGTCACGGATCTCTCCGTGCGCGTGCCGCCTCGGGCGCTGGGGCAGGGTGGCCCGTACACATTGCAAGTGCTGTACTCTGATGTCTTGCGGTGCCAGGCGGCTGAGGCAGGACCGAGGTACAAGAACGCCTGTGTCGTGTGCTCGTGTGAGCGAGGGCACGCTCCGCACTGGGACTTCTATGCACTGTACAATACAGTGGCTCTCTATGTGTCCTGCGAATTCACGGTTCCGGAGTAGCAACTATATGGATGAATGTAGTGTGCTGTAGGGTGCTGCGCCTTGGGACAGGTAGGGATCACTGATAGGCTGGAGTTCGGAGATCGCCCGAGCACTTTACCTTTACCTTTACCTTTACCATGGGCGCACCATGTCCATATCCACGACGCGAGTCCAGAGTGGTAAAGCCGCACGAGCTCCTCCATAAGGGATTGGGCATCAAGGCCGTCTTTTCCCTCGCCCCATTACCACAAAGGCAATGCATGGGGGAGTCCCCATGCAGTCTGGTCGGAGGCGTCGACTCCTCAAACCACCAGTTTCCCAGGCAGACTGACCGAGGTCAGGACACCGGAGGTCGCCACCCGACTGCAAGTGCGTCTGCGAGTCGGCAGGCTCACACTGGGACTGACAGTGGCGGACCACTGGGAGTGTAGTCAGGCAACTGGGCTTCCCGCCTGGCGCCATTAGGATCTCAGCACATCACAGCCACTAGGGCACACGGTACGACGGGCACTCAAACATGACAATCTGTACTTAGGTACTGGTCCAGGCTGGACCTTATGTAAGAGCATGTACACGGCGACTCAGGGCACCTTCGTATTCCGATTCGCGTCCCCTCGGGGGGGGAAAGCAGTCCATATTTTGGTGATGGGCTGACAACGCTTAACATACAGATGCGCATATCCTGGGGGGCAGAAAAGTGAGCAAGAAATGAGTAAATAGGCGTGTAAACACACTCTGGATAGAGCGCCAAACCACGCCCTGGTCAGGGTAAGGCATATGCAGGAGGGTGGACAGAAAAACACCTGAGTGCAGGCCATATATAGTCTGCAGACACACATAGACCGGTCTGGATCCCGCAAGTGCCATGGGACCAGACCACACACCCAAAAATCGAAATGCCGATGACAGCGGCCTCCGTTGCGCAACGTCGTATGGGCCTTAAGGCTTCAATCTGGGATAATGAAGGGGTGCCATCCGCCCTGGTTTCGAACGAATTCAGCAGGGGGCTATGGCCGTCCAAGCACGATCCAGCTCCTTCAAACTGCAATGATATGCTTTGCAGTGTCATGGAGCGTGGATTCCAAAATCGCACTGGAAAGACCAGTGATGCTCATCAGGGGAGAGCTCAGGGCGGTGATCAGGCGCCTCTGGCTGCAATCGCCCGGGTGAGTGCTGCCAAGTCCGAAACGTGGAGCTTGGTCCTGTGCTTGCGGATGTAGTTCATGAAGCGGGTGTTAATCCGCGGCACGAACGAGGAGGCGGGTTCCCAGGTGTCGTGGGAGGGCCCATAGCCTCGCCAACGAACCATGAACTCCAGGCCTCCGGGTGCCGAGGCGTTCGGACGCTGGGCCAGGATCTTCTCGACGGTATAGTTGTCCTGCTCAGCATAGTCGTCGTCCGAATCAGCCTCATGTGCGGCGTAGTCCAGGGACACATGTTGGCCACGGAGGTCGGGTTCCTGTACGGGGAGTTGACTCTCGTGGCGCTCCCGGAACTGTCCGTGACCCACCTTGATGCGGTAGGTGTCCGCACCAATCCTGCGGACCACCTCTCTGGGTGTGAACTAGGTTTTGGTGCGGTGGGTGCCCATAGGGCGGGGTCTGATCACCCACACCGGGTCTCTCACCCTGAACCTTTGCGCCGTCGAGCCCGGGGCGGACTTCTGACGCTCAGCATGCTCCTTCTCGAGCTGCTGGCGGATGTCCCGCGCCGTTGCCCCTTGCCGCACAAAGAATTCCTTGGCGTCCATGGCCATACCATCACCTGACAAGGGAACTCCCCGACCCAGGGGGTCCCTGCCGAACAAAATCTGGTGAGGGGACAATCCACCCGGAGTGGGGGTGTCATGATGGGCCTTCAGAGCAGGCCACATCTCCTGAAACCAGTTCCGACGTGGGTTGGTGATGTGAATCTTGCGTAGCTTCTCGAATAGCTGTCTTCCAGCCACTTCAGCCCGGCCGTTGGACCGGCCGAGATAGGCAACGCTCTTAGCATGACGTATTCCCATAAGGGAACACAGGGCCTTGAACCAGCCACCAGTAAACTGGGGCCCTCGGTCACTGCAAATGGTGCGGGGGATGTCAAAGACGGTCAGCCAATGACGAATCACCATGACTGCCACTTCCTTGGCAAGCAACCCCCTTTTGCGTGCCGGAACGGCTACTACGTAGCCGCTGTGGCGGTCCACACAAAGGACCACACAGTCAAAGGTCTCCTTGCCTATGTGAACTTCGGGCATGGAGAAGACGTCCATGGCCACGCTCTCCATGGGCTGGTCAGGCACCGGAGTCCATTGGGCTTCCCCCTTGACGTTCCTATTATCAGGATTGCAGGACTGACAGACCGAGCAACCCCTCCTGACCGTCTTGATGGCGTTGTAAAGACCGATCTGGTCGATCTCAAACCGGCGCTGCATGTCCAGGGCTTGCTTCCTGACCCCTGGGTGCATCATGTGGTGGTGCCAAGCCTCACACAGCTCGAGCACTCGGGACTCCGGAACCAGCAGCTTACCATGCCGGTAAAGCTTGCCATCCTCCTCGGTCAGCCCCTTTGGCCACTTCTGCCCGTCATCAGGGTCGGTCACAGCCCTATACTCGGCCGCAAAGTCCTCAGACTTGGCGTAGTCGTCGGTCCAGCCGTCCTGGAGGCACGATTTAGGGAAGAGGTGCTTGTCAGACTCGGCTCCCTCAGGGGCGAGTACTCTGACCGCTCTGCCCATCCTCCTTCCGAGGAGGGCATCCGCAGCCATGACGACGAAGCATTTAACACACTCCTCCTCCATCAGGCGCTCAATTTCTATGATCCTCTTGGCCTCAGCGGTCTCAGCCTCATTGCCATGGGCGGAGACATCCGTCATGCCCTTGCTGGCGGGATAGGCCCACCTACTGAGACAGTCCGCCACGGTGTTGTCGTTCCCAGGAACATACACAACCGTGAGGTCGAGCTTGGCCAAGGTCTCATGCTATCTTGCCCGTCGGGAGGCGGGACCAGAGGGGGTGTCCACATGCTCTTTGTGCCACGACTGCAGACTCTGATTGTCGGTGCAGACGTTGACGGGATGGAGGGCTATGTACCCAGCCCATTTCCTGAGAGCCATGACGATGGCATACGCCTCCTTTTCTCAGGGCGTCCACGTCCGTCTCTGGCCTTCGGCCAGGACTAGGCTCCAGAAGGCCACTGGCACGTGCCTCCAATCGTCAAGCACTTGTTCTAACGCAGTGCCAACATCGTAGTCGGAAGCGTCGGTGCTCCAACACAGCGCCTACAGGGTAGTCGGAAGCATCAGTGCGCAGGACGAACCCTCGGTCAGGATCCACCAGGTGCAGACCGACTGCGGATAGCAGCGCCTGCTTCATCCCCTCAAAGGCACGGTCGGACTCCTCATTCCAGACCAGAGCCTTCTTGGACCCCTTCTTGGTCTCCTCTCGGTTGACCTTGAGCATGGTCGTCATGGGGGCTGCATACTCGGCATACATCTTGATATACCCCGAGTAGTAGTTGCAGAACCCCAAGTGCGCCCGTAGCTCAGAGACCGTCTTGGGCTCTTCCCAGTGCTCAATCGCAGCCACCTTGCCAGGTATGGGCTTCCGCTGCCTGTTCCCGACTACGTGGCCAGCGAAGACCACCTCGCTTACCGCAATGGTGGCCTTGTCACTGCTGCCCGTGAGTCTGTGCCGAACCAGAAGGTCCAGCACTCTGGTGACGTCCCTCTCATGTGCCTCCAGGAGCTCCTCATAGCTCATACTGGGGTCCCCGGACGCGATGATCACGTCGTCCACAAGGGGATCCGCACAGTCACGCACTGGCTCAGGCAGGTTCTCCAGCATCCGCTGAAAAGCCGCATTGCCGTTGGTAACGCCCACGGGCATCACCTTCCGCTGGAGGGGTCCAAGTGGGGTGCTCATTGCTGTGCAGGCACGGGACTCCTCGGCGAGAGGCATCTGATGATAACCATGTTTCAGGTCAATCACCGTGAAGATCCTCCGCCGGTGTTGCTTTTGCAGCATGTCCTCAATCAGGGGCAGCGTATAGCTGTCATGCTGCGTTTGGGCGTTTAGGCCGCGGTAGTCGACCACGAGCCGCCACTCTCCGGCCACTCTCTTGGGGACGACGAAGCGCGGGGAGGCCCGTTTGGAGTGGCACGGCTCAAGCCAACCTCTCTCGATGAATTCACGGAGGATCTTCTCCATGGCTTCCTTCCTCTCGCCCCTCAGGGCGAATTCCCGGTGTCGGTACACACGGGGGTCCGGCTTCAGCCGTATCTTGGCCTCACCATACGGTCCACGCACCGGCGGGGGAAACACAGGCTTTCCGCTGAAGAAGGTATCACCATACTTCTGCTTCAGCCTGGCCCTCAATGCCTGGATCTTGGGGCACTCATCGGACACCGCCTTGGCCTTTCCGGGCACCTGGACCACTGAGCTTACTTGCGGGGTACGACCGCATGGTTTCGGCTCAGGTGGTCTCCCCAGGTGGCCCAAAGGGCCATTTCTGGTCTTGCCTCGGAACAAGTCACCGTAGGTGGGTGGGTTACCGGCGATTGGCTCGTCTTGGCTGGACATGTGGTCCAGCACCCTCCTTACGAAGGTATCCCCATCATAGGAACCAGAGACGATGGAGTCTACTTCCCACCAGGCTTTGTCCTGGCTCTTGCCCTCACGCTGGCTTCCCCAGTCCTGAAAGGGCTGATCCATATACCCCTGAACCAGGTCTAGCTCCTCTTCAGTGAGGAGGTCATCCGATTCTCCGATGTCAACAGGGGAAACCGCAAAGCATTGCCTCCATGGCTCCGCTATGATGCGGTTGACACACACGCAGTCCGTGGTGTGATCTGTTCAAGGCCCCCATCCACATAATGGATTTCCGTTGGCGATCTCTGGGGTGGCATGGGCTGTCCCTTAGCGTCCTGATAGACACTCTCTCCAGCCGGTAGGGCGACCTTGTTTAAGGTCATGTTGGTCAGTGAGGCCACCCAATCTCGGGTGCTTTCCTCCTCGGTGCATCCCATAGGAACAACCAGCACTGCCTTGGAGCGGTCCTTGCGAATCTTCGCTACCGCCCTTGGAATGTCCCATGGGGGGCAATGGATCCACATCAAACCCTGATGCCGACCCCAGTGCTTCTTCCACGCTGAGTCCTGGGCGCTCCAGTACTTCTCACAAACCCGAAGATGGGCGGAGGTTCCTGAAGAGAACGCATCCAGGGCCAGTTCTGAAGCTCCCAGGTCCGCAACCACTCGGCTCGCCACTTCCGGCATTACGCCGTAATCCTGGTTTGCTGGCCCAGGTGGCTCAGTCCCCAGTGCGGCTACCTCAAGCTGATTGCGTTCCGGGTGGATCCATTGGCATTCCACATGGTGCTCCGGTGACGAAAGCCACGAGAGCTGGTCGTCCTGGTACAGGGTCATGGAGGCCTGGGTCGGGAGAACGCCGGAGTCCGTCGCCATCATTAAGTCGTACCCAACGATCATGTCCCAGTCCATCTGGGTCTCGTAGAAGCGACCTTGAAGGAGGAATTCCTTGCCGCGGTCCGGGCGGCTCAGCTCACCGTGGTTCACGAACTGCAGCCCAAGGGCCGCTTCCCTCGTGCCTCCCACCATGTACTGGCCGTTCGCCACCTTCAGCCTGACAGGCCTCCGACTGTCGGTCAGGCACTCTGGCGGAAGTAGGCCAGCCTTAACCAGGCTGACCTGAGCTCCTGTGTCAACCAACACGTCGAAAACCTTCTCCACTTCCCCGCATAGGGCACGGACCTTAAGATGCAACTGCCGCTCACGCCCAACATGGCGCACGGCGTGCAAGCTCAGGATCTCCGGCCGTTCCAGAAGCTCAATAAGCGACTTGTGCAGGTCGTGGACAATGGGCTCAGGCTGGCCATCTGCAGCATCCAGCTGCGGTCCGGGTGATCCTCCGATCCTCTCAGAAAGATCTTGAAGCACATCAAACACATTCTTGGTTGCGAAGGATGGACGGGTGCAAGGGTTCGTGCCTTCACCTGCCCCCGCCGTGCCACTGCGACTGTCTTTCGTCTTGGGTGCCGGACCGGGCCTTCCGCCCGCGGCAATCCCTTTTTGCTCAGTGTCGACCGAATGGGATGGTGTGGCGCTTCCCGCAACACCATCCTGCGACCGCCCTAGCTGGGGCCCTTGGCTGCAGGGGCTCCGCTAAGGGGCGTCGCTTGTGGTAGTAGGAGTACTCTCGTCCGCATCAACCTCGTTGACACTCTTCTTCTTTCCCCCTTTCTTACCTTTCTTGTCCTTGTCCTTGTTCTTGTCGTCCGACTTGGGAACCCAGGACCTCTTGATCTCCTGGATCTCCTTGGCCAACTCGGTCCCCACCGACATCAGCTTGGAGAGCTCGTCCTTGGTGACCTCCACCTTGTTCTCCCGGATACCCACGATGCACGCTTTTTCGACCCGTGCACCTTCTTGTAAGCCTCCGTGTCGGCCTTGTGGATGGGACACGTCCGATGGTCATGGTTGAACCCTTTGTTCCTCTCATAACACACAAAACAGCCCTGAGGGTGAGCTTGTATGAACTCCCCAAAGGACAGCAGAGGGTCGCCCATGCGGCGTGGCTCCTTCCTCACCTTCTTCTTCCAACCCTTCTGCAGGGGCTTCCAGCTTCCCCGGTTGCTCCCCACGTTCAGGTTGTTGGCTACGAAGGCACAAACGGCTGTCTCGGCAGGCTCATTGTCGTCGTTTTCATCGTCGAGGGCCTCACCGGCCTCGGGTCCCGCTGAGTCCATGGCAGATTCCCCGCCCAACCCTTCGCCAACATAGTTGACGTCACGGTCACCGGCCTTCAAGCCGCGGGTCTGGTGGAGATTCCTGTACTCTTTGGGCAATTCCTCTCCAAACCACTCCAAGACCTCGTCGCAGGTCATCCGCGCCGGGATAGCCTGCAGACGGAGCGTCTGGCCGCCCACGTCACACTCATCAAGGCGCAACATCGCGGTCTTCTCGCAATCACCCGTGACGGTGATGAGGAGGGCGTTCCGCAGCTCTCGCCGCTTGACATCCCGCGCCACATGCTTCTTTGTCCAAGCCAACACGTTTGAATGATACTCCCTGGGGAGCATGATCTTGTATGTGTGGTTGAACTTGGCTCTCTTGGCTTCCTCCTTGGTGACTCTCTTGATCCATGCTTCCGGCAGCATGGAGAGCAGGCGGGGCTGCTCGTGACCCTCATTCCAGTCCTCCACACTGCGGCGGAAGAGGGTGTATTGCCCCCAGAAGTCTCGCCAATCCCGTAGGCGGATCTCCCGACCATCATGCAGAAGCTTGATGGCCCTCCACCGCTTGGCAGCCACCTGCAGAGCATCCACCCGCTCCTGCTCGTTGAGCCACGAAGTACAGCTCTTGGAGAACTTCCGGCAGGCACCACCTGAACCGTTTGAAGACATATTTCTCTGCCTCTGCGGGATCCATGTCTTCAGTGACGGTCATCCCCCAATCGTCCAGCTTCTCCAGGAAGCGGTCGAGGTTGAGGGGGTTGCCATCGTACGTGGGGGGCTTGATGTCCTTCAGGTCTTCCCACACGGCTGCATCCGAGGCCTCAGAGACCATGAACGCCGGCCGCGAGGTCAACCGAGGTTCCCATCGGCGTCCCCCACGGACTCCCACGGCTGCCACTTCCATCTCCTCCGCGGTATCCATGTGGTTGCGCCGTACTCTCTCCATGTACACCTCCTCATCACGGCGCCGCTGGCTGCGTCCAGCGGCCTCCCGTCGTACACCACGCGGCGGGGTAATGCCGAACTCCTCCAGGTCCTCCTCGCCTCCGCCGACATCCCACTGCACGTCCCCTCCGGGGACCTCATCTCTAAGTCCACCGTATCGCCCTCCAGCCATCAGGATTGGCTCACAGACTGGTGCGGGGCGTGGTGGGCGTACCGGTGTCTGCAGTGGAGCACGGCGGTTGTGGTACTCCGCACTGAGCCACTCGTCACGCCACTCCTCACTGCCACTGCCGGGCGGCACACGCTCGTCACGGCGGCTCGCGCCGTGATGAGAGGGGGCGCTGAGAGAGGGGGCACTGGCGCTGGGGCGACTCCTGGGGGCTCCGCCGGGGGCGTGGGCTCTGCCCGGAGCTGGTCCAGGTCCCCAGCCGTCGTCCAACGAGCCGGACTCCAGGGGTTGGGGGTCGCTGCCGACGCTCCCACGGCCTTCCAGCCTGACCAATCTCTGCTGCAGGCCGTTGATGACCTTGTGGAGCAGCTTGGTCTCGCCCCTGGCAATGTCCAGCTCCCTCTGGGCGGCGGTGGCGACCTTGGCGATCTTGACCATCTTCGTCCTGGCGATGTCCAGCTCCTTCTGTGCGCCCGCGGCGACCCTGGCGATGCGGATCATCTCGCTTTTGCCCGTGTCTACTTCGCGCTCGAGGGCCTGGACCCTCCTGCGGAGGTGGACGAATCACTGCCAGGCGGCCTCCGGGTCACCGTCTTCCGGTGGGCCGTCGGGGTCCCCAGGGGGTCCTTCAGGAGGGCCTCAGCTGGGCCCACCCGGTCTAGGGGGTCCTCCCCTGCCAGGGGGTCCGACTCCAGGGGGTCCACCTGGTGGACGTCCTCCAGAGGGTCCTGATGGTCCTCCGCTCGGGGGCCCCGGCGGGCCTCCGCCTAGGGGTCCCTGTGGGGGCTTCCCCATGTAGCTGAAGTGCATGTCTTCGTCCTCGTCCATGTCGCCCCACCTAGCCGTCTCGGTCTCGTACGCGGAGGACTCAGAACTCCGGTAGGGAGGGGGGAGACCCTCACCCTCACCATCCGGGTCCATGAGGACGTCTCCGACTCTTCCGCCAGCCATTCCTCGGCGATGTCGGCGGTCTCGTCCGTCCCTATCGCTGGCGGTGAAGAAGGGGTCGGAGTCGTAGGGATGTCCGCCCGCTGGCCTCCGTGCCCTCTCGGGGGTCTTCCCCTTACCCCTCCTTCGTCGGTAGGCGGTGGGGCCACTGTCCCCACTGCTGCCCGTGTCTTCCTCCTCCAGGTCCAGCTTCATCTTGGAGGAGGCGTGTCCTTCGAAGAGCTTTCGAATGGTCTCCACTCTGGATCCCCTGGGGGTGTCTCGCGCTGAAGCTTGGCCTCCGCCTCCTCCATTGCGGCGGCCGTGGCTGCGGCAGCTCGCCCTTCGGCGTCTTCTCAGGCACGGGCAGCTTCTGCTTCCCGACCCCGCTGCAGCCGAGCATTCTCCGCTTCCAGTGCTGCCAGCTCCGCCTCCGTCTTGGCCCTCTCCTCAGCAACCTTCCGTCGCGCGGCCTCGATCACGTCCTTCACCGGTGCTTCGGCGTGGGCCCTTTCCTCCGCCTCCTTCCTTGCCCTCTCTTGGGCAAGCGCCTCTTCCAACGCTTTCGGCTCGGCCTCCTTACGGGCAATGGCCTCCTGGGCCAGGCGGGCTTCCTGGGCGGCCGCTGCTTCCTACGCGGCTACCGCCACCTCACTCCTGACCCGGGCAGCCGCTGCTTCCTGTGCAGTTGCAGCCGTCACTCCGGCCGCAATGACCGCCACGGTTGAGGCATGGAAGGCCATGCCTCTGCCCCACTCTGCAGCCTCCTGCTGGGCGATGCCGACGGCGCCATTGACGGCAGCGCTATGCTGCGTGGCCCGTTGCCGGGCAGCCTGAAGGTTGCACGGCACCTCGCAGGCACGCTCTCAGGCGCGGGCCACGTCCCCTTTGTCGGGGGCGACGCTGCTGCTGGAGCTGGCCTCGTCGGCCGGCATCCTCCCACGCCGGGGCGACTCCACGTCGCTCCTGGGGCCTGACTTCCTCAGGTGGAGCTGACGGGGCTTGGCCTTGGCCTTCTTGGCGACCTCAAAGAAGTCGCCAGGGGTGGTGTGGCCGGGGTGGTGACCGCCACTGGCCCGTTGGGGGCTGGGGGCTGGGGTTGCACCCTTGGTCTTGTTCTCCGCGGCTTGGGCGGCTTCGGCGGCCAGGGATTCCTGGTACTCCCGCCATTTCTTGTCCCGCTTCTTGTCCCCGGCGGATCGCTTCTCCTTCCGAGGAGACGCGCTGCTGCCGCTGCCCTGCAGCGTACGCTCGTCCCCTGGTTCCCGGAACTTCTTTTCGATCATGTCCCACATAGAGACTTTGATCGTAGCGCCTGACGGGTACTCATTGGGGTCCTCGTCGTCCTCAATCCCGTCGGGGCGCAGCTCTTCGCCGGGCCTGTCCGGGCGCCTCCAGACCCTCAAGCGCTTCTGGCGGAAGCAGCAGGCGTATCCTTCTACCCGCAGCCAGTCTTCCACTGCCTGCAGGCGGTCAGAGCCCATATCCTGCCGGAGCTCGAAGCTCCCGGGCATGCCGCCTTCTCACTTGGGGTTGCTGTGGCGGTAGTGCTGCCCCGACACCAACCCACGCAGTAGGTACACAGCATGGGGGTGGGGCAGCGGCCACGTCTTGCCCGCCTCCTGCCAGTTCACCACCGGCGCTTGTTCCCCTCGATGGACTAGTCCTTAAGGTGGCTGTTGAAGCGGTTGTTGCGGTCCACTCTATCTACAGGGCTAGGACCAAGACGCCCCATGGTGGTTGTGGAGGTGGGTGATGAAGCTGGGAGTGCGGCCGGTACTGGTCGGCCGAAGGAACTCGCTGACATCGGAGTTCCGGTCGCTACACCTGCTTCACAGACTCGGTGCTGTTGCTGACGCTCGGGGCGATGCTTCGGGCGGCGCTGCGAAGCCCGTGGTGCTCGGGGTTCAGGCGGCCCCGAGTGGCACGAGAGGGATGGGTAACCCCGCGGCGGTAAAACGCTTTAGACGTGTTCACGTGGGGGCCTGGCCACGGGACGCTGCCGTGGACACGCGCAAGCAAGCTGGCAGGCAAAGCACTGCGCTCACAAGAGCATCCTCATGCTCGTGTCATGCGACAAAGCGTTTGGGGATCCTTGCCACTCTGAAACAAGGGAACAAAAGTGTGTACAGCAACACATCAGGATATGTACACATGGGGTGAAGACTGGACTGGGGTAAGGGCATCACAGAACAATAGACATTCAGTCCCAACTCATATCCCAATCCCATGTCCGTCCCTCTCAGTGGCTGGCAGGGGCGGGGGCTCAAACACAACCCATGCCCTGCCCAGTCCGGACCCTTAAACCCTGCCCATAGGGGGGGGTGTCAGGCCCAGCCACAGGCGAGTTCCTTGGAACGGAGTAGCTCTAAGACCAATCAACAGTGGCTCCCTATGTTCCCCTAACAGCAGGTCCCAACTCCTCTCTGAGCCAGAGATAAGGCCCCGCCATTATCCCCTAGGAGTTGGTAGCTGAAAATGGGCTGTTTCAGCCCAAACTGATATTAGCCCAAAAAACTCCACAATTGACCCCTCGTCCGGACCATCCAGAGCTGGGGACGAGGCAACTGACTCTATGCCCCTCAAGTACAAACTCCTTGGATCCCTCACCCAACCTGGCTCCCTCTGAGTCCCGGGCATCAGGGCGCCACGGTTTCGCCATGTGGGGTCATGATGCCAAAATCATCAAATTGGGAGTCATTCTCATGGGTGGCTTGCTCGGCCAGGGCAAGGCCAATGGCTCACAGGATAGGAGGCAGGACGTAGGACCTATATCTAAGTGCACGACTTGCAATTGAGTCTGGGCTCCTCATAGGCATGGAGATATGGGACCGCCAACTGATTACATGGGGGGCCAAAATTGGGGTCCCAAAAAGGGGTCAGTTTGGCTGCTCAAAATGAGCCAAAATCGAAGATATCCCCAATGGCATCTCTCCACGCCGGCTCGGAGATCGGATCCACCATTCCATATGCCATCTACTGGGAGTGGAACAGAGACTCACATGTACTTGGCTCACAAGGATCTCCATGGCCTTCGGCGTGGTGACAATCCAAACTGGGGCCACAACTGCCAAAATGGCAGAGTCGGCCGTCTCGGGCGGCCGTCCAGGGTAGGAAACCTTGGCGATCTCGTCGCGCCAAGCCTTGACTCACGACCCTTGATATCTCCTATGGTCCCATGCCTTTGGATTTGGCTTGCTGTCACACTGGCTGCTTACTGTTCACCGAGGGCATGAACACACGGATGGGGCAGAAAGCAGTATGCCGTGCAAAGTGGGGGATCATGGATCGCACCAAAAGTTGAATCACTCCGGATGAGCCGAAGGAGCAGATACGAAACTCAATGGTGTTGAACCCTTCGTCATATGGTACAATAGTTGTCACTTCTTCTTGGCTAGGTCCCTTGCCCCATGCATATATGGTAGTTCCTATATGGCATACAATGGCAAAAACAGCGAAATTTGGCCAAAATGGCCCGCACTCATGATTCCATATCTCCATGGCCACGGCGAGGATCCTTCCGACCAAAGATGCTAGAGACACATGGGACTTAGGCCCCAATCTATGCCACTTGCGAACCCTCATGGTTGCCTCTAGCTATTTTTCCCATTGGAGGGAAGGTGACACACAAATGGGGCAGAATGGCAACATACCCCAAATTGGGTGACTCACAACTCTCCCTTCAAGAGGAGAGGCCACATGGGGAAACACCCCATTCGATGCGGGTTTATGTGCCCTCTCCGAATCGCCCTTACCCTTGGTCAAGTGGCGCACGCAACCTGCGGCCGAACATTAAGGGGCAGACGGGGTTTGTGGCCATTCTGGGCAAAACGGCCAAAATTCACCCAAAAGTGGTCACTCGAAAAATCGTATCCCCGTATCATAAAAGAAGTGAGCCTCGGGCTTTTGCATGGATGCAAACCGAAGCTTTGCTTTCCTTTTGCAACAAGGGTTGGGGTTCAAAGCATAATGAAAGCGATTTCAACACCCCAATCTTTGAAGCACACTATTTATGGTAAAAAGTGCATATATCGGCGATATTGGTATGTAGATATCTTTGGGTCATTGAGGAACACAAATATGAGTAAAGATTTTTGGAGTAGGCCCATAGTAGGTACTTTCAAATATGCACAGTAAGAAAAAGTGCTTTTCCATTGCTTTGAGGCATACTCTAGTTGTATTAGAGATGCACTGAGCATCCATGCATTTTAATCTTAGTATTGGTCCAACCAAAAGTGGTGATAACACATTTTGACCTATGGAACCAAACACCCAATCAGGATATGGAGTGGACCCCTTAATCCCCTTTCAATGTGAAGTAAAACATCTTTTCCTGAGTTGACTGAGCACTGACATACCTAAGGTAGAGCCTATGGATTTATCTATGTTTTCCCATGAATTCTTAGCTATCCTAGTGGTATGCACCCTAGAGGGCTGGGCACCTCTTTTTGAGAGGTCCTGGGTTCAATTCCTGGTCAGCCTAGCTAAGTAGGAAGATCCCATGTGACATGGCAGTGACACATACCATGCCACCTCAGCACATATGGGACCCAAAACAAAGAGTGCACATCGCCTAAGATGGCACTATGGAGAGAGAGTGATCCTGAGGCAGTTTTCTAACTCTTTTCCTAAAACATTTCAGCTATCTTTGTGAATATGCATTCATTTGTGACCTGAGCTGTAGTTTCTGTGAATATCCAATCAGCTTTCACTGTTTACACTGCAGCCCTTCATGCTTTGATCCTGAATCCTCTTCTCTTTGCATACTATTGGCTTGGGCTATCCTGGAGTGACTTGGAGTGGCTGTATTTCATCAAAACAAAGCTTTTCATCTCCAAAAACAAGCAGCAGGAAACCCTACACCAACAGCAAGCAGCAGGAGAGGCAAAACACAGTGCTGAAAACACTATAAACTTTTCTGGTAGCAAGAGGCAGCCTGTCTCTGTGCACCGGCAGCGACCCCGCGCTGTACAACCAGTGCTCCGAGCAGGCAAATATAAGCAGAAGGGCGGATTAAGATGGATCCAGGAAGAGTGGGAGCCGACGTGAAGACAGCGCCAGCGCCTGAGGCACCGGCAAGGCCGGCGCCTGGCGCTGTACCTTCAGCGGAGCCCTTACATGGGCCAGTGGATACGGCGGAGGACTCCCTGGATGGCCTCCAGACGGCCTTCGGGGCCCTGTCCGTCGAGGAGGTGGTGGCGTAGCCTGCAAAAAGGAAGAGAGAGAGCGAGAAGGATGCTGGAGACGGAGCAGACGAAGGAGAGGAGCAAGGGCAAGACCCGACGGATGTCCCTACCTTCGAAGGCGCACCAAGCGCTTCTGGCCTCCATGCATCACCCTCTCCCATAACCACCACACTCCCAGCCGCCGTAACATCCACTTCCACAACCAACCCGCCTATGGCAGAGGGCACAGGCTTTACTGGCATGCCTCCCTACCCCGCCTATGGCATGGGCCCACCTACCACTGCGCTCCTTGAGGCAACTACCGCCAGTGAGCCGGTGGCTTCCAGCTCTGCGCCGCGATGGTATGCGGCTGACCATCCCCATCCACTCCACGCCACTGAACCTACATGGAAGTTCCTGGGTATGCTCCTGGGTATGCACCTGGGTATGCACCCTTGAGTGGGTTGAGGAGAGGACCAGAGTCTCTGGGAGGCAGGAGTAGAGGATCGGGAAGATCCTCCAACAGGTCCCTGACGCGGTCGGAGATCAACGAGGTGCTCCGAGGAGCCACTTCGCAAATCGTGAGTGACCTCACGCAAGAGATCAGGGAGAAACTGGAGCCCCTGATGATCCCGTCCGACGCGTCACCTACGACGGTGGGAATGTCACCCCACCGAGTACAGGCTAACCACCTGGCGGCAGGGTTGACAAATACCCTGGGGAGCCTGAGGAGCCGACCGATGCCGACTCCTGCAGCAGTACCGAGAAGTCCATTCGTCCCGAGAACGGCCCAGCCGCCCTACAGCCACGTGACGAACTCGACGAGGGCCGAGCTGGACCAGCTGGGGCTGACAGCCCTAAGGGCTATGGTGGACGTGGAGCCTTATGGCTCCAGTGATCTAGGCGGAGACCCCTCCGACGACGAGCCGCCGTCGATGGATTCTTCTTCGCCATCGGAAGACGAAGACCCTGAGGACCCCGAGGACCCCAAGGGTAAGAAGAAGAAGAAGAAGAAGAAGAAGACCCGACGCCCTGAAGGACGCCGAGCTCAGGAGGCGAAGGCTATTGCCACCTCCAAGATAGTGGTGAACCTGCCTGAGTTCACAGGCAACGACCTCAGCGAGTTCGCTGAGAACTTTGGCCGGTTCCTACGACTGACCGGCCAAACCCACGCGAGTGGGCGAGTGAAGTGCGACCTGCTCCTGCAGTGCTGCAAGACCAAATACCTGGAGAAGCAGGTCCGGCAGATCGTCACTAACTCCGCCACCTTTGCCGATGTGTTGGTTGCCCTGGAGAGGCAGTACCCAACCTACGAGACCGACCTCTCCATCAGGGCCGAGATCCAGAACCTGCCCGTGCTGCCCAACAACCCCAAACCTGGCAGGGTCTCCGAGCTGTAGGCGGACCTGGATCACTGGGCTGGACGACTGATGCCCGGTTCCTACAGCAGCGACGACCTGCTGTTCTGGTTGTGCGCCAAGCTCCCCCGAGAGCTATGGGACGAGTGCCGTCTGACGGCTGAGCGCAAGGCTAGATCCCTCCGCTACGAGGATGTATGCGTGCTGCTCCTGGAGATGGCGCTGGAGAAGGAGAGCGACCAGCACCTGAACAACTACCGTCCTGGTGGTGGAGGTTCTGGAGGCAAAGGGTACCAAGGGTCCCGACCTGGGCAGGGGACTACCCCCAAACACGCCCACGCCCGCCTAATGGAGAACGTGAAGGAGCTATTCTGGTGTGATGCCAGAGATGAGCAGGGCCACCTGCAGCACGCCTCTGACTGCGAGCAGCGAGACTGCTTCGTCGTCCAGGGGAAGCAGCAGGAGAAGATCACCGGCGCCAAAGTGAAGCTGCCGGATCATTACCGCTGCACCATCACGTGTGCATTCTGCGGTAAGCGGAAGCACTACGAGGATGAGTGCTACCATAAGCAACGCCTATCGGCGAAGCTTAAGGGGGAAGATCCTGGCAAAGGCTCAGGCAAAGGTGGAGGCAAGGCCAAAGGCAACGACTCCGGCAAGGGCAAGTCGAAAGGACGTGGTCAAGGTGGTCAAGACAAGGGTCAAGGTGGACGAGGAGGAGGCGCTAACCGCCAGAACGACAACAAGAACAAGGACAAGAACGGAGGTAACCCCAACCCTAATCCAGGGGGGAACTCCGAGCCCTCTGGAGGGCAGTCTGGACCTACCACACGCTCACAGACGCAGGCCCAGCAAGAACAAGGAGCCAAGCGTGAGCATGAAGGTGGTGATGATGGCAACGCCAAGGAGAGAAACCGTTTCATGAGGATGGCCGGCAAATTGCGGAACAAGGGGTTCGAGGTGACCTGTCCCGCGGAATTCTGACGAGGACGCTCTGGTGGCACCCAAGACCTGGTGTTTTGGGTACGTATCCGACTAGGGGGACGTGAATACCTGGGGGTACTGGATACTGGCGCCACAGTATCTATAGTGGCCAAGAAAATTTTACCTTGTGGGAGCCTGAAGAACACCATGACCACCGCCGCTATACGCATGGGGGATGGACATGTGGTACACAGCTGCGGGGACTGTGAAGTGGAGGTACCTATGGGCTCCAGGACTATCGCCCATCGGTTCTATGTGATGGACACTGAGGCCTTCGACTTTGTACTGGGTACTGACTTCTTCGTGCAGCACTCCGAGATACAATTCCTGACGCTGCAAGCGCCCTACCTCCTGTACGTGGACCACAGCAGTGGCAGAGAGTCTGTGCCACTGGAGCAGTCGGAACATACCTCGAGTTACCTGAGACTATCGAAGGAGGAGCCCTCGAACATGATGGCGGCCTCCAAAACTGAGGACTATCAACTATTGGGGGAAGTCCTAGACCAAGGTCTGAAGGGGTTGGGTTACTCTCGAGAAGACCTGAGTGTGGAGTTGTTCGCCAGCGACAAGCAACATATACTGGACCTATACTGCAGCAAGGGGAAGAACTGCAGCTACAAATTTTACTGGCCCTCTTTCGGGATGGCCTACGGGAACCCCAGATTCAGTGAACTGGGGAAGGTGCTGACCAAGGTGGCCTTGGAACGTTCCCGTATGGTCCTGTGTTCCCCCGATTGGGGAGCCCATGGGGGCAACGAGTACTGGCGAACCCTCTTTGACAAGCTGACTATCAGCTCGGTGCGATTACCTGATGAGGCCATCTACGTGCCTCTGGGACGCAAGACGCCCATTGGGAAGCCCGGATGGGGGAGTATGCTCCGCGTGGTGGACAGAAGTCTTACCACCATCCCCTGGGAAGACCTGGACCCTACTCTGGTCCAGGCTATACAACGAGAAAGCGATGGACTCGCCTTGGGTGACTTGAAGGATCGCCTACGACCTCAAGATGCTGTTGAAACTACACCCGGAGGAGATGAGTACGTCGTGACTGACACCAACGCCCCCAACTCTCCCTGCCATGTACCTGTTCCTGAGGGAGTCTCTGAGTGTGGACTATCTGAGCTACCTAGTTCCATCCACTCAGACGACGAAACTGAGCACGACGCCTTCTTCGTGCAGACCGCGGTGGAGGAAGTGGAGAACGCCGAGTACGTCGCCCCACCAAAACCCCTACTCTCCATGAGGGTGGAAGACCCCGCGGATGAGGAGCTGGACCCTCGATCCAGGCTCAGGGAGTATGTGGATTCCAAGAGGAAGATGGTGGCGAAAAAGCTATGCTACGCGAAGCCTACCCGCAGTTCATGGCCACTGAAGCAAGGACGTATGGGAGACCTATCCCAACTGAAGGAGGACCTCGAACAGAAGATCACCACCTGGCAAGAGGAGGTAGATCTCAAGCTCATGAAGAGCGTATGGGGTGCCCATGTGAGGACCCCAGAGGAGGACGACCTCTCGGAGGAATGTGTATGTGAACCCCCTCGAGCGTGCCTATGTTGCCATAGTCCATCGGAGATGGTTGAGCAAGACCTTCTGTATGCCTACCAAGGGCTGAAGGACACTACCACGGGCGAAGAGTGGGTGGAGGACCACCTCCCGACGTCTATTCAGGGGGCAAGCAACTTACACTCCGACGAGGACTTGGAGGACAAGATCAAGATATTGGACCCGCGGGTACAGAAGCTGATAAGGACCTATCTGGAGGTGTTCGGAGAACTACCCCCTCCAGCGTCATGTGACAAGCTGGTACAGATGGACCTCAAGCTGAAACCCGAGTTCTTGGGTCACAAGATACGGAGGAGACCATATCCAGCTCCTAAAGAGCAGGCCGACGAGATTGAGCAACAGATACAGGAGTGTATCGACGCTGGCCTAGTCCTGGAGTACAAGGATTGGGACTACCCCCTACACTGCAGCCCTTGTTTCCTGGTGGCTAAACCTGGGTCTACAGCCAAACGGCTGGTAGTGGACTATGGAGAGCTGAACAAGAAGACGCTGAACCACTCAGGGTCCATTCCCAATATGGAGTCTACCCTGGAGAAGATAGCCTCCTGTCGCTACAAGACCAAGATGGACAAGCGAAGTGGATTCTGGCAAGTGGACCTGACGCCCAACGCGCAGGAACTACTGGCCTTCATCACCCCTCAGGGGAGGGTATTCAAGTGGAAGGTCATGCCGTTTGGCGTGGCTAACGCACCCGCTCTGTTCCAAGAGCTGATGAACAAGATCTTGTCCATCCTACGAGGGAGACCTAAGGTGCAGGAGCTCATATCCCGTGGGGCCCAGATGGAGGCTCACATCGATGATTTATGCCTCGGGACCAATACCCAGGAGGATCACCTAATCCTCTTGGGTGAGTTCTTTGCGGTCTGCCAGGAGAACCACACACGACTCAAGCTGGAGAAGTGTGAGTTCATGCAGGAGACCATGCAGTACTTGGGGTTTGACGTTGGCTATGGGTGGTGGACCCCAGCGGCCTCTAAGGCCAAACCCCTGATGGATGCCAAGGTACGACACGAAGACCCCAAGAAAGGACTTCATGATGTACGCAGTTTCATTGGGGCGTGCAACTTCTATCGCCGCCACATCAAAAACTTCACCTACACCAGCGCTGTACTGACTGACTTGATCAAGAAGAGTACTAATTGGCGCTGGGGCCCACAAGAGCAACAAGCGTTTGAGGAGCTCAAAGACAAGGTAGCCAACGCTAAGTGCTTGGGCGTGCCTAGGGCACAAGGGGAGATTCTCCTGGTGACCGACGCCAGCAATGTGGGCGGTGGTGGAACGTTGTTCCAATGGCAAGCACTAGAGAGGGAGGAGTTCGACTCGGCCATTTCCCAATGGGGGACGGAAGGTCTCAACCGAGATGGAACCCTCAAGCACAGCTACCCTGACGACAAGTGGGTCCTAGTACCTCTGGGCCACTTGAACTGGAAGTGGAACCAGGCCAGGGGGAACTACTCCACCTATGAGCAGGAACTGCTCGCGGGTATGCTGGTGCTATCCTCACAAGCACGACTGTTGGGGAGTAACCCTGTGGTCTGGCTATGTGACCAAGAACCGGTCCGCAGTTTCCAGAAGGGTCCCCCACCTGAGAAGGCCAAGCTACGGCGCTGGTGGACCTACCTCAGTCAACTACGGCTGACAGTACACCATATCCAGGGAGTGAAGAACGAGTGTGCCGACTACATCAGCCGCAACAACTTCGACGCCCTGATTGGTGCCCGGTCTGAAGCGCTGGCTAAGGAGGCGTTCAGCCGTATGGACGTACATCTGGACCTGAACATGACCATGATACGCCCCCTGGATGGACTCCAACAATCGGAGTACCTACAGGAGTTCGGGGATATCTACCGGCGCCTGGAGAAACGCCTTGAACCCCTCCTGGTCAACCAAGACCAGTGGAAGCGGGACAAGAGCTACCTCTGGCACGAGGACCGCATCGTGGTGCCTAGTGACCGAGTCCCAGCGCTGCTGAAGTGGACCCATGAGTCCAGTGGTCATGTGGGTGCTGACCGTACCCTGAGGCTGTTCAAGCAGTGGTTCCACACTACGTGGACTGACGACCAACTGCGGAAAACCCTCCAGCCTATCGTGGACAAGTGCCCGTGCAGGTCCTGTAAACCAGGGGATATCAGGGACAGAGGTCTCTACTCGACCCTGCCCATCCCTCACTGTGCTAACAGTGTGCTATACGTGGACTACACGGAGATGCCGAAGTTCGGGGGCTATGACTTCGCCCTCGTGGTAACCTGTGGTTTGACCAGGTTTACCAGGGTGTTCCCCTGTACCAAGCACATTACCGGGGAGGAGACTATCAAGATACTCCTGGAGGAGTGGTTTTGTGTCTATGGGGCGCCCAAGGAGATCAACTCCGACGAGGACGTACGAGTACGCTCAGATACTGGCTGGTACAAGAGGGTCCTGAGATCCCTCAATGTCCAGGTGTCTACGGGGATTCCCTACTCTCACACGAGCAACCCCCTATGTGAGCGACAGATTCGTGTCCTGAAGGAGAACGTCAGGATATGGTGCAAAATTGAACGCACCAGGGACTGGGTGAGAGTACTCCCCGTCATATCTTTGATGATGAACTCCCAAGAGAGTTCAGCTACTGGCTACTCGCCACATGAGCTATTCATGGGGCGCCCGGCGTGGTTCCTACATGCCCCCTATCCAGAGGACACCCATTCTTCTGTGGGTGAATGGGTCCAAGAGCAACAAGCGAAGGTGGACAAGGCCAAGGCTATGCTCCAGAGAGTGAGGGAGCGTCAGTGGAACAAGAAGAACAAGCACCGTGTACCGGCCACCTACCAAGAGGGGGACTGGCTGCTGGTGCACCACAGTAGACTACCCGCCTGGCCACGCTCTACCAGCGATGACCCATACTTCGGGCCGTACAAGATCCTATCTGTGGATGGACACCGTATCACCGTGCGGTGTTCTCCCCGACTAGGGGGGACCCTGGTGTGCGCTGCTCAACACCTGAAGCGCTACCATGATCCTGAAGACCTCTGTGGGGAGGAGTGGGAGCTGAACGACGAGGAAATCGCCGCTCTGGACCTACAAGGGGCTGCCAGCCCTATGGAAGTTGAAGGTGAACTCCCCGACATGAACGCCGAGGAGATGGCTAAGGAGGGCTTCTACCTGGTGAAGTCTGTCCTACGCCACCGCTATCGCCAGGGTTGGCGCTTCCTCACCCTCTGGGAAGGGGTTGGGGTCGAAGAGGCCACCTGGACTGAACCTTACCCTTACCTGCCAAAGGGTATGTGTGAGTGTGCTAGTCCTAAGGTCCTCAGAGCAAGCCGCAGAAGTGGTGTCCTAATTATACCCAAGTCTGCGCCCTTGCTAAAGCTGGAGGGTTGGCTTATTGATGCCAAGGGGTACGCCCCGGGTCTCCCCTCCCCTATGCGCCCAATTTCTGTGCTGGCGCAAAACCTTGGGGGAATACCCAGCGTGCTAATCCAGGTATTGTTTTCCCTAGCTATCTGTCTACTACAGGGAGGGGTGGCCAAAAGCTATGAAGGCTTGAAAACGCCGTTTGCTATGTGGCCAAAACACTGACCTAACCACTGCCACAGCCCACCAACCCCGCTAAAATTGCAGGAAAAGGGTGGGACAGTGACACACCCCCTACAGGTCCTACACACCCTACAGTGGCACCATCCTGGTGCGCGAGCACTGGGCAACTGGCTCTAGCCCCCACTCAGGACTACCACTCCTACACGCACACTCTACTGGGCGTTGCGAAGGTGAAGGTCTCTTGGGTCCTAGCGACCCTCCTGTGAAATGACAAGAGAACACAGCGCTGCTAAGCAACTGTGGCCTAACAAGGGACGCCACAACGCGTTTCCCCTGCTAGGGCTTGGAGGGAAGGAGTGCTCTCGCGTGCAAGGCGCAGATGTCGATGAAGTCGGACTCCCTACTCTGCCACAGGCGGAGCGGAGTTACTTGTTTGTGTGATCTGCGCCCTTGTTTAGCAGGGCATAAAAAAAATTGCTGCTGCACCAATCACCCTACCTGCCCACCTGTAAAACAGAGGCAAATGAAAGGGCGTTTGCGGCTGAGGAACCAAGCCACACTCCAGGTATTATACCCTTCTCAGTGTGACCTATAATACGCTGTCCGCAAACACGCTGCATGGTCCAGCTACCCTTGTCAAGCAAGCAAGCTTTAAGGGACTCCTCAGGTTCTCTTAAAGAACATACCGAGGAGCCCCTGGGTAGCCTAAACAAGGTTTACCGTGCGCACTTCGCGTGGCCTACCCTTTAATGTGTGTGTGCATGCACGAGTATGCGACAAGATCGTGGGCAAACCTGCCCATCTACGCGTCAATCTTGACTCCACCAGGGGGTGGCCCCGCCTGGGCGTACCTACCTTACCTACCGCTGGGAAGTGAAGCAAGGTGAGAGGACAAAAGGGGCGCACGCGAAGAACGTTGCTATGCACTTGTGTGTATGTCTAATCACCCTGATCTGACCGCTAATCATCTGCAATCTTTCTAATCAATCCCTCTATCGCGTCCTATCGTTGTTATCGTTGTTGGCGCTGCTACAAGACTCGTTCACGGAGACACGAGACGAGCAATGTGTATGCGGCATGCAAGACGAGCATACCTGTAGTTTATACCTGATTCATTGAAGTCTTTTCAATTGATTTCCGAATTCTTGAATTTTTGAAGCTTCTATTAGTGTGGGTGGAATCTGTATGTTTATTTATTAATGTGTGTCTCGTCATTTTCAAGACTACGTGAGACATACGTTTACAATTCCATTATTTCCCCATTTTCCGGCGCTTCGCTAGGAGCCGCTCCTGCGCGCCGCCATTTCATGCGTATGAATTTCTGGATTCAAAAAATCCAGAGATGACTATAATTTCTATAAAGATGTGCTTCTGATGCACAATTGGATTCTACTCAGGTGTGTCGTTTCAGAAAAATTCTACGCCGTCATTTGACGGATTTTGGTGTCGTCGCTTCTTTTTTGCGTTGATTCGTCCATAATTCTCCCATTCCTGCCTCTGCAGATACCCACGCGCAGCCTCGCTGAGTAGGCCGTGTTCGGGCCGAAACGCAGGTGCCTGGAGAGACTGAGCAGAACCAAGACCCCACCAAGGGGCAAATTAATTTCTTTTTCGACTCCCTTCGCCCTAAGACAGGTCATAGGGCGCCAGCAGGTTTACGAGAACCCATGCGAGTGTGTATAATGTGTCTTGCGTTTGGGTTGTGTCGACGCTGCGTCTTGGAGGGAGGGATGCATATGCACATGTTTGGCATGCTCCCAATCTAACCCAACCATGCCACAGGAGCCCCGGCAGCGCCATGAGCGCTGAGTCTTCTGGAGGATATGTTACATACAAAGCAGCAAAAGGACGCCAGCCATGGTGAGCGCCCATTTTTCAGTGTGAGGGAGACTGTAGGTATTTCAAAGTAGATGTGGAGACCAAGGAAAGGCCAAGAAAAATTCCCTTTTTCCTAGAATGCGACAGTGGTGGCCACCACAGCACAAGGGGGGAGTAAGAAAAAGTGCTTTTCCATTGCTTTGAGGCATACTCTAGTTGTATTAGAGATGCACTGAGCATCCATGCATTTTAATCTTAGTATTGGTCCAACCAAAAGTGGTGATAACACATTTTGACCTATGGAACCAAACACCCAATCAGGATATGGAGTGGACCCCTTAATCCCCTTTCAATGTGAAGTAAAACATCTTTTCCTGAGTTGACTGAGCACTGACATACCTAAGGTAGAGCCTATGGATTTATCTATGTTTTTCCATGAATTCTTAGCTATCCTAGTGGTATGCACCCTAGGGGGCTGGGCACCTCTTTTTGAGAGGTCCTGGGTTCAATTCCTGGTCAGCCTAGCTAAGTAGGAAGATCCCATGTGACATGGCAGTGACCTCATCGCCACATACCATGCCACCTCAGCACATATGGGACCCAAAAAAAAGAGTGCACATCTCCTAAGATGGCACTATGGAGAGAGAGTGATCCTGAGGCAGTTTTCTAAGTCTTTTCCTAAAACATTTCAGCTATCTTTGTGAATATGCATTCATTTGTGACCTGAGCTGTAGTTTCTGTGAATATCCAATCAGCTTTCACTGTTTACACTGCAGCCCTTCATGCTTTGATCCTGAATCTTCTTCTCTTTGCATACTAGTGGCTTGGGCTATCCTGGAGTGACTTGGAGTGGCTGTATTTCATCAAAACAAAGCTTTTCATCTTCAAAAACAAGCAGCAGGAAACCGTACACCAACAGCAAGCAGCAGGAGAGGCAAAACACAGTGCTGAAAACACTATAAACTTTTCTTGCACACTACGGTTAGATTGTCTCCGCCCACTCGTGTCATTAGTGTTTGCATATGAGCGCGTGTGCAAAGAGGCAGTTTGGCACGCGTGCTCACAAGGCGACGTCACATAAAATAGAAGACCAGGTTGCAAAGATCAACCAAGCCATCCACGATGTTCCTCGTGGTCTCTACTTTACACATTGCATTCGTTCAAGGCTCAACTCCCCATAGGCTTCGGGTACCAGCCTCGGGGGTCTGGCCATTTTGGCCTAATTTTCGCTTAAAATTTGCCCTTTTTCAAAAAATGAGTTTTGGTACGCATTGAATTGCGTGGAGCCATCGTTGAGTTGGCTCGAAGAACGAGAATGGCCTAGGGCCCTTGGTCTTGTGAGCATTGTGTTCGGTTATTAACGTGCATGCTCACAAGGCCACAAAGTTAGCGTTTGCGCACGCAATTCACTTAGGTTTACAAGACCCATATGCTGCCTAAAAGATCCCTATTGCCCGCTTCCCTATACAAAGTGATATGCCCACGTGAAAGGGGCATGGAAAGAAGGCATAGGGGGGGAATGTAGGGTTCCGTCCGAACTCATGGTTCTTGAGAACCATGAGTTCGAGCGATCGACGGAAAAGCTTGCGCGCTGATTTTCTCTCAGACGCAACGGCGAAAAACTCTGGTGAACACACCAGATGAAAGTACAAGGAAAACCCTGTAGATTCAGCCCTTAAGTTCCTTTAGAACCTCAAAGGTACTCGAGAAAAATCACTCACAAAACTCGCCATGGAGTAGCGACGAATGAGCGCGAACAGGCGACAACAGGCGGCGATTTCACGACAATTAGAAATCGCGGTAGAAATAGGGTATTTCAACGATTTCCAAGCAAGAATCGACCAAGACAGTAACATTATGGTAATTCTACATCGATTTAATGGTTAGGGATCGGGTTCCAGATCTCGCGCATTAGAGAGCAGGGATATCCCGCTGACAGCCGGTGTCAACGGCTTCCACACGGGTGTGACGGCTCACAGGCCTCTGGGCCATGGGCCATAGGCTCTGGGTACCGCTTCAGTCTCTGGCAATGTTTCAAAATATTGAAAAAGGACACTTATTTTGCCATTTACCATTTGGCAAGCCACCTATTAAATTTGCAAAACGGTAAAGCACCAAGTCGTGGAGCGAATCGAGCCTGCAAAAGAAAGCGTCGAAAGTCATAACCATGTACAAACAAACAAGCAAGTCGGTAGAGAAAGTTAGCATTTTTTAGGCATGACACTATGGAGTGTTTGTAGTGTCTAGGCTAGTTCGGGGATTTGAGAACCCGATACAGTTTGAATATCGAACGGATTTGGGACCTGTTAAGACGTACGGCAAGCTTTTTCATTAGCTAAGTTCTGTACCTTTTAATCTTGTTAGCTTTCAATGTCAGTCTTATATCAACGGTTTCCATTGAAATCGATGTGTTTGAAGATGCAATGCAATCCAAAATCTCTTGTTTAGCCGACTAGCTTTAATAATGCTTCGAAGGGCAAATGACATTGGGCGACCCATTCTTAAAATGCCACTAGCGGAAGCCAAATGGGTTGGACATTCAAAAAAGAGTTGACCAACGTGACATCACTGTTCTTCTATTTGCCAATAAATTTAACAATCCCAACTCAATTTTTGACAATTAGATTCTTCAGCACATGACACAAGCTATCACTCTTTTGCCTATCCGGATCTGTTATTGGTGTCATCCATGAACCCTCAAATGAGTGCCAGGCTACAAGAAACTGTGGAGCTATGGTTCGCACACTAGTGTCCATGTCGGGTACCATTTCAGAGATTATTTGTCAAACTTTTAGAATTTGACACTTGGTCTACAGAATCGTTCCTTACACATGCAATCCCAATAGCCACTACCATTGTGCAAACCGACTCCATGGGACCCACCATGGGCGCCACTCCTTCTGCGACTGTCCTCAATATTATTACCCGTCTGTCAAAGGCATGGGAAATAGAAAGATGTCCTTGATTAGTGCCCTATAGATTTTGATGAAATCCTGCAGGTTTTTGATGGTGAAATCCCAAAACCAAAGGAGCAAGTAGAGCAAGAACAGGATGTGGATCGAATCAATGAATAGTTTGAAATCCAGTGTAACACAGAAGGGCTGCAGATAGACAAAGCAGGTTTAAATACAAAGGTTCAATCACAAATGGATAGTACAAAAGATTTTATGTGAAATCTGGCCTGACTCTAGCCTCCAAGTTAGCATCAAGCACTTCGTGTGCACTCGTCTGGATGAAATGGAGCTGGTTAGGAATGTGGGGCATAGGAGTTAGCGCAGACGCAGATTATGACTTGGCCAAGCAACTGAATTCAGAACCAGTTAAAAGGTAGAACCACAATAAGTGGTAGAGACAATTGAGTCTAGGGGTCTTGGGGTGGGAGACCACTAGGCTTAACCTCCAAGGCCTAAAGCATGAAATGCCTTTTTTTTTTCGGTATATCCTCCATGAAGGAAGATACCTCCGCTCTGTTGAGTGTTAGGGGTGAATCTCATGGGGGGCTGGGGTTATAGCCCTAGCTACTTTGAGAAAGTGTACTAAAAGCTTCAAAAAAACTGATAAAAATAGTTAAGTCAGTCTTAGCATCAAGAAAAGGGTTTCAAGGGGGGCTTGGCCTGCATCAAGCCCTCCAAGAAAGACAAGGCAGTGACTTTTTCTTACTCCCCCCTGGAGTACTAGTTAGCTAAGCTAGTAGGACCAAAGAAAAAGGCTCAAATATTCCCAAAATTACCTCAGAAAATGCAGTAAACCTACCAAAAACATTCTCATTAGTTCAAAGAAGCTTATCACACTGTAGGTACCCTTGAAGAACAGTGTAATGTACCGTGAATGATGTCCCTTCGATGGGGCATTCCTCAAAAGTCGCCAGCATGGGACGAAAACGTTTGGTAAAAACTGGGGGTAGTGGGGTTTGAACCCAGGACTCCCTCCCTAGAGCACATATGCTTGCCCACCAGGGTACAGTTGAACGCTGTAATGCGGACGGCTATCGCTGTATAAACAGCACTTTAGTAAACGTCCTGACCAAGGGCCAGGGCGGAGCAATACTCCCAATGGAGGACACAAATCTCCAGGAGCTGAAAAAAAAGAAAATGTAACCAACGGGGAGTGGATCCTGTGGTTTAGCGAAAGGTGTAGCAATTTAAGAAGTCAAATCGCTAAAAATTGACGAAATCACGCGAGAAATCGTCATTTTTACACCAAACCTCGAAGTCGCAGACAAGCGCAACAGAAGCGCACTTCAAAAACAGGGTTGCGCAAGCGTAAACTGCTCTTGAAAGAGAAGGTATGTGCCGTAGTTTTTAAAGTTCTAAAGGAAGTTTTTGCATAGTTGCATCAAAATGTTCATAAACTTTAGGGAAAAGTATTCAAACTCAACCCACACAACAGAGCAGGTGGACAACCCACCTCTCAGGTATGCCAGTGTCATTTCACACGCATGCATTGCGTTTGTGTTGGTTGCTTCGTTGAAACGTTAGGGTTGTCAACGCTGTGTTCCCGGGGGGTTCAGGTGCTCCTCTCTCTTGCTCTGCACAGGTCAAAACAGGAATGAAATGTATGCGATGCGAATGGAGCGCGCAGCAGGCAGTTAGGGTTAGAATATGCGCTGTGCTCGCGATGCATGTGCCTAATTGAGGCATTCACACGCTGTGGCGCTTTCCCTGTACCCCAATTCACCCTTGGTCTCTCTTCACAGGTAAGAAAAGAAAGTGCTTGCTCGTGTTTGTGTTGCCGTAGCGCTAAAGTAGGGTTGCTTAAAACGCTTAGGCTTGTTTTGCGCTGTGCAGTGTGCCACTCTCTCTCCGCTTTCTGCAGCGAACAAGACAAGGGAAGCATGCATGACACACAGTGCATTAATCGCTTAGGGTGGTTTATAATTCGCCGTAGGTTAGTTTAAGCGGGTAGGGTTGTTTTGCGCTCGTGTTTTCCTCGGCATTCACATGATGCGTGGTGAGTAAGGTAGGTATGCCCAGGAGGAGCTCACCTCCTGGTTGAGTCACGCTTGTGATTGGTTTTGTTGAGTTGAATCAGGTAAGAACAACAAGAAATGGAGAGATTCTGCATACCCGTGCATGCATATGACGCATCAAAGGGTAGGCCACGCGAAGTGCGCACGGCAAACCTTGTTTAGGTTTCCAAGGGGCTCCACCCCACGTTTCATAAGAGATTGGGTGGAGCTTCTTAAGCTTGCTTGCTTGATAGGGGCGTTTGTAGACAGCGTATTATAGGCGGACTGAGAAGCGTATAACACGTGGAGTCTGTCTTGGTTCCTCCGCTGCAAACGTTCCTGCATCCGCCTTTGCTCTTCAGGTGGGAAGGTAAGGGTGATTGGTGCAGTCCCATTTGGGCAGCGCTAAACTATGCTGCGCGGGTCACAATAAACAAACAACTGCAACTCAACCAGGAGTGGTGAGTGCAGTCCGAATTCATCGCCATCCACGCTGTGCACGCACGCTGAGCACTCCTTCCCTCCAAGCCCTGACAGGGAAACGCGTAGTGGCGTCCCTGTTAGGCCACAGCCGCTTAGTGGCGCTGTGTTCTCTTGCTTTCTCACAGGAGGGTCAGTAGGACCCGTGACTCCTTCAACAGCAACACCAAGTAGCGTGTGTAGGTGTTAGGGTCAGCAGGCCTGGCAGAAGTTGAGTGCAAGTGATGAGTGCTCACCCTGCCTTCGAAGGCTGGTGCTGGCGTTAGTGAGTGTAGTGTAGTGGTGTCTCCTGTCCCGCGTGCTTTTCCACGTGGCCAGGGGAGTGCGTTAGCTTTTGGCCTTTAGCAAAAATGGGCGTTCTGTATGCCCTTAGCACACTTGGCCACCCCTCCCCTCTAGTAGGTAGGGCTTTTGCCGTCTTCCCCCAAGGATAGGCGCCAGCACAGAAATTGGGCACCATAGGAGTGGTACTAGTAACTGACTAGGACCTTCGGTCCGACATCAGCGAAGCCCGTTGATTCGGGAGCCACGCCCGGGAGAGAAGTGAGACACACACAGACATACGTAGAACAGTTAGGGGTAAGGTAAACCCTGTAAGGAAGGGTAGAACGCCGTGGGTCTGGACCAGTCAGAGGTCCTAACTGTGGGCTCGCTTGTCCCAAAGGAGGGAAGGCACACCTTGCCTCATTACACCTTGCTTGTCATTCCCCCCTGGTGTAGTAAGCCACCGTTCTTCGTTGGCTCCCCAAGGTCATTACATCAGGGCGGTCCCCATGCAACACATGGTCAACAAGGCATACACTCGCTGGGTGGCTGCAAACCTGATAGGCGGCCACCTGGTCCACGCTGGAAACCATAGGCATGGGACTGCAGGGCACAGACAGGGTCAGTGCAGTGTCCAGTAAGCAGTGGTCTGTCAAAAAACAATTGCCTTCGACCAGGGAGTGGTTGTCACGGGGGGCTAACGGTCCTGTCCTGCGATGCAATGCGGGGCAACTGTGACAACTGCTCTTACACCCATACACAGGCACGTCTGTACAAGAATGCTCACTGCACCTGTGAGGTTAGAACACAGTCAGTAGACTGACACAGGGAAAATAGTTTTTCTTTTTACGCTGGGACAGAGTCTCAGCACGGGTTAGTAGCTGCCCTTCGTTGTTCTCAACGAGGTAGGAGCGGAGGATCGGGTTGATACTCCCATCTGGTTGTATGAAGGCTGACATAGGTTCCCAGGTCGCCTCAGATAACCCATAGCCATCCCACAGGGTTAGGAATTTCCAGCCCTGTTTATACTCGTGGCGAGCAATACCTGCAACCACGTAGTAACCATCGACTGCCATCTCATCGGCAGTCATCTCTTCAAGTTTGTCTGCCTCCGCTGGACTGGCAGCGTTCTCTAGGTCTTTATGCTCAACCTCACCGTCGCTGAGGCGCCACTCATCCCAGGACAAATCGTCAGGGGAGTGATAGTGCCTCAACTGTTTAGGTGCACATAGTACTTCACCACCTAGACGTGGACCGCACCTGACATGGATCCTGGATCCATCTATCCTGATGATACCATAGCGTCCAAAATAAGGGTCCTGTAGGCAGTTACGTGGCCAGGAGGGTAGGCGTGAATGGTGAACCAAAACAAGGTCACCAACCTTGAAGCTGGCAGGTCGCCGTAGGTGGTTTCGTGGGCTCAGTTCACGGTCACGAATGTGTGTCAGGTTAGTCCCTGCCTGGTTAGCCAGAGACTGCTTGTGTTCCAACCAATCACCCACAGGGCTTTTGAAGTCCTCAGGAAAGGGGGTTTCGAAGAACCAAGCAGGTCAAGTAAGAAAAAGTCACTGCCATGTCTTTCTTGGAGGGCTTGATCCAGGCTAAGCCCCCCTTAAAACCCTTTGTTGATGCTAAGACAAACTTAAGTGTTCTTATCTCTCTTTAGTTGCTTAAAGTACACTTTCCCAAAGTAACTAGGGTTGTGACCCTAGCCCCCCCCATGAATTTCACCCCTACCACTCAACTGAGCGGAGGTACCTTCCTTCATGGAGGACATACCACAATAAAACAGGCATTTCATGCTTGTTGGCCTTGGAGGTTAAGCCTAGTGGTCTCCCACCCCAAGACCCCTATACTCAATTGTTTCTACCACTTA
Organism: Eutreptiella sp. 'Long Island Sound 2002'; assembly: GCA_964036045.1. Classification (NCBI taxonomy): domain Eukaryota; phylum Euglenozoa; class Euglenophyceae; order Eutreptiales; family Eutreptiaceae; genus Eutreptiella; species Eutreptiella sp. 'Long Island Sound 2002'. Next base: position 111,562,089 of record OZ038382.1, read on the forward strand.
TTGTGGTCCTACTTTGTAACTGTTTCTGAATTCAGTTGCTTGGCCAAGTCATTTTCTGTGTGGTCCTGACATCTATGCCCCACATCCCTAACCAGCACCATTACACCCAAAAGAGTGCACATGAACTGCCTAATGCTATCTCTGAGGCAAGAGTCAGACCAATTTTCATATAAAATCTTTTGTTTTATCCATTTGTGATTGAATCTTTGTGTATAAACCTGCTTTGTCTATCTGCAGCCCTTCTTTGTTACACTGGATTCCAAAACCAATCATTGATTCGATCCACATCCTGTCCTTGCTCTACTTGCTGCTTTGGTTGGGGTTTTCAACTACAAAACCTGCAGGAATACATCAAAATATCTAGGGCATAATTGAAGGACATCTTTCCGGTAGCAGAGACAGTCCCTTGTGACCTTTTGAACCGACCCTGAGAAGAAGTGCAGCACAAAAGCTCAACAACAAGTTCATCATGTCCACGCCAAGCGTCAGGACCTGGCCTATCGGAACTGTCCAAGTGCAAATGGGCAGCATGGCCCACCCAATGAGTGAACCACCTTACCGAGCTCCACATCATCTCAGTGGCGCATCTGGGTCCCAAGGAGATCCAGAACGCAGAAGGGCGGAAGAGAATAGAGGCCTTACCACCGAGGCCTTAGCAGCACACGGTGGAGACAGCTTCAGTCACCTCCACAGACGTGTGGCTGCTTCAGTATCAAGATCCAATTGTCCAGCTTCATCCTCAACTGCCATTGAAGGACCTGAGGAGTATGAGGAGCTGAGGAAGAAGATGGATGAGTACATCCTACATGAGGAGTACTACAAATCCATCCGTGGGGAAGATGGAGAGGAGCCATTGGCTGTACATGGATCCAGACCACGTACAGACCTAGGGTCCTACGCACACTCTGGTCCTCCGTCCACTGCATCCCTGCCAAGACGAATAAGACCCGAGTATCCAAGACCATGTTGTCCAACCCAAAGGGCCCCCGAAGTGGGCCCGACACGAGTCGAAGAACAACACCATCCAAGGCAAACCTACGGTGCCCTGGATCATACGGCCGAGCTGTTGGCCAAACTCCTGTCTGGATCAGAAGATCCAGATGTGACGGCCCTATCGGAGGCCATTAAGGCTAAACTGGGTATTGCTGAACCCTTACCCAAGCCAGAGTTGCCCTCTCTCTCTCCAGGACTGAGTACCCTGGCCGAAGATCTCAAGAGATCAAGGGTCTCAAGGCTGTTGCCTAAGGTCACCTGCCCCAGCCCCTTTCACCCCCGTGCCAGGACTGTGCCTATGGCTGATCTACAGGACGTGCCTGTCACAGAGAGTGAGAGAAGAGGGCTGTCAGCCCTGGCCCCTCTTGCCGGTGTGTCGCCGTCAGGCCTAACTCCGGGGGGTGGGAAGACGGGCAGACCAATTGCCCAGGCGAACATCCAGCTGGAACTGCCGGAGTTCGACCCCAAACATCTGCCTGAATGGGCAGAAGAATTTGCAGAGTTCCTTTTGTTGACTGGCCAATCCCATGTGGATGTGGCCACCAAATGTTCACTGCTAAAACGCTCATGCAGAAAGAAATTTTTGCAAAAACAGGTCAAACAGATTGTGAAAACCTGTTCTACCTGGGCAGAGGTACTCCTGAGGTTAGAGAAAACATTCCCAGTCTATGAGACTGACCTCAGCGTACGCACACAGATCGAGGAGCTACCTATGCTCCCGGAGGTTCCATCCGCTGCGCGAATTTCTGAGTATGTGTGCGACTTGGAGTACTTGTTTTCGAGGATGAACGTGGGCTCCTACGGAGCCACTGAGCCCCACCTGTGGCTCATGAGTAAGATCCCCCAGCGTACGTGGGATGATTGCCGCTCCACCTCTGAAAGGAAGAGCAGGACCCACTCGTACGATGAACTGGTGGATCTCTTGATTGAACTAGCTCTTGACAGAGAGAATGACTCCCACATGGAGAAATTCCTCAAGAAGCATTTGGGACGAGGTGGTACCCCTACCCCCGAACATGGCGAAGGGAAGGGGCATAAAAATCCCACTACCACCAACCAGGGAGGTGGTAAAGGGAGGGGCAACCTACGTGGCATGAACGAGGTTCAACCTGATGCAGGCACACCCCCCCTGTTCTACTGCCGACCTGTCAATGACAAGGGGGGACCTTGTCATGCCTCTGACTGCGATCTCCGCAGTGGCTGTATGCTGCAGATGAAACGTCAGCAGCACACCAAAGATGGGAAACAAGTGACCGATCAGGACCATTTCAGGTGTACCATCACCTGTGGTTACTGTGGCAAACGTCGTCACTACGAGGACGAATGCCACATCAAGAAACGCGAGAGTGACAAACTCAAGCGTCAGGAGGCGGAGCGCCAGAAGACCCAGACGCCCGCCAGAAATCCCCCGAACGGGGATAAAGGTGGTAAAGGAGGTGGCAAAGGGGGTGGCAAAACGGGATCCCCTAACCCCCAGAGGCGCTCATCAGCGCCCGTTGCAACACCCACTCCTGCTGCTACACCCGCTCCCGCAGGTGACCCGGAGAAACGCCCCCAAGGGGATAACGCTACCCCTGAGGGGAATAATTCCAAGAAGAGGCGCTTGGCCTGGATGGCCAAGTCCCTCATTGCTGCAGGGGTGGATGTGAAATTCCCTGATGAGGAATAGGGGGGCGGCTCCGAAGAGGAGGACTTGGTTTTCTGGATCCTCGTGAAAATCGGGGATCAGGTTTTTCGAGCGGTGCTTGATACCGGTGCAACACTTTCCATAGTGGCCCGGCGCCTGCTTAAAACTTTCAGAAAAACTAAGACCGTGGCCATAAGAGTAGGGGATGGGCGTACCATCCATTCCTTGGGGGGGGTCGATGTGACCATATGTCTGGGCGACGAAACCGTGACCCAACACTGCAGAGTGTTGGACACTGACGCCTTTGACATCGTCATTGGCACCAACTTTCTAAGAAGAAACCCCCAGGTAAAAATGCTGTCCCTACAGCGTCCTTACTCTTTGCACTGCGACTTTGGCAGTGGGCTATTCTCCGTTCCTTTGGAGCTGTCAGGACGAAAAGAGTCTGGGCTGCGCTACGCAGCCAAGACGAACTATCGTACTGAAAACTACCAACTGGCCCGTCATGTTCTTGAAAATGGACTGGCGGCCCTTCAGGTAAACCTAGATGAGATCCAGATGGAATTGTTTGCGAGCCAACAACAGCACATCATGCAGTTGTACTGCTCGAAACAACTGAACAATGCTTTCCGTTTCTTCTGGAAAGCAATGGGGCTAGCGTATGCTAACCCTCCCTTCTCCCTGCTCGCGAAGGTTCTAACCAAAATCGCTTATGAGGGAGGAAGGGTTGTTATGTGCACCCCTGACTGGGGTTGCTCTGGCGAACATGCTTACTGGCGCCGTATGCTAGATCGAATGACCGTGGGAAGAGTGCAACTCCCCGACAGCCCCATCTATGTGCCTGAGGACTCAGACACAGCTATGCAGGCCCCTGAGTGGGCCAGTTTCCTGTCCATCGTCGATGGATCTCTCAATCCTGTACCCCTGTGTGACCTAGACCAGGTGCTACTAAAAGAGGTCATGGCCGAAAATCGTGGGCTGACCCTTTATGATCTCAAAAATCGATCTCCTGAGCACCTATCTGCCACACTTACAGGGTGTGAGTCTCCTGATGACTATCTGGAACCTGCAGCTGTAAAAGAGGATGCTGACGACCAACTGTCTGAGATCGCCAGCACTATTCCCTGTGTTGATCCCAGCTGTGTTGACCTAAAACATAGTGCCTTCCTAGCCCAGCTGTTGCTAGAGGAGGTAGATCTAGAGTCAACCTCTGAACCCGCTTCCCCTGTTGGGAAGCCAGTGCTACACATGCAGCCTGTGCACACAGGTGAACCCGTGGCCCGGAGTGCTGATGCTCTGGCGCGGCCTGCTGCTAATAACATGCCATTGTCTGAGCATGACACTCAAGGACTCCGGCGGCTGTTGTGCCTGAAGGCCGAAGGTATTGAGCGCCAAGAGCGGCTGCAATACCTCAGACAGACCTGGAAATACTCCATCTGGTCTGAGGAGGACGATGAGTCCTATACGCTGCCTGATCCTGAGATATCTCTAGTGTATTCTCTACACTATGGGCAGCAATGTCCTGCTGAGTGGGACCATGGTACTGTGCCTGCCGAAACTGCTGAGCGGTATAAAAAGAAAATACATGGAAAAAGCAACCTCCATGCTGAGGAGGATTTCCTTCAGAAACTCGAGAGTCTTAACCTTGACCCCCGCCTGAAGGAACTGCTGATAACCTATGAGGAGGTGTTCGGCGCCTTGCCGCCTCCCCTTTCTTGTAAAAAACTGGTCCAGATGGACCTGAAATTGAAACCAGAATTTGAAAAGACGCGAGTGAGGCGTCGTCCCTATCCCGCTCCACAGGAACAGGTCGAAGAAATCGAGCGCCAGATCCAAGAATGCATTGATGCTGGCCTCGTTGAAGAGTATAAACACGGGGACTATCCCCATCACTGCAGTCCCTGTTTCCTTGTTGCTAAACCAGGGTCGACTGCCTTACGTCTTGTTGTAGACTATGGTGAGGTCAACAAGAAAACCCAGAACCACTCAGGGAGTATTCCTAACATGGAAAACACCCTGGAGCGTATTGCCAAATGCAAGTATAAGACCAAAATGTACAAACGCTCTGGTTTCTGGCAGGTGGACCTAACCGCCGCGACTCAGGAGCTGTTGGCCTTTATAACCCCTAAGGGTCGTGTCTTCAAGTGGAAGGTTATGCCTTTCGGGGTGGCTAATGCCCCAGCGCTCTTCCAGGAGCTTATGAACAAAATTTTTTACATACTGAGGCGCAGGCCTCTAGTACAAGAGTTGAGTTCTCGGGGTGCAGAAATTGAGGCTCACATCGACGACGTGAGTTTGGGTACTAATACCAAAGAGGACCATGTCCTTCTCCTCCGTGAATTTTTCATTGTCTGTCAAGAAAACCATCTCCGAATCAAACTCGAAAAATGTGAGTTTATGAAAGAAGAGATGGAGTATTTGGGTTTCGACGTGGGGTATGGCTTGTGGAAACCAGCCGCGTCTAAGATGCAGCCCCTACAGGACATGCAGATTCGCGATGACCCTAAAAAGGGTCTACACGATGTGAGGAGTTTTGTGGGCGCCCGTAATTTCTATCGGCGTCACATCCACAATTTTACCTACTCCTCTGCCCCCCTCACTGACCTGATCAAGAAAACTACTCCCTGGAGGTGGACCTCCAGAGAGGAAGAGTGTTTCCAGGAGTTGAAGAAGAAGATAGCCTCCTCCAACTGCCTGGGAGTGCCCCGCCCTGAGGGCGAGATAGTCCTGATCACTGATGCCAGTGATGTAGGGGGGGGTGGTACGATCTACCAATGGCAGGAGCTTAACCCCGCTGAACTAACCCACTGCCATTATCGTACTACTGGACTGCACCGTGATGGTTCGTTGAAACATGACTATCCTACCAGTGAGTGGCGACTGGTACCACTGGGACACTGGAATTGGAAATCGAACCAAGCGCGTTCCAACTACAGCACCTATGACCAGGAACTCCTGGCCGGTATGTTGGTGCTATCGTCACAATCCCGACTTCTGGGATCTAACCCTATTGTCTGGCTGTGTGACCAGGAGCCTGTGAAGTCTTTTCAGAAGGGCCCACCACCAGAAAAAGCAAAGCTAAAACGGTGGTGGACTTACCTGAGCCAGTTCAGGCTGACAGTGCATCACATCCCCGGGATTAAGAATGAACTGTCTGACTATATATCGCGCAACAACTTCGATGCGCTTATTGGTGAGAGCTCTGAGGCGCTCGCCAAAGAGGCTTTCCAGCGTATGGATGTCCAGCTTGACCTGTCAATGCGCACTGCTGGAATCCTGGAGGGTTGGAGTCTAACCGACTATCAGTCAGAGTATGAAGAAATTCTCCAAACCCTCAGCACTGGTCTCGAACCCCGTGTCATTGACGGGCACCAGTGGTATAAAAACAATCAGTACCTCTTCTACGAGGACCGAATTGTTGTGCCTGAGGCACGACTGGATGGGTGCCTACAGTGGTCCCATCTCAGTTCTGGTCAAACTGGCGCTAATCGCTCAGTGGACTTCTTCCGTGAGTGTTTCTACTCTAGTCTAACCCTGACTGAACTGAGGTCGCGTATGCAGACCATTGTGGATGCTTGTGGCTGTCATGCCAGCAAGCAGAGCGACAGTAGGGATAGGGGCCTGATCTCCAGCTTACCCATACCCTATTGTGCTAACTCTCTTCTCTACGTGGATTTCATCCACGGCCTACCACGCTTTGGCGGCTATGATAGTTGCCTCGTGGTCACCTGTGGTCTATCTCGCTTCACCCGTGTGTTCCCTTGCAATAAGAAAATCACAGGTGAGCAGACTGTGAAAATGTTGGTCGAACAATGGTTCGAACCCTATGGAGCACCTAAGCAGGTGCACTCTGATGAAGATGTACGCATCCGCAGTGACACTGGGTGGTACAAACAAGTGCTAAATGCCCTCAACGTGGAGGTAACCACAGGTGTGCCCTATACCCACACGTCTAACTCTCTCTGTGAGAGACAGAACCGTGTGGTGGAGCAAAACTTAAGAATCCTGATGAAACAGGAGCGCACCAAGGACTGGGTACGCCTAGTGCCCTGGGCAGTGCTGTCCATGAACTCACAGCGGAGGTCTTCTACGGGTTTCACCCCCCACAAACTGTTCCATGGAGGACGACCTGCTTGGTTCTTCAAAACCCCCTTTCCTGAGGACTTCAAGAGCCCTGTGGGAGATTGGCTGGAACACAAGCAGTCTCTGGCTAACCAGGCTCGTACTAACCTGAGGCACATTCGTGACGGTGAACAGAGCCGACGGAACCGCCTACGGCGACCTGCCAGCTTCAAGGTTGGTGACCTTGTTTTGGTACACCATTCACGCCTACCCTCCCGGCCACGTAACTGCCTACAGGACCCTTACTTTGGACCCTATCGTATCATCAGGATAGATGGATCCAGGATCCATGTCAGGTGCAGTCCACGTCTAGGTGGTGAACTGCTGTGTGCACCTAAGCAGTTGAGGCACTATCACTCCCCTGACGACTTGTCTTGGGATGAGTGGCGCCTCAGCGACAGTGAGATTGAACGTATAGACCTAGAGAACGCTGCCAGTCCAGAGGAGGCAGACGAACTCGAAGAGATGACTGCCGATGAGATGGCAGTCGATGGTTACTACGTGGTTGCAGGTATTGCTCGCCACGAGTATAAACAGGGCTGGAAATTCCTTACCCTGTGGGATGGCTATGGGTTGTCTGAGGCGACCTGGGAACCTATGTCAGCCTTCATACAACCAGATGGGAGTATCAACCACATCTTCCGAACTTACCTCGTTGAGAAAAACGAGGGGCAGCTCCTAACCCGTGCTGAGACTAAGTAAGAAAAAGTGCTTTTCCATTGCTTTGAGGCATACTCTAGTTGTATTAGGGATGCACTGAGCATCCATGCATTTTAATCTTAGTATTGGTCCAACCAAAACTGGTGGTAAAACATTTTGACCTATGGAACCAAACACCCAATCAGGATATGGAGTGGACCCCTTAATCCCTTTTCAATGTGAAGTAAAACATCTTTTCCTGAGTTGACTGAGCACTGACATACCTAAGGTAGAGCCTATGGATTTATCTATGTTTTTCCATGAATTCTTAGCTATCCTAGTGGTATGCACCCTAGGGGGCTGGGCACCTCTTTTTGAGAGGTCCTAGGTTCAATTCCTGGTCAGCCTAGCTAAGTAGGAAGATCCCATGTGACATTGCAGTGACCTCATCGCCACATACCATGCCACCTCAGCACATATGGGACCCAAAACAAAGAGTGCACATCTCCTAAGATGGCACTATGGAGAGAGAGTGATCCTGAGGCAGTTTTCTAACTCTTTTCCTAAAACATTTCAGCTATCTTTGTGAATATGCATTCATTTGTGACCTGAGCTGTAGTTTCTGTCAATATCCAATCATCTTTCACTGTTTACACTGCAGCCCTTCATGCTTTGATCCTGAATCCTCTTCTCTTTGCATACTATTGGCTTGGGCTATCCTGAAGTGACTTGGAGTGGCTGTATTTCATCAAAACAAAAGGTTTTCATCTCCAAAAACAAGCAGCAGGAATCCCTACACCAACAGCAATCAGCAGGAGAGGCAAAACACAGTGCTGAAAACACTATAAACTTTTCTGGTAGCAGAGGCAGCCTGTCTCTGTGCACCGGCAGCGACCCCGCGCCGTACAACCAGTGCTCCGAGCAGGCAAATATAAGCAGAATGGCGGATTAAGATGGACCCAGGAAGAGTGGACGCCGATGTGAACACAGCGCCAGCGCCTGAGGCACCGGCAAGGCCGGCGCCTGACGCTGTACCTTCGGTGGAGCCCTTACATGGGCCAGTGGATACGGCGGAGGACTCCCTGGATGGCCTCCAGACGGCCTTCGGGGCCCTGTCGGTGGAGGAAGTGGTCTCTCAGCCTCAGCCTGTGAAGGGAAAGAGAGAGAACGAGAGCGAGAAGGATGCTGGAGGAGAAGCAGACGAAGGAGAGGAACAAGGGCAAGACCTGACGAGTATCCCTACCTTCGAAGGCGCACCAAGCGCTTCTGGCCTCCCTGCATCACCCTCTCCCATAACCACCACACTCCCAGCCGCCGCAACATCCACTTCAACAACCAACCCGCCTATGGCAGAGGGCACAGGCTTTACTGAGATGCCTCACTACCCCGCCTATGGCATGGGCCCACCTACCACTGAGCTCCTTGAGGCAACTACTGCCAGTGAGCCGGTGGCTTCCAGCTCTGCGCCGCGATGGTATGCGACTGACCATCCCCATCCACTCCACGCCACTGGAACCTACATGGAAGTTCCGGGGTATGCTCCTGGGTATGCACCTGGGTATGCACCCTTGAGTGGGTTGAGGAGAGGACCAGAGTCTCTGGGAGGCAGGAGTAGAGGACCGAGTCCAGGCTAACCACCTGGCGGCAGGGTTGACAAATACCCTGGGGAGCCTGAGGAGCCGACCGATGCCGACTCCTGCAGCAGTACCGAGAAGTCCATTCGTCCCGAGAACGGCCCAGCCGCCCTACAGCCACGTGACGAACTCGACGAGGGCCGAGCTGGACCAGCTGGGGCTGACAGCCCTAAGGGCTATGGTGGACGTGGAGCCTTATGGCTCCAGTGATCTAGGCGGAGACCCCTCCGACGACGAGCCGCCGTCGATGGATTCTTCTTCGCCATCGGAAGACGAAGACCCTGAGCACCCCGAGGACCCCAAGGGTAAGAAGAAGAAGAAGAAGAAGAAGAAGACCCGACGCCCTGCAGGACGCCGAGCTCAGGAGGCGAAGGCTATTGCCACCTCCAAGATAGTGGTGAACCTGCCTGAGTTCACAGGCAAGGACCTCAGCGAGTTCGCTGAAAGCTTTGGCCGGTTCCTACGACTGACCGGCCAAACCCACGCGAGTGGGCGAGTGAAGTGCGACCTGCTCCTGCAGTGCTGCAAGACCAAATACCTGGAGAAGCAGGTCAGGCAGATCGTCACTAACTCCGCCACCTTTGCCGATGTGTTGGTTGCCCTGGAGAGGCAGTACCCAACCTACGAGACCGACCTCTCCATCAGGGCCGAGATCCAGAACCTGCCCGTGCTGCCCAACAACCCCAAACCTGGCAGGGTCTCCGAGCTGTTGGCGGACCTGGATCACTGGGCTGGACGACTGACGCCCGGTTCCTACAGCAGCGACGACCTGCTGTTCTGGTTGTGCGCCAAGCTCCCCCGAGAGCTATGGGACGAGTGCCGTCTGACGGCTGAGCGCAAGGCTAGATCCCTCCGCTACGAGGATCTATGCGTGCTGCTCCTGGAGATGGCGCTGGAGAAGGAGAGCGACCAGCACTTGAACAACTACCGTCCTGGTGGTGGAGGTTCTGGAGGCAAAGGGTACCAAGGGTCCCGACCTGGGCAGGGGACTACCCCCAAACACGCCCACGCCCGCCTAATGGAGAACGTGAAGGAGCTATTCTGGTGTGATGCCAGAGATGAGCAGGGCGACCTGCAGCACGCCTCTGACTGCGAGCAGCGAGACTGCTTCGTCGTCCAGGGGAAGCAGCAGGAGAAGATCACCGGCGCCAAAGTGAAGCTGCCGGATCATTACCGCTGCACCATCACGTGTGCATTCTGCGGTAAGCGGAAGCACTACGAGGATGAGTGCTACCATAAGCAACGCCTATCGGCGAAGCTTAAGGGGGAAGATCCTGGCAAAGGCTCAGGCAAAGGTGGAGGCAAGGCCAAAGGCAACGACTCCGGCAAGGGCAAGTCCAAAGGACGTGGTCAAGGTGGTCAAGACAAGGGTCAAGGTGGACGAGGAGGAGGCGCTAACCGCCAGAACGACAACAAGAACAAGGACAAGAACGGAGGTAACCCCAACCCTAATCCAAGGGGGGAACTCCGAGCCCTCTGGAGGGTAGTCTGGACCTACCACACGCTCACAGATGCAGGCCCAGCAAGAACAAGGAGCCAAGCGTGAGCATGAAGGTGGTGATGACGGCAACGCCAAGAAGAGAAGCCGTTTCATGAGGATGGCCCGCAAATTGCGGAACAAGGGGTTCGAGGTGACCTGTCCCGCGGAATTCTGACGGGGACGCTCTGGTGGCACCCAAGACCTGGTGTTTTGGGTACGTATCCGACTAGGGGGACGTGAATACCTGGGGGTACTGGATACTGGCGCCACAATATCTATAGTGGCCAAGAAAATTTTACCTTGTGGGAGCCTGAAGAACACCATGACCACCGCCGCTATACGCATCGGGGATGGACATGTGGTACACAGCTGCGGGGACTGTGAAGTGGAGGTACCTATGGGCTCTCGAACTATCGCCCATCGGTTCTATGTGATGGACACTGAGGCCTTCGACTTTGTACTGGGTACTGACTTCTTCGTGCAGCACTCCCAGATACAATCCCTGACGCTGCAAGCGCCCTACCTCCTGTACGTGGACCACGGCAGTGGCAGAGAGTCTGTGCCACTGGAGCAGTCGGAACATACCTCGAGTTACCTCAGACTAACGAAGGAGGAGCCCTCGAACATGATGGCGGCCTCCAAAACTGAGGACTATCAACTATTGGGGGAAGTCCTAGACCAAGGTCTGAAGGGGTTGGGTTACTCTCGAGAAGACCTAAGTGTGGAGCTGTTCGCCAGCGACAAGCAGCATGTACTGGACCTATACTGCAGCAAGGGGAAGAACTGCAGCTACAAATTTTACTGGCCCTCTTTCGGGATGGCCTACGGGAACCCCAGATTCAGTGAACTGGGGAAGGTGCTGACCAAGGTGGCCTTGGAACGTTCCCGTATGGTCCTGTGTTCCCCCGATTGGGGAGCCCATGGGGGCAACGAGTACTGGCGAACCCTCCTTGACAAGCTGACTATCAGCTCGGTGCGATTACCTGATGAGGCCATCTACGTGCCTCTGGGACGCAAGACGCCCATTGGAAAGCCCGGACGGGGGAGTATGCTCAGCGTGGTGGACGGAAGTCTTACCACCATCCCCTGGGAAGACCTGGACCCTACTCTGGTCCAGGCTATACAACGAGAAAGCGATGGACTCGCCTTGGGTGACTTGAAGGATCGCCTACGACCTCAAGATGCTGTTGAGACTACACCCGGAGGAGATGAGTACGTCGTGACTGACACCAACGCCCCCAACTCTCCCTGTCATGTACCTGTTCCTGATGGAGTCTCTAGGTGTGGACTATCTGAGCTACCTAGCTCTATCCACTCAGACGACGAAACTGAGCACGACGCCTTCTTCGTGCAGACCGCGGTGGAGGAAGTGGAGAACGCCGAGTACGTCGCCCCACTAAAACCCCTACTCTCCATGAGGGTGGAAGACCCCGTGGATGAAGAGCTGGACCCTCGATCCAGGCTCAGGGAGTATGTGGATTCCAAGAGGAAGTTGGTGGCGAAAAAGCTATGCTACGCGAAGCCTACCCGCAGGTCGTGGCCACTGAAGCAAGGACGTATGGGAGACCTATCCCAACTGAGGGAGGACCTCGAACAGAAGATCACCACCTGGCAAAGGGAGATAGATCTCAAGCTCATGAAGAGCGTATGGGGTGCCCATGTGAGGACCCCAGAGGAGGACGACCTCTCGGAGGAATGTGTATGTGAACCCCCTCGAGCGTGCCTATGTTGCCATCGTCCACCGGAGATGGTCGAGCAAGACCTTCTATATCCCTACCAAGGGCTGAAGGATACTACCTCGGGCGAAGAGTCGGTGGAGGACCACCTCCCGACGTCTATTCAAGGGGCAAGCAACTTACACTCCGACGAGGACATGGAGGACAAGATCAAGGTATTGGACCCGCGGGTACAGAAGCTGATAAGGACCTATCTGGAGAACTACCCCCTCCAGCCTCATGCGACAAGCTGGTACAGATGGACCTCAAGCTGAAACCCGAGTTCGTGGGTCACAAGATCCGGAGGAGACCCTATCCAGCTCCCAAAGAGCAGGCCGACGAGATTGAGCGACAGATACAAGAGTGTATTGACGCTGGCCTAGTCCTGGAGTACAAGGATTGGGACTACCCCCTACACTGCAGCCCCTGTTTCCTGGTGGCTAAACCTGGGTCTACAGCCAAACGGCTGGTAGTGGACTACGGAGAGCTGAACAAGAAGACGCTGAACCACTCAGGGTCAATTCCCAATATGGAGTCTACCCTGGAGAAGATAGCCTCCTGTCGCTACAAGACCAAGATGGACAAGCGAAGTGGATTCTGGCAAGTGGACCTGACGCCCAACGCGCAGGAACTACTGGCCTTCATCACCCCTCAGGGGAGGGTATTCAAATGGAAGGTCATGCCGTTTGGCGTGGCTAACGCACCCGCTCTGTTCCAAGAGCTGATGAACAAGATCTTGTCCATCCTACGAAGGAGACCTAAGGTGCAGGAGCTCATATCCCGTGGGGCCCAGATGGAGGCTCACATCGACGATGTATGCCTCGGGACCAATACCCAGGAGGATCACCTAATCCTCTTGGGTGAGTTCTTTGCGGTCTGCCAGGAGAACCACACACGACTCAAGCTGGAGAAGTGTGAGTTCATGCAGGATACCATGCAGTACTTGGGGTTTGACGTTGGCTATGGGTGGTGGACCCCAGCGGCCTCTAAGGCCAAACCCCTGATGGATGCCAAAGTACGACACGAAGACCCCAAGAAAGGACTTCATGATGTACGCAGTTTCATTGGGGCGTGCAACTTCTATCGCCGCCACATCAACAACTTCACCTATACCAGCGCCGTTCTAACGGACTTGATCAAGAAGAGTACTACTTGGCGCTGGGTCCACAAGAGCAACAAGCGTTTGACGAGCTCAAGGACAAGGTAGCCAACGCTAAGTGCTTGGGCGTGCCTAGGGCACAAGGGGAGATTATACTGGTGACCGACGCCAGCAATGTGGGCGGTGGTGGAACGTTGTTCCAATGGCAAGCACTGGAGAAGGAGGAGTTCGACTCGGCCATTTCCCAATGGGGGACGGAAGGTCTCAACCGAGATGGAGCCCTCAAGCACAGCTACCCTGACGACAAGTGGGTCCCAGTACCTCTGGGCCACTGAAACTGGAAGTGGAACCAGGCCAGGGGGAACTACTCCACCTATGAGCAGGAACTGCTCGCGGGTATGCTGGTGCTATCCTCACAAGCACGACTGTTGGGGAGTAACCCTGTGGTCTGGCTATGCGACCAAGAACCGGTCCGCAGTTTCCAGAAGGGTCCCCCACCTGAGACGGCCAAGCTATGTCGCTGGTGGACCTACCTCAGTCAACTACGGCTGACGGTACACCATATCCAGGGAGTGAAGAACGAGTGTGCCGACTACATCAGCCGCAACAACTTCGACGCCCTGATTGGTGCCCGGTCTGAAGCGCTGGCTAAGGAGGCGTTCAGCCGTATGGACGTACATCTGGACCTGAACATGACCATGATACGCCCCCTGGATGGACTCCAACAATCGGAGTACCTACAGGAGTTTGGGGATATCTACTGGCGCCTGGAGAAACGCCTTGAACCCCTCCTGGTCAACCGAGACCAGTGGAAGCGGGACAAGAGCTACCTCTGGCACGAGGACCGCATTGTGGTGCCTAGTGACCGAGTCCCAGCGCTGCTGAAGTGGACCCATGAGTCCAGTGGTCATGTGGGTGCTGACCGTACCCTGAGGCTGTTCAAGCAGTGGTTCCACACTACGTGGACTGACGACCAACTGCGGAAGACACTCCAGCCTATCGTGGACAAGTGCCCCTGCAGGTCCTGTAAACCAGGGGATATCAGGGACAGAGGTCTCTACTCGACCCTGCCCATCCCACACTGTGCCAACAGTGTTCTATACGTGGACTACACGGAGATGCCGAAGTTGGGGGGCTATGACTTCGCCCTCGTGGTAACCTGTGGGTTGACCAGGTTTACCAGGGTGTTCCCATGTACCAAGCACATTACCGGAGAGGAGACTATCAAGATACTCCTGGAGGAGTGGTTTTGTGTCTATGGGGCGCCCAAGGAGATCAACTCCGATGAGGACGTACGAGTACGCTCAGATACTGGCTGGTACAAGAGGGTCCTGAGATCCCTCAATGTCCAGGTGTCTACGGGGATTCCCTACTCTCACACGAGCAACCCCCTATGTGAGCGACAGATTCGTGTCCTGAAGGAGAACGTCAGGATATGGTGCAAAACTGAACGCACCAGAGACTGGGTGAGACTACTCCCCGTCATATCCTTGATGATGAACTCCCAAGAGAGTTCAGCTACTGGCTACTCGCCACATGAGCTATTCATGGGGCGCCCGGCATGGTTCCTACATGCCCCCTATCCAGAGGACACCCATTCTTCTGTGGGTGAATGGGTCCAAGAGCAACAAGCGAAGGTGGACAAGGCCAAGGCTATGCTCCAGAGAGTGAGGGAGCGTCAGTTGAACAAGAAGAACAAGCACCGTGTACCGGCCACCTACCAAGAGGGGGACTGGGTGCTGGTGCACCACAGTCGACTACCCGCCTGGCCACGCTCTACCAGCGATGACCCATACTTCGGGCCGTACAAGATCCTATCTGTGGACGGTCACCGTATCACTGTGCGGTGTTCTCCCCGACTAGGGGGGACCCTGGTGTGCGCTGCCCAACACCTGAAGCGCTACCATGACCCTGAAGACCTCTGTGGGGAGGAGTGGGAGCTGAACGACGAGGAAATTGCCGCTCTGGACCTACAAGGGGCAGCCAGCCCTATGGAAGTTGAAGGTGAACTCCCCGACATGAACGCCGAGGAGATGGCTAAGGAGGGCTTCTACCTGGTGAAGTCTGTCCTACGCCACCGCTATCGCCAGGGTTGGCGCTTCCTCACCCTCTGGGAAGGGTTTGGAGTCGAAGAGGCCACCTGGGAGCCTTTCTCTGCATTTGTTCTACCTGAGGGACGCCTAAACTCAGTTCTGGTTGACTACTTGTCCCAGAACAACCTTGGTGAGTTGCTGAGGCTCGCTGAGACGCTTGCCTCCAAGCCTAAAGCTAGGGACTGAACCTTACCCTTACCTGCCAAAGCGTATGTGTGAGTGTGCTAGTCCTCAGGTCCTGAGAGCAAGCCGCAGAAGTGGTGTCCTAATTATACCCAAGTCTGCGCCCTTGCTAAACCTGGAGGGTTGGCTTATTGATGCCACGGGGTACGCCCCGGGTCTCCCCTCCCCTATGCGCCCAATTTCTGTGCTGGCGCAAAACCTTGGGGGAATACCCAGCGTGCTAATCCAGGTATTGTTTTCCCTAACTATCTGTCTACTACAGGGAGGGGTGGCCAAAAGCTATGAAGGCATGCAAAACGACGTTTTGCTATGTGGCCAAAACACTAACCTAACCACTGCCACAGCCCACCAACCCTGCTAAAATTGCAGGAAAAGGGTGGGACAGTGACACACCCCCTACAGGTCCTACACACCCTACAGTGGCACCATCCTGGTGGGCGAGCACTTGGCAACTGGCTCTAGCCCCCACGCAGGACTACCACTCCTACACGCACACCCTACTGGGCGTTGCGAAGGTGAAGGTCTCTTGGGTCCTAGCAACCCTCCTGTGAAATGACAAGAGAACACAGCGCTACTAAGCAACTGTGGCCTAACAGGGGACGCCACAACGCGTTTCCCCTGCTAGGGCTTGGAGGGAAGGAGTGCTCTCGCGTGCAAGGCGCAGATGTCGATGAAGTCGGACTCCCTGCTCTGCCACAGGCGGAGCGGAGTTACTTGTTTGTGTGATCTGCGCCCTTGTTTAGCAGGGCATAAAAAAAATGCTGCTGCACCAATCACCCTACCTGCCCACCTGTAAAACAAAGGCAAATGAAAGGGCGTTTGCGGCGGAGGAACCAAGCCACACTCCAGGTATTATACCCTTCTCAGCGTGACCTATAATACGCTGTCCGCAAACACGCTGCAGAAGCAGCTACCCTTGTCAAGCAAGCAAGAGTTAAGGGACTCCTCAGGTTCTCTTAAAGAACGTACCGAGGAGCCCCTGGGTAGCCTAAACAAGGTTTACCGTGCGCACTTCGCGTGTCCTACCCTTTAATGCGTGTGTGAATGCACGAGCATGCACGTCCCACTTGGGCAAACCTGCCCATCTCAGCCGCAATCTTGACTCCACCAGGGGGTGGCCCCGCCTGGGCGTACCTACCTTACCTACCGCTGGGAAGGGAAGCAAGGTGAGAGCAGGTGAGGGGCGCACGCGAAGAACGTTGCTATGCACTTGTGTGTATGACTAATCACCCAGATCTGACCGCTAATCATCTGCAATCTTTCTAATCAATCCCTCTACCGCGTCCTATCGTGGTTATCGTTGTTAGCGCTGCTACACGACTCGTTCACGGAGACACGAGACGAGCAATGTGTATGCGGCATGCAAGACGAGCATACCTGTAGTTTATGCCTGATTCATTGAAGTCTTTTCGATTGATTTTCGAATTCTTGAATTTTTGAAGCTTCTATTATTGTGGGTGGAATCTGTATGTTTGTTTATTAATGTGTGTCTCGTCATTTTCAAAACTACGTGATACATATGTTTATAATTCCATTATTTCTCCATTTTCCGGCGCTTCGCTAGGAGCCGCTCCTGCGCGCCGCCATTTTATGCGTATGAATTTCTGGATTTAAAAAATCCAGAGATGACTATAATTTCTATAAAAATGTGCTTCTGATGCACAATTGGATTCTACTCAGGTGTGTCGTTTCAGAAGAATTCTAGGCCGTCATTTGACGGATCTTGGTGTCGTCGCTTCGTTTTTGCGTGGATTCGTCCCTAATTCTCCCATTCCTGCCTCTGCAGATACCCACGCGCATCCTCGCTGAGTAGGCCGTGTCAGGGCCGAAACGCAGGTGCCTGGAGAGACTGAGCAGAACCAAGACCCCACCAAGGGGCAATTTTAATTTTCTTTCGACTCCCTTCGCCCTAAGACAGGTCACAGGTCGCCAGCAGGTTTACGAGAACCCATGCGAGTGTGTATAATGTGTCTTGCGTTTGGGTTGTGTCGACGCTGCGTCTTGGAGGGAGGGATGCATATGCACATGTTTGGCATGCTCCCATTCTAACCCAACCAAGCCACAGGAGCCCCGGTTGCGCCATGAGCGCTGAGTCTTCTGGAGGATATGTTACATACAAAGCAGCAAAAGAGCGCCAGCCATGGTGAGCGCCCATTTTTCGGTGTGAGGGAAACTGTAGGTATTTTAAAGTAGGTGTGGAAACCAAGGAAAGGCCAAGAAAAATTCCCTTTTTCCTAAAATGCGACAGTGGTGGCCACCACAGCACAAGGGGGGAGTAAGAAAAAGTGCTTTTCCATTGCTTTGAGGCATACTCTAGTTGTATTAGAGATGCACTGAGCATCCATGCATTTTAATCTTAGTATTGGTCCAACCAAAACTGGTGATAACACATTTTGACCTATGGAACCAAACACCCAATCAGGATATGGAGTGGACCCCTTAATCCCCTTTCAATGTGAAGTAAAACATCTTTTCCTGAGTTGACTGAGCACTGACATACCTAAGGTAGAGTCTATGGATTTATCTATGTTTTTCCATGAATTCTTAGCTATCCTAGTGGTATGCACCCTAGGGGGCTGGGCACCTCTTTTTGAGAGGTCCTAGGTTCAATTCCTGGTCAGCCTAGCTAAGTAGGAAGATCCCATGTGACATGGCAGTGACCGCATCGCCACATACCATGCCACCTCAGCACATATGGGACCCAAAACAAAGAGTGCACATCTCCTAAGATGGCACTATGGAGAGAGAGTGATCCTGAGGCAGTTTTCTAACTCTTTTCCTAAAACATTTCAGCTATCTTTGTGAATATGCATTCATTTGTGACCTGAGCTGTAGTTTCTGTGAATATCCAATCATCTTTCACTGTTTACACTGCAGCCCTTCATGCTTTGATCCTGAATCCTCTTCTCCTTGCATACTATTGGCTTGGGCTATCCTGAAGTGACTTGGAGTGGCTGTATTTCATCAAAACAAAAGGTTTTCATCTCCAAAAACAAGCAGCAGGAATCCCTACACCAACAGCAAGCAGCAGGAGAGGCAAAACACAGTGCTGAAAACACTATAAACTTTTCTGACTATGTCCCAGCGTAAGAAGCGGAACTAACCTCCCTGTGTCAGTCTGTGCCCTGCAGACCCATGCCTATGGTTTCCAGCGTGAGCCAGGTGGCCGCTTATCATGATTGCAGCCACCCAGCAAGTGTGTGCCTTGTTGACCATGTGTTGCATGGGTACTGCCCTAATGTAATGACCTTGGTGAGCCAACGAAGAACGGTGGCTTCCTACACCAGGGGGGAATGACAAGCAAGGTGTTATGAGGCAAAGTGTGTCTTCCCTCCTTGCGGACAAGCGAGCCCACAGTTAGGACCCCTGACTGGTCCAGACCCATGGGGTTCTACCCTTCCTTACAGGGTTTACCATACCCCTAAGTGTGCTACGTATGTCTGTATGTGTCTCACTTCTCTCCCCAGCGTGGCTCCCGGAGACCGGGCTTCGCTGACGTCGGACCGAAGGTCCTAATCAGGTACTATTACCACTCCTATGGCGCCCAGTTTCTGTGCTGGCGCCTATCCTTGGGGTAAGACGGCAAAGGCCCTACCTACTAGAGGGGAGGGGTGGCCAAGTGTGCTAAGGGCATACAAAACGCCCATTTTTGCTACAGGCCAAAAGCTAACGCACTCCCCTGCCCACGAGGAAAAGCACGCGGGACAGGAGACACCACTACACTACACTCACTAACGCCAGCACCAGCCTTCGAAGGCAGGGTGAGCACTCATCACTTGCACTCACCTCCTGCCAGGCCTGCTGACCCTAACCCCTACACACGCTACTGCGTGCTGCTGACGAAGATCACTCAGGCCCTAATGGCCCTCCTGTGAAGAAGACAAGAGAACACAGCGCTTCTAAGCAGCTGTGGCCTAACAGGGGACGCCACAACGCGTTTCCCCTGCTAGGGCTTGGAGGGAAGGGGTGCTCTCGTTGCGTGCACAGCGCAGATGTCGTTGAAGTCGGACTGCCCTCGCCAGTACTGGCTGAGGCACAGTGAGTTGATTTGTGATCAGCGCCCCTGTTTTGCTGGGGCAGAAAAATGGATAGCCGCCGAAGGCAGCTGCTGCGTGCACCAATGACCCTTAACCTCTCCCACCTGTTGAAGCCGGTTCGGACCCCCGTGGCCATCTTGGGGTCACCTGGGGTGTGTATTCATGTGCTGGCAAGCCGCCATTGGCTGATATCATACTCTCCCATCCACCTGACCTAACCCGATGTGATAGTGTGATAGGTTTGGTCATTGCGGCTATGAGCAGCAATATTCAGTACCAAGGCGCCGCCAGCGGAGATTTATATATCGGAATATCAGGAATCAACAGGGCTTTATTATCATAATGTTTCCGTAATTTTTCAGCCTTTCGTTCTGATGGTCAATGTATCGGCGACTGTCGGTTGGATCGCGATTTTGCGTTAACCGATTGGTTAACTGTTATTTCCAGATATTTTGGCGGAAACCCCGATGAAGGGTCAGATTTCATCAGTAAAGGGTTCGTTGCTTCCGCAATTTTCTAAATATGCACTCGAAATTTTTTTCTGAATTTTTCGCCATATCGAAATCGGATTTTCGACTTCGACATCGCCGCACTTGATTTGGTCTTCTTCGAGTGGTCATACTCTTTTCCCTATGCCCGAATCAGGTTTCCCTTATACTTGCCACCCATTTGACTTGGAGATATAAGGGAAACAAAAGTGAATCGTGGGACCACTTGGAAGGGCCATATCTACGCGAGAGTGTGAGGAAAGCGAAAAAAGAAGGTTGGGTTGCAAGCGCCTTAGTCTCAACTTAATTCAGAAGGCATCAAACGCCTTTGGTGTATACACATGCCCGGTGTAGCAAGGGATAATGGTCAAGAGGGTATAAAGTGACATATAACTCTTGGACCGTGCAACCGAATATTTTAATGCGACTTTCGAGTGCACCGCATGAGTGTTGGGGTTGCATAGATACTTTTCTTGGGTTCCTACGCATTTTTAACGTGAAGTTATGTCCATGGAGGGACACGGCATATCATGGTGGGAGCCACTTTTGAGGGTATGATTTATATGCATGGTATATGTCTTGATATGCTCACGCCCATGTCAGATATCTTCGTGTGGCCGAAGAGATGGGGAGCCACACGTGACAAGGGTTTCGCCCATGTCCCAATTGTGGATTTCAAAGCGCTAGACTAAGTCTACCGCGTATGTATTGCTCATGGTATGTTTGTCAAAGAGATCCATGAGTGCACTCCCATTTTCATGGGGCATGTAGATATGGGTGGCGAAGGTATCTCCATGCGCCTGATTGGGGATCCAAGTGGGGGAATTTGTTCGCAAATGGTTCCAATCATTTGTGTATTGAACCATGAGCGGATATCTTGGGTGAGCATAGAGATATATTAGCATGACAACTTTGTATTTGGACATATTTTCATGTTGTTGACCTCATTTTATGCTCTCTTTTGTGTTTTATGTGCTCAACAGGTCGGCTAACAGTAAAATGCCTACAGATCTGTGAACTATGGTATGTTGCTTATATGTTGGCATATGCTTCGGTGTTGTACCTCACCATATGCCAGATCACATGGTCACTTTGGCTTGGCATACGAGGCCTCACAAAATTAGGTCTCAAATTCATGAGTTGACTTGTGAAGCATGTCATGTACATAACCGGAAGGGCTTCGGAGCCAATGATGAAATATTCTTGGGCATTGACCTTTGGTCTATATCACCCTTGTATATTACTTTCTGGTTTGACATATGCATGGAGCATTTGGATATTTGCCATATGCATTTTTGAGTATATAGTTGACTTTTGGGCATAGTGGTGTGATTTGCCTAAATTTGCCATGTTGTGAGGTCATCTTCATGGGGCAGTTCTGCAAGCCCAATCGACTCCAAGTCCAACCAAGGTTATGTCAGGGTAGGGCATGGTCTAGGCCATGACACGCCACCTCCCCTATTGGGCTAGGATTTTTAGGCTTGGGAGTGAACACATTTTTGGGGTTTGTGTAATGACTTTTGACACACGGCATTCAGCCATCTCATTTGACCTGGTTCAGGGCAATATGTTGGTTAGTCAAGGGAAGGTCTTGAGTCCAGGGAATGAGGGGTTTTTGGCTGTGAATGTGTATGTTGACTTCTTTCCCCAACTTTGCTTTATTTGTGTTCATATGCCAATTTCAGGGCTTTCTTCCTTGGTGCAATTCTTGTACATGCCCGCCATCGTGAGACCATCGATGTGCTGAACGAAAGCCCGCCATTTAGATTGGATTGTAGATTGGGTTATTGCTGTATTTGTGGGATCTGGTTGCTGTTCAGGGTTGAAGGAGGATCTAATTTTTAATATTTTTGGATTTTGGACCCTGGATTTTGAGGAATGCAAGCATTGATCAGGAGCAAGTCAGCAGAGATTACAGGCGGAAGGGGCACAGCGGGGGCCGGTCCTGGTAGGGAGCTTCATTATGGTAGCAGAGGCTTACCTGCTGCCCCTACCTACCGCCGACCCCTGCCCAAGTACGCCCCGGGTGCGTATTGTGGACTCAGTGGAGACCACGCCGGAGATTGGAGCCATAGAAGAGCCGAGACGTTCAAGAGAATGGCGAACTCCGGAAGTTGAAGCCCGAAGACAAGTACGACATTCGGGAAGAGGAGGACGTGACATGGAGGACCTGGTCTCCATGTGCGAGCGTCGCTGCCGCAAGGCATGCAACCTCTGCTCCGCCGCGGAGGACTCTGACGAGGCCTGCCATTCAGGCAGCAGTGGAGGACGGGCCCGGCGCTACCGGAAGCGCGGGTCACCCAAGTCCGCGGCAAGGGACGCCGGGGCTATGGATACTGACCCCAGCCCGGTCAGGCTGTGGGAATCCGAGGGGCACTTTGAGGGCTATTGGACAGCCTATGAGCCACCCTCGGAGTCGGAGGAGATGTCTGCGCCGACCGCCAGGGCGCATACAGCCCCAGAGCCCGCCCTGAAGCACGACGCCGAGGGCTTGGAGAGGCCAGCCAGGGCTCGGACGGCACCTGTGCCCCGGCACACGGGACCAGAGACGGACGCCATAGGCGATACGCCCATGGGCGATGAGTCTGAGGCGCCAGGAACCGCGGGATGCGCTGGATCAGGCAGAAAGCACGCCACGTGCCACTGCGAGCACGTGTCCTTCCTCATGGGCAAGTACCCAAAGATGGGGATGGACGTCATCGTGCACCGCCTCGACAGCCTGGACAACGCGAGGGACGGCCTAGAGACGGACGTCGCCGGGATCCTGGATGACCAGTCGGCCGCGGAGAAAGACATGGAGGAGCTGCGAGCGGAACGGGACCGGTACCGGGAGAATCTGGAGCTGGCCCTGGAGAAGCAGCAGCGAGTGGTGGACAGCCTCCTCCACCTGGTGGAGGACATGTCGGGACGCCTGAAAAGGCTAGAGGAGCTACAGCCCCTCGCCTCGGGTCCGGAGCTCCGGGCAAAGCCGGCCGCGGCAGAGCTGGTGGAGCGGGTTAAGACCCTCAGGAGCGCCATGGAAAAATGCATGGGCGGCCCCGCAGAGGCACCCTACGCGCCTCCGCGTGTTGACCCGGGTGCGCTGCCATTTGTTCCCATGTCCAGCGAATCCACAATGCTCGGGGAACACACGGCACCGGCTGGGTCCATGCGGGAAGGGCACGTAACCACGGACCCGAGGAGCCTGACGGTACAGAGGTCCCATGCCGCCCAGGGTGTACCAATCACGACGAATATGGTACTTTATGCGGAAGAGGAGATCCAGAGCCAGACCATGCAGGGGCGAACCATGGGAAGCGCCGACAGACATGGTCGAGGTCATCCGAGCGGAAACCTGTGGGCGAAGGATCCCAACACGGGGATATGGACGGCCGATGGAGCAAGTCCTTCCCGCATTCCAAACCCCATGGGTTCAGGCCCAACTGGACCGCACTCCATGGAGGAGAGGGATGTACGGGGAGTGTACTCACACCCCCCGGCCACAGGTGGTATCCGTCTCGGTGGAGTGGTGGCTGGGGACGTTGGAGACGCCATCAAAATTGACGACCTCAGGGGAATCAAAATCCCCTACTACGATGGCGACCCCTCAGACCTGGATGACTTCATCCTGGGTTGGGAGGACTTTGCCGAGGAGGTCGTCGGCGAGATGCGGGGAGCGCCGCGGGATAAGTGGGTATGCCGGACATTCCCACACCGGCTGGCGCAGGACCTGAAGAAGGAGCTGCGGGATCAGATCCGAGAAGAACTGATCAGGACGGAGCAGGCCTGCCTCCAGTGGTAGGAGGATGAGGAGCGGGTGGACGCTCCGAACCAGAAGCTGGAGGACTTGTGGTCCATCCCGCTGCCGCTGGACCGCGGTGAGTTGCGGGTCCGGGAGTGGAACCGGTATCTGCGGAAGTACCGCAGATGCCTCAAGCTGGTGGAGGACTGGAACGAGGCCAGTGAGATCCGCCACTTGCTGAAGGACGTCCTCCCCGGCAACTGGAAGAGAAGAGTGGAGGACGAGGAGAAGAAGCGGGCCAAGAAGCGGGTGGCAGTGAGGATCATGGCGGCAGAGGATACCCATGCAGGTATCATGGAATTCTTCAGGAGGAACCTGCGCGAACCCAACCGGATGTTGGGACTGAAGAACGCCGTGTACGTGGAGGTATTTGGAGACTCCATGGGGCAAAGGTTGCTGCGCCTCAACAACGTGGAGTGGAGGCGCAGGGAGCCGCTGAGGATGCAGGTCATCTTCGCCTGCATGAGCCTGGACGAGATCGTGAAGTATATCACGGTGGAGTTGAAGTGCAATGCGAAGAACGAGGCCCACGTGCAGGATCGACATGGTCATGGACAACGAGGCCACCGAGAAGACCGCCATCATCGGGAGATCCAGGAAGACCCGGCCAACTCCGCGGAGGATGGAAGTGGAAGTGGCGGAGACCACTGGTCCCGGGAGGATCACGAGGGGGCCCATTTCTTCGCGTTTGTGGCGCACAACGTGAGGAACAATGAGCAGGATCGATCCAGATGGAGTCGGGTGGGACCAAGGGGCAAAGAGCCAAGGAGGATCGGGAACCCAGCGCTCTCGTTCGGAGAGTACAGGTCTCAGCACGACGGGTGCTGGGTCTGTTATGGCAAGGGAAACAACCACGCACACGACCACCGTCAGTGCAAGGTGTATGAGGCGGACAAGAGGGCCTACTTCGCGGCCCACCCCGAGAAGAAGCCCAAGGAGCAGCGGATTTCCGATTGGAAGGCGAAGGGCGGAGACGGGGGAAAAGGCCAAGGCAAAGGCCAAGGAAAAGGCGGAGGAAGAGGCTATGGTGGTGGACCTGGCCAAGACCGACGAGTGAGGTCGATCGAGGAGGTTGCTGAGGACATGTTGAGGACGTTGGAGGAACTCAAAGCCCAGCAACGTGGTGGACAAGGTCCTGGCGGATCGCAGCCGGAAGGGGCTGCGGGAAGCCAAGTCTAGAGGAGCCCCCACGGAAGTGGGACCTCGGAGGTCTCTCCTCCGAAAATCAGTGGAATCCCAGAGAGAGCGAAGGCACATCGGGTGCCGAAGAAGGCTCCAGAAGAGCCAAAACCACTAAGTTTCGCCACTCCCAACGCCTTGAGCGCCCTGCCAAGGGAAGTACATGTGGGTATGGGACATGGCAAGAAGGAAGGAGCGACCACGGAGAGCCCCGTGGACGGGCAGGACCAACCCAAGATCTACACCATCCGTGACCATACCCTTGAAGTCCTGATGCACCCAGACGTGCTAGAGTTGCATGCCGTGAGAGTCGTCCATACACCTCATGGCGACGAGCGGCAGTTGCACTTGAAAGCGCGAGTACGGTGCGGACGAGAGGAGAAGGTGGTGGATGTGTTGGCTGATACGGGTGCCCAGGTGAGCCTGGTCCGGAGAGGGTTGTTCAAGGAGGCACTCCTGCAGCTCAGCCGGAGACCGGTCCGCCTGAAGGTCGCCAACGGAGAGATCATGGGTGGGGGCACCCATGAGGCCACTATCAGTATGGAATTCTGGGAACATGAGCGCTTGAACCGCCCTGATCTGGCGAAGAGAAGCACTCTATCCGGGAACTTCTATGTGGCCGACATTACCGATTGGGATATGATCATGGGGTATGACTTCATGGTGGCAAATGCCATTGGAGCCCTTCCCCATCGTGCAGCGCTGGTCCGGGAGGATGATGAATGCCTAACATGGCTGTCCACGGACTATGCATGCGGATCATCCCAATGGAATGCTGAGGAAGAGGATCGGATCGTCCAAGCGGTGCAAGCTGTGGGTGCCAAATCCAGAGCAGACCGTGGAGTTCAGCTCACGGAGTATGGAATGGCGCCGCAGGTGTATGCCAGGATGATCCAGACGCTGGGAGCCGAAGCGCCCGAGACGGACGTCTTCGCTTCCCGGGATGCCCCACTTTTGTGGAAGTGTAGGAGGCATTGGCATCGAGGAGACTCAGCCTGGCATAGGCATTGGGGTTTGAAGGAGTGGCAGCCCATGTATTGGCATGGCTCCCTGGACAATACCAGACGTACGTTGGAGAAAATCGTCGCAGATAGGGCGAAGGGGATCCTGGTCATAACCGGCATAGGATCCAGCCCATGTCCGCTGGAAGGTCTCAAGTCGACGCTGGACTCCATCACCCTCAACGAGATGTCATTCAGGCCAGAGGAGGAGTTGTTCATCGACGCCAAGGGGGTATCAATGCCCTCCCTGGGTCAAGCGTGGGGTACCAAGGCTTTCCTGGTGGATGGGGCGCAAGCCCAGCCCACGGGTGATGAAGCATTCGTCCGTAGGGTGGAGGCGGTGCCCATGAAGGTCATGTTTGAGCCCAAGGAGGGGACGGATCAGTCAATTGATGGCATTGACGTCCTGTCCCACGCCGAGATCGACGACGTCGTCAACTACATGCGGATGGGGATGCACGACCGTGTGGCAGCCAAGAAGAGGCGGGCCATGGTCACATCTCCGCATTGGTGGGATGACAAGATGCTGGTCACCGGCAAGTACGAGAAGGACGAGTTCGTGGCGAGGGTCATGGATCACATCGCGGACCAATACGATGGTCCGGTTGGGTCGGACCCACCAACATGGGATTTTCCAAGAATGGGTGTCGATAGCGACAGTCACCAGCCCGAGGCCGCAAATTTTCGAAGATTATCGGTGGGAAGCATGCCCCACGACGATGAGGACGGCATATCAGACGAGGAGAAGTCGGATTCGGACCCAGAAGAGGCCTATACCGCAGTGCAGTCGGTTGTATCGATACCGAAACAAGCGGCTGAAGAGGCTCAGGAGAACCCGAGGGTCGTCGAGCTGAAGGAGAGGCTGATCAAAGCCTATCCGCGGCTATTCAGTGGCGTCGCCAACAAGAACCCTCCAGATCGTGGGAGGTTTGGTACAGCGAAGATCAAGCTGAAGCCGACCCCCAAGATCTATCGTCATCGGGAGTACCAACTTCAGGGCGATCGGGCCGAGGCTATGAAGAAGCTGTTGGCCGAGTTCATTGAGCGGGGATGGATCGAACCCTCCGACAGTGAGTGAGCCAGCCCAGCCTTCATCGTGCCCAAGAAGGAGAAGGGCAAATGGAGGTTGGTGGTTGATTACAGAGGTTTGAACGAGCAGACCGAGCACGACTCGTACTCGCTTCCCCTGATCGACTCCATCCTCCAAAAGGAACAGAAAAAGCGGATTTTCACGGTGTTAGACCTGAAACATGGCTATCACCAGATGCTGCTACACCCGGACTCCAGGCCCTGCACAGCGATGTCGACGCCGCTGGGGCCCATGCAGTGGAAGGTGGTGCCTATGGGCGCCAAGAATGGCAACGCCGCTTTCCAGCGCATGATGGAGGACCTACTCGGTCCTGTCCGGGACTGTGCCGATCCCTTCGTGGATGACATCATCATCAGGTCCGGCAGGGAGAACATGACTAAGGACGAGCTCATCGACGCGCATGAGAAGGATCTGCGCCGAGTGCTCAGCGAGTTGGACAAGCACAACATGGTGTGCAAGCCCACCAAAGCCTCACTCTTCGTGAAGGAACTGGAGTTCGCGGGTCACGTGGTTGGTCACGGGCAACGCCGTCCCATGCCTGGGAAGCTGGCGTCCCTGCACCACTGGGAGAAGCCCCAGACCATCAGCGAACTCCGGTCCTTCATGGGGTTCTGCAACTACTATTCGGGCTATGTCCGGATGTATGCAGAACTGTCGGGGCCGCTGCACAAGATGCTGCAAATGGGCAAGTTCAATGGCCGGAAGGGGAGCAAGAAGAAGCTTGCTTGGACCCCTGAGGCCGAAGATGCGTTCAGCCGCCTGAAGGAGCGACTCCTGGGGCAACTGGGGCTATACCTGGTGGACCCGAACAAGGGATTCGTGCTACGGACGGACGCCTCGGACTATGCTGTGGGGGCAGTCCTCGAGCAGATCTGGGACGACGGGTCACATGTACCCGTGGCGTTCTGGAGCCGGATCCTGGCCGAGGGCCAACGCCGCACCTGGACCGCGAGGGAGAAGGAGACGTACGCCATTGTTTGGGTGCTCAGGAAGTGGTCTGGCCACATCGGATTGCAACCGGTAGTGGTTTGCACGGACCATCAGTCCTTGCAGAGCTGGCACAAGGAGCACGTCGACACCCCCTCGGGACCGGCGGCATAGAGGGCCCGGTGGCACGAGACGTTCGCCAAGTTCGACCTCAGCGTCGTATACGTCCCGGGGAAGGACAACACTGTGGCAGATTGCCTCAGTCGGTGGGCCTACCCCGCGGGCAAGGCTTGGATGGACATATCCAGCCATGGAGACGCCGAGGAGACCGAGGAGGCCAAGCGCATCATCGAGATGGAGAAGGCCATGGAGCAAGAGGGGGTCAAGTGCTTTTTGGTGATGGCAAACGGTACGGACCTGGCCAAGTTCCGGGGTGCCCGCGTCCAAGCTATTCGAGAGGAAACCCTCGAGCAATGGATGGTGGCCCCTGTAGAGCTAGTCAGGTCGGTGCTCACAGAGGACTGGTCGGATGACTACGCGGCATCCGAGCACTGGAGCAAGTACCAGAATGCCGTGAGTCCCCCGTTGGACGACGAATGGCCCAAGGGCTTGACCGAGGATGGGGACAAGTTGTTCCTCAAGGACAAGCTGCTGGTGCCCGAGAACCGAGTGGAGGAGCTCATTGACCATTGGCACAACGCCCAGCTCATGCATCCTGGCCGAGACAAGATGCAGCAGGACCTGGAGTGGCGTTTCAAGTTCCCTCCCGGGTACTACGCCATCCTGGATAGGTACTGCAGCGACTGTGCCGTGTGTCGGGCCACGAAGAGCCCTAACCACTCCACAGCGGGCAACCCGGTGTATACGGCTATACCGGAGGCCCCTATGCGGTCCGTGGCCATGGATGTATTCGCCATGCCTGAGGTCACCGTGGAAGGAGAGACCTACTACTGTATCATCCTGGCGGTGGACAGGCACAGCGGGTATCTGGTGGCAGTCCCGGACAAGAAGTCCAAGAAGAAGGACAAGAAGGACAAGCATGGAGTGGGGCTGCAAGCCAAGACGGTTGCTAATGCATTGATCAGGCATTGGCTGACGATTTTCGATGTCCCAGCTGTCATCTGCAGCGATCGGGGCAGTCAATTTGTGGGGACGTTGTTCAAGACGATGTGCAAGCACATGGGGATTCGGCACGCCAAGACCGTGGCATACCACAGCCGGTCGAACGGCCGGGCTGAGGTGGCCGGGCGGCAGATGTTCGAAACGTTCCGCCAGCTGCACATCGACGAATCGGGCCGGAATTGGTATCATTCGCTGTGGAGAGTACTCCAGGCGTACCATGACCTTCCAGGACCCACTGGACTGTCGCCCCATCGCATCCTGTTCCTACGGGATCGAGTGTCACGCACTCTCCCGTGGTTGAACCATGGCAAAGTGGCCCGGGATGCGAACGCCATGATGGCTGAGGCGGACGACACGGCGGCCAAGGTGTGCAAGGCACTACAGGACGAGCATGACAAGAGGGCCAAGTACTTCAAGCAGGGAAAAGTCCAGAAGTATGCTCTCCAGGACACCGTGTGGGTGGAGCGGCACCACAAGGATGTCCTGTCCAGGCATCGGCAGGCATCTTGGTATGTGCCGGGGGTAATCGTTCGGAAGGTCGGGCAGGATGTGTATGCGGTTCGTGTGGGGGATAACAAGATCCTGGACCGCGACCATACCCAGCTTCGTCCCTGAGCACCAGACCCCAGCGGACGTCTCGTCACCTTCGAGTTCACGGCCGGCGATGTGGACTCGGACGACGAGGGTGAGGACGACGAGTTCACCGCTGAGAAGATCCTGGCAGACAAGCCGGACCCGGGGACGCCTGGGGGGAGGCTTTATAAAGTCCGTTGGAAGGGATTCGCCGCATCCAGAGATTTGTGGGAGCCTCCGAGCAGCTTTGTGCCGAGGTACACCACGGTCTGGATGGACTACCCGAAGAAAAAGAATATTTCTTTGGATGTCAAGGACGTGTTGGTCCATTTGGTTGCTGCTGTAGCACCGTAATGGAACCCCTCTTGGTATTTTGTTTGTTTCTGTGATTGAGGAGACGGGTGAGGGCGTTCATCCGGGGATTTTTCGGCCTTGATTGGCCATCTACCCCCTTCACTCGATCTCCACATATATGTTTCATTGTGGTATACTTATTTAGGTCGACCGACGACGTTTTTCTATCTTTGATCCCCTTGGTCCGTGTTGTAGATCAAGAGGAGACCGGATATGGCGTAGGGTACTGATTATCAGTGTCCTCACCCCTCCCTTGGGGCGTGGGGGACGCCTACGAGGTGTGTGGGGCCTCCATGTGTCCTTGGGACATGGGGGGGGGGGTTGGAGCCCATTGAGGTCCTCCCGTCCTCTCTTCAATGACTTCTGAGCGGTAACAACGCTCTGAGAAGGGGGGTGAAGCCAGTTCGGACCCCCGTGGCCATCTTGGGGTCACTTGGGGTGTGTATCTATGTGCCGGCAAGCCGCCATTGGCTGATATCATACTCTCCCATCCACCTGACCTAACTCGATGTGATAGTGTGATAGGTTTGGTCATTGCGGCTATGAGCGGCAATATTCAGTACCGAGGCGCCGCCAGCGGAGATTTATATATCGGAATATCAGGAACCAACAATGTTTCTGTAATTTTTCAGCCTTTCGTTCTGATGGTCAATGTATCGGCGACTGTCAGTTGGATCGCGATTTTGCGTTAACCGATTGGTTAACTGTTATTTCCAGATATTTTGGCGGAAACCCCGATGAAGGGTCAGATTTCATCAGTAAAGGGTTCGTTGCTTCCGCAATTTTCTAAATATGCACTCGAAATTTTAATCTGAATTTTTCGCGATGTCGAAATCGGATTTTCGACTTCGACATCGCCGCACTTGATTTGGTCTTCTTCGAGTGGTCATACTCTTTTCCCTATGCCTGAATCAGGTTTCCCTTATACTTGCCACCCATTTGACCTGGAGATATAAGGGAAACAAAAGTGAATCGTGGGACTACTTGGAAGGGCCATATCTACGCGAGAGTGTGAGGAAAGCGAATAAAGAAGGTTGGGTTGCAAGCGCCTTAGTCTCAACTCTATTTAGAAAGCATCAAACGCCTTTGGTGTATACACATGCTGGGTGTAGCAAGGGATAATGGTAAAGAGGGTATAAAGTGACATATAACTCTTGGACCGTGCAACCGAATATTTTAATGCGACTTTCGAGTGTACCGCATGAGTGTTGGGGTTGCATAGATACTTTCCTTGGGTTCCTACGCATTTTTAACGTGAAGTTATGTCCATGGTGGGAGCCACTTTTGAGGGTATGTTTTATATGCATGGTATATGTCTTGATATGCTCACGCCCATGTTAGATATCTTCGTGTGGCCAGAGAGATGGGGAGCCACACGTGACAAGGGTTTTGCCCATGTCCCAATTGAGGAATTCAAAGCGCTAGACTAAGTCTACCGCGTATGTATTGCTCATGGTATGTTTGTCAAAGAGATCCATGAGTGCACTCCCATTTTCATGGGGCATGTAGATATGAGTGGCGAAGGTATCTCCATGCGCCTGATTGGGGATCCAAGTGGGGGAATTGTTCGCAAATGGTTCCAATCATTTGTGTATTGAACCATGAGCGGATATCATGGGTGAGCATAGAGATATATTAGCATGACAACTTTGTATTTGGACATATTTTCATGTTTTTGACCTCATTTTATGCTCATTTTTGTGTTTTATGTGCTCAACTGGTCGGCTAACAGTAAAATGCCTAGAGATCTGTGAACTATGGTATGTTGCTTATATGTTGGCATATGCTTCGGTGTTGTACCTCAACATATGCCGGATCACATGGTCACTTTGGCTTGGCATACGAGGCCTCACAAAATTAGGTGTCAAATTCATGAGATGACTTGTGAAGCATGTCCTGTACATAACCTGAAGGGCTTCGGAACCAATGATGGGATTTTCCTGGGCATGGACCTTTGGTCTATATCATCCTTGTATATTACTCTCCGGTTTGACATATGCATGGAGCATTTGGATATTTGCCATATGCATTTTTGAGTATATAATTGACTTTTGGGCATAGTGGTGTGATTTGAACAACAGAGGCAAATGAAGGGGTGTTTGCGGCGGAGGAACCAAGCGACAGTCCAGGTATTATACCCTTCTCAGTGTGACGTATAATAGCTACAGCGCGCTGCAAGAAGTACAAAGAGGAGTACTCGTTGAAAGTAAAGATTCCGAGTCCAGCAAAGGAGAATGGGGAGTCCTTGAACAGCGCTGATGGTGATCAAGATGGGGTTGATAATGAGTAAAATGGATTAATGTAAAGATTTCATATTGTTTTAATATGTGCATTTCTGTTTTGCGTTTTCTTTGTGTTCATAGACACATGGAAATAGTGCATTCAATGTGAGGAACACCATGTTCAATTGAACGTTCAATCTGCACCGCCATCGATAAACAACGTGGTGTTTGGACTTGGTGTACCGTGACTCCTGGGCTTGAGGCTTTGCTTCGCTAGGACCAAAGAGGACAGGAGCATAGTCAATAATTTTGATTTTGAAAAGGAAATTTGATGAAAATTGGGCACATTTTGTGTTTTTTTGAACCTTTTTAATGTATGCACAATAGCTTGATAAATTTAACATTTTTGTTAAATTGAACTGGCCTGTAGTTGCATTGAATTTAACACAGCTCTGGTTATCACAAGGTCCCAGGGACACTGTCCGCAAACACGCTGACAGATCAGCTCCCCTGTCAAGCAAGCAAGCTCTAAGAGACTCCTCAGGTTCTCTTAAAGAACGTACCGAGGAGCCTCTGGGTAACCTAAACAAGGTTTACTGTGCGCAATTCGCGTGGCCTACCCTTTAATGCATCATGTGCACGCAGGGAAGGGAGGCTGAACCACTGACTCAACCAGGAGGTGAGCTCCTCCTGGGCTAACCTACCTTACTCACCATGCATCGTGTGAATGCCGAATTGAAACGAACACAAAACAAGCCCAAGCGTTTTAAGCAACCCTACTTTAACGCCACGGCCGCGCACGAACAAACGCTTTCTTTACTTACCTGTGAAGAGGAAAACAAGGTTGAATTTGGGATACAGGTAAAGCGTCACAGCGTGTGGATGCCTCGATTGGGCACATGCATCGCGAGCACAGCGCATATTCTAACCCTACGTGCGCGCTGCGCGCTCCATTCGCATCACATACCTTTCATTCCTGCTTTTACCTGTGCAGAGCACGAGAGAAGAACACCCGACCCCCCAACGAGCACAGCGTTGACAACCCTAACGTTTTGACGAAACAACTAACACGAACGCAATGCGTGAGTGTGAGGTGACACTGACATACCTGAGAGATGGGTTGTTGAACTGCTCTGTGGTGTGGGCTGAATTTGAATACTTGACTCTGAAGTTTATAAAAATTTTGATGCAACTGTGCAAAAATTTCCTTTAAAACTTGAAAAACTACGGCTCATACCTTCTTTTCCAAAAGCCGTTTACGCTTGCGCAACCCTTTTCTTGGAGTCCGCTTCCTTTGCGCTTGTCTGCGACGTTGAGTTATGTGTAAAAATGACGATTTCCCGCGTGGTTTCGTCGATTTTTAACGATTTCACTTGCTAAATCGCAACCCCTTCTGCTAAACCGCAGGAATCACTCCCTGCTGGTTACATTTTCTTTTTTTTCCAGCTCCTGGGGGTTTGTGTCCTCCATTGGGAGTAGTGCTCCGCCCTGGCCCTTGGTCAGGACGTATACTAAAACGCTGTTTATACAGCGATAGCAGTCTGCATTAGAGCGTTCGACTGTACCCTAGTGGGCAGACACATGTGCTCTAGGGAGGGAGTCCTGGGTTCAATTCCCACTACCCCCAAAACTTTTTCCAAACGTTTTCGTCGCACGCCGGCGACTTTTGAGGAATGCCCCATCGAAGGGACATCATTCACGGTACATTACCCTGTTTTTCAAGGGTACCTACAGTGTGATAGGCTTCTATGAAGTGATGAGGATGTTTTTGGTAAGTTTAATGCATTTTCTGAGGTAATTATGGGAATATTTGAGCCTTTTTCCTTGGTCCTACTAGCTTGATCAACTAGTACTCCAGAAGGGAGTAAGAAAAAGTCACTGCCATGTCTTTCTTGGAGGGCTTGATCCAGGCTAAGCCCCCCTTAAAACCCTTTGTTCATGCTAAGACAAACTTAAGTGTTTTTATCTCTCTTTAGTTCCTTAAAGTACACTTTCTCAAAGTAACTAGGGTTGTGACCCTAGCCCCCCGCATGAAGTTCACCCCTACCACTCAACTGAGCGGAGGTACCTTCCTTCTTGGAGGACATACAAAAAAAAAACAGGCATTTCATGCTTGTTGGCCTTGGAGGTTAAGCCTAGTGGTCTCCCACCCCAAGACCCCTATACTCAATTGTTTCTACCACTTATTGTGGTCCTACTTTGTAACTCTTTCTGAATTCAGTTGCTTGGCCAAGTCATTTTCTGTGTGGTCCTGACATCTATGCCCCACATTCCTAACCAGCACCATTACACCCAAAAGAGTGCACATGAAGTGCCTAATGCTATCTCTGAGGCAAGAGTCAGACCAATTTTCATATAAAATCCTTTGTTTCATCCATTTGTGATTGAATCTTTGTGTATAAACCTGCTTTGTCTATCTGCAGCCCTTCTGTGTTACACTGGATTCCAAAACCAATCATTGATTCGATCCACATCCTGTCCTTGCTCTACTTGCTGCTTTGTTTGAGGTTTTCAACTACAAAACCTGCAGGAATACATCAAAATATCTAGGGCATAATTCAAGGACATCTTTCTGGTCATCCTCCATGGTACAGTTCGTTGGGGGGTGAAACCCGTACAAGAGCTCCGCTGTGAGTTCATGGTCAGCACTGCCCAGGGCACTAGGCGTACCCAGTCCTTGGTACGCTCCTGTTTCACCAGGATTCTTAGGTTTTGCTCCACCACACGGTTATGTCTCTCACAGAGAGGGTTAGACGTGTGGTTATAGGGCACACCTGTGGTTACCTCTACGTTGAGGGCATTTAGCACTTGTTTGTACCACCCAGTGTCACTGGGGATGCGTACATCTTCATCAGAGTGCACCTGTTCAGGGGCTCCATAGGGTTCAAACAATTGTTCGACCAACATTTTTACAGTCTGCTCACCTGTGATTTTCTTATTGCAAGGGAACACACAGGTGAAGCGAGATAGGCCACAGGTAACCACTAGGCAACTATCATAGCCGCCGAAGCGTGGTAGGCTGTGTATGAAATCCACATAGAGAAGAGAGTTAGCACAATAGGGTATGGGTAAGCTGGAAATCAGACCCCTATCCCTACTCTCGCTCTGCTTGCGGGCATGACAGCCACAAGCAACCACAATGGTCTGCATACGAGACCTCAGTTCAGTCAAGGTTAGACTAGAGTAGAAACACTCACGGAAGAAGTCCACTGAGCAATTAGCGCCAGTGTGACCAGAACTGAGATGGGACCACTGTAGGCATGCATCCAGTCGTGCCTCAGGCACAACAATTCGGTCCTCGTAGAAGAGGTACTGATTGTCTTTATACCACTGGAGCCCATCAATGACACGAGAATCGAGAACAGTGCTGAGGGTTTGGAGAATCTCTTTATACTCTGACTGATAGTCGGTTAGACTCCAACCCTCCAGGATTCCAGCAGTGCGCATGGACAGGTCAAGTTGAACATCCATACGCTGAAAAGCCTCTTTGGCGAGCGCCTCGGATTTCTCACCTATAAGCGCATCGAAGTTATTGCGCGGTATATAGTCATACAGTTCATTTTTTATACCGGGGATATGATGAACCGTCAGCCTGAACTGGCTCAGCTAAGTCCACCACCGCTTTAGTTTTGCTTTCTCTGGTGGTGGGCCCTTCTGAAAAGACTTCACAGGTTCCTGGTCACATAGCCAGACAATAGGGCTAGATCCCAGGAGTCGGGATTGTGACCAAAGCACCAACATACCGGCCAGGAGTTCCTGGTCATAGGTGCTGTAATTGGAATGCGCTTGGTTCGATTTCCAATTCCAGTGTCCCAGTGGCACCAGCCGCCACTCACTGGTAGGATAGTCATGTTTCAAAGAGCCATCACGGTTCAGTCCACTAGTACGGTAATGGCAGTGGGTTAGTTCAGCTGGGTTAAGCTCCTGCCACTGGTAGATCGTTCCACCCCCCCCTACATCACTGGCACCATTGATCAGGACTATCTCGCCCTTAGGGCGGGGCACTCCCAGGCAGTTGGAGGAGGCAATTTCCTTCTTCAACTCCTGGAAACATTCCTCCTCTCTGGCGGTCCACCTCCAGGGAGTAGTTTTCTTGATTAGGTCAGTGAGGGGGGCAGAGGAGTAGGTAAAATTGTGGATATGACGCCGATCGAAATTACAGGCGCCCACAAAACTCCTCACGTTGTGTAGACCCTTTCTAGGGTCATCGCGAATCTGCATGTCCCGTAGGGGCTGCATCTTAGACGCGGCTGGTTTCCACCAGCCAAACCCCACGTCGACACCCAAATATTCCATCTCCTCTTTCTGCACTTTCATGAACTCACATTTTTGAAGTTTGATTCGGAGATGGTCTTCTTGACAAACGATGAAAAATTCACGGAGGAGAAGGACATGGTTCTCTTGGGTATTAGTACCTGAACTCACGTCGTCGATGCGGGCCTCCATTTCTGCACCCCTGCGCCTCAGTATGTACAAAATTTTGTTCATTAGCTCCTGGAAGAGCGCTGGGGCATTAGCCACCCCAAAAGGCATGACCTTCCACTTAAAGACACGACCCTTAGGGGTTATAAAAGCCAGCAGTTCCTGAGTTGCGGCGGTTAGGTCCACCTGCTAGAAACCAGAGCGTTTGTCCATTTTGGTCTTGTACCTGCATTTGGCAATACGCTCCAGGGTATTTTCCATGTTAGAAATACTCTCTGAGTGGTTCTGGGATTTCTTGTTGACCTCACCATAGTCAACAACCAGTCGTAGGGCAGTTGACTATGGTTTAGCGACCAGGAAACAGGGACTGCAGTGATGGGGGTAGTCCCGCTTCTTATATTCCTCTACAGGGCCAGCATCATTACATTCTTGGATCTGGCGCTCGATTTCTTCCACCTGTTCCTGTGGAGCGGGATAGGGTCGACGCCTCACTCGCATCTTTTCAAATTCAGGTTTCAGTTTCAGGTCCATCTGGACCAGTGTTTTACAAGAGAGGGTGGGCGGCAAGGCGCCGAACGCCTCCTCATAGATTATCAGCAGTTTCTTCAGTCGGGGGTCAAGGTTAAGACACTCGAGTATCTGCAGGAAATCCTCCTCAGCAAGGAGGTTGCTCTTTCCATGTTCTTTCCTTTTTCTGCCGATCAGCAATTTCGGCAGGCACAAAGTCATCGTCCCACTCAGGGGAACATTACTGCCCATAGTGCAGAGAATACACTAGCGGTATCTCAGGATCAGGCAGCGTATAGGAATCATCATCCTCTCCAGACCAGATGGAGGATTTGCAGGTCTGTCTGAGGTATTGCAGCCGCTCTTGGCGCTCAATACCTTCGACCATCAGGTACAACAGCCGTCGGAGTTCCTGAGTGTCATGCTCAGTCAGTGGCATTTTATTAGAAGCAGGCCGCGCCAGAGCATCAGGACTCCGGGCCACGGGTTCACTTGTGTGCATAGGCTGCACGTGTAGCACTGGCTTCCCAACAGGGGAAGCGGGTTCTGAGGTCGACTCGAGATCTACCTCCTCCAGCAACAGCTGGGCTAGGAAGACACTGTGTTTTAGGTCAACACAGCTGGGACCAACAGGAGGGATAGTGCTGGCGATCTCAGACAGTTGGTCGTCAGCATCCTCCTTAACAGCTGCAGGTTCGAGATAGCCATCGGGAGATTCACACCCTGTAAGTGTGGCAGATAGGTGCTCAGGAGATCAATTTTTGAGATCAGAAAGGGTCAGGCCATGATTTTCGGCCATGACCTCTTTCAGTAGCACCTGATCCAGGTCACACAGGGGTACAGGATTGAGAGATCCATCGACGATGGATAAGAAACCGGCTTACTCAGGGGCCTGCATAGCCGTGTCTGAGTCCTCAGGCACATAGATAGGACAGTCGGGGAGTTGCACTCTTCCCGAGGTCATTCCATCTAGCATACGGCGCCAGTAAGCGTGTTCACCAGAGCAGCCCCAGTCAGGGGTGCACATGACAACCCTTCCTCCCTCATAAGCGATTTTGGTTAGAACCTTCGCGAGCAGGGAGAAGGGAGGGTTAGCATACGCTAGGCCCATTGCTTTCCAGAAGAAACGGAAAGCGTTGTTTAATTGTTTCGAGCAGTACAACTGCATGATGTGCTGTTGTTGGCTCGCAAACAATTCCACCTTGATCTCATCCAGGTTTACCTGAAGGGCCGCCAGTCCATTTTCAAGAACGTGACGGGCCAATTGGTAGTTTTCAGTACGATAGTTAGTCTTGGATGCGTAGCGCAGCGCAGACGCTTTTCGTCATGACAGCTCCAAAAGTACTGAGAATGGCCCACTGCCAAAGTTGCAGTGCAAGAAATAGGGGCGCTGGGGAGACAGCATTTTTACCTGGGGGTTTCTTCGTAGAAAGTCGGTACCAATGACGATGTCAAAGGCGTCGGTGTCCAGCACTCTGCAGTTTTGGGTCACAGTTTCGTTGCCCAGGCATATAGTCACATCGACCCCCCCAAAGGAATGGATGTTATGCCCATCCCCTACTCTTATGGCCACGGTCTTAGTTTTCTTGAAATCCTAACCCTTCCTAACCCTAACCCTAACCAAGTCTTTAGCAGGCGCCGGTCGAAAAACTTGATCCCCGATTTTCACGAGGATCCAGAAAGCCAAGTCCTCCTCTTCGGAGCCGCCCCCCTACTCCTCATCAGGGCACTTGACATGCACCCCTGCAGCCATGAGGGACTTGGCCATCAAGGCCAGTCGCCTCTTCTTGGAGTTATTCCCCTCGGGGGAAGCGTTATCCCCCTGTGGGCGCTTCTTGGGGTCACCTGCGGCAGGAGGGGGAGTTGCAGCGGGCGCTGATGAGCGCCTCTGGGGGTTTGGGGGTCCACCTTTGCCACCCCCCTTGCCACCTCCTGTACCACCTTTATCTCCATTTTGAGGGTTTCTGGTGGCTGTTTGGGTCTTCTGGCGTTCAGCCTCCTGTCGCTTGAGTTTATCACTCTCGCGTTTCTTTATGTGACGTTCGTCTTTGTAGTGCTGACGTTTGCCACAATAGCCACAGGTGATGGTACACCTGAAAGGATCCTGATGGGTCACAGGTTTTCCATCCCTCGTATGCTGTTGTCGTTTCATCTGCAGCATACAGCTACTGCGGTGATCGCAGTCAGGGGCATGACAAGGCCCCCCCTTGTCATTGACAGGTTTACAGTTAAACAGAGGGGGTGTACCTGCATCAGGTTTAACCTCATTCATGGCACGTAGCTTACCCCTCCCTTTACCACCTCCCTGGTTAACGTTAGTGGGATTTTGAGGCCCTTTCCCTTCGCCACGTTCGGGGTAGGGGTACCACCTCGACCCAAGTGCTTCTTGAGGAATTTCTCCATGTGGGAGTCATTCTCCCTCTCAAGAGCTAGCTCGATCAGCAGGTCCACCAGTTCATCGTATGACTTGGTCCGGCTCTTCCTCTCAGAGGTAGCGCGGCAATCATCCCACGTACGTTTGGGGATCCTAGTCATGAGCCACAGGTGGGGCTCAGTGGCTCTGTAGGAGCCCACGTTCATCCGTGAAATCAGATACTCCAGGTCGCACACGTATTCAGAGACTCGCGCAGCGGAGGGAAACTTAGGGAGCATAGGTAGCTCCTCTATCTGTGTACGCACACTGAGGTCAGTCTCATAGACTGGGAAGGTTTTCTCCAGTCTTTGGAGTACCTCTGCCTAGGTGGAACAGGCTTTCACAATCTGTTTCACCTGTCTTTGCAAAAATTGCTTTTTGCATGAGCGTTTCAGCAGCGAGCATTTGGTGGCCACATCCACATGGGATTGGCCAGTCAGCAAAAGAAACTCAGCAAATTCTTCTGCCCATTAAGGCAGATTTTTGCGGTCGAGCTCCGGCAGTTCTAGCTGGATGTTCGCCTGGGCAATAGGTCTGCCCATCTTCCCACCCCCCTGGGTTAGGCCAGAAGGCGAAGGAGATACGCCGGCAAGAGGTGCCAGGGCTAACAGCCCTCTTTTGTCAGTCTTCGTCACCGGCACGTCCTGTAGTTCAGCAATTGAGACTGTCCTGGCGGGAGGATCAAAAAGGCTGGGGCAAGTGACCTTGAGTAGCAACCTGGACAGCCCAGATCTTTTGAGATCATCAGCCAACGTGCCCGATCTGGGTGAAGGTGAGAGTAGCGCTGGCTTGGGTAAGGGTTCAGTGATACCCAATTTAGCTTCGACAGCCTCTGATACAACTGTCACATCCGGGTCTTCCGATCCGGATACAAGTTTGGCCAAAAGTTCGGCCGTACGATCCAGAGCCCCATGGGTGGGCTCTGGGCAAAGAGGATCCATTATCGGCAGGTCTGGATGCCTTGCTCCCGGGTGCTCGTGTACTGTTGGTCGTCTCGGTAGTGATACTGTGTCCGCCATGTCTGTAGATGGCCCAGAATAAAGGAAGGAGCCCATCTCAGTTTGGGGCGGCAACCCGAGGGCATCAAGAGGTATTTCTCCATCTTCTCCTACGGTGGACTTGTGGTACTCTTCGTGGAGCATGAACTCGTCCATCCTCCTTCGTAGGTCCTCTTGTTCTTCAGGACCAACTCCAAGTACGGTAGAAGACGAGGCCGGACAAGCCGACCGGGCGATGGAGGCTTCGACACGCCTGCGAAGCCTTTGCAGGCTGTCTTCACCATGGACCGCTAAGGTTTCCATGGTTAATGGGGGTTTTCTGGGCGGATTTAGTTTCGCCCTTCTGTGCTCTGGATCTTCCTGAGACCCAGATGCTGCTCTGAGTGGCGGTTTACTCTTTGGGTGGGCCACACTGCCAAGTTGTACTTGTACACTTCTGATCGCCCAGGTTCGGGATGACAGTTGAGTGGACATGTTCAATGTGCTTTTCAGTGTGCTTTGCTTGTGCTTCTGCTCAGAGTCGGTTCGAAAGGTTCTCAGAGTTTGCCTCTGCTACCGGAAAGATGTCCTTGATTAGTGCCCTATAGATTTTGATGAAATCCTGCAGGTTTTTGATGGTGAAATCCCAAAACCAAAGGAGCAAGTAGAGCAAGAACAGGATGTGGATCGAATCAATGAATAGTTTGAAGTCCAGTGTAACACAGAAGGGCTGCAGATAGACAAAGCAGGTTTGAATACGAAGATTCAATCACAAATGGATAGTACAAAAGATGTTATGTGAAATCTGGCCTGACTCTAGCCTCCAAGTTAGCATCAAGCACTTCCCGTGCACTCTTTTGGATGAAATGGAGCTTGTTAGGAATGTGGGGAATAGGAGTTAGCCCCGACACAGATTATGACTTTGCCAAGCAACTGAATTCAGAAACTGTTAAAAAGTAGAACCACAATAAGTGGTAGAGACAATTGAGTATAAGGGTCTTGGGGTGGGAGACCAGTAGGCTTAACCTCCAAGGCCTCAAGCATGAAATGCCTATTTTCTTTCAGTATATCCTCCATGAAGGAAGATACCTCCGCTCAGCTGAGTGGTAGGAGTGAACTTCCGGGCTAGGGGTATAACCCTAGTTACTTTGAGAAAGTGTACTAAAGGCTTCAAAAGAGTGATAAAAATACTTAAATTAGTCTTCGCATCAACAGAAGGGTTGTAAGCGGGGCTTGGCCTGGATCAAGCCCTCCAAGAAAGACATGGCAGTGACTTTTTCTTACTGAACTCCTCCAAGCCTTTCCAACTCAACAATCCTGTTCTAGACTGTCTCCCAGTACTTGATCATGCTGTCCACCACGCCTTGCTGCTGTACAATGGCCTCGTAGTCCTCTCGATGTAACCGGATTGCCTTCAGATCGTTGATGCAAATTGCCTGGTTCTCAGAGATCGCAAAGGTGCTGTCGTCCAACCTGTCGATCCTGTGAATAAGGGCTTCTTCGCCGAGCCGGGGATAGCTTCCGATGAGGAACTCCACATGCCGGCAATGGCTGTGATCCTCACTCCCAGCTTTTGCGCACGCTGCTTCCTTGTTGTGCTGTTGGGCATGGCGATCATCTCCTTCAGGAGCCCGGCTGCCTCGTGGCAGCTTTCCCGAAGCTCCACGCTCTTCTCATCCACCGATCAGGGTACTGCCTGTCCCGGCACCGTCCATCCTTCGATCTTGCTAACCATGTCCTGCCGCGCCCATGGGTGCTACTCTCGTCGCCTTGAAATCGGTACGTCTTCGGACTTTGGTTGTGGCTGCCCTTTGCGGCAATGATTCCCGTTCTGCGTCATGCGCAGGTTGAGGATTCCATGCAGCATGTGGCCGGCCAGCCGAGAAATCTGGCTCTATGCCGGTAAGAATCGAACGATAGCAAGTATGTTATCCCTCGGAAGCCAACGCAGCAAACAAACATCCCGCAGACGGGGCTGGGCGTAATTTGCATTGCCTTTTCCGCAACCCCCTTGCACGGTTTTGGCGAACCCAGTTTTTGGCAGCGCCTCGTCCTTGAGCTGCTGCTGTAGCCCGTGACCTTGTCCGATTCCTCCGCAGGTACTCGGAGATGACATAGTTTTTGACATGCTCATTCACAAAAGGTGATGATGTTGTCCTCCATGTATGTACCCGTTCGTCGTTCCAAATATCTTCTTTCTTCTCGGGCTTCAACCGACGATTCCCGGACGTCGTCAATGGTGACCCGGGGTCCGCTTGGGTAGGGCTCATGAGGGCCCAGGCTCCCAGGGTGGTGGTAGGCGGCAGGTAAACCTCTGCTACCATAAAGAAAGTCTTTAGGACCAGCCCCTGCCATTGTGCGAGCTCTACTGTCTG
Source organism: Eutreptiella sp. 'Long Island Sound 2002' (assembly GCA_964036045.1). Classification (NCBI taxonomy): domain Eukaryota; phylum Euglenozoa; class Euglenophyceae; order Eutreptiales; family Eutreptiaceae; genus Eutreptiella; species Eutreptiella sp. 'Long Island Sound 2002'. The sequence goes on from OZ038382.1 coordinate 111,605,142, forward strand.
ATCCCTATTTCTCCACTTTCCTCCCCGTTGTCGTTGATTTCACCAAAGCTTCCATGCTCTATAAAATCCAAACTGCGAAATTCTTCCAAATTCAACCCTTGGCAACCCTTGCAATAAAATCCGAACACTTGATCAATGAATTGAAATGAACCAGACCAATGGAGTCCCAATAATGGAATGCCAAATTGGTTTGAGTGTACGCACATGAATACATGGACATGATCATGGAGGGGGAACAAATAACGACAATGTTGGGCAGGAGGAGAGAAAGAAAGAGAAGTAGAAGTCAAATTGTAAGTGCTGTCCCGGCTGAATGAAGATGCGAGAGGGCTCAGGGCCGGCTAGGGCCGGGGTGCAGCCTTGCGGGGATGCGACCTGGATGTTAGTCCCGACGACCGAGGGGACCGCATGGGAGGAGAGGGCAGCGAGAAGTCCGTGCACATATGACCCAGAGAAAAATGCCAGTCTACATAGAAGGTTAATGCAGATGAACATCAATACATCTGTGTGTCTGAAGCTATCTTAAAAGATTTACATAAATTCGATTTGGAAAAAAGTATGGCTGATCTGGGAAGCGCACACACACCAGCGGCAAATCGCAATTCCGGATAAATCATCGGAACGTGGCAGATTTACAATGAATGGACAGCAGCGCTGAATCGGGCATGTGATAATTATATAGTTCATTTCCTGGGTATGGCCTGGGGGTCGGCGGTAGCGCCGATGTATTTAAAATGGCCCAAATGTAGCCTATGTGGGGCAGATGTGTGAAAATTTGAGCAGATGGGGGTTAGCCGCACTTACACCCCCCCTTAAAAAACACACTGGGGTGTGTCCCTATGTCAAGGAGGAACGTAGTGCGGGTAAGTCCCTGAAACCAATTGAAATGTAGCTCAATGAGACAACATATGCTCAATCTGAGCTAATTCGGGCCGACATGGCAGCAAATTGGGATCGATGAACCTGAAATGAAGCAGAATGAAGAGTGACGAACAGTCCAATGGACAGGAAAACATATGGCTAAGGGCTTGGAAGCACGGAAACCTATCAGCGAAAGACACCAAACCATGCTTTGGTTGAGAATGAGGTAGATGATAGGAAGATTCAGTGGGCGGATCATCAAAATGAAGTGAAGTTTCTGGCGTCCTCCACGTACTCTACATGGTGTTAGTCCCGCTTTTCGCGTTCTGAAAAGTATACCATGTGCTACAGCTTTGACGCATCTGGGGGATTTTCACAACAATCAACAAGGTTGAGTCTCAATTTGGAGTGATGTTGAAGGAATGAAGCAGTTGCAGAGAAGGGAAGCAAGAACAAATGTAGTCTATAGGTCCTAAGTGAAGGGAAAAACATCAGCGTCGACAAACGTTAGGCTAAGCCGGGAACAGATCTGCGAGGAATGAGAGGACATGACAAGTAAACCTACCAAACGTTCCTCGAATGAACCAATCTCCGCGGACTAAGGTGAAATGAGACGGAATGTGTGGAACCGAAACGACTAGTGCCTTTGTTTAGACTTAGGTCATTATATAATGTCGTTCCTTCAGCTCAATTATGCTTTCCGGCACGTTGGTTGGCGAGCATTCAACAGATTGTATGACAGTGTTGGTCTGATTATTAGGCATCATGATTGGACATGATGGCCCTGAATCCTTTGCATGCAATGTGCGGAAGAATAGCAAAAGGTGCTTTACTGACAGTGTATAAATGAAAGACACCGAATAGTCCTGTATGTACAGTGGCGGCGGTGTCAATCAACTTCGAAAAGGCCAATCTTTTCACTGAGTCCCACAAGACACTTGGACCCACCATTTTTGACTCGAAACTGAAGGATTAAGCTCACATTGGCGTGTGCCAAAAATACACCGAAGCTTACGGACCTCGGAGCTTGTTATTAGAAGTCCCTAGAGACTCTGTCTGAAGGTTGTCTGAACGATTGATGTCGGTGTATTGTGCAGCAATGGCAGAAACAAGGACAAACCTGAGGAATTCAAGGTAACCTTGAGGATCCTGTGACTGCATCTGGACTTTGCCCTCAGCATCAAGATAGACGAAGGTAGAATCTGAGTTCCTGGCGCCGCATCTGGTGCGGCTACTACTACAGGGGGTTCCTGTAGGGGTGAAAGTCGCTGCGCAGCATTTTTTTATGTACAATTGCTTCCATCTGCACGAGTAGCCCAATTTCTAAAGGTGCACGGACCAAGAAAGGCAAGATTACGCCGGATCTGCCTGAATTAAGCCTTGGTTTGCTTTTTTCTGGGCACAGCAGCACAGTCCGTGGGCTCCGGCTGCGTGTCTACGCCTTGTCTGCCCAACGGAGACGAAAAAAAAATTTACTCACGTGAGATTATTGAAAACATTCTCAATTCTCCACATCAAGTCGTAATCAGCAAGAATGAACAGTGGATTAAGCACAATGCAATTTCTTCAAGCTTAAGCGGCCCAAGCTTCGGCTGTAATGACGGACACCTTTGCGGCATCATTAGCCACACCAGTTCCGGCGAGGGTCTGGGCGAGCAAAAGTTGGGCTAAGGCGTTGGAATCAGCAGCTGCAGGGGTAATGCGGGAGGCATTTCTCTTGGCTCTCTGTGCCTTTTCTCTGGCTGGTGCCGTCCTACTCTCGGAACGAGAGATTTTAACCCTTTCCTTAAGTTTACTTGTGCTGATTTGTGCATTGGTGGTCTTAGAGTCCACCGAAGGAGCAATGGAAAAAGTTTCCCTGGCTTCCTCCGATGGCTCCGTTTCCTTTCCTACCGATGAGGCGCCCTCACACGCCATGTGGGTCTTAAGAATATTTTGCATAGCAAGCGTATGAACATTACCTTGCATTTGATCCTTGAGCTCCTGAAGGTCATGTGCCCTCCGGGTGCTGGACAGACTCCAGGGCCGCATAAGCAGAATGAATATCGTTAATTAGTGCCCCAAAGTTTTTGATGAAATCCTGCAGGTTTGGAGTTGGAAAACAGGACGGCAGCAGCAAGTAGAGCAAGAACAGGATATGGTTCAAATCAATGAATGGTTTGGAAATGCAATGTATCATAGAAGGGCTGCAGATAGACAATGCAAGATGAAGTACAAAGATTCAATCACAAATGGACAAAACAAATGATTTATATATGGAAAACTGACATGGGTCTGGCCTCAGAAACAGTCCCAAGCTCCTCATGTTCACCCCTTGACATGCAATGGAGTAGGTTTGGAATCTGGGCCATGTGGGCTGGGCCAGACACACGATATGGCTTGGCCAGCATGGCCAAGCTACTGAATTCAGAATCAGTTAAAAAGAAGGCCCACAACAAGTGGGTAAAACAATTGAGTTCAGGTGTCCTGAGGTGGGAGACCACCAGGCTTCATCAACAAGGCCCAAGGCATGAAGTGCTTATATGTTTTCGGTATTACCTCCATGAAGGAAGATACCTCCGCTCTCTTGAGTGGTCGGGGTGAACCTCATGGGGGGCTACAGTTATAACCCTAGTTACGTTGAAAAACGTACTAAAAACCTCAAAAAGAGTGATTAAAATGATTAAATGTTACTCTTCATAACTTCCCAAGGTTTAGGGGGGGCTTGGCCGGGATCAAGTACCCCAAGAAAGACATGGCAGTGACCTTTTGTTACCCCCTCCTGGAGTACTAGTTGATCAAGTTAGTAGGAGCAATGTAAAAAAGTCAATTTACCCTGAAATCATCTCATAAAATCCCTCAAACCAACATATGACATTCTCAGCACTTCAAAGAACCTTATCACACTGTAGGTACCCTCGAAAAACAGTGTAATGTACCGTGTATGATGTTCCTTCGAAGAGGCATTCCTCAACAGCTGCCAGCGTGTGGCGAAAATGTGTCGCAAAAATTCAGGGGAAGTGGGGTTCGAACCCAGGACTCCCTCCCTAGAGTGTACATGCTTGTCCACTAGGGTACAGTCGAACATTCTAATGAGGACGGCTATCGCTGTAGTGAACGTCCTGATCAAGGGCCAGGGCAGAGCAATACTCCCGATGGAGGGCACGAAACATCCAGGAGCTGAAAAAAATGGAAAATGTAACCAACAGGGTGTGAATCCTGTGCTTTAGCGAAAGGGGTAGGGATTTAAAAAAGTCAAATCGCTAAAAGTCGACTAAAAGATGTTAGAAATCGTCATCTTTTATCCAAAATTAGCAGTCGCAGACAAGCACAACTGAGCCGCACTTACAAAAGGAGGCGCGGAAGCTTAAACGGCTCCAGGAAAAGAAGGCATGAGCCGTGGTTTTTAAAGCTTTTAAAAGAAATTTTCGTACAGTTGCATCAAAATTTTTATAATCAGTAGGAAAAAGAATGAAACAAGTAGCCAAGCAACAGAGCAGGCGGACAACCCGCCTCTCAGGAATGTAAGTGTCATGACACACCTATGCAGTGTGTTTGCGTTGTTTGTTTTGTTAAAACGCTAGGGTTGTGACCGCTGCATTTGTTGGGGGTAGGGGTGTTCACCTTCCTCGCTCTGCCCAGGCAAAACGAAGGATCAAAGGTACTTCGGACGTATGGAGCATGCAGCGCGCACGTAGGCTTAGAGTGTGCATTGCGCTCGCCATGCATGTCCCTAATCTCGGCATTCACACGCTGTCAACTCAACTACTTCGATGGGCCAGCCAGGGACTGGGGTCTGGACATGAATGTGTCTAAGACCGAAGTCCACGCCAATGGCACAGCCCCCCAAAGAGAGTTTCTGACACCCAGGGACTCACGTACAACAAAAAAACGGGTCGCCTGCACACATGCTATAAATACCTGGGGTTTTATCTTTGTACTTGCCACCAAGCAAAGGGCCTGTTTCACATGCTCAAGGCGGAGATCCAGAGTTATTTTGCCCGTCTCTCTCCCTTGCTTCTTACACTTAGTGAGAAGGTCCGCCTGACGAACTCTCAGCTGGTCCCAGCACTCGCCTACCGCTTAATCACCCACTCTATTTCCCCGAACCAGCTCGAAAAGCTTCAGTCACTCATCTGGGCGGGAGTTGCGTCTCGAAGCATCACATGTCTAGTCTACCCCAAAGACCGTTTCGCGGCTCGCCCAAAGGGAGGGTTGGGAATGAAGTTCCTACCGCATAGCGTCCACGTTGCCACCGTGAACTATGGATTACGGGCCCTTTGCGGCCTTGCCCCAAAGTCAGTTGGCCCCCAGTCTTTACTCAGCTCGAACCAGAGGGCCTCGGACCCGGTGCAAAACTCTTTTATCGACTCCATCCATGCCCTAGTTATATCCTCCCACAGCATAGGCCCGTGGAGACCCACTGCTTTTCTGGATCTAACGCCTGGTACCCAGCTAACCGTTAGCTTCAAATCAGGACAGGCCACAGGAAGAGTGACCGAGGCCACCTCCAAATGGGCCAACATCTCGTTCCACGACAGGGGCCTACTCGGTGGATAACCACACGTCCTACACCATGCACATGCCATGCCACGCCGTCATGAATTACTTCCGCCCGTCTCACTTCCAGCTAGTCCCTAAATTTTTGCGCCCTCAAGAGACCATCCGCACACGCACTGGGAATCAGCCAACACGGCCATCTCTTCGCTCTGCAGGCACAACACTACCTAGAGAAGAAGTCTCTCAACGAGTGGGGATGCCACGATGCCGCGGAGGCACTAACCAGGCCGCTGACCCCCGGCCTACAGCGAGTGTGGCTGTATTCCGATGGCTCCTCCGGTGAGTCTGGCCATGCGGCCGCCGTCACGGCCTTTCTACCCGACGGTACAACCAGAGTCCTGTGCCTATCCTCACCGCATCCCTCTTCTCTGGGTTCGGAGTTCTGGGGGGCGGTAGCAGCCATTTGCTGGATACACAGGGAACTTTCCCAATACGAAGTATGTTTGTTGATTGACAACGAACAGGTGGTGTCCACTCTTCAGAATTGCCAAGTCTATAAGCCCAGCCCGTTCCAAGATGACACATGGACGATCGCCGTGCACAGCGCCCTACTTCTCATCACCAACCCCCCTCCCACATCATGTGGATCAAAGGTCACGCTAATTTTATTGGCAACGAAATCTGCGACCATTTCTCTAAATGGGCAGCTCACAGCCTGATTTTTACCCGGGACCTCCTCCCCCCCCCCCACTGGGTTCAGTGGCGGTACACCACCTGCCTGTCCTCCACAACTTTAAGGTGCAGCAATTCCGCCACCTATTGCCGCAGCATTCCCAGAACAACATAGCGGTCGGCCCCAGCTTCAGCCTGTACAATAAAGCTTCCTGGTTTTCGTCCCTGTTTTTCAAACTGGCGTCCGGGTGCTACAATGTGCACAGGTACCAGTGGAGCAATATGCTTCACGACTACCACTGTTTCAGGTGCGGACAGCACCATCCTTTCGACCCTCTATCCTCCCTGGCCTTCTGCAAAGCGTTGGACCAGCACAACCAGGCATACGTCTCTTCCTGGGGACCCCTATTCAGCCCCATTGTCCTGCACTGGTGGCTCTCTGGACCCTCAAAGGCTGAGCGCAGGGACTTCATGAGAACTCTGGTACCTAAGTCCCTATGGTCATGCCTCTCCCAGCCAATCCCGGGCTCCACTCGCGCCGAGCACAGGGCCATGCTTGGCCCAGCCCTGGAGGAACGCGTAAAGCACTTGGACAAGGCTGTCCACCAAGCACATGACTGGCTGTGTTCGAATCCTCTCCCATGGGACCCAATACTTTGGGCGCACCCCTCCGACCCTCTCAACCCCTCCTCGGTTTCGCATGGTGCGTTCAGTACCTCCGTCCACATGCCCCTCAGACCCGCCCCGTATACCAGCACCCCCCAGCTCTCCCCAAACGCGCCTTAAAAAAACCGTCCAAGCCAGCGTCAGCCAAAGCACAACCAGCAACTCGCCGCGCGCCAAAAAACTCCAAACGCCCGCCCAGCCGCGCATCCGCACCACGCCCCCCCCCCCCTCGGCAATTCCCCGCCCTCCTCAGCACTCACGCCCACGGCCACCACAAAAACACCATCGATCACCACAAACCCATCAGACCGCAATCCTTTGGGCGGCCCCAAAGCGCGCCAAGACCACTCTCCCCCTCCCACCCCCGCGCTCCAAGGCACGCTACCGTCAAACACGCCTACCTCTCCCCTCTAAGTCCAACGCTACTAGGTGCCGAGGTCTGTCTGCCCCTGCCCCCCCCCACTCCAACGCCTCCCGGGACATCCGAAATTTTTTCCGCCCATCCAGCGACCTTCTGTCTCCTCCTCTCGACCCCTTCAGCCCTCTGCCCCTTCCTGAACCCCCCCCCCCTCCCCCACAGGGTAAATCAGCGTTCATCTAACCTGATTATCAGGGCAACCGTGTACATATCTTAATATGTTGTTGTAAATACCTTCAATGGGGGACGTCAGCCCCAGAACAAGTTGATGCGGTTAAGAACATTCAGAAAAAAATTCACACGCTGTGGCGCTTTCCCTGTGAATCCCTCACTTCCCTCTTTTCTCCACAGGTCAAATAGAAAGTGCTTGCTTGTTCCTGCTTTCGCCGTAGCGTTAAAGTTGGGTTGTTGAAAACGCTAGGCTTCATTTTACGTTGTGCAGTTGCCCGTCCTTTCACTCTCTCTCTCCTGCGGGAAACAAGGGAATAACCGCATAACACACAAGATGCATTAATCGGTTCGGGTTGTTTATAAATCGCCGTAGGGTTGTTCAAATGCTTGGGGTTGCTCTTGCGTTCGCTGTCCTTCAGCATACACATGATGCGTGTTGAGTAAGGTGAGTAAGCCCAGGAGGAGCTCACCCTCTGGTTGAGTTTGTGGTGCGATGGTTAAATGTGTAGGAAAACATGTAGGAAAGAAATCATTGTTCGCTTCGCCTCTCTTCCCCGCATGCTGGATGATGCATTAACGGGCTGTAGGCCACGCTCCGTGTCCGCGGTGAAACTCTTGCTCGGATATGCAGGGCTTCGCCTTACGTTCTACAAGAGAAAGGGCGGAGTTCTTTACACTTGCTTGCTGGAAAGGGCAGCTTTTAGACAGTGTATTATTTTCCTGTCCGAGACCCCTATAATGCGGCGAGGCAGGTTAGGTTCCTTCGCTAAAAGCTGTCCTGCATCCGCCATTGTTCTCAGGTGGGGAAGGTTCAGGGTGAGTCGTGCACTCGGTTGTCCAGCTACAAAGGGCGCAGATCCCACAATCAACATCGGCCTCAGCCAGGAATGGCAAGGACAGAACGACTCCTTCAAGTACAACCCCTACTAAACGCTGTGCGCACAACACACAAGGTTTGAGGTTTGAGGTTTGATTTTGCGGGTACTAGACGCCTTTCGCCCCGGGGGGCCACCTGGTCGGGCCAGGTGATATGCTCCCCACCGGGTCCTAGTCGGGGGCCCTCCAAAATGCACCTCCTGCCTGGTGGCGGAGTCCCCCGGGTTCACAGGGCTCGGAGCCCCGTCCCTCCCCGGCTTCCCCTTTTTGCCACCCCCCGGTCAGTGCATCAGTTTGCAGCCGTGGCTGCGGGCGCTTACCCACTGCGTCGCCCCCCTAATGCGTGGTCGCCCGGGGCGCCGGCGCTGCCGGGTCCGTGCTACTGGCTTGTCGCCAGTGGGACCCCCTTGGGCTGGCGCGGTGGCAGCCTAGCCTAGGGGTATGGGCGTGGCGCAGTGCGCCACTACTGCTTTGGCGGGTGCAGTGCCCCGTCCGTGTGTGCGCGGCGCTCGCGGATGGTTCGGGGGGCTCGGTCCGGTACCTGGTGTTGTGTCTCCCTCGTTTCCCCCTTGCCCTCTCGTGTGTCCCTCGCTGTCTGTGGCGGGCTGTCTCGTTGGGGTGTCCCTTACCCTCGCTCGCTGGTAGGCCATTCCACGCGGTCTGTGCGTCCTGGAGCTCGGTCTGGCTGCCCTTCTGGTAGTCCTCGAGTGCCCTTTGTGTGCGTGTGCGCTCAGGAGGGCATACCACTACCCACAACCTATCAGCACCATGGTGCACATTCGGGGCAGTCAAGCCGACAACGCCCTTTTGAGCCGTCTCCAAAACGAAATGCGCACCGCATTGTACTTCTCGGCTCTGGACCGATCCCTAATGCCGGTGCACCTGCAGACACGACGTGCCCAGCTCTTGCTCGAGCAGCTACCCCTTCTAGACAGGGTGGCACGCTGTTATGCCCGGCGAGGTATAGACATACCCCCGGAATACACCATATGCCCCTGCCATATCCGACAGCCAGAAACATGGGAACACTTCAAACGCTCCCCATTAGCCCAAGGGGACAACGACCTGGCCACGTTGGCACCGGAGAACAGCATCACTCAACACGCCGGATGGGGCCCGGCCACGCCACCGGCAAATGAGGTTCGACGCCTGATGCGGCAGCCGGAAATCCAGGAGGCAGTGCTCAGAGGAGCGGTGCCACTCCAGCTTTACAGGGTCGTCGCCGACAACGCCCCAGAACCCAGGGCCACAATACGTCACATGCAGCTCACCGCCGTCAAAAAGGGCGGACGCAAAGCTGCAGCACCGCGTCCAAGTATACACACAGGAAGCACAACAAACATCCCACGACCCCCGCACATACTATAATCTCGTCATCCAATACCAAAATGCGCAACCTAGCGACTAGCCACACGCACGGGCCCGCGGCAACGGCCAGGGACCTACCGTAGCACCGCCCGGAGCGCGCGCGCCCCCTTCCTTATAGTGACCTGATCGTCCTAAGAACGACACCTCTCCTCAGGATGCCCGAAGGTGAAGCACCGCATCCACAGCCGGGGAACCCATGCAGGGTCTGCATGGAGGTGAACGACGACGACGGCAACCCCCTTCGCGGGCATGACCTCGGCTGCGGCGGCACGGAGCAGCTGCACTGGTTCTGCAGCCCGTGCATCGCGAACTTGTGGTCGTGCCCACTCTGCCGGCGACCACACTGACTCTGCACGGCTCTGCCGCCGGGCGAAACGCAAGACGAAGACCTCACACTCCAGACGCTGCGGACTCTGATCCGGCAAAACGTCTGGAACGACGGCGCGGGGGAGGACGGCCCCGACGCCGAGTGGTTGGACGTCCTCACCGACGAGGACCCAGCGACACCCCCCCCCCGCCCCCCCTGGCGCGCACCAACCTGAGCGCTGCCAGACCCGGACGCAGACCCCACGGTTTACGTCCCCGACCACGAAGACTACAACGACGCGCCACGGGGCAGTCTGCCCCCCATTTGGCAATCTGCCCGGCAGTTGGGGCTACGTCAGCCCCACGAGCCACAACAACTACCGCAACATCGTCGTCACCCTCACCACCTGCCTCCCGATCGCCTTCGGCTGGCTGGTGGGGGACGGGGAATGGGCGATGGGCATCGCCCGCGGCGCCCATGGCGCCGAGTGGGGGGATTCCTTCCAACGCGGCGGAGCCATGACCCCGGGGGCGACCGAGAGGCTGATGGCGGCCTAGCTCACGTGGAGGGGCATACTCCCTCCACGCAGCCTCGAATCGCTGATACAGTGCACCCTGCAGCTGCACGTCCCGCCACCACAACCGGGCACATACGGCAATGCAGCGGTGGCCAGGATGATGGCCAGAGGTACCCGGCTCGACAGGTCATCCTACTCCCCCCGGAGAACCACCGCAACCATCACCACCCCCCCGCCCCGATCCCGCACCACGACAGCGAGTAGGGCCACGAACGTACGGGCCCGAACATCGTCCGCGACGTCCTCCACATCCCCCGACCCATCCACCTCCGCCCCCCCCACACCCGCCGCCGAACCACACCAACAACACGCCGCCGACGCCACGCGGACTACAGGCGGTCCGGCACCATCTAGGGCCGGCACACCACAGAGCCCCCGACAAGAGCGTGCGTCCAAACGGGCGGCGCAACGACAACCAACACAACACAACGCGGCCACAGAGAGCCGGGGACACCTAGCATCACCTGCCAGGAGCGGAGCCCTACCCGGCCCCACGAATACGGGGGCGGTGGGTGCCCAGCCCGGGCAGCCCCCCGGCACCGCACACCCGCACAGGGTAGCAGCCCCGAGCCCCACAGGGAGCCCGCAACCCCTAACACTACCTGTTGCGCCTTCGCACGGCCCACGGCCGGCGGCCAGCCAAGCGGCAACAACACAGGCCCACCCGGAACCCCGCCCGCACCATGGCGCACCTGACTGGCCAGCAGCGGACCCAACGTACACGCAGACCGACAACCTCCCCACACGGACACACACCGCCACCCCGACCGACGCCACCACCGCCTGGCCCTCCGACGCCGTGCACCCCCACACCCACGGCCCCACCGGGGGCCTAACCCCCCGGGCTTCAGCAACGTCCGGCACGGAGGACCTACCGGCCACAACGCACGGCGGGTCGGTACCCCAGCAGCACCACGCCCCACCAACCAGACAACCGGCACGACCGGCAGAACCGTCATCTCCCGGCCGCCCGGCCCCCGGCCCAGGCCCCGGCCCAGATCCGCCACGCACCGCCGCCCCGGCGGATGCCCCGCAGCCCGCGGACCCGGGGGGCCTACTCAAGCCGCCACCCATGGCGGGAGGCCACGCCCGGGGGGCACCGCCGCCGGCGGACGATGGCGCCGAACCGCCTACACCGCCAACCCAACCGCAGCGCGACGCGCCCGCGGTGGACGCCGAAGGACTGCAGAGACCCCCGCAACGAACGCCGACACCAGCACCAATGGGGGAACCTGGCGGGGGAACGGACCTGACATCAGTGCGGAGTGCCGACCTGACGAACGACACGGCACACGGAGGACACGAGGCATTGGCAGATGGCCAGCGTGACACGGAACCCGAGGGGCCAGCTCCGGGCACCGGGTGTGCGGACGGCCCCCAACGGCCCTCGACCACGGATCACGCGGGCGCCACCCCCCGGGCACACCTGGCGGCCCGCGCAGACACAAGCACGCCAGGGGAGGCGCTGCCGCGAGATCCACCGGAAACCAGCGCGGGGTCAGAGGCCCGGGAAACCACACCCGACACGCCCCAGCGCGTGGACGAAGGAAGAACGTCACCCAGCGAGCACAACCGCGACCACGACTCCTTCGATGCCTTCATGGACTCCTGCAGGGATGACCCCCGGGCGGTCCCAGCACCGGAGATGCCACGCGTCCACCCGGAACCGCAACGCGACCAGGCGGACGATAGACCCCTCACGGTGCCGCGACCAGCGCACCTCCAGCGCGACTACACCACCCTGGGGCAGATTGCCGCTACGGGCGAGTGGCAGACGACCGCGAGCGGCGCGGCGGACCGGACTACGGACGAGCGCAACGCCCTGGGTGAGGGCACGCGCGTGGAAGCGGCGACCAACACCGCGAGTGAGCCTGTTGCCCCACCGCCGGGGGCCGCCCCGCCCTGGGAGCGGGGACACCTGGACTATGCACGCTTGGAGGGTGACGCCGGTCACCCCAGCGAGCAAGCAGAGCAAGAAGCGACCCAAGACCTAAGCTTCTGGATCCCCAGGCTTGTCACAAGGGAGCAGCTCGAACTGGCGGTCCGCATACGATGGGTACTTTCTTCGCGGTCCTGCCACCTCGCGGAGGGAACACGCACCATGGCAGACGTCACGTTTGGTCATCGGACAGGGCACACGCCCCCCGCCACCATGGACCGCCCCGACCAATGGCGCTATGTGGCCACCCTGCTCATGGCGCATATGGGAGCCTACAGCTCAGATGAAATGAACGAACTGCACTGGCGGTGGCACCAGCGCGCCGCCCTGCGCATCCGTGCGGCCATGCAGGACCATAATATCTGGAACATCCCTGGATCACCGGGCCACCAGAAACACGCCTCAGGCCACCGGCGGCCGCGGTCCCAAGACGTCCCGGGGCCCCCCAGACAGGCGGCGCGCCGAAACTCTCCGGAACACCCACGGGGTCCACCACCCGGTGGGGGTTCCCCCTCTGGCACATACAGCAGCCCCCTGCGGCCGTTGACCCCACGGAGGAGCCCGGGCAGTCCCCAGGCCTCGAGGATGCAAGGCGACACGCCGGAGCAGCGCCAAGAAACGAGGCACCCTGGCCGATCCCGTCGCCGCAGCCGCACGCCGCCCCCCGCAGCGCGACGAGTCGTCTTCAATGCGGATATGGACAGGGACCACGGGGGCCCCCGCGACCCCCAAGCTCGGCGAACATCATCGACCTCCGACCCCAGACGCCGGTCCAAGAGGTCCCGCACCATTCTCACGCCGGCCGAGCGCGAGCGGCAAGCAACGCTTCAAGCGGACCCTCGCCAGACGGCGGGCGAAACGTCCAGCTCATCTGCCGCCTCCCTCCCGGGGTCAGCGGCCGATCCGCTACCGAGAGGACCACACGCCACGGAGACGCGACCAAGGGAGCCCGCGCCCGACCCCAGCCCTACGCAAGGGGCAGGGGGGCAGCCCTCCCCGCAGTCCAGAAGCCGCCAGGCCACGGAGGGCACGTCGCGTTAGCCGGGACACGACGCGAGCGGACCAAGGGCAGACACAGAGATGACTGGGACCTCCAGCCCCCAGGGCCCCGCTGGCCCGCTGTCCATCGCCACGCCCTGCTCGATGCCCCGGTAACGGGAGCCCCGCACGGAGTACATGCCTGGGGGACAACCGGGCGCCACCTCACGGCACCCCTCCCCGGCTGACGCGGCACTGGACCAAGACCGGGTGGCCATGCCCCCCCCGCCCCCCCGACCGCCACAGCAACGGGGAACGGATCCCTTCGACGACGCGGAACTGAAGGCGCTCTACGACATCCACGCTTCCACGCCCTCGAGCGAGCTGGTGGCCACCCTCCGGGAACACCTCGGTAACGTCGACCCGAACAGGCTTTTCGCCGTAGTCCCCCTGCCACATGCCCTGACGACCCAAACCTTTGTGCGACAGCTCCAGGCGCTCGTCACCCCCGGGACAGAGATCTCTGATGACCTCATTGAAGCATGGATCTGGTGGTTCAACACCCACCAAACGGCCCAAGGGGGCGTGTGGGGCCCACACCTGGGCTGGGTACACACGCTCATAGCGCCACCGACAGACCCCAGGCCCGCACCCACCACCGGAGGCCGGGAGCGGGCCGCCCCACCACCGAGACCCGACAACCTCCGTACCCCACCGCACGAGGGCCTCGAGGCATGGGAAAGCGGGACCGCCCGTAGCAGGGGGCACAACCTCACGAACCTGACGGCGCACTACCCGGAGACGACGCGCGCAGCACCCCCGCCGCGCGAACGTGACCCCAGTACCATCGCCATGATCGTGTTGGAGAATGGCCACTACTATCAGGTGCGGATCATCCCGCACCCGCAGGACAACCATTAGAGCCTGGAGGCCTTCGACTCCATGCTCCGGGCGACCATGGGCCTGCCGGACAACCCTACCCCCTGCTCCCATACCAACCCCCGGACCCCCTGACGGCCATTGTGTCGGGTGCGGCAGGCACCTGGCACCCAGGCCACGCCCTCTACTGCTTCTGGCGGTAGGCGCAGCGCCGCTGGCCGCACACCAGGGCGTGGTCAGCGGCGTGGAGATTCTACCTCGACGGCCGGCAGCAGATGGAGGCCATCCTGGAACCGACGGCGGAAACCCCCACTGAGCCCAACCTATGCCCCGTCTTCGCGATCCACCAGGTCCGGGACCTGGCGCTAGGTGGGCAGCTGCAGCCCGCCATCCGCACTGAGACGGAGGCCCGGGCGGCGCACGCGGCCCTGGTGCACGAGATCTTCAGTGCCCTCCGCAGCGCCCTTGTACGACGTACGGGTAACCCCCCAGGGCCCTGACCCGCGACCTACCAGAGGACCTGCAGCAACGACGCAAGGCCGCACGCGCACGGAACGAGTCCCACACCAGCCACGCGCAGGGAAGAAACAGCGCGGCGGACCCCGGACCGCCTCCTCCCACCAGAAGGCCGGACGATGACCGTCGCGCCAGCGACAGCGGAGTCGGCCACGAACAACAACGACCCCGACCGGGCAGACCTCGCCCAACACGACCCCTCGTACAACCAAGCAACGCGCGGCCGCGCAACATGCTACGGCACCACCCGTCGACCGGACACACCAGCGGGGACAGCCTCCACCTGCCCAGCACGCACAACCGACACCCAAGGAGTGGAGGCTAGCCTCAGCAGCCCACGGTGTCGGACACAAATACGACCCCAGGGACCTCTTCCCACATCCCCCGGACGAGGGCCGCACTTCCCGGACCTCAGCGACCCGCCTGCAATAAGGAAAGGGGCAGCGCCACACCCGGGACCGCCATCCGACCTGACCCTCCTCTCCCACGTAACGGGTCCGCGAGGGGCCGGGCAAAGGGGCCAGCCACACACGCGGAGCCCGCGGCCGAACCGATGACAATGGGGGTGTTGTCGAACAGCGCACGCCGCCGGATTCAGGCACTGGCGCTCAGCAATTGACGGCAACCCGCCGTCCGCACTGAGGCGGAGACCCGGACCGCACGCCAAGCCCTTGTGCACGCAAACTTCAGTAACCCCCACGGCGCCCCGGTGCGACGCATGGGACGCCCCCCCAGAACCCTGAGCCGCGCCTGGCGACAGGTCCTACCGCAACGACCCGGTGGCACACAGCCGCGCAACACACCCCAGCAACACCTGACGGTCCGACAAACCGACGAGACGGTCGTCAACATGCCCGCCACATGCAACAGATGCCCGGAGAGTGGAGGCCAGCCTTCGCAACCCGTGGTGTCAAGCACGCACGGGAACCCCACGACTTCCTCCTACAACCCCCCGGGCGAGGGCCACGCTTCTCGGACCCCGCGACCCACCTGCAGCAGGGAACGGGGCGGCGCCACGCCCGGACCTGTCCACCCGCCTCACCCTCCTCTCCCGCGAGCCGAATCCACAAGGGGCCGGGCAAAGGGCCCGGCCAAATACGCGGAACCCGCGGCCGGGCCGATAACCACAGGAATGTTAACGAACCACCGGCCAGAGTATTACCGTTCAGGGCGAGCATCCGGAGATAAGTGCACTGCAGCGACCAGCGCGCACCTCTGCCGGGGAGTTGAGCGCCTGGGACGCGTAGGGTTGCGACATGTATAACCTATGCGAATGGTACGAGGGGCACACCCTCCGCAGACAGTTAACAGCGTCCCTGAGAGGGAGGGGGGCTGCAACACTGCCTGGTACTCCTGTCCTCCACAACCCTACCCGGGGCATGCGGGGGGCCACAAGCTCACCACACGCGGCCCCGCCGACCCCCCCGCCAACAGGCACGGGTGTGTTACGCCGAGCCCAACCCGCCACGTCGGACGGAGCGTCCCGACACCACAACACAAGCCGAACCACCCTACCCATCCTAGCCACCACACCCGGCACCATGACACAGACACGCCACCCGAATGACCCGCAACGCACGACACGAAAAGGCGCACGGCAGACAGACAGGCACGAGCACGAGCACAGCACCACCGAGCTGGAGCAACGCCCTGGGGCTCCCATGGGAAGCACAGGGACACACCGAGGGGGACCGGCGGGGCCTTGCCACCGATGGGGGCTGTACATATGAGTGGCACAAGCGAAACTGGAAGTACGGCTACGGAGCACCGCGAAATACCAGATGATGGATTGTGCATGCTACACTGCCAGGGCGGGTCAGCGAACAGGGCACCGACAGGGGGAAAAAACTTTTTGGCAGCGGTCCGACCACTTGTCATGGCTTTTCTCCCCCGCGGCGGGCGGGCGGCGCACAGTACAAACGTACCGTGCCGGCCCCACACACCTTGCACCGACCAACATCGCAACAAGCGGCACACCCGCACACAACAAATCCGACTGCGCGAACGCCCGCTGCGACGACAAGGAACGAACGCCGAACACACCAACCAAGAGGCGACTAACATGACCACACACCGCCAGAACCACTACAGCGGACGCAACGTGACCGTGAACAGACCGCGCGCGCACCGACCAGCGCCAAGCTGGCCGGGCATGCATGGGCCGGTGCGAGAGCGACGACCAACGAGCTAGCGACACCGTAGCGAGCCGCGCCCCCCGACCACCATGGCCACAAGCACAGAGGTACACTGCGACTCTACCGCTGCGGACGCGGCCCACGTACGTTCCCAAACTACACTACACGACACTTGTACAAACCAAGACGCCACAAACCAACGCAGACACAAACGTGCTGGCTGAACGGGCATGATTGGACAATAAGACCACCGGCAGCAGGGCAACAGAACCCACATGAACCCGGCCGACCATGAGGCGGCCACGACAACGACGCACCAACCACACCACAGCTGCAGCCGCCACTTGACTGTAAGCAGACCACACGCAAGCCGGCCAACGCCGAACCAGCCAGGCGTGCACGGGTCGAAACGGAAACAGCGCCCAACAGGTTGGCAACACCGTGGTGCGCCACGCCCACCGACGATCGTACCCACGAACACAGCAGAACACCACAACGCTGCCAATACAAACGCGACCAACCAACGGTAACAAACTACACAACACTACACTTGGACAAACCACGACGCCACTGACCAGCACCGACACGGACATGCCAGCTGCATAAACAACATGCGGCGGAACGACCACCGGC
Organism: Eutreptiella sp. 'Long Island Sound 2002'; assembly: GCA_964036045.1. Classification (NCBI taxonomy): domain Eukaryota; phylum Euglenozoa; class Euglenophyceae; order Eutreptiales; family Eutreptiaceae; genus Eutreptiella; species Eutreptiella sp. 'Long Island Sound 2002'. The sequence continues at coordinate 111,622,617 of OZ038382.1, forward strand.
AGCAGCGCAATGGAACCCACGCAAACCAAGGTGACCATAAGGCGGCCAAGACGACCGCGAACCAACAACACCGCAGCTGCAGCCGCCACTTGACCGTAAACAGACCACACGCAAGCCGGCCAACACCAAACCAGCCAGGCGTGCACGGGTCGAAACGGAAACGGCGCCCAACAGGTTGGCAACATCGTGGCGCGCCACGCCCACCGACGATCGTACCCACGAACACAGCAGAACACCACAACGCTGCCAATACAAACGCGACCAACCAATGGTAACAAACTACACAACACTACATCTGGACAAACCACCACGCCACTGACCAGCACCGACGTACGGGTAACCCCCCAGGGCCCTGACCCGCGACCAACCAGAGGACCTGCAGCAACGACGCAAGGCCGCACGCGCACGGCACGAGTCCCACACCAGCCACGCGCAGGGAAGAAACAGCGCGGCGGACCCCTGGACCGCCTCCTCCCACCAGAAGGCCGGACGATGACCGTCGCGTTAGCGACAGCGGAGTCGGCCACGAACCACAACGACCCCGACCGGGCAGACCTCGCCCAACACGACCCCTCGTACAACCCAGCAACGCGCGGCCGCGCAACATGCTACGGCACCACCCGTCGGCCGGACACACCAGCGGGGACAGCGTCCACTTGCCCAGCACGCACAACCGACACCCAAGGAGTGGAGGCTAGCCTTAGCAGCCCACGGTGTCGGACACAAATACAACCCCAGGGACCTCTTCCCACATCCCCCGGACGAGGGCCGCACTTCCCGGACCTCAGCGACCCGCCTGCAATGAGGAAAGGGGCAGCGCCACACCCGGGACCGCCATCCGACCTGACCCTCCTCTCCCACGTAACGGGTCCGCGAGGGGCCGGGCAAAGGGTCCAGCCGCACATGCGGAGCCCGCGGCCGAACCGATGACCATGGGGGTGGTGTCGAACAGCGCACGCCGTCAGATCCAGGCACTGGCGCTCAGCGATTGACGGCAATCCGCCGTCCGCACTGAGGCGGAGACCCGGACCGCACGCCCAGCCCTTGTGCACGCAAACTTCAGTAACCCCCACGGCGCCCCGGTGGGACGCATGGGACGCCCCCCCAGAACCCTGAGCCGCGCCTGGCGACAGGTCCTACCGCAACGACCCGCTGGCACACAGCCGCGCAACACACCCCAGCAACACCTGACGGTCCGACAAACCGACGAGACGGACGTCAACATGCCCGCCACATGCAACAGATGCCCGGAGAGTGGAGGCCAGCCTTCGCAACCCGTGGTGTCAAGCACGCACGGGAACCCCACGACTTCCTCCTACAACCCCCCGGGCGAGGGCCACGCTTCTAGGACCCCGCGACCCACCTGCAGCAAGGAACGGGGCGGCGCCACGCCCGGACCTGTCCACCCGCCTCACCCTCCTCTCCCGCGAGCCGAATCCACAAGGGGCCGGGCAAAGGGCCCGGCCAAATACGCGGAACCCGAAGCCGGGCCGATAACCACAGGAATGTTAACGAACCACCGGCCAGAGTATCACCGTCCAGGGCGAGCATCCGGAGATAAGTGCACTGCAGCGACCAGCGCGCACCTCCGCCGGGGAGTTGAGCGCCTGGGACGCGTAAGGTTGCGACACGTATAACCTATGCGAATGGTACGAGGGGCACACCCTCCGCAGACAGTTAACAGCGTCCCTGAGAGGGAGGGGGGCTGCAACACTGCCCGGTACTCCTGTCCTCCACAACCCTACCCGGGGCATGCGGGGGGCCACAAGCTCACCACACGGGGCCGCGCCGACCCCCCCTGCCAACAGGCACGGGTGTGTTACGCCGAGCCCAACCCGCCACGTCGGACGGAGCGTCCCGACACCACAACACAAGCCGAACCACCCTACCCATCCTAGCCACCACACCCGGCACCATGACACAGACACGCCACCCGAATGACCCGCAACGCACGACACGAAAAGGCGCACGGCAGACAGACAGGCACGAGCACGAGCACAGCACCACCGAGCTGGAGCAACGCCCTGGGGCACCCATGGGGAGCACAGGGACACACCGAGGGGGACCAGCGGGGCCTTGCCACCGATGGGGGTCGTACATATGAGTGGCACAAGCGAAACTGGAAGTACGGCTACGGAGCACCGCGAAATACCGGATAATGGATTGTGCATGCTACAATGCCAGGGCGGGGCAGGGAACAGGGCACCGACAGGGGGAAAAAACTTTTTGGCAGCGGTCCGACCACTTGTCATGGCTTTTCTCCCCCGCGGCGGGCGGGCGGCGCACAGTACAAACGTACCGTGCCGGCCCCACACACCTTGCACCGACCAACATCGCAACAAGCGGCACACCCGCACACAACAAATCTGACTGCGCGAACGCCCGCTGCGACGACAAGAAACGAACGCCGAACACACCAACCAAGAGGCGACTAACATGACCACACACCGCCAGAACCACTACAGCGGACGCAACGTGACCGTGAACAGACCGCGCGCGCACCGACCAGCGCCAAGCTGGCCGGGCATGCATGGGCCGGTGCGAGAGCGACGACCAACGAGCTAGCGACACCGTAGCGAGCCGCGCCCCCCGACCACCATGGCCACAAGCACAGAGGTACACTGCGACTCTACCGCTGCGGACGCGGCCCACGTACGTTCCCAAACTACACTACACGACACTTGTACAAACCAAGACGCCACAAACCAACACAGAAACAAACGTGCTGGCTGAACGGGCATGATTGGACAATAAGACCACCGGCAGCAGGGCAACAGAACCCACATGAACCCGGCCGACCATGAGGCGGCTACGACCACGACGCACCAACCACACCACAGCTGCAGCCGCCACTTGACCGTAAGCAGACCACACGCAAGCCGGCCAACGCCGAACCAGCCAGGCGTGCACGGGTCGAAACGGAAACAGCGCCCAACGGGTTGGCAACACCGTGGTGCGCCACGCCCACCGACGATCGTACCCACGAACACAGCAGAACACCACAACGCTGCCAACACAAACGCGACCAACCACCGGTAACAAACTACACAACACTACACTTGGACAAACCACGACGCCACTGACCAGCACCGACACGGACATGCCAGCTGCATAAACAACATGCGGCGGGACGACCACTGGCAGCAGCGCAATGGAACCCACGCAAACCAAGCCGACCATAAGGCGGCCAAGACGACCGCGAACCAACAACACCGAAGTTGCAGCCGCCACTTGACCGTAAACAGACCACACGCAAGCCGGCCAACACCAAACCAGCCAGGCGTGCACGGGTCGAAACGGAAACAGCGCCCAACGGGTTGGCAACATCGTGGTGCGCCACGCCCACCGACGATTGTACCCACGAACACAGCAGAACACCACAACGCTGCCAATACAAACGCGACCAACCAATGGCAACAAACTACACAACACTACACTTGGACTAACCACGACGCCACTGATCAGCAGCGACAGGGACATGCCAGCCGCATAAACAACATGCGGCGGAACGACCACCGGCAGCAGCGCAATGGAACCCACGCGTACCAAGCCGACCATGAGGCGGCCAAGACGACCGCGAACCAACAACACTGCAGCTGCAGCCGCCACTTGACCGTAAACAGACCACACGCAAGCCGGCCAACACCAAACCAGCCAGGCGTGCACGGGTCGAAACGGGAACGGCGTCCAAAGGGTTGGTGACACAGTGGTGCGCCGAGCCCGCCGACGACCATGCCCACGAACAAAACTTGGCTCTACCATCACGCAACCGACCAACCTACATTAACAAACTACACCGCAACCGGCCCATACGACCGACCAACCGGCCACAACGGCCTACTTCGAACCCCCGGCCCCCCGGGAGAGCGCAAGCTCGACCGAGTCAGGAGGTGTGAGTGTGCTGCACGGCATGCGTTTCCTGTAGCACGTGCTTCTTCAAGTCGCCTCATGCCTACTGAAAACCAACCCAGGTGGGGATGCCTGCAAGAGAGGGCCTTTTGCCTCGCTCCGGGCCCCTGGGCCCCAGAATCCGGAGGTTGATGTCGATGTGCGATGGGACCCTCCCCCACGTATCATCCGCCCGAAGGAGAGGAATGTGAGACTTTGGTCGAGCATGGCTTACCTCTCTGGGCAGAACCCGCTGTAGGGTACTGCTCGCGGCGACCGCGCCCTTCCCCCATGTGGGGGAGCCGCTTTGTGGCGGCACGTGAAGTAGGGCCGTGAGTGGGTGAGCAAAAGCCCCTCGGTAAGTCCCCCCTGCGGGGCAACCCCAGTCCCGCGTCGATCTACCTACCTACCTTCCCCCGGTTCACAGGGCTCGGAGCCCCGTCCCTCCCCGGCTTCCCCTATTCGCCACCCCCCGGTCAGTGCATCAATTCGCAGCCGTGGCTGCGGGCGCTTACCCACTGCGTCGCCCCCCTAATGCGTTGTCGCCCGGGGCGCGGGCGCTGCCGGGTCCGTGCTACTGGCTTGTCGCCAGTGGGACCCCCTTGGGCTGGCGCGGTGGCTGCCTAGCCTAGGGGTTTGGGCGTGGCACAGTGCGCCACTACTGCTTTGGCGGGTGCAGTGCCCCGTCCGTGTGTGCGCGGCGCTCGCGGCTGGCTCGGGCCCGTACCTGGTGTTATGTCTCCCCCTTTTCCCCCTTGCCCTCTCGTGTGTCCCTCGCTGTCTGTGGCGGGCTGTCTCGTCCGGGTGTCCCTTACCCCCGCTCACTGGTACGCCATTCCACGCGGTCTGTGCGTCTTGGAGCTCCGTCCGGCTGCCCTTCTGGTAGTCCTCGAGTGCCCTTTGTGTGTGTGTGCGCTTGCGCTCCCGCGGCGTCCGCGTCCCCCCCCCCCCCTGGGTTGTGTGGCGTGCGCACCTTGCGCGGTCCAGGCGCTGGGCGCTGGTAGGGCCGTTCCACGTGGTCCGTGCCCCTCCGCGTGTCCTGCCCCGGTCCCTTGCTCCGTCTAGCGTGCTTGGGAGGGGCGGCCCGCTCCCGGTTCCCCCCCACCTGGCTTGGGGTTGTGCGCCCCCCGCGGGGTGGGTCTGCGCATCCGGGGCGTTCCTGTGCCGGGGGGAGGGACTGGTGGGGGGGGGCGGCCCGTGCGCCGCGACTCCCGTTTGTGCGGCCAGGGGGGCCAGTGGGGCGGGGGGTCGCTCTGCCTCGTTCCGTCCCTCTGCCTTCCCTGGGCAGGCAACAAAGCGGCTGTCACTGGCGTCGTTCTGGTCATGGAGGGCGTGGCCCCCATACCGCACAAGGTCGTGCTCGCCTGCCTTCTCTGGGCGCGGTTCGTGCGGCATCCTGGCGTGTTGGCGCGGGTTTGATTGCTCCCCGTGGTTCCTGTGGGAGCCGGCGGCTGGGGGGGGGGGCGGGCGGTGCTCTGGCCCCTCTGACGGGCGTCGCGGTCTCGCCGGGGGGAGGGGGGATCATCCTCTCTGCCTCGGGGGGTTGAGGGCCGGCGCCCCCGCGGCTTGCGGGCTGGTGGGGGGGTGGGGGGGGGGGTCGCGCCGCGGCCCCCCTGCTCCCCGTCTGGGGGCGGCCTGCGGTTCCCTACCCTGCCCCTTTTCTCGTCGTCGGCGCATTCCCCCCCGGCGTGCGCGATCGATCGGGGTCGCGGGGCCGCCCCGTGCACCGGGTGCGGCCTGCCTGGCGGGGGGGGGGGGGCGGAGGGGCGGCCTGTGGGCCGCTCCCCCGGGAGCCCCTTCAGACCGGAGACCTCCCTCTGCCCTCCCCGAGTGGGCAACATTGTGGGTGTCACGGGCGATGCTGTGGTCACGGGGGGCGCGGCCCCCATACTGTTCTGGTGCGCCACCGCGTGCCGCCCCCGGGCGTGGTCCGCGCGCCGCTCCGGCGCGCTGGTGCGGGCTCGCCCATCTGCCGCGTCCCCCGCGGGAGCAGGCGGCTAGGGGCGCTGGGGCGCGCGGTGTGTAGGTCCAGCTGCGCCCCCCCCCCCCCGCGTCGTGGTCCCTTCTTGGGGAGGGGGGGCGTCCCCTCCGCTCAGGGGGGGTGGGGGATTGGCGCTCCTGCGGCCCTCAAGCCGGGGGGGGGGGGGAGGGGGCCGCTCCGCCGCCCCCCGCCCCCCCGCCCCGTCGGGTGTCGGCCTGGCATCCTCCGTCTCCAGCGCGCCCCCCCGGGGTATACTCGTGCTGTGGGCGTCAAGCGGCCGTTGGCGTCGGGCGCGGCCCGGTCGGCCGCCAACATGTCAGTGCGGGGGGGGGGAGGGGGGGGGAGGGGGGGAGTGATTCCCTCGCCCTGGTTCGCGCCCCCGCCTTCCCCACGCCGGCCTCTGAAGGGGCCGCTCCGTTTGCGCCGTCCTGGGCGCCGCCGGTCCGCCGTCGGTCGGTAGCGGGTAGGGCGGGAGCGTGCGGGCGGTTCACCGGGGGCGCTTGCCGCGGCCGCGCTGCCCACCCCCACCCGGCGCAGCGGCCTCCCCAGGGGTCTGCGGGGCCGCTGTCACTCCGGTCTGCCTCTGTCTGCTCCTGGGCCTGAGGGGAGGGGGGGGGGGAGGGGGGGGCCCTCGGGTCTCCTGGCGCCGCCCCCTGACGGCCGCGGGGGGGTGGCCTGGTGGGTCCGGCCCCCGGGGGGTCGCACTCTTCCCCCGCCGCTCTCTGACTTGCGGGAGCCGGACCCTCGTGCAGGCCCTCGCTAGGGTCCTCTGCTCCCCCCGCCGTCGTCGCGCGGCGCTGACTGGTTGGTGCGGCCGTGAGGGTCAGTGGTCAGCGGTTAGTGGGCTGCGGGGCAGTGGGTTCCCCCCCGCGCTCGTTGTCCGAGCCCTCCCTCCCATGGGAGGTGGCGCGCGCCCCTCTGTCGCGCCGTATTGTGGGGGGGGCGTGGGTCGGGGGGCCCGGCTCCGCCGGGGGGGGCGTCCCACGGCACTGTCCCCTCCCCAGTCTCTCGCACCCGTCGTCTGGGCCGTCACCTGCGCCGCCGTTTTTGTGGGGGCTGGGGCTGTGGCGGTGGCAGGCCTCGCCGGCGATAGCGCCAGTGGGTGAGGGCATTGCGCAAGGCCCGGGGGAGCCAGTTGTTGGCGTCTGCATCCGTGATGCAGAGCACCGCCCCCCCCTTCCAGGAAGGCCGGCCACGTCGGCTCTCTGTCGGGCCACGCCGCCCAGATCACTGACTGGAGGACCCCCTCGTGGTCCTCCGGGGCCGCCCACCCCCCCGGGGGTACCTCCAGGTTCCATCCGTCCCTCCAGAGGAAGACGGCATCGAAACGCCGGTTCCTCATCCCCCTGGTGGTCCCCGAGCTGGCCCAGCCCAACCACCCGTACACCTCCACCACCAGGGGGAGGGCCTCATCCCCCAGAGGGTCCAGGACCGTGCCCCACTTCCGGTCCCAGGACCGGGCCCCCCCTGCCCCTCGCGCCAGCTCCCCTTGCGGCCCCTGTGCCTGCGGGGCTGGCGCCGCGTCCTGCCCCCCCCCCACCGAGGCCATCCGCGCCGGCTCCGCCCTCGGCGCGGGGGGGGCTGGCTGGTGCTGGGGTCGTGGGGGTTGGGGGGGGATGAGTTCTCCGGCATCGGGGTCGATGTTGTAGAGGTGGGCGTGGTGGTGGTGGTGGTGGGTGTGGTGCGCCGGCATTTGTTGGATGCCGGGGGGGATGCACCGCACCGGCTGCACGTCCGGCTGCGGGGGCGCCCCGCCCCCCGCCCCCCTCCCTTTGTTCCGCCCTCCCCTCTGAGCTCCCATGCCCCGTCCTGCCTGTCCCCAGGGGGCATGGGGCGCCCTTGCCCTTGCCCTTGGGTCCCTTGCCGGCCCCCACGCCTCTGTCCCCCTGTCCGTGCTGTGGGTCTCGCCCCCTGTCGCCCACGCCCTGGCCTGCACTGCCGGCGCCCGTGCCCGTCCCGTGCCCGTGCCCATGCCCTTGGCTGCGCCCGCGGTCGCCCACCGTCCCTTGCTCCGCTCCATGCGCCCCGTGGCTGGCTGCTTGGGCGCCCTGCCCGCGCCCCTGCGCGCCCTCTCTGTGCCCTGGCCCCTTCCCGGCTCCCTGCCCTGTGTCGGGTCGTCCGCTGCCCGCGCTCGGTCCCCCTCCCTGCTGCTGGCCCCTTCCTGGATCATGCGCCGGGCGTCCCGCTGCCTCTGCAGCCGCGGCAGCGTGACGCCCGGCGGCGAACGCTCGGGCGCCGGGGGGCGGATGTGCCGCGTCCGCCCGGGGGGGAAGGGCTTCGGGGGGAACGGCTTGGGGGGGCTGGTGTGGGTGTGGGTGGGGTTGGTGTGGGGGCGGTACTTCGCGCCCTTGCTGCCCGACGCTGCTGCTGCGGCGGCCGCCGGCGAGGCGCCCGTGGCCCGCGCGGGGTCCGTCCCCCGCTTTTGTGGCGTGCTGGGGGACGCGGCGTGGCCGGCCGAGCGCGATGGCGCGGCTCGCCGGGGCCGTGGTCGCAACCCCTCGCGCACCCTCCCCGCACCCCTCTGCAGCTGAGGCAGCCTTGGGTGATGCGCCCGGTTCTTGCGCCGGGGCTACCCCCCGTGTCGGCGGCGCGCCGGGGGCCGCGGTCGGGGCCGCGGCGTGGCTTGCTGGGGCTGCGGTCTACGCCCCCCGTGCGTCTGGGGTCCCCTCCTGGGGCGGGGCGGCAGGGCTTGCTGCTTGGGCGACGGGGGCGGTCACCTCAGCCAGCTCAGGCTCCTGGGTCGACGGCCCGGTGTCGGCAGAGGCCGCCGGGGGCTCCCCAGCTGGCGGCCTGACCGGCACCGCCGCCTCCGCCAGCCTCCGCTCCTCGCGCTCCGCGGCGGTCTCCCCCGCCCACTCCAAGGAGACGGGGGAGCGGGAGCGGGACCGACGGTGGTGGCGGTCGTCCCCCTGGGGGGAGCCATCGGAGTCCGACATTCCTGTTATCCTGGTAGGCATGGGTGGTGGCAGATGCGCCCTTCCCGCTACCTCCTGGTGCATCAGTGTCGTGCTGTGGGCAGTGCTGTGCAGTGTTCCGTGGCGGGGAGCAGGGGAAGGGGTTGGGGGGCTGGCGGTGGCGTCAGTCCCGTACGGGCGGGGGCCGGTGGCCATCCATCGGCATTCGGAGGGGAGGCGCAAGGTCCACGTGGCCCACGCGTCGTGCCACAGCTCCCAGTCTGGGGCGGGGTTCAGGGCCCTGGGCCCCCGGGGGTCGTCGGGTGGTGCCGGGGGGAGCCGCACTAGGTGGACCCCGGTAACGGCGGTGACCCCCTGCGTTCGCAGGAAGGTGTGTACCCCGTCCCGCGCCACGTGCGCCGGGAGGGGGGGGCGGGGTACGGGTGCTGCCCCGTAGAGGTGGGTGGAGGTGATTCCCAGGACCCGTTCCGGGTCCCCGCGGGTCGCGACGATGAGGAGGGACAGGGGGGTGCCCGGGCGCTCTTGCCAGGGGACCTGCCCCCTCTGGTGGGTACTCCTGGTCCTGGAGAGGGGGGGAGGGCAGGTCTGGGTTGGCCCAGCCGCGGGGCGCGTGCGTGGGCGGCAGGGGGGCGGGGCACCAGGTGGGCTCCCCGAGGAACGCCTCGCACATGACGGCGTACGGTGGGGTCGGCCTGGCGCCGTCGTATACCGGGTTGGTCGGCCGGGGGCGGGTGAGCGCCTCGTCCGCGCCTTCCACGAACACCGTGATTTCGCCTACCTCCAGGTCCTCGTCTGGTGGGTGTAGAAGGTGGAGCGCCGCATCCAGCTCAGACACCCCCCCCGGGTATGTGGCCCTCGCCTGGTTCAGGTACGGGGCCGTTTCTCCGGGGCAGCGCGTCCTGAGGGCCTGCAGCAGGGCTGGGGCGCTGCTGCGGAGGGACATGGCAGACCCCGCTCCCGTCAGCCGCAGGGTGTCCCCCATGGACAGGGGCTGGCCCGACCGGTTGGACTCACGCCACTCCATCCAGTGCCCGTAGAGGGCCGCCTCTGGGCTGATCGACCCTGGCTGGACGGCGTTCACGATCCGGTGCATCTCTGGGAGTAGCGTAGGGGCCCCTGCTCCGTTCAGGGCGCGGACGGCCGGGAGGGCGGCCTTGGTGAGGAAAGCCCTCGCACTGCCCGTCGGGTCACGTTGTGCGGCAGCGTGCGCCTCGTGCGCCTCTGTCACTGCGTCCGCTACCAGGCCCCGGACAGCCGCCTCCTGCGCTTGGCGGCGGGCCCTGGCGTGTCCCGGCCCATCCCCCCGTCGGCGAGGCATGGTGCTGCGGGCTCTGCGAAGTCAGGGCGCGAACACGTGCGACAGGTGCGCAACGGACGTGGGGTCCCGCAGGTGCACGTGGATCCACAGGAGGGCAGCCCGCGGGGCCCGCGCATTCGTGTGAGGGGATGTGTGCCCCCTCGATGCGCCAGTGCAAGGCCTCCTCCTCCGAGCGCCTGTGCGGGCCCGCGGGAGGATCGGGCCAGGGGCACGCGGCCACCTGGGAGCACTGCGCGCACCTGTTGGCGCCTGTCGGCGCTGCGGAGAGAACCGTGTCGCTTTCCTCGCAGAGTGGGCAGGTGTGTGGGAGGTGGGAGGGCGGCGACCAAGAGCCGAGACGGCGGAGCCAGTGATCGTCCCACCTCTATCGGAGGGGGTCCAAGATCTCCAGCAGGCGGGCGCGGACGCGGCGCCGGTAGTCCCTGCCGAGCGCCTTCCGCTGGAGCTCCCGCCACGCATCGTCGGGGAGAATCCCGTCGTGGTGGAAGGCAGCAGTGAGGTTGTCCCACGCCGGGCGAGGGTGCCCCTGGGGGGGGGTTGCCATATACACCTGGCGCCCGGTGAGGTGGGGCGCCAGCATATCCCACTGGCACCCGTCCGCGGCGTCCCGGTGGAGGAGGGCCAGTAGTTTGCCGTCTGCGACTGCATCCCACTCCACTCGCAGCTCGTCGCAGCTGTCCAGCTCCTGGCGCAGCGCGGCTGCAAGGCCGGTGGGGTGCATGAGGAGTAAGGGCCCCCGAGTGTGGCCCAGCCGGGACAGGGGGTAGTCGTATACTGGCTCCCTGGTTGTGAAGTGCGCCACGGCGAGCCGGCTGGCCCCGTCCTCCGGGGGGTGCCATCAGATGGTGGCCGTGCTGTGTCCCCATGTGTGTATTCCTGTAGCCCGGAGCACGTTGGCGGCGTGAAGCACGATGCGGGGGGGGACGGGCGCCCTGACGGGCGAGGACACGTCCCCAGTCTGTCCTGTCTATGGCCCCGGGGCCGCTTGCAGCCATTCCTTCGTGGCCGCATCCCACGGGTGGTCAGGTCCCGCCCCGCAGATCATGGCGGGTCTCGGCCGGGTGTGCGGCCCCCACCCCTCGAGCGGGATGGCGGCGTATCGTTGCGCAGGGGTCTCTGGGGCGCGCGTGGCAGCGCAACACCTGCCCCACTCACGCGCCAACTCCTCACCCACTATGCGTGCCTCCCACGCGGTCATGGAGCCCCGCCCCATGATCCACGGTCCGAAGAGAGCGTCTTGCAGGTGCCTCGAGAAACCCCGTGGCAGGTCCCGGTACGGGGAAGGGACCTCTTGTGGCGGGCACTCCAGAGTGCCATTCACGACACGGAGGGAGGCTACGAAGTCCTTGCCAGGGCGCAGGGGAGGGGGGGGCAGTTGCCGTCTGCCGCGGTGAGCCATCGGTGTACCGGGGCTGCCGCGCTTAGGGGCTCACGGAGGATTTGCTCCAGCCGGTGGTTGCGAAGCTCCCATGCAAAGTCCCCTAGCCGGAGCATGTGGTGGAGGAATTTGTCCACGGAGGTCCCTCCCGGTTGGTCGTAGCGGGCTATGGCGCGGAGCTGCCCCTCTGCCTCCTTGGGCACCAGCCCAGAGCAGAAGACTTTCGTCCATGCGGCGCCCGCGGAGCGCCACGAGGCCGCCCACAGGGCTTTGTCCCCGGGCGGGAGGTGGCGGGCCACCTTGTGCACTGCCTGGCGGTAGTGGGGCCAGAGGAGCCGTAAGTGGGCGCACCCCACGTGCATGTGCACCGGGGTCTCCTCTGGACCGCCGCATAGGAGGCACGGTTGTGGGAGGACGGCGACGCCGGAGAGACGCTCCTTACGGACGCGCAGCCTGCGCTGCACCGGCGTGTGGCCGTCTCTGGCCCGCAGCGCCCGCTGGTTGGTGGCCGACGGGGTAACGTCCCGGGCGTGGACATAAGCTGTGGCGCGCGCCGCGCCCACAGGTGTGTGTCCTCGGTGCGTCAGCGCATGGTCCGTCTGCGCCCGCTGCGCGACCTCGCCGAGCGTCCGCATCGTGGGGGGCCATAGGTCGATGTGGCCGTCATGACCGGCGACAATGAGTTGGGCGTGGCTAGGGCCCGGCAGCGTGTTCTGGAGAACGGTGTCCTGGGACGCCGCCCAGTCCGCCTTGTGCAATAGGTTTGAGTTTTGAGGTTTGATTTTGCGGGTACTAGACGCCTTTCAGCCCCGGGGGGCCACCTGGTCGGGCCAGGTGATATCCTCCCCACCGGGTCCTAGTGGGGGGCCCTCCAAGACGCACCTGCTGCCTCGTGGCGGAGTCCCCCGGGTTCACAGAGCTCGGAGCGCCGTCCCTCCCTGGCTTCCCCATTTCGCCACTCCCCGGTCAGTGCATCATTTTGCAGCCGTGGCTGCGGGCGCTTGCCCACTGCGTCGCCCCCCTAATGCGTGGTCGCCCGGGGCGGCGGCGCTGCCGGGCCCGTGCTACGGGCTTGTCACCAGTGGGACCCCCTTGGGCTGCTGCGCAGGCTGCCTAGCCTAGGGGCTGGGGCGTGGCGCAGTGCGCCACTACTGCCTTGGCGGATGCAGTGCCCCATCCGTGTGTGCGCGGCGCTCGCGGCCGGTTCGGCAGGCTCGGGCCGGTGCCTGGTGTTGTGTCTCTCCCGTTTCCCCCTTCCCACCCGCGTGTCCCGCGCTGCTTGTGGCGGGCTGTCACGTCCGGGTGTCCCTTACCCTCGCTCGCTGGTAGGCCATTCCACGCGGTCTGTGCTTTCCGCGAGCTCGGTCCGGTTGCCCTTCTGATAGTTCCCGCGTGCCCTTTGCGTGTGCGTGCGCTCGCACTCCCGCGGCATTCGCCCCCCCCCCCCCCATGGGTGCTGTGGCGTGCGCACCTAGCGCGGTCCCGGCACTTGGCGCTGGTAGGGCCCTTCCACGTGGTCCGTGCCCCTCCGCGTCTCCTGCCCCGGTCCCTTGCTCTGTCTGGCGTGCTTCGGGGGGGGCGGTCCGGTCCCGGTTCCCCCCTACCTGGCTTGGCCTGCACGCCCTGTGGGGGCTGCGTGCCGCGGGGGTGGTTGAGGGGCCGTCCCCGGGGGGGGGCTGGCCTGCCACTGTTGTGAGGGGCGTCTGGTGTCAGGCGCTGTCCCCCCCCCGGCCGGCCGTCCTCTAAGGCGGGCAGCCGGTGTTCCGCAAGCCGTGTGTCCCGGGTGCGGTCGCTGCGGGCGTGGGGACCGAGCACCGCCCCCACAGCGTGCGCCCTTGCGGGCCGGCGTTGCTCGCTGTGGGGGTGGCGGAAGGGCATCCCCGGGCGGGGTGCCTTCCACCGTTGTGAGGGGCGTCTGAGGTCAGGCGCTCCCCCTCCCCCGACTGCCCGCCCACTGGGCGGGCTGTTGGGGTCCGCCACCCACGTGCTGTGGGCGCGGGTGTGTGGCCGTGGGGGCCCAACACTGTCCCCTTGACCTGCATGCCCTGTGGGGGCTGCGTGCCGCGGGGGTGGTGGCGGGCCGTCCGCGGGGGGGGTGGCCTGCCACTGTTGTGAGGGGCGTCTGGTGTCAGGCGCTGTCCCTTCCCCGGCCGCCCGTCCTCTGGGGCGCACAGCCGGGGTTCCGCGACCCGTGTGTCCCGGGTGCGGTCGGTGCGGGCGTGGGTACCCCGCACCGGCCCCACAGCGTGCGCCCCTGCGGGCCGGCGTTGCTCGCTGTGGGGGTGGCGGAAGGGCGTTCCCGGGGGGGTGCCTTCCGTCGTTGTCAGGGGCGTCTGTGGTCAGGCGCTCCCCCTCCCTGAACTGCCCGCCCACTGGGCGGTCTGTTGGGGTCTGCCACCCACATGCTGTGGGCGCGGGCGTGTGGGTGTGGGGACCGAACACTGTCCCCCTGGCCTGCATGCCCTGTGGGGGCTGCGTGCCGCGAGGGTTGTGGGGGGCCGTCCGCGGGGGGGGTGGCCTGCCACCGTTGTGACGGGCGTCTGGTGTCAGGCGCTGTCCCTTCCCCGGCCGCCCGTCCTCTGGGGCGGGCGGCCGGGGTTCCGCGACCCGTGTGTCCCGGATGCGGTCGGTGCTGGCGTGGGGACCAAGCACCGTCCCCACAGCGTGCGTCCTTGCGGGCCGGCGTTGCTCGCTGTGGGGGTGGCGGAAAGGCATCCCCGGGGGGGGTGCCTTCCACCGTTGAGAGGGGCGTCTGAGGTCAGGCGCTCCCCCTCCCCCGACTGCCCGCCCACTGGATGGGCTGTTGGGGTCTACCACCCCCGTGCTGTGGGCGCGAGTGTGTCTGTGTGGGGGCCCAACACTGTCCCCTTGGCCTGCATGCCCTGTGGGGGCTGCGTGCCGCGGGGGTGGTGGGGGGCCGTCCCCGGGGGGATCGGCCTGCCACCGTTGTGAGGGGCGTCTGGTGTCAGGCGCTGTCCCTAACCCAGCCGCCCGCCCTCTGGGGAGGGCGGCCGGGGTTCTGCGACCCGTGTGTCCCGGCTGCGGTCGGTGCGGGCGTGGGGACCCAGCACCGGCCCCACAGCGTGCGCCCTTGCGGGCCGGCTTTGCTCGCTGTGGGGGTGGCGGAAGGGCATCCCCGGGGGGGGTGCCTTCCATTATTGTGAGGGGCGTCTGAAATCAGGCGCTGTCCCTCCCCCAACTGCCCGCCCACTGGGCGGGCTGTTGGGGTCGCCCACCCACGTGCTGTGGGCGCGGGTGTGTGGGTGTGGGGGCCCAACACTGTCCCCTTGGCCTGCACGCCCTGTGGGGGCTGCGTGCCGCGGGGGTGGTGGGGGGCCGTCCCCGGGGGGGGTGGCCTGCCACTGTTGTGAGGGGCGTCTGGTGTCAGGCACTGTCCCTCTCCCGGCCGCCCGTCCTCTGGAGCGGGCAGCCAGGGTTACGCGACCCGTGTGTCCCGGCTGCGGTCGGTGCGGGCGTGGGGACCCAGCACCGGCCCCACAGCGTGCGCCCTTGCGGGCCGGCGTTGATCGCTGTGGGGGTGGCGGAAGGGCGTCCCCAGGGGGGTGCGTTCCACCATTGTGAAGGGTGTCTGAGGTCAGGCGCTGTCCCTCCCCGACTGCCCGCCCACTGGGCGGGCTGTTGGGGTCCGCTACTCACGTGCTGTGGGCGCGGGTGTGTGGGTGTGGGGGCCCAACACCGTCCCCTTGGCGTGCATGCCTCGTTGGGGCTGCACGCCGCGGGGCTGGGTGGGGGGCCGTCCCAGGGGGGGGTGGCCTGCCACCGTTGTGAGGGGCGTCTGGTGTCAGGCACTGTCCCTCCCCCGGCCGCCCGTCCTCTGGAGCAGGCAGCCAGGGTTCCGCGACCCGTGTGCCCCGGGTGCGGTCGGTGCGGGCGTGGGGACCCAGCATCAGCCCCACAGCGTACGCCCTTGCGGGCCGGCGTTGTTCGCTATGGGGCCGCCGGAAGGAGGTCCCTGGCGAGGTGCCTTCCACCATTGTGAGGGGCGTCTGGTGTCAGGCGCTGTCCCTCCCCCGGCTGCCCGTCCTCTGGAGCGGGCAGCGAGGGTTCTGTGACCCCTTTGTCCAGGGTGCGGTCGGTGCGGGCGTGGGGACCCAGCACCAGCCCCACAGCGTGCGCCCTTGTGGGTCGGCGTTGCTCCCTATGGGGGTGGCGGAACCGCATCCTCGGGGGGGGGTGCCTTCCACCATTGTGAGGGGCGTCTGAGGTCAGGCGCTGTCCCTCCCCCGACTGCCCGCCCACTGGGCCGGCTGTTGGGGTCCACCAACCACGTGCTGTGGGCGCGGGTGTGTGGGTGTGGGGGCCCAACACTGTCCCCTTGGCTTGCATGCCCTGTGGGGGCTGCGTGCCATGGGGGTGGTGGGGGGGGCGTCCCCGGGGAGGGTGGCCTGCCACCGTTGTGAGGGGCGTCTGGTGTCAGGCGCTGTCCCTCCCCCGGCCGCCCGTCCTCTGGAGCGGGCAGCCAGGGTTCCGCGACCCGTGTGTTCCGGGTGTGGTCGCTGCGGGCGTGGGGACCCAGCACTGGCACCACAGCGTGCGCCCTTGCGGGCCGGCGTTGCTCGCTGTGGGGGTGGCGGAAGAACGTCCCCGGGGGGGTGCCTTCCACCATTGTGAGGGGCGTCTGTGGTCAGGCGCTGCCCCTCCCCCGACTGCCCGCCCACTGGGCGGGCTGTTCGATTCCGCCGACCACGTGCCGTGGGCGCGGGTGTGTGGGTGTTGGGGCCCAACACTGTCCCCTTGGCCTGCATGCCCCGTGGGGGCTGCGTGCCGCGGGGGTGGTGGGGGGCCGTCCCCGGGGGGGGGGTGGCCTGCGACCGTTGTGAGGGGCGTCTGGTGTCAGGCGCTGTCCCTCCCCCGGCTGCCCGTCCTCTGGAGCGGGCTGCCAGGGTTCCGCGACCTGTGTGTCCCGGGTGCGGTCTGTGCGGGCGTGGGGACCCAGCACCGGCCCCACAGCGTGCGCCCCTGCGGGCCGGCGTTGCTCGCTGTGGGGCTGGCCGAGGGGCGTCCCCGGGGGGCGTGCCTTCCACCATTGTGAGGGGCGTCTGAGGTCAGGCGCTGTCCCTCCTCCGACTGCCCGCACACTGGGTGGGCTGTCGGGGTCCGCCACCCACGTGCTGTGGGCGCGGGTGTGTGGGTGTGGGGGCCCAACACTGTCCCCTTGGCTTGCATGCCCTGTGGGGGCTGCGTGCCGCGGGGGTGGTGGGGGGGCCGTCCCCTGGGGGGAGGTGGCCTGCCACTGTTGTGAGGGGCGTCTGGTGTCAGGCGCTGTCCCTCCCCCGGCCGCCTGTCCTCTGGAGGGGGCAGCCAGGGTTCCGCGACCCGTGTGTTCCGGGTGCCGTCGGTGCGGGGGCGGGGACCCAGCACCGGCCCCACAGCGTGCGCCCTTGCGGGCCGGCGTTGCTCGCTATGGGGGTGGCGGAAAGGCGTCCCCGGGGGGGTGCCTTCCACCATTGTGAGGGGCGTCTGAGGTCATCCCCTGTTCCTCCCCAGACTGCCCGCCCACCAGGCGGGCTGTTAGGGTTCGCCACCCACGTGCCCTGGGCGCGGGTGTGTGGGTGTGGGGGCCCAACACTGTCCCCTTGGCCCGCATGCCCCGTGAAGTCTGCGTGCCGCGAGGGTGGTGGGGGGCCGTCCCCAGGGGGGATGGGCTGCCACGGTTGTGAGGGGCGTCTGGTGTCAGGCGCTGTCCCTCCACAGCGGGCGCCCTTGCGGGCCGGCTTTGCTCGCTGTAGGGGTGGCGGAAGGGCGTCCCCGGGGGGGGGTGCCTTCCACCTTTGTGAGGAGCGTCTGAGGTCAGGCGCTGTCCCTCCCCCGACTGCCCGCCCACTGGGCGGGCTGTCCGGGTCCGCCACCCACGTGCTGTGGGCGCAGGTGTGTGTGTGTGGGGGCCCAACACTGTCCCCTTCGCCTGCATGCCCTGTGGGGGCTGGGTGCCGCGGGGGTGGCGGGGGGGGCGTCCCCGGGGGGTTGGCCTGCCACCGTTGTGAGGGGCGTCTGGTGTCAGGCGCTGTCCCTCCCCCGGCCTCCCGTCCTCTGGAGCGGGCAGCCAGGGTTCCGCGACCCGTTTGTCCTGGGTGCGGTCGGTGCGGGCGTGGGGACCCAGCACCTGCCCCACAGCGTGCGCCCTTGCCGGCCGGCGTTGCTCGCTGTGGGGGTGGCGGAAGGGCGTCCTCGGGGGGGGTGTCTTCCACCATTGTGAGGGGCCTCTGCCTTGTGCAATAGGGTGTCACTGTGGTGCGGGGTGGCTCGGACATACCAGAACGGGTCCCCGGCGTGTCGCCCTCGCGCGCGCAGGTAGTCCAGGAGCCACCGTAGGGGCATCTGGTTGGCTACCTTCGCTGCGCCCGCGGGGACCCCCGTAGTCCGCTCGCGATCTGTGTGTCGCAGGAGGTGGATTATGACTTTGGCGTCCACCGTATGGACCGACGATCGCTGGGCGCCGTATTGCAGGGGGAGGGCGGCGGCCACCCCCTCCCCGTCGGGCACCGTGCCCGAGATGGCCACCGCCCACGTGCGGGTGAGGTCGGTGGCGAGAGCGACGCTGGTGGCGTGTTTGCAGGGTCCGCCCCCCGACACATCGGAAGAGGTGTGGCCCCAGGCCTCCGGGATCCAGTAGTACCCGGTAGGGCTGAGCCACCCCGCGTTGAGGTCGGCGGAGTGCCACCGGACGTCGGGGTGGCTTGGGGTCAGCTGGTCCACGCTCAGCGCCTTGGTGTCGCCAGCGCGGATCGCCGGATGGTCGTGCAGCCGGATTTCTGCTCTGGCGATCGTGCTTGCCCAAGGCTGGAGTGCCCTCACATGTTCCTTGAGCCACGCAGTCACTTTCTGAGTGTCTATTTCTTTTCGATTGACCCTCAGAAATTTATTGATGGATCCACCAGCAGTCCAGGCTGTTCGGTGATTAACGAAAATCCCCGGCTGTTCAAGTTCTGGGCTGATCCCGTGAAGCCGTGGATTACCAACAAAGGTCCCAAAGCCGCAATTTGGAGCCGAGGCAAGCGCAACAACCTTGCCGTCAATTTATTTGCCTAGCGCAAAGCCGCAATCGTGAGCGCCGTCCTTTGCCTAGCTTCGCAACGCCGTTTTCTTGGCAATGTCGCAAGTTGGGCTCAAGGAACGTTCCGCAAAGGACAAGACCGAAAGCAAACAACTAAAGTCCGTGAAAAGTTTCATTGCTCGAACTCAGGCTAAAGTGGACGCCAAACTGACTCAAAGTCGGCTTCTCCCTACGTTTTCGCCCGCCAAACGCGAGAACGACCCATTTCACCCTTCACTCGACCTTTCCCCGTCACATGAAGAAGGCACGTCATCCAATGTCATTTCAGACGATGAACAACCCGAAGATGTCGCAAAAGAACTCTTCCCACTCGCCGAGACAACGGCTCGTACCGTCAAAGGAAAAGGAGCCCAAGGACCACAACATCAAATCCAAGTGCCCGCTCCGCCAACCAACTCCGAGAAGGTGCAAGACTCCGTGCCCAAAGGCACGCACGAGAACACCGAAGCGCCCGCTCCGCCAACCAACTCCGAGAAGGTGCAAGACTCCGTGCCGAAAGGCACGCACGAGAACACCGAAGGAAGCCATCCACGTGACGCCGAAGAGTCAAAACAACAAGAAGAAAGTCGCGAAGACCCGTGTGGAGATTCGGCAATGAACAACAACGCCGCTCTCAACGACAACGCAAAGAGAATCAATGAGGTTGAGCCCGACAACTCCCTCTCAAAGCCACGTGAGGAGCAATCTACGCCAAGCGCTATTCCGTCTCCCGAAGGAACACAGGAAAAGGCCGAAGACGGGGAAGACCCTACTCCCGATGAAACGGATGGTAACTCCGGAACACCCTTCTTCAAGCCTTCCCTTGCCCCGGATGGTGTCTTTGCAAAATTCTTGGTTAAACATAAAGGTGAGATCAACACACACGATCAACAAGCACTATGGGGAGAAACACATGTCCAACCTTAGGAGTTGATACAAATCAACTCGTGTTAGAGAAACACCACAAGCAAGTGATCTATGATCAAGTACACCCAACAATAGACCTTTGCGCGAGCAACGGGTGCACCTTTTTCCATGACATTGATTGCTCCGGCAACAATGCCTACTCCACTATTGGACATGACAATTTTAGGTACCTCAAAGACGTCCTTCATCACCAGCCAAAGTTCTACATTTTTCCACACCCACAAGATTACTACAACTCCAAATACAAATACGGCAACACATGGACCGACTGGGCCCATGCCATCAACGAGGCCTTGCAAGAAGCCTTTGATTCCGGTGTTGTGTACGAAGGCTCCTTCATTCTCCCGGGAATGGAAGACAACCTTTCGGCGGAGACCCTCTACATGAACCCCTTGAACCCCGGCATGATCTCCCTTGCCCCCTGGGTGTGTGGAGTAGACCGCCTTTCGGATGCCAACACGTACAACCCATCACCTAATCCCGATGGCTCCGTGCGGCTCAACTTGCTTGACTCTCCACAATACCCATATTTTCACCTTCACCTCTCCACCCGTCACAGGCACCACGCACACATCCGCTACGGCGACATCATGCACCCTCACACCTCCCTGCAATGGGCCATAAATAAGGTAGACGGCACCGTCCAAGTGGCCGCGGTGCGCACAACGCTACGATTCGAAGTTGCACGGCATTTGCTCCCGAACTTCACCGTCTCTTCCCCAAAAGAGCTTTCCAAAAAATCCAAGCGGGAACGAGGAGAGTATAGGCAGCGCCGTGGCAACGCCCGGGATTTTTTTGTCCTCGTCAACCGCCTTTTCCATTTCGAAAACGACCACATCTCGGTCAACTCCAAAAATGCTTTCTTTCCGGAGGAACGCATACAGCCTCTACAATCATCCTCAGAACATATGTTCCGCTTCGATTACACCATACCAACCCCCCTCGCCGAGAAGCTTCTCTCCACCATCTTACAACACCCTTTGTGGACACTCGGCAAAGTCTTTTGCATCCCCGGTTCCGATCTAGGGAAGGACAAAACTTTCAAAGTTGTACCTTCAAAAGCATACAAGCAGGCCACGCCGGACTTCAAACAAATTGACGTGTGGAAATCCCTCCTTACTAGCGAAGCCGCACGACGGTGGGGTATCCTAGGAGCCATTCCCAGAACACAACACGAATTTTACGTGTGCATGAACTATCACAACACCCCCCTGCTCCCCCAGCGAGACTCCCTCACTTCCATGAGCTACATGCTCTTCCAAGAGAATAACCTGGTCACGTATCGGGGCACGACGGGAGCCATGATCTCTTGGGGAGGATACTTCTCTTGGCGCTCCAAACACCCGGGACACAAAGTGGACCTCTCCGCCTCTCCCCGAAAAATGCACAAAGATGCCCCCCCCCCACCCTCCCCGGTGAAGGCTTGCTTCAACCCCCTCCCTGAACCACCTGATCCAGAACTGGTAGAAGTACACGCCCCGTCATCCACGCCAGACGTAGATGTAATGTTCGGGGTCTCCCTGCCTGGGAAAATTCGGCACATTTCCTTGTTCAGCGCCCCCATGGCTAAGGTGCGAGTCTACCGAGTGAAATACTCGCATTACGAATCCGCGCTCCTTGCAGAAGGCTTCACTGTGTCCCAGCTCGTCTTTCACCCCGAGTGCCCCGACACGGCCGCGCGTGACAACATTTTGGCTCCAGCCAACCCCCTAGTTTCGGAAGCCCAGGATTTCCTATCACGAGTCATCGAGGCAGCGACTGCCTACGGCAGCGCGGAACAACTAAGTCTCGCGAGGGACCATTACTTGTCCACAAGCAAGCCTATCTCCCTCACAGAAAAGATCGCACAACTCCACCTCCAAACGGGGAAAGTTTTCGACCCCGTCCCGGAAATAACAGGACCCTTCATATCCAATGAGTTTTTCTCAGAAGAAGAGGAAGCCCTGGTGATGTCCTACAGTGCAGATGAAAATCACCAGTGGCTGTCCGAGGGGCACCGCACAATGCTTCATTTCGGATTCAGGTACAATCCAGAATCAAAAGAAGTTGAACCTTTTGAACCGACCCCTCCTGAGTTTATCCAAGCGATTGGGCTACAGGCATTCTCTGCCTGCGCCCAGGTGCTGCCCTCCTCTGTCTTGTGCCCCAATATGTGGTCAGTGGCTCGATACGAACCTGGCGGTGGCCTGAGGAGCCACGTAGACGTCCCTCAGCTAGGCCCTTATGTCCTGGATGGCTCCTTTGGGTCAGGTGCGGAAATGGTTTTCGAACCGCGTCCCCTCCCCGGATCCACCCTCTTTAAGAAAAGGCAGAAAGTCTTCCTACAGCGCCGCAGCCTCCTCCTAATTTTTGGGGAAGCCCGCGACAAATGGAAACACCAAATCCGAGCTCGCGACTATGACACAGTGGAGAAGCGGCGCATTCCCCGAGACTCCAGGGTATCCCTTGTCTTCCGTCACACTGGGCCTCCATACGACATCCTCAGAGCCCCTGGACCCAGAGCAACATGAGACGAATTAAGGAACCTACACTCGGCGTCACCCTTCTGTGCACACGAGACGTGGTCTTCGCTTTAAGACCCCAGATACCCTCCATCACCATCTTTGCATGTTCTCAGGCATGGCAAGGCCATCGCTCTGCCACTCCCCTTGTACGTAACATGAATTTCTTAACCCCTGTGACCGCCAGGTATGCCCCGACCGGGCTGATCTGTGCTCACTGTGTACCAGACCACAAAATCCTGTGGTCCCCCTTGAGGGAAGCTCTGATGAGTCTACCGAATGCTACCCGTCCCCATATTCTTTCTGCCCCCCTTCCGCCCGTCAGTGCCACCGCAGTAGTAGTAACATGAGACGGTGTCAAGAGGTCCTCGCCCGCGTGGGCGTGCACGGTGCCTCCCTCACCGCCACCGTCTCTAGCATCGCGGAGATTCTCCCTGTGGAGCAAGCACACAGGAATCCGAGGATATTGGTCCAAGACACAAGTGTCTCCACAGACCTGGCTATACACCCCTCTCTTCGCGCTGCCTGTGATACGGCCTTACGCCACTCGCCCAAAGCATACGCACAAGCACTACACTCTCGGATTTCTGCACTAGAACGGTGCGAACCCGACCCCTCAATACAGAATGAGGACCCTGCCCACATACCAACGCTTCTGACACCGGACTCCCCACTGGGTGCCCGCTCTTCCTCCATTCGGACGCCCTCCTTCCCCCCTCCCCCCCAAGTGCACAAGCCCTTCAAACGTAAACGCTTGCGCCGCCCCCCCCTTCTCTTCCCCCCGTCCCGGCCATCGGTGTCGTGTCCTTCAACACGGCAAAGAGCCAGAACACACCCGCGGCAATCTTGCACTTCCTAAACGAGGGATATGACATTATACTCCTTCAGGAGTTCAACTCTCTCCCTCTCCTCCCACAGCGGTACGCCTTCGGCAATGACCGCGCTAAGGTCTTCTCAAATGTCTGCGGCCACAGACACGGGGTGTCGGTCAGTGCAGGCCCGCGCATCGCGAGATATACCAGCTGTGTCCCGCCCAGAGACAGCGACGGCCTTATCTCTGGTGCCAAAATATCCCTACCGGAGGCAACACCCTTACACGTCTTCTCAGTTTACTCCCCCCCGGTGCGCACGGGGGCCCCAGCTCCGTACCGCGACACCATACAGCGAGTTCTTGCTTTCTTTTTCAACGATCATCCCAATCACATCCTGGGGGGTGATTTTAACTGCGTTCTGGATCCCGAACTTGACCAGCACAGCTTGGTCGATCTACATGACTGGCACTGGCTCACAGGGGAAGTGGAGTACCTCCCATCTAGGTTGGTGGACACTTTCAGGTCAGAGCACCCCTCCCCCAGACAGTACACCCGCTACGCAAGCGACCGCTGGGACAGCGAAGCAAGGCTGGATTACATCTTTGCGTCCCCTCGCCTAGTGTCGCACTTTCCCCTTCTGGATGCGTCGGTCCTCACGGACTACACCATCTCTGACCACCACCCAGTGGTTGCGGTCTTCCAGTGCCCCTCCCTGATCCTTCTGTCTCAGCCCCCACTCCCCCCTTGCATTTTTCGGAAGCTTTCTAGTGACAAAAAGCAACAATTCTCCAACAGCATACGGCTCATCTCCGACTGCTGCCGGGACCTCCAGGACGCCCCTGCCACGGCCCCATTGGAAGAGGTCATCGCCGCCACTGATTCTCTCCTTATGCAGGTTGGGTCTGCGTACCACAAAATCACGCGTCCGAAGCCGCAGCGCAAGGACCAAGAGGGCTACGGCAAGCTCAGGAAATTATTACGCTCACCCCCACCTCCTTCTTCCCCAGCATTTCCCGAGCACATTGCGGAAGTTCAGTCCGTTGTAAACACCCTACGGTCCTCGGACGAGACCAAAGCGAAGAGAAAGCTTCACAGTAGTCTAGTCCGAGGGGTCCAGATGAAAACCACAGTTGCTCGCACCCTCTGCCCTAAAGTCCTAGAGCCTCTCGTAGTCAGAGATCCAGCCACCAAAGAACTCCTGAGTGACCCGGCGGATGTAGCTAAAGTTTTCGGGGACACCCTGCTTCATCTTGGAGGGCATCCAGATTACGCCCCCCCCCAGGACTTCGTCGACGAGGTCCTGTCCCACTCCCCCACATGCCCCGTTTCTGCCAAGAACGACCACATACCTCCTGTGACCTGGCAGGAGTTCCAGAACCACTTAACGCACAGTAAGCCATCAAAAGCCGGGGGGCCGGACAAAACAAACAACTACGTCCTGGCCCTCTGTCCGGAACCCATTCAACGTTTTTTCCACTCCATTTTAAACCGCTTCCTCCACTCGCCGCTGCCGCCGCACTGGCTATGCGCAAAAATATGTTTGCTTTATAAAAAAGGCGACCCTTTCTCCCCTTCAAACTACCGTCCTATTGCCCTCTTAAACTGTATTTCCAAACTCTTGGCCACTTTTGCCTGCAAACACCTGCGCGATCAGGCTTTTGCACACGACATCCTTTCAGAAATCCAGCACGGTGGCCTTCCCGGCCACCAATGCGCTGATCATCTGTATCACCTCAAAGCCCTTTATGCAAAATCGAAGAAGAGCTACTCGCTGTTCATCGATTTCAATAAAGCCTTTAATTCAGTGCCTCATAGCACTCTCTGGACCGTCCTCGAACGGGCAAATTTTTCTGATTCCACAATTTCTCTCATAAAGCAACTATACTCCTTCCCTCAAGACAGCCCCATCATCAATGGCCGCACTCCCCACGCATACCTCCAAACCAGGGGCCTCCGACAAGGGTGTCCCCTCTCCCCCCTACTCCTCATTCTCTATCTCAACTCCCTCTTCAACCATTTTTTTGCCACTGTGCCCCCCCCCCGGGCAAATGCCCGCACTAGCCACCACGCCTACATCGACGACATCCTGATCAGAAGTGAGGACGTCAACTACGTCCAAAACAGCCTCAACTACTTCGATGGGCCAGCCAGGGACTCGGGACTGGACATGAATGTGTCTAAGACCGAAGTGCACGCCAATGGCACAGCCCCCCAAAAAGAGTTTCTGACACCCAGGGGCTCGGAGTTCCACACGTACAACAAAAAAACGGGTCGCCCGCACACATGCTCTAAATACCTGGGGGTTTATCTTTTTACTTGCCACCAGGCAAAGGGCCTGTTTCACATGCTCAAGGCGGAGATCCAGAGTTATTTTGCCCGGCTCTCTCCCTTGCCTCTTACACTTAGTGAGAAGGTCCGACTGACGAACTCTCAGCTGGTCCCAGCACTCGCCTACCGCTTCATCACCCACTCTCTTTCCCCCAACCAGCTCAAAAAGCTTCAGGCACTTATCTGGGCGGGAGTTGCGTCTCGCAGCATCACACGTCTAGTCTCCCCCAAAGACCGTTTCGCGGCTCCCCCAAAGGGAGGGTTGGGAATGAAGTTCCTACCGCACAGCGTCCACGTTGCCACAGTGAACTATGGACTACGGGCCCTTTGCGGCCTTGCCCCAAAGTCAGTTGGCCCCCTGTACGTCCAGTCTTTACTTAGCTCGAACCAGAGGGCTTCGGACCCGGTGCAATACTCTTTTATGGACTCCATCCATGCCCTTGGCATATCTTTCCACAGCATAGGTCCGTGGAGACCCACTGCTATTCGGGATCTAACGCCTGGTACCCAGCTAACCGTTAGGTTCAAGTCAGGACAGGCCACAGGAAGAGTGACCGAGGCCACCTCCAAATGGGCCAACGTCTCGTTCCACGACGGGGTCTACTCGGTGGATACCCACACGTCCTACACCATGCACATGCCATGCCACGCCGTCATGGATTACTCCCGCCCCTCTCACTTCAAGCTAGTCCCTGAATTTTTGCGCCCTCAAAGGACCATCCCCGAACCCCCAGCGCCACCGCACAACGCACACGCACTGGGAATCAGCCAACACGGCCATCTCTTCGCTCTGCAGGCACAACACTACCTAGAGAAGAAGTCCCTCGACGAGTGGGGATGCCACGATGCCGCGGAGGCACTAACCAGGCCGCCGACCCCCGGCCTACAGCGGTTGTGGCTATATTCGGATGGCTCCTCCGGTGAGTCTGGCCATGCGGCCGCCGTCACGGCCTTTCTACCCGACGGTACAACCAGAGTCCTGTGCCTATCCTCACCGCATCCCTCTTCTCTGGGTTCGGAGTTCTGGGGGGCGGTAGCAGCCATTCGCTGGATCCACAGGGAATTTTCCCAATACGAAGTATGTTTGTTGATTGACAACGAACAGGTGGTCTCCACCCTCCAGAAATGCCAAGTCCGTAGGCCCAGCCCGTTCCAAGACGACACATGGACCGTCCCTGTGCACAGCGCCCTACGTCTCATTACCAACCCCCTCCACATCATGTGGATCAAAGGTCACGCCAATTTTATTGGCAACGAAATCTGCGACCATTTTTCTAAATGGGCAGCTCACAGCCTGATTTTTACCCCGGACCTCCTCCCCCCCCCCCCACTGGGCTCAGTGGCGGTACACCACCTGCCTGTCCTCCACAAGTTTAAGATACAGCAATTCCGCCACCTATTGCCGCGGCATTCCCATAGCAACATAGCGGTCGGCCCCAGCTTCAGCCTGTACAACAAAACTTCCTGGTTTTCGTCCCTGTTTTTCA
The DNA here is from genome assembly GCA_964036045.1 of Eutreptiella sp. 'Long Island Sound 2002'. Lineage (NCBI taxonomy): Eukaryota > Euglenozoa > Euglenophyceae > Eutreptiales > Eutreptiaceae > Eutreptiella > Eutreptiella sp. 'Long Island Sound 2002'. The sequence continues at coordinate 111,649,206 of OZ038382.1, forward strand.
AACTGGCGTCCGGGTGCTACAATGTGCACGGGTACCAGTGGAGCAATATGCTCCACGACTACCACTGTTCCAGGTGCGGGCGGACAGCACCATCCTTTCGACCCTGTATCATGCCTGGCCTTCTGCAAAGCGCTGGACCAGCACGTCCAGGCATACGTCTCCTCCTGGGGAACCCTTTTCAGCCCCATTGTCCTGCCCCTGTGGCTCTCTGGACCCTCAAAAGCTGACCGCAGGAACTTCATGAGAACTCTGGTACCAAAGTCCCTATGGTCCTGCCTCCCCAAGCCGGTCCCGGGCTCCACCCGCGCCGAGCACAGAGCCATGCTTGACCTAGGCCTGGAGGAACGCGTAAAGCACCTGGACAAGGCAGTCCACCAAGCACATGATTGGCTGTGTTCGAATCCTCTCCCTTGGGACCCACTACTATGGGCGCACCCCTCCGACTCTCTCAACCCCTTCTCGGTTTCGCACGGTGCGTTCAGTACCTCCGTCCACATGCCCCCTCGGGCCCGCCCCGTATACCAGCACCCCCCACCTCTCCCTAAACACGCCTTAAAAAAACCGTCCAAGCCAGCGTCAGCCAGAGCACAACCAACCACGCACCGCGCGCCGAAAAATTCCAAACGCCCATCCAGCTGCGCATCAGCACCACGCCCCCCCCCCCCTCTGCCATTCCCCGCCCTCCTCAGCACTCACGCCCACGGCCATCACAAAAACGCCATCGATCCCCACAAACCCACCAGGCCACAATCGTTTGGGCGCCCCCAAAGCGCGCCAAGACCGCTCTCCCCCTCCCACCCCCAAGCTCCAAGGCACGCTACCGTCAAACACGCCTACCTCTCCCCTCAAGGCCCACCCTTACCAGGTGCCCAGGCCCGTCTGCCCCTGCCCCCCCCCACTCCAACGGCTCCCGGGACATCCGGAATTTCTTCCGCCCATCCAGCGATTTTCTGTCTCCTCCTCTCGACCCCTTCAGCCCTCCGCCCCTTCCGGAACCCCCCCCCTTCCCCACAGGGTAAATCAGCGTTCATCTAACCGAACCATCAGAGCAACCGTGTACATATCTTTATATGTTGATGTAAATACTTTCATTGGGGGACGTCAGCCCCAGAACAAGTTGATGCGGTTAAGAACATTCAAAAAAAAGGGCCTCTGCGCTGGTGCACAACCAGGTCTCCTGTGCCCTCCAGCTGGTCCTCCAGCGCATGCACTGCCATGTGTGGGTCGTGCGGCACCTCCGTAGCTACCAGCAGGGCGGTGCCGCGGGGGAGTCCACGGGGCCTGGACTGGCCTGCCCCCACCTGCACTACCACCCACTCGGCCTGGAGCCGCTCGGGCGCATTGGTCGTCCGTGGTCACCAACCACACCGGCGTCGGTGCGTGGGGCCGGGGGCGCAGGGATTCGGGCCACGCCACATCCGCGTTAGGTTCTCGGTGCTCGCTTTCCGCGAGTACGTCGTGGAGGATGTACATGAGGGCCGCCGGCGGGTGGTACGCTGCCCCCTGCGTGGGGGGGGAAAGGCCGCCCCGGCGGCGGTAGCCCCTGACGTGAAGGTGCAGGCCCTCCTGGGTCACCCGTCGGCCAGTGTGGGCGTCCTGCTTAGCCCTCGTGGGGTGGACGAGTCTCAGGCGGGCATTCCGCGTGCCAGTGGTGTGGAAGATGTGGACCAAGGCGTCCGACAACCGGGGGTGGTTGGTGGGCTCCTGCTCGCGGCGGCAATAGTGGAGGTGTTCATCGGCGCACTCCTTGAGGCATTCCCGTGCCGCCGTCGGCCACGGGTCGTCGTTCTCGGGGAAGGGGTGGTGTGGCCCGTGGTGCGCATGCCACGGCGTCGTGTGCGGCACCGTCAGGCGGCACGTGTCGCGGTGTCGTAGCTTGGCGGTGCGTAGCGTGACGATGTTGCCCGGTGGGGACTGTGGTTGGACGTGGGCCGCCCTGGCGCACGCGATGGGGTTGTAGAGCCCCACCCCCAGGGCGGCCAGGGCCCGGGGTATGCGGTGGACCCAGTCTCCTCCCGCTAGGGTTGCGAACTCCGGGACGGGCTAGTGCACCTCGGGGCATATTCTGTGCGCGCCGGCTATTTCCCAGAACATCTTGGTGACCTCGGCGTGCACGGAGGTTGAGCGATGGTGGACAAGTGTGCCCACGAGGGCCACCGCTGCCTGCTGGCACCGCGTTGGCACCCGTGTGAGCCCCAGGGTCCAGTCATCCTGCAGGCTGTCTGGCGAGGCGTCGAAGGCGTACCGCGCCCTGTCCTTCGCGACCTGGACCGTAATGTGGTCCAGGTGGCGCGCGGTGTCGGAGTCGTCGGCGATCAAAGGGGCGACGTACTGTGTCACCCCCTCGAGGATTGCCAGGATGACGTCCTGCACCACCCTCGGTGGCGCAAGGGTGTTGAGGCACCAGTGGTGCACCGCCGCCAGGCGCAGCTGCTGCTTGCGCTGCAGGGAGAACTCCCTGTCCGGCTGCAGCTGGAGTCCCAGGTAGGGGAAGGAGTCCTCCGCTGGTACCCAGTGCCGTGGTTTTCCAGGTGGGGACAGAGGCGCAGCTGCAGGCCTGGGACCCCCTCCGTGGTGGCCATGGCGCACTTGCGGGGGTTGAGCTCCATGCCCATCATCCCCAGGTACGTGGCCACCGCCTCCACGCCCTCGACGAAATGCTGCAGCGTGTGGGCCACTACCAGCAGGTCGTCGATGTAGGCCTGGATGAGGCCCCATTCGGCCTCTCCTGGCGGGCGCAGGCGGTGCCCCTGCGCCCTGAGCTGGGGCTTAGAGAGAAGCGCGTACAGCAGGGGGCTCTCGGGGTTGCCCTGCCGGACGCCGCGCAGCATGTGGACGGGCTGCGTTAGTCCGTGCGCGGTGACGATGCGCAGCCTGGCGCACGTGTGGAGGAAGAGCAGGAGGTCGATGATCTCCGGCGGCACAGAGAAGTGGCGCAGGATGAGGTGGATCGCGCCGTGCGGGGCGGTGTCAAAGGCCTTGCGGGCGTCGAAGGAGAAAGCGTGGTTGGGCCTTCCCCGTTGGAGCTGCCGCTGCACCATGAACAGTGGGGGGCCTGTGTTGGAGCCAGGGAGGGCCCCTTGCTGCCAGTCGCTGACCACTCCATGCTGTGTAAGCACTTCCGTGATGCGCTGGGTGAGGGGGCCCATGAGCAGCTTCATGTCCAGCTGGCCTAGGGCTATGGGCCTGTAGTCGTTCAGTCTGGCAGAGCCTGGTACCTTGGGGCTGAGCCAGATGTGCGCGTCCCTCCAGTGCATCGGTGGCGGGGCGCCGCGAAGGAAGGCCCGGTAGGAGTGGACCAGGAGCCACTGGACGGGTGCCGGGAGGGCCTTGATGAAACGGGCCTCCACGTAGTTGGGACCCGGGGCCTTGCCATTGGCCTTGTCGAGGGCGGACTGGAGATCCTGCATGCAGTACTGCTGGACCTGTGTCCAGGCCCCGTCAGGGACCCGGGGAACATGGCGGCTGAGGACTGCCTGGAAGCCTTGGAGGTCCACCGGGCGTTTGTCATACAGTTCCCGCCAGAAGGCGCGAACCGCGAACATCACTTCGTCCGCCTCCGCGAGGAGCGTTTGGGTGTTGGGGACCCGCACGTTCCAGAGGCCTGACGGGCCCGGGGCCTCCACCTCTATGGCTCCCGGCACCGCTTTCCACCGCTGGGCGATGTCGGGGGCGTGGCGGCGCCAGAAGTCCTTGATGGCGCGCTTGCGGTCTGCCGCCAGGAGTGCGCGGAGTTGGCGGATGTCCTCTTCGAGGGCGGCTGCTTGCCTCTCCAGGTCCTCCTGTAGCCGGCCCTGTGTGGCCGGGCGGAACCCGGGCGACGCACCCCGCAGCGCCTCCGCGAGCCGGAGCGCCGCCTGGGACCGGATGCCATGCCGTGCCGCGTCCGCGTGGTACGCCGCCGTCACGCACGCTGCCAGGGTGTCATAGCGGAGGACCGCCGCCTGGAGCCGTTTCCCGGTCTCCGGGGGGTCCTCCCCCGCCGGGTCCGTTCCCGCCGGGGACGGCTGCCGGCGTCCCACCACACGCGCTAGGGTGTCATGCGCCGTGTGTAGGTGTTCGAACACCTTGTCCACTGCGGCCGCGGGCATGGACCCGTAGGCATGCTGCTCTGCGGGACCCAGCCAGGCCCCAGGGATGGTTCATCCTGCGCGGCAGTGACCGCCGCCCACAGGCAGTGTTGGACAGGCGCGGCCATGGTCGTTCGGAAGGAGGCGGCCCTCAGTCTGGCTGTAGGGGTTGGGCATTGTCGCGCGCCCCGCCGCGGTGAGGAGGCCCGGCAAGGCCAGGCGGACCGGGAGGAGGTCCGAACTGATCACCTGGGGGTGTGCCATGCCGCGAGCCCAGACGCTTTCCCGCAGGGACCACGGTAGGAAGGGTTCGTTGACGAGGAAGGTGTCCACCCTGTGCTGGGACGGGTGGTGCTGGGAGTCATGTCCTCCTCGCCGCCTGCCGTGGCCCTCCGGAAACCGCAGGCCTCCCAGCCCGCGGGGAAGTGCTCCGTGGCCGGGTTGGAGGTGGCATCCATGTAGACGTTGGTGTCACCTGCGATGACCACCGGGTGTCTCCCACCGAGGCTGCGTGCCGTGGCATACATTTGTATGTCGGCCCAGAACGCCGCCCGTCCCGCCCACAGGGAGCAGCCTGCCTGTGGCCCGTGGACGTTGATGATCCGTGCGGATCTCCAGGTCCGCGGCCTTCCCAGGGACGATTTTCGTGAAACTGAGCACCTCGTGCTCTGCCACGTACTTGCTGCTGACCGCGGTGAGGAGGCCTCCCCCTCTCGAGGTGGATGTGGCTCCCGTCTCCGCCAGCCGGCTGCTGAAGAAGGGGGTGTACCCCTTGTCCCGGAGCGCCGCGGCCACGTGCATCTCCTGCGCCCGGTTGGTGATCCCTGTTTCCTGGAGCATGATGGCAAAGCCCCCCTCCCAGGGTAGCATGCCGGTGATGAGGTGCTCCTTGTCGGTACAGGCCGCCGGTCCCGCCCGCCGCCGGAGCGTGTTCCGGAGGGGGCGGTCTGGCGGGACAAGGCCGTTGCGCAGGTTCCACGAGAGGAGCCATGGGGTGTCGTCCGCCGTGTCCTCCTGGAGTCAGCCGTCCCGTATCGGCATCGCCGCTGGGTCCGCTCGGGCAGCCAGGGCTCTCAGGTGCGCCGGGGCCATGGTGTGTGGGGAGCCCGTTCCCAGCGGGGCCCACAGGGGGGCCGGGAGGGCCAGCCCCGCGGGGATGGACCTTTGTCTGGCCGCACCCCTGGTCCCCGGGGCCGCTTCGGGTGCCTCCTCATCGCCGTCTGCGTGGTCGGCCGCCTGGGGCGGGGGCCGCTGGGCGTACGGGGCGTGCCATGGCGACCTCCGTGCCCTCCCTTGAAGGATGTTGGAGGCCGCCTCCTTGTCATCCATCGGGGCTGCAGCGTGCACTGCATGCCAGGCCAGGTGTTCCAGCATTGCCCCGCTTGTGTAGTACTTGTCTGCACACCGAAGGCATTTCGTTGGTTCCGTGGCCCCTCGCGCCAGGGGGGGCGGCATCGACTTCCAGATGGCGCCCTCTGTCGCTGGCCCGGAGGGCAGATTGGCTAGTGGAACCGTGTGTGGCGCCAACGCGCGGCCCTGGGCCGCCGCATCAAGGGCCCGTGTCGCGGGCGCGGGCCTGAGACTCCGGACGACATCGTGCTGAGCGTCTGCCTGCAGCCACGCTTGCCAGTGCGTGGCGCCGATTTGGCGGTCGGGTTTGCCCCTCCATCGCAAGTCGTGGAAGGCTTGTAGCCAATGGTACACTGTGGTCCGGATCGCCAGCTGGAGCTCCAGGTCGGCGGGGTGCGCCGCTGCTGGCCACACTCCCGGCCTCGCTGCCCGGGCGTTGTCCTTCAGCCGGACCTGGAGCAGGAGGGCGTGGTGTTCGCCCTCCCGTAGCGCCTTGACGATCATGCGGGTACAGTCCGCCACACGGACCACGGCTTCGGGCCCCGTCAGGCGCTCGGGGTTGCAGACGACGATGTGCGCGTCTGCCGGGCTGAACATGCAGACCCCCCACTGCGGGTTCTGCTGTCCCCGTTGGGCCACCGCTAGGGTAGCCGCCGGGCAGGCGTGCGTGATTGGCCCCGCGTGGAGAGCCGGGACGTCCGTGGCCCTGATGGCGTCTCCCTGCCACGTGGCCCGCAGGTGCTCCTCCTTGTCGGGGCTCCAGACTAGTGCGGGGGGGTTGACCCATCCCGGTTCCTGCCTCTTGTTGGGGGCGCCGACGGTGTGTAGCAGGACTGCCAGCGGCCAGGGGTCCGCTGACATATAGTAGGCCTGGGTGGGCCCCTGCTGCCAGTCGACATGGAGCAGGGGCAGGAATGCCCCTTGCCTCGCGGTGCTGTGCAGGACAGTCCGGCGGCCCCCGGTCAGGACGTGCAACCGGTACCCTCCGGCGTGGCCGTGTAGGATGGCCTGGTAGCCTGCCGTCTGCAGCACCAGTGCCTCCCCCTGCTGAGGCCCAGGAGGGGGTCTGCCGCCGCCTGCATCCCTGACGCGGGTGCGCCCGCGGAGTGTGGCGTGCCACGGGTGGGGTGCATCGCGCTGCGGCCCTTGTATGCTTCCTGCGATCTGCGCGGGGCCGTGGTGGTGGACGAAACTCTCCCCACTGTCTGCCAGCAGCGCCGTCGGAACGCACAGACCGCTTGGAATGGCGTACCAGCGAGCGAGGGTAAGGGACACCCCGACAGGACAGCCCGCCACACGCAGCGCCGGACAAGCGGGCCGGGAAGGGGGAAACGGGAGAGACACAACACCAGGTACCGACCCGAGCCCCCCGAACCGGCCGCAAGCGCCGCGCACACACGGATGGCGTGGTGCACCCGCCAAGGCAGTAGTGGCGCACTGCGCCACGCCCCAGCCCCTAGGCAAGGCAGCCTGCGCGCCAGCCCAAGGAGATTCCACTGGCGACAAGCCAGTAGCACGGGCCCGGCGCCGCCGCCGCCCCGGGCGACCACGCATTAGGGGGGCGACGCGGTGGGTAAGCGCCCACAGCCACGGCTGCGAATTGATGCACTGACCGGCGAGTGGCGAAACGGGGAAGCCGTGGAGGGACGGGGCTTCGAGCCCTGTGAACCCGGGGGACTCCGCCACCAGGCAGGAGGCGCGTCTTGGAGGGCCCCTCACTAGGACCTGGTGGGGTGGATATCACCTGGCCCGACCAGGTGGCCCCCTGGGGCCGAAAGGCGTCTAGTACCCGCAAAATCAAACCTCAAACGTCAAACCTCTCCCGGCCGTCGGCCAGCAGCGCCGCCGCGACGACGTATAGCTGCTCCGCCGTCAGAGGTGCCGTCGGCGTGTGCGTTACGGCCAGCTGGCGGGGCTGCGTGTCTCAGCAGGGGACGTGGGGCAGCAGTTGCGCTGGCCACGCCGCCACGAAACCCATGGTGACGTCCGCGACCGCGGACGCCAGCGCCGTGCGGTCCGTTGGCCTGTACTGCCTGAGCCCCGTGGTATCTCGGGCGAGGTGCCTGCAGGCCGCCGTCCAGGCCACCGCTCCGCAGTTCGTGCAGTCCGGTTCCGCCCCATCCGTACCGTTGCCTCCCCTTTGCAGTACCGTGGTGGCCGTGTCAAGCGGGGGGCCCTGCTGCAGCGCCTCTGGGCCCTGCTCCGGCGAGAGGGCGGGCAGGGCCGGCTGCGGGAAGCTCTGCGCGCCCCGGCGCTCTGGGTGCGTGTAGTAAGGGTTTTGCCAGCGGTGCTCGGGGGCCGCCCGGGGTAGGAAGAGGAGTTGGTGTAGGTACCAGTGGCCTTGTGCGGTGGACGGGTTGCGGAGCGTTAGCCACTGTTCCACCACGCCCCCTGGGTGCGGGGCCTCGACGCGGCGCTGCAAATCCAGGCGGCCCAGGCGGTCGGACGTGCCCGCGGGCGGGATGTGGGTCTGCGGGTAGAGCACCCGCAGCGGCTCCAGCGCCAGGTCTAGCACCTCGTCGTTGAGCTGCTCCGTGAGGGCCGACGCCCTGTGCAGGGCGTGGCGGACCCCGGGTGTGGGGGCCGTGAGCTGTTCGAGCACCGGCCCCGGCGGGTACCGTGCACCCGGGTTCGTTAGCCACTCCCTGGTGTGGCCCAGCATGGCCCCCCATACGTTCCTCGTAAGGGCGTGTTCGGGGGCGAAGGAGGGGACCGCCTGTATGAGGCGGTGGCACGCCGGCGGCGATCACATGGGTTGCGGGGCGGCCGCAGCGATCCACCTGCACGCCCTGCCGGGCACGATCGCCCTGCATTCCACGGTCCCCATGCCCTCCGCGTGGAGTAGCGCCTGGCCCTGGACCAGGGGGAAATACGGGCTCAGGCGCCCGCCTTCTTCCCTCCACCGTACCCAGGCCGCCCCCGCCTGTAGGTTGCGGAGCAGGGCCACGCCGGGGAGGAGGGGCTGCGGAAAAGCCCCCTTGACGGCCTGGGTGGCATCGGCCAGGGTGCCCACGGGCAAATACCACAATGGGAGGACCCAGGGGCCCGGCAGCGGCTGCGCCCCCCCTGCGTCCCACTGCCACTCGGAGTCTGGCGGGGCGGCCGGGACAGTGCCCGTCTGCAGGAAGTGGCGTGCCCTCTTGTCGGTGTGCCGCTGGAGGGTTGCTGCGAGGCTGAACCCCTCTGCCGCAGATGCCACTGGGAGGCCGCCCCCGGGCCTGCGCCAGGGGAAATCCTGGTCGGTCCGCCAGGTGTGGAAGTCCCGGGCGATTTCCTCCGCGGTTCCTGTGGGGGCGTTCTCCGGTGCCAGGTGCCACATGACGGCGAGCACCGCCCATGTGGAGAAGCGCCACTCCTGTGAGGGGGTGTACACCTGGATGGTCCACTGTGGGCGCGCCCGCCGCACGCGGGATGCGTGGAGCACCCCTCGGACCATGTCTGCCGCCAGGACCAGCACCAATCCCGAGGGTTCCACATTGATCCCCTCCGCGTGTCCGCCTTGGCGGCCCCGGGTGTGCAAGGCCACTTCTGCTTAGCCCGTGTTGGTGACTCGGTTGACGGACTCCTGGATGTTCACCCTGCCGCGCGCGGTCGCATCCAGGATACAGCCCTGCGCCACCCCGTACCGCAGGGCGGCGCGTGCGGCCGCGTGTCCCACCACGGGCAGCGCTCCGTCATTGGGGCCGGGCTCGGGGTGCTGCTTCGGACACCAGCCTTCGCCGGTGCAGTGGCCCCGTTTCCACGCGGGGCAGAAGGTGGGCACGCTGCCCGCCGGCGGCGCAGGTCCCGCGGGCGTGCTGCCTGTGGAGGGCTCCGGGATTTCTTCCAGGTCGGAGTCCGCGCCCGCGTCCCCTTGTGGGGGGTCTCCTTCGCCGCCTCTGAGTCCCAGCGCCCTGATTACCTCGTCTGAGATCGGGGGCGTTTTTTGCGTGGGGCCGCGGGTTCCGCCATTGTTGTGTCGCTGTGCTTAAGAGCAGGGGTTGGGGTGCGGATTTCCCGTGGCTGGTGTGCGTGCTGTGGGCGCTGAGGGGCGTGGGTTGGGGAGCTCGTACGCTGGTTCCCCGGGTTGGCGTTCGTGTGTGCGTGTGGGCATTAGGTGCTCTCCCCCCAGCCGTCCGTGGTGACCCCGTTGCGAGGGGCGTCCGAGGCCAGGCGCTCTCCCCCCTCCGGCTGCCCTCCTCCTGGGGGCTGCCGGGGCCCGCTGCCCACGTGCTGTGGGCACAAGTGTGCAGGTATGGGGCCCAGCACTGTCCCCGTGGCTTGTATGCCATGTGAGGGGCGTCTGGTGTCAGGCGCCGTCCCTTCTCCGGCGGCCCGTGTCTCCCGGGTGCGGTTGGTGCGGGCGTGGGGGCCCAGCACCTACCCCATAGCGTGCGCCCCTGCGGGCCGGCGTTGCGCGCTGTGGGGGTGGCGGAAGGGCGTCCCTGGGGGGGGGCACCGTTCGCCGTTGTGAGGGGCGTCTGAGGTCAGGCGCCTCCCTCCCCCGACAGTCCGCCCCTGTGCCGTGGCTGTGGTTGTGCGGCCGTGGGGGCCCAGCACTGTCCCCTTGGCTTGCACGCCCTGTGGGGGCTGTGTGCCGCGGGGGTGGTGGGGGGCCGCCGTTCCCTGGTGGCCTGCCACCGTTGTGAGGGGCGTCCAAGGCCGGGCGCTCTCCAACCTCCAGCTGCCCTCCTCCACGGGGCTGCCGGGGCCCGCTGTCCACGTGCTGTGGGCACGAGTGTGCGCATATGGGGCCCAGCACTGTCCCCATGGCTGGTATGCCCTGTGGGGGGCATCTGGTGTCAGGCGCCGTCTCTCCCCCGGCTGTCCGTCCTCTGGGGCGGGTAGCCGGCGTTCCGCGACCTGTTTGCCCCGGGTGAGGCCAGGCGCTCCCCCTCCCCCGACTGTCCGCCCTCCGGGGGGGCTACCGGGGTCCGTCATTCACATGCTCTGGGCGCGGGTGTGGGGGCCCGGTACTGTCCCCCTGGCCTGCATGCCCTGTGGAGGCTGCGTACTGCGGGGGTGGTGGGGGGCCGTCCCCGGGGGGGGGTGGCCTGCCACCATTTTGAGGGGCGTCTGGTGTCAGGCGCTGTCCCTCCCCCGGCCGCCCGTCCTCTTGGGTGGGCAGCCGAGGTTCCGGGACAAGTGTGTCCCGGGTGCGGTCTGTGCGGGCCTGTGGACCCAGCATGGGCCCCACAGCGTGCGCCCTTGCGGGCCGGCGTTGCTCGCTGTGGGGGTGGCGGGAGGGCGTCCCCGGGGGGGTGCCTTCCACCGTTTTGAGGGGCGTCTGCGGCCAGGCGCTCCCCCTCCGCCGACTGCCCGCCCTCCGGGCGGGCTGTCGGGGTCCGCCACCCGCGTGCTGTTGGCCCGGGCGTGTGGGTGTGGGGGCTCAACACTGTCCCCTTGGCCTGCATGCCCTGCGGGGGCTGCGTGCCGCGGGGCCGGTGGGGAGCCGTCCCCGGGGGGGATGGCCTGCCATCGTTGTGAAGGGGCGTCTGGTGTCAGGCGCTGTCCCTCCCCGAACCGCCTGTCCTCTGGGGCGGGCGGCCGGGGTTCTGCGACCCGTGTGTCCCGGGTGCGGTCGGTGCGGGCATGGGGACCCAGCACCGGCCCCACAGCGTGCGCCCTTGCGGGCCGGCGTTGCTCGCTGTGGGGGTGGCGGAAGGGCGTCCCCGGTGGGGGTGCCTTTCACTGTTGTGGGGGGCGTCTGAGGTCAGGCGCTCCCCCTCACCCGACTGCCCGCCCACAGGGCGGGCTGTTGGGGTCCGCCAACCACGTGCTGTGGGCGCGGGCGTGTGGGTCTGGGGGCCCAACACTGTCCCCTTAGCCTGCATGCCCTGTGGGGGCTGCGTGCCGCGGGGGTGCTGGGGGGCCGTCCCCGGGGGGGTTGGCCTGCCACCGTTGTGAGGGGCGTCTGATGTCAGGCGCTGTCCCTCCCCAAGCCGCCCGTCCTCTGGGGCGGGCGGCCGGGGTTCAACGACCCGTGTGTTCCGGGTGTGGTCGGTGCGGGCGTGGGGACCCAGCACCGGCCCCACAGCGTGCGCCCTTGCGTGCCGGCGTTGCTCGCTGTGGGGGTGGCGGAGGGGGGTACCCGGGGGGGCTGCCTTTCATCGTTGTGAGGGGCGTCTGTGGTCAGGCGCTCCCCCTCCCCCGACTGCCCGCCCACTGGGCGGGCTGTTGGGGTCCGCCACCCACGTGCTGTGGGCGCGGGTTTGTGGGTGTGGGGGCCCAACGCTGTCCCCTTGGCCTGCATGCCCTGTGGGGGCTGCGTGCCGCGGGGGTGGTGGGGGGCCGTCCCCGAGGGGGTGGCCTGCCACCGTTGTGAGGGGCGTCTGGTGTCAGGCGCTGTCCCTCTCCCAGCCGCCTGTCCTCTGGGGCGGGCAGCCGGAGTTCCAGGACCCGTGTGTCCCGGCTGCGGTCGCTGCGGGCGTGGGGACCCAGCACCAGCCCCACAGCGTGCGCCCTTGCGGGCCGGCGTTGCTCGCTGTGGGGGTGGCGGAGAGGGATTCCCCGGGGGGGGGTGCCTTCGACCGTTGTGTGGGGCGTCTGAGGTCAGGCGCTCGTCCTCCCCCGACTGCCTGCCCACTGGGCGGGCTGTTGGGGTCCGCCACCCACGTGCTGCGGGCGCGGGGGTGTGGGTGTGGGGGCCCAAAACCGTCCCCTTGGCCTGCATGCCCTGTGGAGGCTGCGTGCCGCGGGGGTGGTGGGGGGCCGTCCTCAGGGGGGCTGGCCTGCCACCGTTGTGACGGGCGTCAGGTGTCAGGCGCTGTCCCTTCCCCGGCCGCCTGTCTTCTTGGGTGGGCGGCCAGGGTTCCGCGACCCGTGTGTCCCGGGTGCGGTCGGTGCGGGCGTGGGGACCCAGCACCGGCCCCACGGCGGGCGCCCTTGCGGGTCGGCATTGCGCGCTGTGGCAGTGGCGGAAAGGCGTCCCCGGGGGGGGGTGCTGTTCGCCGTTGTGAGGGGCGTCTGGGGTAAGGCGCCCCCCCTCTTCCAACTGCAGGCCCACTGGGCTGTCGGGGTCCGCTACCCACGTGCTGTCGGCGCGGATGTGCGGGCCTGGGGGCCCTGCACCGGCCTTGTGGCCCGCGAGACCTGTGGGGGACTGCACGCCACAGGGGTGGCGGAGGGCGTCTGGGTTCAGGCGCCTCCTCTTCCCTGCTGCCCGCCCTCTGGGCGGGCTGCCGGGGCCCGCTGGCCACGTGCTGTGGGCGCGGGTGTGGGTGTGTGCGGCGTGTGTGGTGTCTTTGCGGTGTGTGTCGTGGTGCGTGGTGCCGCCTTTCTCATGTCCCTCAGGTGCTCCCCTCTCCGGTGCTTCGGTGCGCTGTGGTGCCCGGCCGTGTGCTGTGTGCCTGCTGTGCTCCCTTCTGTGCGCGCGTCCCTTGCTCGGCTGCTGGCTACCCCTTGTTTCTTTCGTGGCTTCGTCGCTCTTTACCCTTTCCTCTGCCCGCCCTTCTCCCTGGCATGCACTTTTTCCCTGCCTCCACCCTGGTGTGTGTCGCTGTCCTTCTCTTCGCCGGCTCGTCTTTCTCTCTCGTTGCGCCCTGTGAGGCAAAGGAAGGGTGGGGGTATGTAGGCCTTCGGCGGCTCGGTCCGGTTGTCGTGCGACGTTGGCACCTCGTTCGTTGCGGCGTCGCGGCGTATAACATACCTTTCTTCGCTCTTGTGTCTCCGTGTGTGTGCACGCACCCCCCTCCTCGCGCCATACCATGGTGTGCTTATGTCTCTCTCCCCGTAGCCACACCTTTTCGTGTGTTGTTTGTCGCGGTGCCGTTGTACTCCGTATGCAAAAAGGGGCATGCGTGGGCGGGGGCCCTCTTTACTTCTCCTCTCCCTGCTCCCTGGTTGGTCCCACACCTTTGTTGCTCTCGGTTGGTGGCGCGGGTCGGGCGAGCGTGGTGGGTGTCATACTTGCACTTGCACCGCGGCCTGGTATTTGCCCACAGCTCTTTCCTTTGTTCTTTTCGCTCGTCGCTCCTCTCGTGTGCGCGGTGTGGCATAACATGGTAACATACTTTCCTGGCTCCCTCCTCTCCCTCCGTATCCCTTGGTGTGATGCGTGTCTTGTCGCTGTTGTACTCCCTATACAAATGAGCGTGGGGGGGCAGGGGTCGTTCCTCCTGGTCTCCTCGTCAGGCCGGTCTTGGTGCACACCTTTGTTGGCGTGGGCCCTTGCGGCCCTGCCCTGCCCTTGTGCGTGCACGTGTGCGTGCTCTTCTCCGCCCTGGCGCGGTTCTCTTCTTGCTTGCGCTCGGCATGGTTCCAGAAACCTCTTTGGTTACCTTTGTTCGTTGTCCTTCTCGCGTGCGCGGCGTGGCATGCAACATACTTGCGCGACTCGCTCCTTACACGTATCTTGTCGTGTGTTGCGTGTCTCCGCGCCGTTGTTCTCCCTCTTCAAGCGAGTGTGCGGGGGCGGGGGCTTTTCCTCCTACCCTCCTCGCTGGGCTGGCCTTGGTTCACACCTTCATTGTCTTGCTCTTGCGTTCACACACCTCTTTTGTGTCCTTTGCTCGTTGCCCTTCCCGTGTGCGCGGCGTGGCATGTAACAGACTTGCGTGGGTGTAACATACTTACCTCACCCACATCTTTTCGTGTTTCGTGTGTTACGGCTCCGTTGTACTCCCTATGCAGATGGGCGTGCGGCAGCGGCGGTTTTGTCATGCCATGGCCTCTTGTCATTGCCATCCTTGGTTGGTCTCATACTCTTGCGGTGGTGTGGCGTGTAACCTACTTATGCCCCGTACTTGCTCTCTCCCTCCCTATATCTTACCGTGTTGTGCGGCTTTCCTCACGTAGGTGCGGTTTATTTCATACTTGCACTCGTCAGGGCTCCACACACCTCTTTGGCCACCTTTGTTCGTTGTCCTTCCCGCGTGCGCGGCGTGACATGTAACATACTTGTGTGGCTCCCTCCTTACCCACATTTTTTCATCTTTTGCGTGTTACGGCACCGTCGTACTCCCTATGCAAGTGGGCGTGCGGGGGCGGGGGTTTTGCATGTATGTGTGCATGGTCTCATACTTGCGGTATGTCTCCGCCGTGGCGCGGTTTGTAAGGTAGGTAGGTAGGTGCACTCGGTCGTGGAGAGGCGCCCCATGGTTCCCCCTGGCGTCGCCCCTGGGACGAACAGGAAGAGGCTCCGCGCGTGAAGAGGGGAGGCGGCTTAACTCCCGCTAGACCTGACTGTTGGCCCCCAACAAAGCGGCCCCGGGCTACGCCGGGAGGGCTGATCGCCGCCAGCGTGACATGCTTGTCTCGCCGGGAGGGTGTGCCCCCGTGCTTGCGCACGTCCCCCCCTTTGGGCGGAACCCTGGGGGTTCACCGGACTTCCTGGCGTATCCCGTTCCCAAGGCGTGCATGCACGTTCTTGGTACTAGGGTTCCGAGGCGCTTGGGTGTCGCACGCTCTGCCTCGAGTCCCAAAGCAGCGCAGGCCTTAGGATGCAGCCTTACCCCCGGTCTCCGGATCTCGTTTGGCCGGGTCACCTGCATGGCACGGGCTGCCTCAGTGCCCTGGCTGTGGGCACTGGGTTTCCACCTGTTGTGTGGCGTTTGTGTTTAGGTCCGGTTGGCGGTTGGGTGCGGGTTTTGTTAACCCCGCCAGTCCTGGCTGGGGTCTTGGGTGGGTGTGTTTGGGCACGGTTTGTGGTGTTGCTCTCTAGTGTCGGCTGTCTGTGGTGTTCGTGGTACGGCTTTGGTTTCGGCCTGCTTTTGGGACGTGTGTGGTTTCGTTGGCGCCCCGCTTGCCCCCCAGCGTTTCCGGTTCCGGCGTGCGGTGTGGGCGTGTGTGCTGGGCCCGGGTCTCGCCTGTGCCCAGCCCTTCTTGGCTGGGTTGTCGGGGTGTGTTTTTTGCGCTTTGGTTTTTTCTTTTTTTTTTTTTTTTTTTTCCGGGCTTTGTGGTCCCTGTCCCTCCATCCCCTTTCTTTCGGGCTTGGCTGGTGGCTCTCCCTTTTTTCTTTTTTTTTTTTCCGTGTCCCTTTTCGCCGTGGTCCGCTGTTACTGGCTTGGTGTTGCCGTTTTTGGCTGGGTGGTCCCCCTGTGCCTCTGTGGGGGTCCTGTCTTCGGTGCCTTCTGGGGGGGGGCTTGGCCACCTGTGGTGGTGTTGGCGGGCGGTTTGGCGGCTGTGGGCTGTTTTCGTGCCTTTTCCCCCTCCCCCCTCCTTTTTTTTTTTGGGAGGGGGGGCGCTTGCCTGTTCCTCCCTCTGCCTTCCCTGGGCTGGCGCACGCACTGGCCTGCATTCAGTGTTGTCTTCCGGGCTGCTGTCTTCAGTTGCGTTCTGTGTGGCCGCGTTCCGGCCCCATGGGTCGGGTGGGCTTTGTACACGGTGGGCTTGGCGCCCCTTCTTGCCGGGTTAGGTCCTGGCTCTGCCGGCTGGGCGGCTGCGCCAGGCGGCTGCTTGTGGTTTTGGGTTAGGGGGCTGGGGTTGTTCGTGTCCTTTCCCCTCTGCGGTGCCGGCTGTAATCTTCTTGGTGGTCCGCCACCGTTGTCGCCAGGCGCGCTGTGGCCCCGTGTGTGGCCTGCGGTGCTGGTGTGTGGCGTGGTGGCGCGGCGCCTTCCAGGGTGTGCGGTGGCTGGCTTCGGTTAGTCCCCCAGGTTAGGGTCAGTTGTGTCGTGCTGTGCCGCTCTGTGCCGCGTCGCGTCGCGTCGTGCTGTGGTGCGTTGCACTGTGGCGCGCTGTGGTGCGGTGTGCCGTGGTCTCGCGTGGTGTCGCGGTGGGTCAGTGGAGGTCAGCCTGGCCTATGTCGTGGTGCGGAGTGCGGGGGCGGAGTGTGGCCGGCTGGTGGTTGAGGGGTGCGGTTAGGTGTGGGTGGCTCGCTGGGTCCGTGCTTCCGGGGCTTGGGCGTGCCGCTCGGGCTGGTGGGTCGGGTAGGTCTTCTGAAAATTCTGCTGAATGATCACGGTGTCCTCCGGGCGTGCACGCTGACTCTCGCCCATGGACTCAATCTTCACCGGGCCTCGCAGACAGGCAGGCGTACTCGGGGTGTAGGAAAGGCGTTCCTTCACCAAGGCAGACAAACAGAAATCAGGAGTCGGACGGTGGAGGTGGCTTCCGAACGCCGTTTGAGTGGCGAAAGGATTGCACTGCAGCTCAGCTGCGCTGGCAGGGACATGAGGGTCCGGGTCGGTGCCGCCGGCAGGCATGAGCTCATACTTCAGGGTCAGGGGGATGTCCATATCTCCGCTGCTGAACTGCAGGGGTCCGGGGCACCGGTAGTAATCTTGGCACTTCCAGTCTTCACGGCGCTCGGAGAAGGCCTTGAAGGGGGCACCGTCCAGCAGCACGAAGGCTTTCGCGATCACAGCCTTTCACTTCCCCTTGCGGCGCTCGAAATTCATCATGGACGGGATCGGCGTGCCTCCGCAGTGCCATTCCTCCACTGGACGCAACAGGTTGGTGACGGACGCCCTCACGGACGTGAGACCAGCTGAGATCAAGCCCCCGGCCGTCAATCCAAGTGCATAGCAATACTCTGCGTCGAAGCGCGACGGTAACGCAGCCCGGCCCTTATAGCCAAAGGCGTGGTCGCGTGACGGTCCGTGGGGTTGCCCTCCCTGGGGGCCTGTGTGGTCCCGCGTCCTCTGGGGGTTTCGGTCCCTAGTCGTGGGTGCCGCGGCCGTGCCTTCGTCCTCTTCCGGTGCCTGTGAGGTGGCCTTTGTGGTGGCCGGGGTCGTCGCCTGGCGGTGAGGGCGTGGTGGTGCGCCGTGCGGCGGCGTTCCCTGCGGCTTCCTCTGTGGGTGTGGCCCGTTCTCCCCGTGTAGGTGTGCCCTCCGTTCTCCGTGTTGTTTCCGGTGGCGGGTGGGCGTGCGCTGGTGTGATCCGCATGGCGTCCGATGTTTGCTTTGGTGGTGTGTGTTGGGGTGTTTGGTGGGGCTGGGGCGGCGCTCGTCCCCCCGTCGTGGTGTGCCCTCCTTGGGTGTGGGTCGTGGTGCCTGCCGTGGTGCCCTTTTCCTCCGTGTCTTGGTCCCCGTTCCCGCCCCTTCCTGGTTCTTGGGTGGTTTCCTGCCCCCATGTGGTGTCGCTTCCAGCCTCCTGTCCCTGCGTGTGCCTGCCCTCACTTGGGGCCCTTCCGTGCCCTCTTGCCTGAGTGCTCCTTGGTGCCCCTTGCCCTTCCCTTGCCCTTGTCCTGCCCCTTCCTGGTGTGGTGGTGGCGGGAGGGGCGGGGTGGGGAGGGGGCGCCAGCGGCCCAGGCCTGGGGGTGGGTGGCCTGGAGCCACTGGCGGAGGGCTTGGGGGGTGTAGGGAGGGCGGAGGCCCTGGACCGCATCGCGGAGGAGGGCCTTCCATGCCGCTTGCGGCATGATGGCCTCCGGGGCGGCCTCGTTCGGGTTTGCGGGAGTGCGGCCGCGCACCTCTTCGAAGGTATGCACCATGTGCACCCCTTCGTGCCTTCCCGCTCCTCCGGCCCACTTCACCCAGCGGCGGAGCTCCTGCAGAGCGGGGGGAGACCACCAGGCGAGGTAGGCGGGGGCCCGGGGGGGGGAGGGGTCCGTGCCCGTGGTCGTGGTGCGGCGGGGCAAGGACGTGGACCCGCGGTGGTGGCGGGGGTGGCGGTGCCTGGGGGAGCGGGAGCGGCGGCGGCGGGGGCTGGGGGTGGAGGACGGGTACGGGCGGAGGGGGGAGCGGGAGGGGGAGGTGGACATGGGGCGGCGGTGGCGCGCTCGGTGGCGTCCAGGGGAGCGGGAGTGGTGGTGGCGGGGGCTGGGGGTGGTGGATGGGTACGGGTGGCGGGGGGAACGGGGAGCCCGGCCGGGCGTGTGGGGGGAGGGGGAGGTGGACGTGGGGCGGCAGTGGCGTGCCTGGCTGCGTCGGGGGGAACGGGAGTGGTGGTGGCGGGGGCTGGGGGTGGGGGTCTTGTTTGGCCGGTGGGGGGAGGGGGAGGGGGACATGGGGCGGCGACGGCGCTCCTGGTGGTGCCCGGGGGAGCAGCAGCGACAGGAGCGGGGTCCCGGGGGGTCGTGGTGGTACCTGGGGGAGGGGGAGCGGCGCAAGTGGGTGGTTGAGGCGCGGTGGGAGTGTGGGCGCCGTGGGCAAGTGTGCCGTGCGGGGGGGGAGCGGGAGCGCCGCCGTTTGCGGGACCGGGCCTCATCGCTCGAGTCAGGCCAGTCCGGAAGCGTCGGCGGCCCCTGGGGGGCCTCACGCGGTGCCGCCTGGTACTGGGGGGGGGGGGGGAGGTCCCCCGTCGTCCATGGGGCCCCTTCGGCCATCGGATGGTGGCCGGGGGGGTACGGATACGGTTCCTGGTACGGGGGTGGTGGCTGGTACGGGGGGGGTGGCTCCTGGCGGTAGGTGGGGTATGCGGGTGGGGCGCTCGTTGGCTGCGATCCCGTCCGCTGGTGCTGTTCGTGCACGGGGGGTTGTGGCCCGGTGGGGTAGGGCGGTGGGCAGTGGTAGTGGTGGGGGTGGTGTTGGTACTGGTGGTGGTGGGGCCGCTGGTGGTGGTGGTGTGGGTAGTGGTGGGGTTGGTGTTGCGGGTATGGCCCATGGACCCCTTGTGGGTTTTCCGGTCCCCCTTGTGGGGGTGGGGGGTTGGGCATCGTGGGCAGTCCCCGGGGCTGCACTATGTGGTGGGCATGGGGGAAGGGTTGGGGGCCGTTCTTGACGGTGACGGTGGTCGAGGGGTCCCACGTCCCTGGGTCGGTTTGGCCGGCGGTGGTGGTGGTTTGTGGGGGATGGATGACGGGGCGCTTGGTGACGGGGATGCGGACCAGGGCTCGGACGGGGTCGTGCTGGGTGGCCGTCTCTGCGGTGGTGGTGGGTGCGGGCGGGAGGGTGGCGCGGGTTGCGGTGGGTGGGGGGTCCTGGCTTGGGCGAGGGCCCGGGCGGGGGTGGTGTCGGATGGCTTTGTGTCGTTGCGTCTGCGGTGTTGTGTGTGCTCGCTAGGGCGCCGGCTTGGGTTTGGGGTCGGGTTTGGGGTTGGGGTCCGGTTTGGGTTTGGGGTCGGGTTGGGGTTGGGGTCCGGTTCCAGGTTGAGGAGTACCTCTGTCCGGAGGTGTGAGGGCGCCGATGTCGGGCCGGGGGTCGTCCTGGTGGGTCGCCGGGGTGCCTGAGTCGCCTGTGTGGGGGTTGGGGGGTCGGTGAGTGACTTTCGCCATGGCCTTGAGGATGAGTTTGGCGGGGAGGGGGGGGTCGGACGATGAGGTGGAGGAGGTGGACGAGGCTGAGGATGAGGAGGAGGTGGTGGACGCGGGTTGGGCTGTGATGCGGGCGGGCTTGTGGGCGGCGGCTTCTGCTGCGGCCACGGCGGGGAGGATGGAGGGCATGTCCTCGGGCTGTAGGTTGGGGGCGGGCAGCTGGGGGGGCCCGGTCGTGACCTGGCGGCCCGGCGGGCCGATCTGGTCGGCAGCGGCGGGGAGGGAGGCGCGGGGCTGCGGCCTTCTCTTTCTGGGCTCGGCTGGGCCCAGGTCCTGCAATGTGCGAGGTTGTGTGGGTTGGTGTCCGCGGGGGGGAACAGTTCGCGTGGGCTGCATTCAGGGGCCGGGGGAGTGGGCCTGGGTCCTCTGGGGTGTGTGTGGGGGGCGTGGGCGGGCCACTGGGTGGGGTGGGCGTGCCGCGGGGCGCAGGGGCTCCCCTCGGCGGGTGTGTGTGGGTTGTCGAGTGTGGGGGGCGGTGAAGGGTGTCCGGTGGGTGGGTGTGTGGCGGGCGTGTGCTGGTGTTCGGCCGGGTGGGGGAGGCCCGTGTCGCGGGGCCCGGGGGTGCGCGCGATGGTGGGCGTGTGTGGGTCTCCGGTTGAGCAGCGAGAGGGGGGGGGCATGGGCGGGGATTGTGGGGCGGGATGTGCTGTGTCGGTGTATGTGTCCGCTTGCCGCGCGCTTGCGTGGGCAGTTGTAGGCCGGGCGGTTTGGAGGAGAAGCTTGCCGTCTTCAGCTGCCGCGGCAAGGATTTCGCAGACGAGCTTTCGTACCTGGTGGACCTCTTGGTCAGTGGTGGGAAGGGGGCATGCTAGCTTTGGGCTAAGACCCGCGCGGTTGAGGACCCTGTGGATGGCGTGGTACCCGCAGGTGAGGGACTGCTGCGGTCTGGGGGGGGGGTTTGGTCGTGTGTCCGGGCCTGCCTCCACTTGTGTGTGGGCGGTGGGGATGGCCCAAACCCAGGGCACGGTCCCCGTGGGTGGCCTCTTTACTTCTCCGCTCCCTGCTCCCTGGTTGGTCCCACACCTTTGTTGCTCTCGGTTGGTGGCGCGGGTCGGGCGAGCGTGGTGGGTGTCATACTTGCACTTGCACCGCGGCCTGGTAGTTGCCCACAGCTCTTTCCTTTGTACTTTTCGCTCGTTGCTCCTCTCGTGTGCGCGGTGTGGCATAACATGGTAACATACTTGCGTGGCTCCCTCCTCTCCCTCCGTATCCCTTGGTGTGATGCGTGTCTTGTCGCTGTTGTACTCCCTATACAAATGAGCGTGGGGGGGCAGGGGTCGTTCCTCCTGGTCTCCTCGTCAGGCCGGTCTTGGTGCACACCTTTGTTGGCGTGGGCCCTTGCGGCCCTGCCCTGCCCTTGTGCGTGCACGTGTGCGTGCTCTTCTCCGCCCTGGCGCGGTTCTCTTCTTGCTTGCGCTCGGCATGGTTTCAGAAACCTCTTTGGTTACCTTTGTTTGTTGTCCTTCTCGCGTGCGCGGCGTGGCATGCAACATACTTGCGCGACTCGCTCCTTACACGTATCTTGTCGTGTGGTGCGTGTCTCCGCGCCGTTGTCCTCCCTATTCAAGCGAGCGTGCGGGGGCGGGGGCTTTTCCTCCTACCCTCCTCGCTGGGCCGGCCTTGGTTCACACCTTCATTGTCTTGCTCTTGCGTTCACACACCTCTTTTGTGTCCTTTGCTCGTTGCCCTTCCCGTGTGCGCGGCGTGGCATGTAACATACTTGCGTGGGTGTAACATACTTACCTCACCCACATCTTTTCGTGTTTCGTGTGTTACGGCTCTGTTGTACTCCCTATGCAGATGGGCGTGCGGCGTCGGCGGTTTTGTCATGCCATGGCCTCTTGTCATTGCCATCCTTGGTTGGTCTCATACTCTTGCAGTGGTGTGGCGTGTAACCTACTTATGCCCCGTACTTGCTCTCTCCCTCCCTATATCTTACCGTGTTGTGCTTTTTACGGCGTATTTTAGCGTTGTGTGGCTTTCCTCACGTAGGTGCGGTTTATTTCATACTTGCACTCGTCAGGGCTCCACACACCTCTTTGGCCACCTTTGTTCGTTGTCCTTCCTGCGTGCGCGGCGTGACATGTAACATACTTGTGTGGCTCTCTCCTTACCCACATCTTTTCATCTTTTGCGTGTTACGGCACCGTCGTACTCCCTATGCAAGTGGGCGTGCGGGGGCGGGGGTTTTGCATGTATGTGTGCATGGTCTCATACTTGCGGTATGTCTCTGCCGTGGCGCGGTTTGTAACATACTCGCTCTCTTCTTGCCTACATCTTGGCGTATTGTGCTTACTACGGCGTCATTTAGCGTTGCGTGGCATATAACATACTTGTCTTTCGGCGGCCGGTGGCGTTGTTGTTGTTTGTGTGTGTTATACTTGCACCCGGCACGGCTCCGCACACCTCTTTCGCCATCTTTGTTCGTTGTCCATCCGGCGTGCGCGGCGTGACATGTAACATACTTGTGTGGCTCCCTTCTTACCCTCTTTTTGTTCGTGTTTTGCGTGTTACGGCGCCGTCGTACTCCCTATGCAAATGCGCTTGCGAGAGCGGGGGTTTTGCATGTATGTATGCGTGGTCTCTAACTTGCGGTATGTCTTCACCGTGGCGCAGTTTGTAACATACTTGCTCTCTCCTTGCCTACATCTTACCCTGTTGTGCCTGCTACGGCGTTATTTTGGCGTTGCGCGGCATATAACATACTTGTTTTTCGGCGGCCGGTGGCGTTGTCGTTGTTTGTGTGTGTTTTCTTTTGGGGTGCGCACGAGTCCCTAGTGCCTAGGGCACGCACTTTGCTAGGTGTTTTGGGGCAAGCAACGCTCAGCTTCTTCGCCGTCGCGACTCTATTGTTCTTCTTTGTTTGTGAGTGTCCTAAATTTTGCGACCTCGCCAAACAGCGGCGTAGAATTTTTTTGGGGGTTTTCTGGGGTCGGAAAAGAAGATTTTTCGAATCTCTTTGTCCGACGGTGCGTCTTTTTCTTGGTTTTTCTTTTCTTCTGCTGCGAGCGCCCGTCCTTCTGCAGGTTTCTGACGCGAGATGTCACCCATAAGAGTGCGCATAACACACAAGTGCACCCCCTCCAAGTCCTGGCAGAGTGGCGCCGTGATCGTTTGTTCCTTCACAAGGGGGTCAATAGGGCCCCTGACTTCATTAAGACCGCCATCCAGTAGCGTGTGTAGGGGTTAAGGTCAGCACGCCTGGTAGTGGCTGAGTGCGGTTCTCCTCACCCTACCTTCGAAAGCTGGTGCTGGCATTAATGTGTGTAGTGTATTGGTGTCTCCTGCTCCGTGGGCAGGGGAGTGTGTTAGCGTTTGGCCTCTAGTAAAATGGGCATTTTGTATGCCCTTAGCACACTTGGCCACCCGCCCCCTCCAGTAGGTTGGGCTTTTGCCGTTTCCCCAAAGGTTAGGCACCACCACAGAAATTGGGCGCAAGAGGAGTGGTACCAGTAGCTGACTAGGACCTTCGGTCCGACATCAGTGAAGGCCAATGACAGCAGCCAGGGTGGGGACAAAAGTGAGACACACACAGCCATAAGTATGGTAGAACCGCCAGGACGGGTAGAACCCCACCGGTCTGGACCGGACAGGGGTCCGAACTACGGGCGCGCTTGTCCTCGATGACGGTTGACACACCTTGTCGCCAACACCTTGCTTGCCACTCCCCCCTGGTCTAGGAAGCCACCTCTCTTCGTTGGCTCCCCAAGGTCATCACACTTCATTCGGGCCCCGCGTCGTTTGACGTCATCCTGACGCCATCCTGACGCTAAATGATCCTGACGCCTTCCTGACGCCACTCTGACGCCTTCCTGATGCATCCTGACGCATCCTGACGTGCTCCTGACGCCTACACCACTACCCTGACACACCTCCGACGCCTGCCTGACACTATCCTCACGCATCCTGACGCCATCCTGACGCCATGCGGACGCCATCCTGACGCATCCTGACGCATTCCTGACGCGATTGGAGAATCCTGACTTTCCCTCACACCATCTTGATGCCATCCTGGCGCTTTCCTAACACTTTCTAGACGCAATCCTGACGCCATCCTGACGCTACCCTGACGCTTCCTGACGCATACGTGAACCATTCCTGACGCCATCCTGACGCCATCCTGACGCCTTCCTGACGCCATCCCGACGCATTCTGACGACATCCTGACGCACCCTGCCCCTCATCTAGCTCGGGGCCCAAACCTAACACTTGGGTGTAATGCTAACCCTAACCCCAGTTCAATTGTTGCAAAAATCATTGATTTCGGTGACAAAATCATCTTTTTGCCAACCAAGGAACCTATTCTATTTTTGAAGCTTATCAATCATGTTGCTTTTTTCAGCCCATGCTTTTGCCAATGCAAAATAGGTTTCAATCTACATTCCATATGTCGTCATTTTATCCTTTTTTTTGGGCGCCCACGATCTTACCAATGCAAAAAACAGGTTAAACATACCATCTACCTCTGCCACTGCCCAGGCAAAAAATGTCCAATCATACGTTCAATACCCAAGCTATTCGGAAGCTTTCAAACATGTTGTTTTTGCAGCCCACACTTTTGCCACTGCAAAATAGGTTTCCATTCGCATTCCACGCAAATGACACTCACAGCACGCGGAAACACTCAAATAACATTCAGAGCAAGCAGCAGCAGCAGCAGCAGCAAGCTGTAGCACCACCACCACCAAGCAGCAGCAGCACCATAAACAAGCAGCAGCAGCACCAGCTGCAGCAGCAAGCTGCAGCAGCAACATCACCAGCAAGCAGCAGCAGATCCAGCAGCAGATCCAAAACACACGGCGGCAGCGGCAGCTTCAGCAGCAGCAGCGGCAAGCAGACCTTGGATTTTGACTCCTTTTTCTTTTCTTTTTGTTTTTTTTCTTCTCTTCTCTCCTTCTTCCTCTTGTGCTCCTTCTTCGTCTTCTTCGTCACCTTCTTTCTCTCTTCATATTCTTCCCGGCTGTTCTTCTTCTCCTTCTTCTTGACTTGCTTCTTGTGTCGCCCTGCACATGCAGAACAGACAGAAAAATTCAACCACTAATCTTAATCAAACGGAACAAACACAAAATGAAACTGGACAGTTGTAAATTGCATACCTGTAAACAATTTTCTTCATATCGGGACTGCGGATGGGGTTCGGGGTTACACGTGGCGTTCCACGCTGGTTCTCAGTGCTAGCGATTCACTTCAACCATCATTCTGTCAGAAAGCAAAGATATTTTTCTGTTGGAAAACAATTTTCGGCATTTCTTGCCTTAAAGCCCTCTCAAAGATGTTCAAAACATCTCATTAGGTTTGTACCTGATACAGCATTTTATCTTTTATGTGTAACCTATTTCTGGTAAGTATCAACCCCAAAGGCCTCTTTGGGCCCCTGAGATGCCCGCAGGTCCTGATGGCGTCATCCTGACGCCATCCTGACACTATCCTGACGCTTTACTAACGCCATCCTGACGCCACCATGATGTCATGACGCCAAACATGACGCCATCGTGACGCTCCCTGACGTCATCCTGATGCTATTCTGGCGTTTTTCCGACGCCATCCTGACGCATCCTGACGCATCCTGACGCAACCTGACGCCATCCTGACGCCAAACTACCCATCATCCTGACCGCATCCTGACAGCGATCCTGACGCATCCTGACGCCATCCTGATGCCATCTTGAGGCAATCCTGACGCCATCCTGACGTCATCCTGACGCTATCCTGACGCCATCCTGACGCTATCCTGACGTCTCTACGTCGCAGGGCCAAAATCAATTAGGAGATATCCCATGCAACACGTGGTCAACAAGCCATGCACTCGCTGGGTGGCTGCAAACCTGATAAGCGGCCATCTGGCTCACGTTGCTAACCACAGGCATGGGACTGCAGGGCAGAACCAGTGCAGCAGCAGGGCTCCAGAAGCAGCGGATGTGTAGGTGTTTGGAGCGCCGACCTGATTGAGAGGGGAGTTAGTACATTCACGGTAGCTGGAGCTCTACAGGAGTCTTGAACCTGTCAGAGCACACACTGAGTAGGCCTAGCTGTCGGCACAAGACTGCTCACCGACCGTGAGAGGTTAGAGAACAGACGGGGTTGCGAGTAAAGGTCCTCAACTGTGAGCTCTGAAGGGAGGGAATCTGTTCAAGTTGGCCAGTGTGTTCTGGTGATCCGCAGTTGGGGTGGCCGTATGGGGGGAGGCATCCCGGACTGATCCCACCCCACGGGTACCTAGTCCAGCGCGTGGGCGCGTTCTTGGTACCTCACTGTTCAGGCAGGAAGGTACGTCGACTCGGGACTGGGGTTGCCCCGCAGGGAGGTGTTACCAAGGGGCTTTTGCTCACCCACCCACGGCCCTACTGCACGTGCCGCCAAAAAGCGGCTCCCCCACATGGGGGAAGGGCGCGGTCGCCGCGAGCAGTACCCTACAGCGGGTTCTGCCCAGAGAGGTAACCCATGTTCGACCGAAATCCGACATTCCTCTCCGTCAGGCAGATGATACGTGGGGGAGGGTCCCATCGCACATCCTCATCAACCTCCGGATTCTGGGGCCCAGGGGCCGGGAGCCAGGCCAAAGGCCCTGTCCTGCAGGTACCCCCACCTGGGCTGGTTTTCAGTAGGCGTGAGGCGACTTGAACAAGCACGTGCTACGTGACTCGCATGCCGTGGCGCACACTCATGCCTCCTGACTCGGTCGAGCTTGCCCTCTCCCAGGGGGCCGGGAGTTTGACGTAAGTCGTCGTGGTTGGTTGGTTGGTCGTTTGACGGTTCGGCGTAGTTTGTTAATGTTGGTAGGTCGGTTGCGTGATGGTAAAGTTACGATTTTTGTTCGTGAATATGATCGTCGGCGGGCGTGGCGCACCACGGTGTCGCCAACCCGTTTGACGCCGTTCCCGTTTCTACACGTGGCGGCTGCCGCTGTGTTGTGGGGGGTGCGAGGTTGTCTTGGCTGCCTCATAGTTGGCTTGGTTTGCGTGTGTTCCGTCGCCCTGCTACCGGTGGTCGTATCGCCAAATCCTGTCTGTGTAGCGGGCACGTCCGTGTCGGTGCTGGTTAGTTGCGTCTTGGTTTGTCCAAGTGTAGTGTAGTGTAGTTTGTTAAAGTTGGTTGGTCGTGTTCGTAGTGGTAGAGCTACGGTGTTCTGTTGTGTTCCTGGGCATGGTGGTCGGCGGGTGTGGCACACCATGGACGCCGTTCCCGTATCGACCCGTGCATGTCCGGCCAGTTTGGTGTTTGCCTGCTTGCGTTTGGTCTGTTTATGGTAACGTCATGGCCGCTGCAGTGGTTTTGTTGGTGTGCGGTCGTATTAGCTGCCTCTTGGTTGGCTTGTTCGGCGCTGGTTCCTCGGCGCTGCAGCGAACGCTTGCGCAGTCGGATCTTGTGCGCGTAGGAGCCCTGCTTGTTTCAGTGTTGGTTGGTGCCACTTGCATGGGGCGGGCATGGTATGCTTTTACTGTGCGCCGTCCCCCAGTCGTGGGGGAGAAAAGTAATGATAAGTGGTTTGACAGCTGCAAAAAGTTGTCAAATTATGTGCCACTTTTCCTGTCCCGCCCTGGCAGCGTTACATGCTCAACCCATCATCCGGTACTTCGGAGTGCCCTTTGGCCGTCCTTTCAGCTTCGCCTGTGCCATTCTTATGTACACCCCCGTCGGTGGCAAGGCCCCGTCAGTCCCCCTTGGTGCGTCCCCGTGCTCCCCATGGGAGCCCCAGGGTGCTGTTCCGGCTCGGTGGTGCGGTGCTCGTGCTCGTGTCTGCCTGCCTGTCGTGCGCTGTATCGTGCGGTGTTTCGCGGGTTATGTGGCTGGTGTGTCTGTGTCGCAGTGCTGAATTTGGCGGTTAGGATGGTTAGGGCGGCTCAGCTCGTGCCTTGGTGCCGGGACGTTCCGTCCGGCGTGGCGGGCTGGGCGTTGCGTAACACATCCTTGCCTGCTGGCAGGGGCCGGCGTGGCCCCGTGTGGCGAGCCTGTGGTCC
Source organism: Eutreptiella sp. 'Long Island Sound 2002' (assembly GCA_964036045.1). Taxonomy (NCBI): domain Eukaryota; phylum Euglenozoa; class Euglenophyceae; order Eutreptiales; family Eutreptiaceae; genus Eutreptiella; species Eutreptiella sp. 'Long Island Sound 2002'. Next base: position 111,676,694 of record OZ038382.1, read on the forward strand.
CTTGCGTGCCCCAGGTGGCGTTTCGGAAGACAGGAATACTGGGCAGTGTTGCAGCCCCCCTCTCGCTTCTTGACGGTGTTAGCTCTCTGCGGGGACTGTGTCCCTTGTACCATTCTCGCAGGTTATATGTGCCGATTCCCCCCAAGCTTCCCAGGCGTTTAACCTTGCCGGAGGAGGTGCGCGCCGGTCCCCGAGGTGCACGTATTCCTTGATTCTCGCCTTGGAAGGTAACATTCTGGACGATTGTTCGATAACATTCCCGTGGTCATCGGCCCGGCCGTGGGTCCCGCGTGTTTGGCCCGCCCCCTGGTGCGGCCCCTTGCGGGTCAGGTTCGCGGGAGATGAGGGTCAGGTGGAAGGACGGGTCCAAATTCGGCGCCGCCTCTTTCTCTTGTGCAGGCGGGTTGCGGGGGTCGGGGAAGCGTGGCCCCCGCCTGGGGGATGTGGGACGAAGTCGTTGGGTTTTTGCGCGTGTTTGACACCATGGGCTGCTCAGGCTAACCTCTACTCTTTGGGTGTCCGTTGCACGTGCCGGGCAGGTTGACATCTTTCCCGCCGGTGTGCCAGACCGACAGGCGTTGCTGGAGTGTGTTGCGCGGCCGCGCATTGTCGGGTTGTACAAGAGGGTCCCCTTGGGCAAGGTTGGCTTGCCCGGGGTTGTCGCGGTTGACGGCTGACTCCGCAGCTGTTGGTGTGACGTCCATCGTTGGGTCCTTTGGTTGGAGGAGGTGATACCGCGGCCGCCGTGTCGTCTTTTCCCTTGCGTATGGCCACTGCGGGACTCGCGTCGCGTGTGTGTAGCGATGCGTCGTCCCTGCAGGTCCTGTGGCCGGCTGCAGCTCAGGGCCCCTGGGGGATTCCCACGCGTCGCACAAGGGCGCTGCGGAGGGCACTGAAGACTTCGTAAACAAGGGCCGCGTGTGCCGCCTGGGCCTCTGTCTCAGTCCGGATGGTGGGCTGCAGTTGCTCGCCCAGCGCCAGCGCCCAGATCTGGTGGATCGCGAAGACTGGGCACAGGTTGGGCGCAGTTGGGGTCTCTGCCGTCCGTTCGCGCTGGGGAAGGGCTTCCAGCTGCTGCCGGCCGTCGAGGTAGAACCTCCATGTCGCTGACCATGCCCTGGTGTGTGGCCAGCGGCGCCGCGCCCACCGCCAGTGGCGGTAGAGGGCATGGCCTGGGTGCCAGGTGCCGGCCGTCCCCGACACGATGGCCGTCAGGGGGTGCGGGGACTGGCATTTGAGCAGGGGGGTGGGGCTGTCCGGCAGGGCCGTGGTTGCCAGGAGCATGGAGTCGACGGCCTTGAAGCTCCTGTGGCTCTTCTGCTGTTGCGGGATGATCCGCACTTGGTAGTAGTGGCCATTTTCGAACAGGACCATGGCGATGGTGCAGGGGTCACGCTCGCGCGACGGGGGCGCTGCGCGCGCCGTCTCCAGGTACCGCGCTGCCAAGCTAGTGATGTTACACCCCCTGTCGTGGGCGGTCCCGCTTTCCCAGGCCGCCAGGCCTTCCTGCGCTGGGATGCGGAGGGTTTCGGGACTCGGCGGCGGGGCGGCCCGCTCCCGGCCCCTTCTGCGGGGCGCGGGCCTGGGGTCCGTCGGCGGTGCTATGAGCGTGTGTACCCAGCCCAGACATGGGACCCACACGCCCCCCTGGGCTGGTTGGCGGATGTTGAACCACCAGATCCACGCTTCAACAAGGTCGTCTGACACCTGTGCCCCGAGGCTGACGAGCGCCTGCAGCTGCCGCACAAAGATTTCGGTTGTTGCGGCGTGTGGCAGGGGTACCACGGTGAAGACACTGTTCGGGTTGACGTCACGGAGGTGTTCCCGGAGGGCTGCCACCAGCTCGCTCGAGGAGACGGAAGCGTGGATGCCGTAGAGCGCTCTCTGTTCCGCGTTGTCGAAGGGACCCGTGCCCCTTTGCTGCGGTGGCCGGGGGGGTGGGGGGGGCATGGTCACCAGGTCCTGGTCCAGCGTGGCGCTAGTTGGGGAGGGATACCGTGAGGTGGTGCCAGGGTGTCCCCCAGGCACGTACTTAGTGGAGGGCTCCCGTTGCTGGGGCATCGAGCAGGTCGTGGCGGCCAGAAGTGGGTCAGCGGACTCCTGGGGGCCGGAGGTCTCTGTCATTTCTGCGTCCGCCCTTGGGCCGCTCGCGTCCTGCCCACGTTGTTGCGATGTGCCCTCTGTGCCTTGGCGGTTTGCGGGCTGTGGGGGCAGCTGGCCCCCCGTCCCTTGCGCAGGTCTTGGGTCGGCCGCAGGCTCGCTTGGCCGCTTGTCCGTGGCGTGTGGTCCCCCCGACAGCGGGTGTGCCGCTGACCCTGGGAGGGAGGCGGCAGATCAGCTGGACGCTCCATCAGCCGCCCAGCGGGGGCCCGCGTCCAGCGCCGACTGTCGCCCGTTTGGTGCGGGGCCTCTTGGACCGGCGTCAGGGGTTTGGTGGTAGATGATGTCTGTTGGGCCTGGGGGTCGCAGGGGCCCCCGTGGGCCCTGTCCATACCCTCATGGAAGACGACTCGCCGTGCCGCGGGAGGCGGCGTGCGGCTGCAGCGACAGGATCGGCGAGGGGTCCTTGTCTCCTGGCGTTGCTCTGGCGTACTCCCTTGCATCTCCAAGGTGTGAGGACTGCCCGGGCCCCTCTGCGGGGCGAAGGGTCGCAGGGGACTTCTGTATGTGCCAGAGGGGGAACCCATCCCGGGTGGTGGCCCCCGTGGGCGTTCCGGGGAGCTGGTGCCACTGCCAGTGGAGTCCATTCATTGCATCCGGGTTGTAGGCTCTCATATGCGGCATGAGCCGGGTGGCCACATAGTGCCAGTAGCCGGAGTGAACCATGGTGGCGGGGGGCGTGTGCCCCGTCTGATGGTCAAAGGTGATGTCTGCCATGGTGCGGATTCCCTCCGCGAGGTTGCGGAACCGCGAAGTAAGCAGCCATCGGATGCGGACTGCCAGGGCGTGCTGCTCCCCTGCGGTAAGCCTGGAAATCCATAGGCCCAGGTCTCCGGCCGCTGCTTGTTCTGCTTGGTCGCTGGGGCGGCTGGCGTCGCCCTCCAAGCGTGCGTAGTGCAGGTGTCCCCGCCCCCAGGGCGGGGCGGTCCCTGGCGGCGGGCCGGTAGGCTCGCTAGCGGTGTTGGTGGCCTCTTCCACGCGCGCGCCACCTCCTGGTGGGCCGCGCTGGTCCGTGGTCCGGACCGCTTGTCCGCTCGCGGCCGCATGCCCTTCACTCGCAGCGGTAACCTGCCTGGTGCACCCCAGGGCGGTGTAATTGCGGTGGAGGTGTGCCTGGCGTGGTATCGTGAGGGGTTTGTCCTCCGCATGGTCGCGTCGTGGCTCCGGGTGGACGCGTGGCGCCGCGGGTGTTGGGACCGTGTGGGGGTCACCCATGCAGCACTCCATGAAGGCATCGAAAGGGTCATCGTTGCGGTTGTGTCCGCTGGTTGACCTTTCCCTGCCGGCCGCCTGCTGGGGCTTGTCAGATGTGGCTTCCCGGGTCTCTGATTGGTCTCGCGGGGGCGCCTTCCCCGGCGCGCTTGCGTTGGCGTGATGCGCTAGGTTCGCCAGGGGGGCGGCGCCCGCGCGACCTGTGGCTGATGGCGGGTGGAGGCGGTCCTCACACTCGGCGTCCGGCATTGGTCCTTCAGGTTCGATGTCAGGCTGGCCAGCGGTCAACGCCTCGCGGCCTCCGTGTGCTGCTATGTTTGGTGGGTCGGCATGTTTTATTGCCGGCCAGTCCGCTCCCCCGCCAGGTTTCCCCATTGCTGTTGGTGTTGCTGTCCGTGGTGGGGTTCCGTGCATTTACTCCGCGCCCACCAGGGGGTCCCCGTGTTGCGGTTGGGTTGGCAGTGCAGGCGGCTCGGCTTCATCGTTCGTTGGTTGCGCTGCCTCTCAGCCGTGGCCTTCCGACACGGGCGATGGCCCGGGTCGGCTTCCCAGGCCCGCGGGCTGCGGGGCACCCGCCAGGGGTGGTGGTGCGTGCCGGGTCCGGGCCGGGGTCCGGGCCGGGGGCTGGGCGACCGGGAGACGACGGTTCTGAGAGCCGCGCCGTCGGCCCGGTTGGTGGGGCGTGGTGTTGCTGGGGCACCGGTCCGGCGTGTGTTGTGGCCAGTAGGTCCCTTGTGCCGGACGTTGCCGGACCCTGGAGTCTAGGTCCTCGGTGGGGTCGTGGGTGTGGGGGCGCACGGTGTCAGAGGGCGGGGCGGTGGTGTTGTCGGTCGGAGTAGCGGCGTGTGCCTGCTTTGGGGGGTCTTCGGGCGGCGCGTATGCTGGGCCCGCTGTCGGCCGGTCAGGTGTGCCATGGTGCGGGCAGGGCTGCGGGTGGGCCTGTGTTGCTGCAGCCTGGCTGGCTGCCGGCCGTTGGCCGTGTGTGCACGCGCCGGTCGGTGTTTGAGGTTGCGGGCTTCCTGTGGGGCTCGGGGTCGGCTCCCTGTGCCAAAGTGCGGTGCCAAAGGGTTGTTCGGGCCGGGTGCCCACCGCCTCCGTATTCGCCTTGCATCTCCAAGGTGTGAGGACTGCCCGGGCCCCTCCGCGGGGCGAACGGTCGCAGGGGACTTCTGTATGTGCCAGAGGGGGAACCCATCCCGGGTGGTGGCCCCCGTGGGCGTTCCGGGGAGTTACGGCGCGCCGCCTGCCTGGGAGGCTGCGGGACGTCTTAGGACCGCGGCTGCCAGTGGCCTAAGGGGTGTCCTTGGTAGCCCGGGGACCCAGGGACGTCCCAGATCTTGTGCTCCTGCATGATCGCACGAATGCGCAGGGCGGCGCGCTGGTGCCACTGCCAGTGGAGTCCATTCATTGCATCCGGGTTGTAGGCTCCCATATGCGCCATGAGCCGGGTGGCCACATAGTGCCAGTGGCCGGAGTGGTCCATGGTGGCGGGGGGCGTGTGCCCCGTCCGATGGTCAAAGGTGATGTCTGCCATGGTGCGGGTTCCCTCCGCGAGGTTGCGGAACCGCGAAGTAAGCAGCCATCGGATGCGGACTGCCAGGGCGTGCTGCTCCCCTGCGGTAAGCCTGGAAACCCATAGGCCCAGGTCTCCGGCCGCCGCTTGTTCTGCTTGGTCGCTGGGGCGGCTGGCGTTGCCCTCCAAGCGTGCGTACTGCAGGTGTCCCCGCCCCCAGGGCGGGGCGGTCCCTAGCGGCGGGCCGGTAGGCTCGCTAGCGATGTTGGTGGCCTCTTCCACGCGCGCGCCACCTCCTGGGGGGCCGCGCTGGTCCGTGGTCCGGACCGCTTGTCTGCTCGCGGCCGCATGCCCTTCACCCGCAGCGGTAACCTGCCTGGTGCACCCCAGGGCGGTGTAATTGCGCTGGAGATGTGCCTGGCGTGGTATCGTGAGGGGTTTGTCCTCCGCATGGTCGCGTCGTGGCTCCGGGTGGACGCGTGGCGCCGCCGGTGTTGGGATCGTGTGGGGGTCACCCATGCAGCACTCCATGAAGGCATCGAAAGGGTCATCGTTGCGGTTGTGTCCGCTGGTTGACCTTTCCCTGCCGGCCGCCGGTGCCCACCGCCCCCGTATTCGTGGGGCTGGGTACGGCTCCGCTCCTGGCAGGTGACGCCCGGTGTCCCTGGATCCCTGTGGCTGTGTGGTTTTGCGGTGGTTGTCGTTGTGCCGCCGGTTGGGGCGTGCCGGCCCTCCATGGTGCCGGAGCGTCCGTAGTCCGCGTGGCGTCGGCGGCGCGCTGTTGTCGTGGTGTGGGGACGAGTGTGGGGGGGACGGAGGTGGATGGGCGGGAGGACGCAGAGGACGTTGCGGCCAACGGTGTTCCGGCACGTACATCCATGGCCCCAGTCGCTGTCGTGGCGCGGAACCGCGGCGGGCGGGTGGTGATGGTCGCAGTTTCCCGGAAGGAGGAGGATGAGGCGTCGAGCCGGGTACTACTGGCCATCATCCTGGCAACTGCCGCATTGCCCCACGTGCCCGGCTGTGGCGGCGGGACGTTCGGCTGCTGGGCACGCTGTGCCAGTGGCCGGAGGCTGCGTGGGGGCCGGATGCCCCTTCACGTGAGGTAGGCTGCCATCAGCCTCTCGGTTGCCCCCGGAATCATGGCGGCTCGGCGGTGGAAGAATTACCCCCATTCGCCGCCATGGGCGCCGCGGGCCATGCCCATCGGCCATTCTGCGGCCCCCACTAGCCAGCCAAAGGCAAACGGGAGGCGGGTGGTGAGGGTGACGACGATGGTGCGGTGGTTGTTGTGGTTCATCGGGGTGACGGGGCCAAAACTGTCTGGTAGATTGCCAATGGGGGGTAGACTGCCCCGTGGCGCGTCGTCGTAATGTTCGCTGTCAGGGACGTAAATCGTGGGGTCCCCCCCCGGGTCTGGCAGCGCCCAGGTTGGTGCGCGCCAGGGGGGGCGGGGGGGATGGTGTCGTATGGTCCTCGTCGTTGAGGACGTCCAACCACTCAACGTCGGGGCTGTCCCCCCCCGCGCCATTGTTTCAGACGTTTTGCTGGATCAGAGTGCGCAGTCTGTGGAGTAACAGGTCTTCGGCTTGCGTTTCGCTCGGCGGCGGAGCTGTGCAGAGGGGATCTAGTCGCCGGCAAAGTGGGCAGGACCACAAGTTCGTGATGCACGGGCTGCAGAACCAGTGCAGCTGCTCAGTGCCGCCGCAGCCGAGGTTATGCCCACGGAGCGGGTTGCTGTCTCCGTCGTTCTCCTCCCAGCAGACTCCGCACGGGTTTCCTGGCCGCGGATGTGGAGCTTCACCTTTGGGCATCCTGAGGAGAGGTAATGTTTGTAGGACGATCGGGCCTCTATACGGGAGGGACTGCGCGCGCTGCGGGTGGAACGACAGCTGGTGCCTGGCCGTTCCCGCGTGCCCGTGCGTGTGGTTAGTCGCTGGGCTGTGCATGTTGGTGGTGGATGAGGAGGTTGTAATACGTACCGCGGTCGTGGGGTGTTTGTTGTGCTTCCTGTGCGTATACCTGGAGCAGTGCTGTAACTGTGCGTCCGCCCTCTTGACAGCGGTGAGCGGCATGTGACCTACTGGGGCCCTCGGTTCTGGGGCGTGGTCGGCAATGACGTCATAGAGTTGGAGTGGCACCGCTCCCCTGAGTACCGCCTCCTTGATCTCCGGTTGCCGCATCAGGCACCGAACCTCATTTGCCGGTGGCGTGACCGGGTCCCATCCGGCGCGTTGTGCTATGGTGTCCTCCGGTGTCCACGTGGCCAGGTGGCTTCCCCCTTGGGCCAATGGGCATTGTTCGAAGTGTTCCCACGTTTCTGGCTGTTGAAGATGGCAGGGGCATATGGTGTATTCCGGGGGTATGTCTATACCCAGCCGGGTGTACCAGTGTGCCATCCTGTCTAGGAGGGGCAGTTGTTTGAGCAAGAGTTGGGCATGTCGCGTTTGCAGGTGCATCTGTATTAGGGATGGGTCAAGAGCCGAGAAGTATAATGCGGTGCGCATTTGATGTTGGAGATGGTCCAGAAGGGCGTTGTCGGCTTGGCTGCCTCGAATGTGCGCCATGGTGCGGATGGGTTGTGGGTAGTGGTATGCCCGCCCCGTGTTGTTATAGATTTGATCGTCTGGCATCCAGGCTGGTGGTTCCCCGGGGCGTGGGACTGGCCGTATGGAGGGAGGCATCCCGGACTGATCCGACCCCATGGGTACCTAGTCCAGCGCATGGCCGCATTCTTGGTACTACACTTTGCAGGATGATGCAAGGTGGGATGCCGGGGCAATAGAAGTCACCGACCATTGGGCTACACACAAGATAAGCGGCCTGGTGGTATTATGATGATCCCCAGTGTTGCTTTCCTTGGTGAGGGGGAAACTTAGATCCGGGGGGAGCCTATACTCCTGCAGGGGTGGCCCGACGGAGACTCTGAACGGGAGGAGGGGATGGCTGGGGTATACCACCGCCTCCTGAAGCTTGCAACCTCCTCGGTTTGGTTAGCACCAATAAATAGATAGGCACAAGAGAATTAGGTTTTCTTCTTACGGTGGGACAGAGTCTCAGCGCAGGTTAGAAGCTGTCCCTCGTTGTTCTGAACGAGGTAGGAAGGAAAAACGGGGCTGATACGCCCGCAGGTTAGATGGAGGCAGACATGGGTTGCCAGGTAGCCTCAGAAACTCCATAGGCCTCCCAAAAGGTGAGGAATTTCCTACCCTGTTTATACTCGTGGCGGGCTATACCTGCCACTACTGAAGCGGTACCCAGAACCCCATGGCTAGGTTACGGCATACAACCGGTCTCCGGTCCACTAACCCCATGTACGGCGTGTTCCGTGCCGTGAAGCCCCGCATCGGCAACCGATGCACCGCCAGCGGAGATTTGTGTATCAGAATATCAGGAATCAACAGGTTTTTATTTTCATATTGTTTCCGTCAATTTTTACGCTTCCGTTCTGATACTCACTGTTTTGACTGCTGGCGGTTGGTTCGCGACTTTACCGTAACCGCCAGTTTAACTGTTTATAATGGAAGTTTTAACGGTATCCGTCACGAAGGCTCCAAAGTCGCCAGGAACTGCATGGATGCTTCCGCAATTTTCATAATTAATACTCGCAATTTTAATCCGAATTTTTCAGGATGTCGAAATCGGATTTTCGACTTCAACATCCCCGCACTTGATTTGACCTCTTTCGAGTGGACCTACGTGCTTCCCTATGCACGAATCAACTTCCCTTTTATCTTGCCCTCCATTTGACTCAGAGATATGGGCAAAACAAAGTTGATTCGTGAGGCCACTTGTGAGGGTCATATCTCGTGCCGCTTGCGAGTATTGACGATAAGGAAACGTGGGATGTATTCACAATACTTCCGACGTAATTTAGGAAGCTTCATATGCCTTGCGTTTCTACACATGCGCGCTAGTGTAATGGATCATGGTCAAGAGGGTAGAGTTTGCGTTATAACTCTTTGGCCATGATATTGCGTGCGTTAAGATAACTTTCGAATGTAGCGCGCAAGTGTTGGTGTCGCATAGGAACTCTCCTTGAGTTCCTATGAGCGATTGACACAAAGTTATGCCCTTGGAGGGGCATGACATATCGTGGTGGGAGCTACCTTTTGGGGCAATATGTGGTATGTGCCATGTGTTGTGTTGCGTGCCCATTTGGCGGGTCCATTGCTCCAAGCCGAACCCGCCAATGGACCTCATATTGTGCAAGCCCCTTCTCCATACTCCCTACAGTCAATTGCATGCCTAACCTTCGTGAAGGGAAGCTTGTGTGGTGATCCCGGAGCGATGCGTTGGGAGCAAGGTGTGTGTTTTACAATTTTCCATATTTTCATGTGCCCACTTGGGAAGTAGCGCTCGTAACCTTTCAAGGCGCCCCAAGTGGAGCACATATGTGAGATCGGAGGTCAATGGTGTCAGTTCGTTTTGCTTAGAAGGATTAAGTGATTGCACGATCCAAGCCGGAGATATTATAATATAATTGTAGACCTTTCAAGGCACTTTTGTGTGTCATTGTGCCAACTTTGCCATTTTTGGCTCGTCATGATGTCAAGTGGCGACCGTGTATCTCAACGTTGCGCTCAATTGACATCATGACCCAAGTATGTTATGAGGGTACATACTTCGGTGGCCAACATATCTTGGACCCGGCGAATAACTACTCTTAGGCTTGGCATACCGTGGCCGCCATGTTGGCGATTTGGGACTATCCCAAATCATGGGCTCACTTGGCGACCCTGCCATTCCCAATACCGGAGGGTTGGGCGACGCCCAAAAGATATGTTGGACCAACATGACTTGATACCAATCCTATGGCACACTCCGGTCCGAGTCGGGCGTGTGCCTCCTTTGCCTTAACCATGAGGGTGCGCATTTTTGGCCATTTTGAGCAATTTTCCAATTTTGCTGCCCGCCGTGCACTATGTTCTAACCCTCGTGCACGCCGGACGCATGGACTGATGGACCATATATGACATGGGTGTTATGGGTAATGGTCCCCATGGTCCACACACCACGTGGGCGAAGCGGAGCCGCCTTCGTTAAGGCGCTAGGCCAAATTGAGTATGGGCAATTTTGCCATTTTGGCATTTGTGGACCCAATTGGGATCGTCACCACGCCAAGCAGCATGAAGATCTATGAGGGCCAAAGGCATGGGAGTCTGAGTTAGACTCCTGGTGGATTGCGTATGGGATGGCGGATCAGATCTCCAAGCCAGCGTGGAGATATACTTTTGGGAGCACACCAAATTTTGGCTCATTTCAAGCAACCAAAATGACCCAATTTTGGGACCCCAATTTCCCCCTTCCGTGTGGTCAATTGGCGGCCCCATTTCTCTAAGCCCATAGGGAGCTCAGACCTAAATCGAAGTTGTACACTCAGATAGAAGTCCTAGGTCCTGCCTCCTACCCTGTGAGCCATTGGCCTTACCTTGGCCAGGCGAGCCACGCGTGGGAATGACGCCAATTTTGGTGATTTTGGCATCATGACCCCACTTGACTCATCCGTGTTGCCCTGATGCCGGGACCTCAGAGGAAACCAGATTGGGTGGGGGCTCCAGGTAGTTCGTACTCGAAGGGCATAGGGTCAGTTGCCTCGTCCCTACCTCTGGCGGGTCCGAACGAGGGGTCAATTTCGGAGTTTTTTAAGCTAATTTCAGTTTGGGCTGAAACAGCCCATTTTCAGCTACCAACTCCTGAGGGATAATGGCGGGGCCATATCTCTGGCTCAGAGTGGAGTTGGGACCCGCTGTTGAGGGAGCATAGGGAGCCACTGTCGGTTGACCTTGGAGCATCTTTGTTTCCAGGAACTCGCCTGTGGCTAGGTAGGATACTCCTCCCATTGGCAGGGCTTCAGGGTCCGGACTGAGCAGGGCATGGGTTGTGTTTGAGCCCCTGCCCCCATCAGCCACTGAGAGGGTCGGACCTGGGATTGGGATATGAGTTGGGACTGAGTGTCTATGGTCCTGTGATGCCCTTACCCCAGTCCAGTCTTAACTCCATGTGTACATATCCTGATGTGTTGTTGTACATACTTTTGTTCCCTCTTTGCAGAGTGGCAAGGATTCTGAAACGCTTTGTCACATGACAACGCATTGATGCCCTTGTGAGCGTAGTGCTTTGCCTGCCTGCTCACTTGCGTGTGTCCACCGCAGCGTCCCGTGGCCGGCCCCCCACGGGAACGCGTCAAAAGCGTTTCACCGCCGCGGGGTTACCCAGCCCTCGCGTGCCACTCGGGGCCAACAACCCCGAGCAGCGCGTCGCAGCAGCGCGGCGCAGCTCGCAGCTCGCAGCGCAGCGCAGCGTCTCGCAGCGCAGCGCAGCAGCTCGCAGCGCCACTCAGCGACAGCGCCGAGTTCGTCACGGAGCCAGCAGCGCCGTCAGAGCTTCGCCCTGACCGCGCAGCAGCCGTGAAAGAGGTGCACAGACCAGGACTCCTGCATCAGCCCCATCGGCCGACCCGGAGTCCCATCGGCCGACCAGCAAGGCCGCGTCAACCACCTCCACAACCACCGGCTGACCAGCACCAGCCGCACGCCCAATCCAGTGCTACAGCACCCTCCTCAACAACCACAACCAGTTCGTTGAGTTGAACGAGTGCACGTCAAGGACCTCAAGATCAACTACGCCCCCGCTGCCATGGTAAATTGGCAAGAAGCGGGTCGGAGGTGGCCGCAGCCCCACCCCCATGTGGCGCGCCTGCTGCGCGGATTGCTGTGGGACCAGCAGTACCGCTACAGCAATCCCCAGTGCGAAGGTGGCATGGCCGGGAGCTTCGAGCTCCGCGAGGACATCGGGGAGGATCGCCTGCGGGCAGTGGAGGAGTGGCTGCGGGCGGAAGGGTACGAGTACCGCTTCCACCGCAAGCGCTGGAGGACGTGGACCCGGCCAGACAGGCCCGGCGAAGGGCTGCGCCCCGACGGGATTGAGGAGGACGAGGACCCCAACGCCTACCCGTCGGGCGCCTCGATCAACGTCTCCCTGTGGGACGTGATCGAGAAGAAGTTCCCGGAACCGGGGAGCGAGCGCAGGCTGCAGGGCAGCAGCAGCGCGTCTCCGGGGACGGAGAAGCGGTCCGCCGGGGACAGGAAGAGGGACCGAAAGTGGCGGGAGTACCAGGAGTCCCTGGCCGCCGAAGCCGCCCAAGGCGCCAAGGGCGGAACCCCAGCCCCCAGTCCCCCACGGGCCAATGGTGGTCACCACCCTGGCTCCACCACCCTTGGCAACTACATCCAAGTCGCCAAGCAGACCCAGGGCAAGCCCCGTCCGCTGCTCCTGAGGGCCCGGCAGGCCCCGGCAGGCCCCAGCAGCGACGTGGAGTCGGCCCATCGCGGGATGATGCCGGCCGACCAGGCCAGCACCGGCAGCAGCGTCGCTCCCGAAAGGGAAGTGGCGCGCGCCTGTGAGCGCGCCTGTGGGGTGCCCTGCAACCGTTGGGTTGCCCGGCAACGGGCCAAGCAGTACAGCGCTGCCGTGGAGGGCGCCACCGGCATCGCCCAGGAGGAGGCTGCGGAGTGGGCGCATGGCATGGCCATCCACACCCAGTCCATGGCGGCCATTGCGGCCGGACTCACGGCCGTAGCCGTCCATGGGGCAGCGACCGCCCAGGTCAACGGTGAGCTGGCGGCAGCCGACGAGGAAGCCCGCCTGACGCAGGAGGCCATTGCCTGCAAGGAGGCCGAGGTGAAGGCGCTGGAAGAGGCGCTTGCCCAAGAGAGGGCAAAGAAAGAGGCGGAGGAAAGGGCCCACGCCGAAGCGACGGCTAAGGCTCAGGAGGACGCCGCCAAGAAGGAAGCCATCGAGGCCGCGCGACGGAAGGTCGCTGAGGAGAAGGCCAAGACGGAGGCGGAGCTGGCAGCGTTGGAAGCGCAGAAGGCGCGGCTGCTGCAGGCCCGGGAAGCCGAGGCGGCTCGTGCTCGGGAGGAAGCCGAGGCGCGAGCTGCCGCAGCCACCGCCGCCGCAATGGAGGAGGCAGAGGCCAAACTCCGCCGTGAGACTCCCCCGGGAGCATCACGAGTGGAGACCCTGCAAAAACTTTTCGAAGGGGACGCCTCCTCCAGGATGGCGCTGGATGAGGCCGACACGGGCAGCAGTGGGAGCAGTGGCACCACCGCCCGTCGACGGAGGAAGGGCAAGGGGAAGACCCCCGAGAGGCCGCGGAGGCCAGCGGGTGGGCACCCCCACGACAGTGACCCCTTCTTCACCGCCAGTGACGGGGATGAACGAGGCCGTCGACATCGCCAAGTGGTGGCTTGGACGGGCGCAGGCGGCGGAGACGTTCCCATGGAACCGGAAGGTGAGGATGAGGATCTCCCTCCTCCCTACCGGAGCTCGGAGTCCTCCGTGACCGAGACGCCCAGGTGGGGCGACATGGACGAGGATGATGACATGGAGTTCGGCATCACGGGGAGGCGCCCATCCTCGGACCCACCGAGGCGACCCGGCGGAGACCCACCGGGACCCCCTGGCGGAGGACCATCAGGACCCCCTGGAGGACGCCCACCAAGTGGACCCCCTGGAGGCGGACCACCGGGCGGGGGAGGACCCCCTGGACCGGGCGGACCCGGCGGAGGCCCTCCTGGAGGACCCCCTGGGGACCCCGACGACCCACCAGGGAACGGCGACCCGGATACCACCTGGCGGTGGATTGTCTACCTCCGCAGGAGGGTCTTTGCCCTCGAGTGCGAGGTAGACACGGGCAAGGTCGAGATGGCTCGCATCTCCGGGGTCGCCACGCGCGCGCAGAAGGACCTGGACATCGCCAGGGCCGAGACCAAGTCGCTGACCAACGTTGTCAGCGGCCTGCAGGAGAGGCTGGATGCGCTGGAAGCCCGTGGGAGCGTCGGCAGCGACCACCCACCCCTGGAGTCGGGCTCGTCGGACGACGGCTGGGGACCCAGACCAGGTCCAGGCAGACCCCACGCCCCCGGCGGAGCCCCCAGGAGTAGCCCCAGCGCCAGTGCCCCCTCTCTCACCGCCCCCTCTCACCACAGCGTGGGCCGCTGCAACGAGCGCGTGCCGCCCGGCAGTGGCAGTGAGGAATGGCGCGATGAGTGGCTCAGCGCGGACTACCACAACCGCCGTGCCCCACCGCGGACGCCTGTACGCCCCCGACGCCCGGCACCAGCCCCGGCGCCAATCCCCAGGGCTGGAGGACGTTATGGTGGACTCAGGGATGAGGTCCCCAGAGGAGACGTGGAGTGGGATGTCGGCGAAGGTGAGGACCTGGACCTGGACCTGGACCTGGAGGAGTTCGACATCAGCCCGCCGCGTGGTGTACGACGGGAGGCTGCTGAACGCAGCCGCCAGCGCCGTGATGAGGATGCGTACATGGATGCAGTACGGCGTGAACATTTTGGTTCAGCGTACGTGGAGGAACCGCGGCGTAGCCACAGGGACTCCATGGAGGAGATGGACGTGGCGGCCGTGGGAGTCCGTGGGCGAGGCCGATGGGAACCTCGGTCGACCTCGCGGCCGGCGTTCATGGTCTCTAAGGCCGCGGACTCCGCCGTGTGGGAAGACTTGAAGGACATCAAGCCCCCCATGTACGATGGCAACCCCCTCAACCTCGACCGCTTCTTGCAGAAGCTGGACGATTGGGGGCTGACCGTCACTGAAGACCTACCTCCCGCGGATGCGGAGAGATATGTCTTCAAACGGTTCAGGTACCGCCTGCCGGAAGTGCTCGGCGAGCTATACTTCGTGGCGACCAAGGAGGGGAAAATCAAGACCCTCAAGGACGCCAAGAAGTGGCTCAACGAGCAGGAGCGGGTGGACGCTCCGCAGGTGGCTGCCAAGCGCTGGAAGTCCATCAAGCTTGAGCATGATGGACGGGAGATCCGCCTACGGGACTGGCGTGACTTCCGAGGGAAATACACCCTCTTCCGCCGCAATGTGGAGGATTGGAACGAGGGTGACGAGCAGGCTCGCCTGCTCTCCATGCTGCCGGAAGCATGGATCAAGAGGGTCACCAAGGAGGAATCCAAGAGGGCCAAGTCCAACCACACGGTCAAGATGATGCTCCCCAAGGAGTATCATACGAACGTGGTGTCTTGGGCGAAGAAGAACGTGGCCCGGGATGTCAAACGGCACTCCCTGCGGAACGCTCTTCTCATCACCGTCTCGGGCGATCGCGAGAAGACCGCGATGTGGCGCCTTGACGATTGTGAGTTGAGCGGCCAGACCATCCGTCTGCAGCCCATCCCGGCGCGGATGAGCTGCGACGAGATCCTGGAGTGGGTTGGCGAGGAAGTACTCAAAGAGTACCGAAACCTCCACCACACCCGCGGGTTGAGGCCTGGCGACCGCGACGTCAACTATGTTGGCGAGGGACCTGGCGGGGAGGCCGCCATGGATCCAGCGGGAGCCGGCGGCGATGAGACTCTCGTCGACGATGACGACGACGATGAGCCCGCCGAGGTGGCCGTATCTGCCTTCGTGGCCAACAACCTGAGCGCGGGGAGCAAACCGGGAAACTGGAAGCCCCTGCAGCAGGGTTGGAGGAAGAGGGAGAAGAGGGACCCTCGCCGCATTGGCGACCCTCCGCTGTCCTTTGGGGAGTTCATACGAGCTCACCCTCAGGGCTGTTTCGTGTGTTATGGGAGGAAGAAAGGCTTCAACCATGACCACCGAACATGCCCCGTCCACACGGCCGACACGGAGGCTTACAAGAAGGCGCACGGGTCGAAGATGCGTGCGCCCGCGGGTATCCGGGAAGCCAAGATGGAGGTGGACAAGGACGAGCTGGCCAAGCTGATGTCGTCGGTGGGGACCGAATTGGCCAAGGAGATCCAGGAGATCAAGCGGAACTGGGTCCCCAGATCGGACAACAAGAACAAGGAGAACAACCAGAACAACCAGAACAAGGACAAGGACAAGAAGCCTACTCGTGGTGAGAGGAGGAAGAAGGGCGTCAACGACGTTGAGGCCGAGGAGAACACCCCCTCTTCCACAACCGACGCCCCCTAGCGGAGCCCCTGCAGCCAAGGGCCCCAGCTAGGGCGGTCGCAGGGTGGTGACGTGGGAAGCGCCGAACCATCCCTGTCGGGAGTCGGTAAACACAAGGGGACTGCCGCGGGCGGAAGGCCCGGTCTGGCGCCCAGTCGCGGAGGCGGGGTGAGGGCAAGTGAAGGCACGAACCCTTGCTCCCGTCCGTCCTTTGCGACCAAGAATGTGTTTGATGTACTACAGGATCCATCCGAGAGTATCGGAGGATCACCCGGACCGCAGCTGGATGCTGCAGATGGGCAGCCTGAGCCCATTGTCCACGACCTGCACCAGTCGCTTGTGGAGCTTCTGGAACGGCCGGAGATCCTGAGCTTGCACGCCGTGCGCCGTGTCGGTCGCGAGCGGCAGTTGCATCTTAAGGTCCGTGCCTTATGCGGGGAAGTGGAAAAGGTTTTCGACGTGTTGGTCGACACGGGAGCTCAGGTCAGCTTGGTCAAGGCTGGCCTACTTCCACCAGAGTGTCCGACCGACAGTCGGAAACCTGTCAAGCTGAAGGTGGCGAACGGCCAGTACATGGTGGGAGGCACGAAGGAAGCGGCCATTGGGCTGCAGTTCGTGAACCATCGTGAGCTGAGCCGCCCAGACCTCGGCAAGGAAATCCTCCTGCACGGTAGCTTCTACGAGGCCGAGATGGACTGGGACATGATCGTCGGGTACGACTTCATGATGGAGACGGACTCCGGCGTCCTCCCGGCCCAGGCTTCCATGACCCTGTACCAGGACGACCAACTCTCGTGGCTTTCGTCACCTGAGCACCATGTGGAATGCCAATGGATCCACCCCGAACGCAATCAGCTCGAAGTGGCCGCGCTGGACACTGAGCCAACTGGTTCTGCAAACCAGGAGTACGGCGTAAGGCCGGAAGTGGCGAGCCGAGTTGTCGCGGACTTGGGAGCTTCGGATCTGGCCCTGGATGCGTTCTCTTCAGGAACCTCCGCCCATCTTCGGGTTTGTGAGAAGTACTGGAGCGCCCAGGACTCCGCGTGGAAGAAGCACTGGGGTCCGCATCAGGGATTGATGTGGATCCATTGCCCCCGTTGGGACATTCCAAGAGCGATAGCGAAGATTCGGAAGGACCGCTCCAAGGCAGTGCTGGTTGTTCCTATGGGATGCACCGAGGAGGAAAGTACCCGACATTGGGTAGCCTCATTGACCAACATGACCTTGAACAAGGTCGTCCTACCGGCTGGAGAGAGTGTCTATCAGGACGCTAAGGGACAGCCCATGCCACCCCAGAGATGGCCAACAGAATTCCACTATGTGGATGGGGGCCTTGATCAGGCCGACACCACGGACTTCGTGTGTGTCAACCGTATCATAGCAGAGCCTTGGAGGCAATGCTTTGCGGTTCCCCCTGTTGACATCGAAGAATCGGACTCCGAAGACCCCCTCACTGAAGAGGAGTGGGATCTGGTTCAGGGGTATATGGATCAGCCCTTTCACGACTGGGGGAACCAGCGTGAGGGCAAAGGCCAGGACAAAGCCTGGTGGGAAGTGGACTCCATCGTCTCTGGTTCCTATGACGGGAACACCTTCGTGCAGAGGGTGCTGGACCACCTATCCAGCCAAGACGAGCCGCCTGGCGGTAACCCACCCACCTACGGCGATCTGTTCCGAGGCAAGACCAGGGATGGCCCTTTGGGCCACCTGGGAAGACCACCTGAGCCGAAAGCGAGCGGGGTCGCTACCCCTCAAGTAAGCTCCGTGGTGCAAGTGCCCGGAAAAGCCAAGGCGGAGTCCGATGACTGCCCCAAGATCCAGGCATTGAGGGCCAGGCTGAAGCAAAAGTATGGTGACACCTTCTTCAGCGGTAAGCCTGTGTTTCCCCCACCGGTGCGTGAACCGTATGGCGAGGCCAAGATACGACTGAAGCAGGACCCCCGTGTGTATCGTCACCGGGAGTTTGCCCTGAGGGGCGAGAGGAAAGAGGCCATGGAGAAGATCCTCCGTGACTTCATCCAGAAAGGCTGGCTTGAGCCGTGCCACTCCGAGTGGGCCTCTCCGTGCTTCGTCGTCCCCAAGAAGGTTGCCGGTGAGTGGCAGCTCGTGGTCGACTACCGCGGCCTGAACGCCCAAACGCAGCACGACAGCTATACGCTGCCCCTCATTGAGGATATGCTGCAAAAACAACACCGGCGGAGGATCTTCACGGTGATTGACCTGAAACATGGTTATCATCAGATGCCTCTCGCCGAAGAGTCCCGTGCCTGCACAGCCATGAGCACCCCACTTGGACCTCTCCAGTGGAAGGTGATGCCTATGGGCGTTACCAACGGCAATGCGGCTTTTCAGCAGATGCTGGAGAACCTGCTTGAGCCGGTGCGCGACTGTGCGGACCCCTTCGTGGACGACGTGATCATCGCGTCCGGGGACCCCAGCATGAGCTACGAGGAGTTCCTGGAGGCACATGAGAGGGACGTCACTCGAGTGCTCGACCTTCTGGTTCGGCACAAACTCACGGGCAGCAGTGACAAGGCCACCATTGCGGTAATCGAGGTGGTCTTCGCTGGCCACGTGGTCGGGAACGGGCAGCGAAAGCCCATACCTGGCAAGGTGGCTGCGATTGAGCACTGGGAAAAGCCCAAAACGGTCTCTGAGCTACGGGCGTATCTGGGGTTCTGCAGCTACTACTCGGGGTATATCAAGATGTATGCCGAGTATGCAGCCCCCATGACGACCATGCTCAAGGGCAACCGAGAGGAGACCAAGAAGGGGTCCAAGAAGGCTCTGGTCTGGACTGAAGAGTCCGACCGTGCCTTTGAGGGGATGAAGCAGGCGCTGCTATCCGCAGTGGGTCTGCACCTCGTGGATCCCGACCGAGGGTTCGTCCTGCGCACCGACGCTTCCGACTACGCCATTGGCGCTGTGTTGGAGCAAGTGCTTGACGACGGGAGGCACGTGCCCGTGGCCTTCTGGAGCCGAGTCCTGGCGGAAGGCCAGAGACGGACGTGGACGCCCCGTGAAAAGGAGGCGTATACCATCGTCATGGCTCTCAGGAAATGGGCTGGGTACATAGCCCTCCATCCCGTCACCGTCTGCACCGACCATCAGAGTCTGCAGTCGTGGCACAAGGAGCACGTGGACACCCCCTCAGGTCCCGCCTCCCGACAGGCAAGATGGCATGAGACCTTGGCCAAGTTCGACCTTACGGTTGTTTATATTCCTGGAAAGGATAACACCGTGGCGGACTGTCTCAGTAGGTGGGCCTATCCCGCCAGCAAGGGCATGCAGGATATCTCTGCCCATGGCGATGAGGCTGAAACCGCTGAAGCCAAGAGGATCATTGAAATGGAGCGCCTGATGGAGGAGGAGGGGGCTAAATGCTTCGTCGTCATGGCTGCGGATGCCCCCCTCGCTTCGAGGGTGAGCAGGACAGTCAGTGTACTCGCCCCTGTGGGTGCCGCGGGCGGAAGGCCCGGGCCGGCACCCCCTGTGGGAACTGAGTCCGACAAGCACCTCTTCCCGGAGTCTTGCCTCCAGGACGACTGGACCGACGATTACGCCAAGTCTGAGGCCTTTGCGGCCGAGTATAGGGCTGTGACCGACCCTGACGACGGACAGAAGTGGCCAAAGGGGCTGACTGAGGAAGATGGCAAGCTCTACCGGAATGGTAAGCTGCTAGTCCCAGAGTCCCGGGTGCTCGAGCTGTGTGAAGCTTGGCACCACCACATGCTGCACCCAGGGGTCAAGAAGCAAGCTCTTGACATGCAGCGTCGGTTCGAGATCGACCATATCGTTCTCTACACAGCCATCAAGAAGGTCAGAAAGGGTTGCTCGGTCTGCCAGGCCTGCAATCCCGATAACCGGAACGTCAAGGGGGAACCCCAATGGACCCCGGTTCCTGACCAGCCCATGGAGAGCGTGGCCATGGACGTCTTCTCCATGCCCGAAGTGCACATTGGCAAGGAGACCTTTGACTGTGTGGTTCTCTGTGTGGACCGCCACAGCGGCTACGTTGTAGCCGTTCCGGCACGCAAAAAGGGGTTGCTTGCCAAGGAAGTGGCAGTCATGATGATTCGTCATTGGCTGACCGTCTTTGACATCCCCCGCACCATTTGCAGTGACCGAGGGCCCCAGTTTACTGGTGGCTGGTTCAAGGCTATGTGTTCCCTCATGGGGATACGTCATGCCAAGAGCGTCGCCTATCTCAGCCGGTCTAACGGCCGTGCTGAAGTGGCTGGACGGCAGCTGTTCGAGAAGCTGCGCAAGATCCACATCACCAATCCACGGCGGAACTGGTTCGAGGAGATGTGGCCTGCTCTGAAGGCCCATCATGACACCCCCACTCCGGGCGGTTTGTCCCCTCACCAGATTCTGTTTGGCAGGGACCCCCTGGGTAGGGGACTTCCCTTGTCTGGTGATGGCATGGCTATGGATGCCAAGGAGTTCTTCGCGCGGCAAGAGCAAACGGCGCGGGACATCCGCCAGCAGCTTGAGAAGGAGCATGCTGAGCGTCAGAAGTCCGCCCCGAGCTCGACAGCGCAGAAGTTCAGGGTGGGAGACCCGGTGTGGGTGATCAGACCCCGCCCCATGGGCACCCACCGCACCAAGACCTGGTTCACACCCGGCGAGGTGGTCCGCAGGATTGGTGAGGACACCTACCGCATCAAGGTGGGTCACGGACAGTTCCGGGAGCGCCACGAGAGTCAACTCCGTGTGCGGGAACCCGACCTCCGTGGCCGTCATGTGTCCCTGGACTACGCCAAACATGAGGCCGATTCGGACGACGACTATGCTGAGCAGGACGACTATACTGTCGAGAAGATCCTGGCTCAGCGTCCGAAGGCCTCGGCACCCGGAGGTCTGGAGTTCAAGGTTCGTTGGCGAGGCTTTGGGCCGTCCCACGACACCTGGGAACCCGTCTCCTCGTTTGTGCCGCGGGTCAATACTCCCTTCATGGAGTACATCCGCAAGCACAAGACCAAGATCCACGTTTCGGACTTGGCAGCACTCACCCGGGCGATTGCAGCCAGAGGTGCCTGATCAGCGCCCTGAGCTCTCCCCTGATGCGTTTTGAGGCGCTTGTGAGGCCGACGGATCGTCCCTTACTTGCTTGCTCTCTCCCATCTTTCGGTGACAGAGTGGCCATATACCCCCCCCTGCTGTATCCAGAGGAGGATGGCCCCTCTCTTTCAATTCTATTCGTCACTCCCCCCCCCCCCTGCTGAATCCTTGGGAAACCAGGTAGGGCGACTGACCTTCATAATTCTGAGCTCTTGGGGCCTTGAAGCCCATACGACGTTGCGCAACGGATGCCGCTGTCATCGGCATTGCAATTTTTGAGTGTGTGGTCTGGTTCCATGGCATTTGCGGAATCCAGACCAGTCGACGTGTGTCTCGAGACTATATATGGCCTGAACTCAGGCGTTTTCCTGTCCACCCTCCTGCATTGCCTTATCCTGACCGTGGCGTGGTTTGGCGCTCTGTCCGGAGCGTGTTTACACGCCTATTTACCTAGATTATTGCTTGTTTTTCTGCCCTCCAGGATATGTGCATCTGTATGTTAAGTGTTATCAGCCCATCGCTGAGGGATGGACTGTTTTTCACCACCAATCGGGATACAGAAGCGCCTTGAGTCGCCGTGTACATATGCTTACAGCCTGGTCCAGCCTGGACCAGTACTTGATTACAGATTCTACTGTTTGAGTGCCTGTGATACCGTGCTGCCCTATTCGCTGTGAGTGTGGAGATCCTGATGGCGCCACGCGGGAAGCCCAGTTGCCTGACTACACTCCCAGCGGTCCGCCACTGTCAGTCCCAGTGTGAGCCTACCGATTCGCAGACGCACTTGCATTCGGATGGCGGCCTCCGGTGCTCCTGACCTCGGTCAGTCTGCCTGGGAAACTGGTGGTTTGAGGAGTCGACGCCTCCGCCCACACTGCATGAGGACTCCCTCATGTATGGCCTTCGTGGCAGTAGGGCGAGGGAAAAGACGGCCTTGATGCCCGATCCCTTCAGGAGGAGTTCCCTTACGATCTGGGGTTCGTAAGGAGTTCGACTATGGCACTCTGGACTCGCCTCGTATGGATATGGACATGGTGCGCCCGAGGAAGGACCCGTGGGGACTCTCCCCAGTCGGTGGGCCTTGGGAAGCTTGGGGTAGCCTGATGGATCTTTGTGGTCGCTCTCGACTTGTGGGACCACCTCGGTCGTCGTGTGTCGCCTATGTTGGCCGTGTATGCCACTGCCACTGTGGTGGTGACCGTAGCAGCCGGCACCCGGTGCGCCTGGTATGGGTTAACGGGTCCTTTGGATGCCGAACAATCGCCGCCAGGACCCGGGGGTTGATACTTGATACTATACATGTGCTACGAGCTGTTACAGCAGCATACCTATCCCACTGTGGGATACCCATTTTACTGTGACTTACTGAAGTGAGGATGTGACACCCCCCCCCCCTTTCAGGAAGTGGTCCTGGGTACCCGCTGCCATGCGTGGGTGTTATCGAGCCCCCCCAGGGTTTGCTCTAAGGAGGGGGGTGAAGCGGTACCCAGAACCCCATGGCTAGGTTACGGCATACAACTGGTCTCCGGTCCACTAACCCCATGTACGGCGTGTTCCGTGCCGTGAAGCCCCGCATCGGCAACCGATGCACCGCCAGCGGAGATTTGTGTATCAGAATATCAGGAATCAACAGGGTTTTATTTTCATATTGTTTCCGTCAATCTTTACGCTTCCGTTCTGATACTCACTGTTTTGACTGCTGGCGGTTGGTTCGCGACTTTACCGTAACCGCCAGTTTAACTGTTTATAATGGAAATTTTAACGCTATCCGTCACGAAGGCTCCAAAGTCGCCAGGAACTGCATGGATGCTTCCGCAATTTTCATAATTAATACTCGCAATTTTAATCCGAATTTTTCAGGATGTCGAAATCGGATTTTCGACTTCGACATCCCCGCACTTGATTTGACCTCTTTCGAGTGGACCTACGTGCTTCCCTATGCACGAATCAACTTCCCTTTTATCTTGCCCTCCATTTGACTCAGAGATATGGGCAAAACAAAGTTGATTCGTGAGGCCACGTGTGAGGGTCATATCTCGTGCCGCTTGCGAGTATTGACGATAAGGAAACGTGGGATGTATTCACAATACTCCCGACGTAATTTAGGAAGCTTCATATGCCTTGCGTTTCTACACATGCGCGCTAGTGTAATGGATCATGGTCAAGAGGGTAGAGTTTGCGTTATAACTCTTTGGCCATGATATTGCGTGCGTTAAGATAACTTTCGAGTGTAGCGCGCAAGTGTTGGTGTTGCATAGGAACTCTCCTTGAGTTCCTATGAGCGATTGACACAAAGTTATGCCCTTGGAGGGGCATGACATATCGTGGTGGGAGCTTTTGGGGCAATATGTGGTATGTGCCATGTGTTGTGTTGCGTGCCCATTTGGCGGGTCGATTGCTCCAAGCCGAACCCGCCAATGGACCTCATATTGTGCAAGCCCCTTCTCCATACTCCCTACAGTCAATTGCATGCCTAACCTTCGTGAAGGGAAGCTTGTGTGGTGATCCCGAAGCGATGCGTTGGGAGCAAGGTGTGTGTTTTACAATTTTCCATATTTTCATGTGCCCACTTGGGAAGTAGCGCTCGTAACCTTTCAAGGCGCCCCAAGTGGAGCACATATGTGAGATCGAAGGTCAATGGTGTCAGGTCATTGTGCTTAGAAGGATTAAGTGATTGCACGATCCAAGCCGGAGATATTATAATATAATTGTAGACCTTTCAAGGCACTTTTGTGTGTCATTGTGCCAACTTTGCCATTTTTGGCTCGTCATGATGTCAAGTGGCGACCGTGTATCTCAACGTTGCGCTCAATTGACATCATGACTCAAGTATGTTATGAGGGTACATACTTCGGTGGCCAACATATCTTGGACCCGGCGAATAACTCCTCCTAGGCTTGGCATACCGTGGCCGCCATGTTGGCGATTTGGGACTATCCCAAATCATGGGCTCACTTGGCGACCCTGCCATTCCCAATACCGGAGGGGTTGGGCGACGCCCAAAAGATATGTTGGACCAACATGACTTGATACCAATCCTATGGCACACTCCGGTCCGAGTCGGGCGTGTGCCTCATTTGCCTCAACCATGAGGGGGCGCATTTTTGGCCATTTTGAGCAATTTTCCACTTTTGCTGCCCGCCGTGCACTACCTTCTTACCCTCGTGCACGCCGGACGCATGGACCGATGGACCATATATGACATGGGTGTTATGGGTAATGGTCCCCATGGCCCACACACCACGAGGGCGAAGCGGAGCCGCCTTCGTGAAGGCGCTAGGCCAAATTGAGTATGGGCAATTTTGCCATTTTGGCATTTGTGGAACCAATTGGGATCGTCACCACGCCAAGCGGCATGGAGATCTATGGGAGCCAAGGTCATGGGAGTCTCTGTTGGACTCCCGGTGGATTGCGTATGGAATGGCGGATCCGATCTCCAAGCCGGCGTGGAGATATACTATTGGGAGCACACCGAATTTTGGCTCATTTCAAGGAGCCAAAATGACCCAATTTTGGGACCCCAATTTCCCCCTTCCGTGTGGTCAATTGGCGGCCCCATTCCTCTAAGCCCATAGGGAGCTCGGACCTAAATCCAAATTGTACACTCAGATATAAGTCCTAGGTCCTGCCTCGCACCCTGTGAGCCATTGGCCTTACCTTGGCCGGGCGAGCCACGCGTCAGAATGACGCCAATTTTGGTGATTTTGGCATCATGACCCCACTTGACTCATCCGTGTTGCCCTGATGCCGGGACCTCAGAGGGAACCAGGTTGGGTGAGGGCTCCAGGAAGTTCATACTCGAAAAGGCATAGGGTCAGTTGCCTCGTCCCTACCTCTGGCGGGTTCGGACGAGGGGTCAATTCTGGAGTTTTTTGAGCTAATTTCAGTTTGGGCTGAAACAGCCCATTTTCAGCTACCAACTCCTGAGGAATATTGGCGGGGCCATATCTCTCGCTCAGAGTGGTGTTGGGACCCGCTGTTGAGGGAGCATAGGGAGCCACTGTCGGTTGACCTTGGAGCATCTTGGTTTCCAGGAACTCGCCTGTGGCTAGGTAGGATACTCCTCCCATTGGCAGGGCTTCAGGGTCCGGACTGAGCAGGGCATGGGTTGCGTTTGAGCCCCTGCCCCCATCAGCCACTGAGAGGGTCGGACCTGGGATTGGGATATGAGTTGGGACTGAGTGTCTATGGTCCTGTGATGCCCTTACCCCAGTCCAGTCTTAACCCCATGTGTACATATCCTGATGTGTTGTTGTACATACTTTTGTTCCCTCTTTGCAGAGTGGCAAGGATTCTGAAACGCTTTGTCACATGACAACGCATTGATGCCCTTGTGAGCGTAGTGCTTTGCCTGCCTGCTCACTTGCGTGTGTCCACCGCAGCGTCCCGTGGCCGGCCCCCCACGGGAACGCGTCACTACGTGATATCCATCCACTGCCATCTCTTTGGCAGTCATCTCCTCAAGTTCGTCAGCCTCTTCAGGTGAGGCTGCCTTCTGCAAGTCGATTTTCCTGACCTCTTTATCGCTTAGGCGCCACTCATCCCCGGACAGGTTATCGGGGGAGTGGTAGTGCTCCAACTGTTTAGGAGCATAGAGTAGTTCACAACGAGGGTAGTCGTGAGTCGTGACCAAAAACAAGGCCACCAACCTCGAAACTGGCAGGTTGCCGTAGGCAAATTTGCCGGCCCAGATCACGTTCACGAACTTGTCTCAGGTTAGTTCCTGCCTGGTCAGCCATAGGTAGGTAGGTAGGTATCTTCGGGGGCTCAGAATGCCTCCTTTGACAATGCCAAGAAGACGGTCTTGCCAAGGGGACGTCCTGTCCCTCCCACTGCCCTAGTTCAGGTGCCCCTTAGACCGCTGCCGCGGGTGATTGGGAATGCCTGGTCAGCCATAGACTGCTTCTGTTCAAGCCAATCCGCAACAGGGCTCTTGAAGTGCTCAGGAAAGGGGGTTCTGAAGAACCAATCAGGTTTTCCTCCACAAAACAGCTCATCGGGGGTGAAGTCCTGTAGACGACCTCCTCTGAGAGTTCATGGTTAGCACAGCCCATGGCAGTAGCCGTACCCAATCTTTGGTATGTTCCTGTTTCATCAGGATTCTTAGGTTCTGCCCCACCACACGGTTCTGTCTCTTGCAAAGGGAGTTAGACTGGTGAGTATGGGGCACACCTGTGGTCATCCAAACATTGAGGGCGTTCAGTACACGTTTGTACCATTCTGTGTCACTGCGGATGCGTACATCTTCAGCAGAGTGCACCTGTTTAGGTGCTGCGTATGGTTTGAACCATTGTTGGACCACCATTTTCACAGTCTGCTCACCTGTAGTTTTCTTACTGCAAAGATACACACGGGTGAAGCGTGACAGGCCACAGGTTACTACTAGGCAGCTATCATAGCCACCAAAGCGTGGTAGGCGGTGGATGAAATCCACGTAGAGAAGAGAGTTAGTACAACAGGGTATGGGTAAGCTGGAAATCAGTTCCCCATCCCTACTATCGCTCTGCTTGCTGGCATGACAGCCAAAACAATCAACAATGGTCTGCATGCGTGACGTCATTTCAGTCAAGTTTAGACTGGAGTAGAAACAATCGCAGAAGAAGTCAGCCAACCGATTAAGGCCAGTGTGACCTGAGCTGAGATGGGACCACTGTAGACACTCACCGGGTCGTGCCCGTAGAAGAGGTATTGGTTATTCTTATACCACTCATGCCCGTTAATGACACGGTGTTTGAGACCAGTGCTGAGGGTCTGGAGAATATTTCTATATTCTGACTCATAGTCGGTTAGTGGACCGCGAGGGAGAAGAAGACCTATGCCATCATGTGCGCGCTCCGGAAATTGCCGGGCAACATCGGACTTCAACGTCCCCGGGAAAGACAACACTGTAGCTGATTGCCTCAGTCTTCGGGCCCATTCGGTGGGCAAGCCTTGGATGGACGTATCCAGCCATGGAGACGCCAAAGGAGGCCAAACGCATCCTGGAGCTCGAGAAAGGCCATGGAAGAGGGTGACATCAATTGCTTGGCATTCAAGGCGGAGTTGAGCCAAAGACAGGATGCCTGGGTTTGAGCTTTCATGGAAGAAACGTTCGAAGGATGTCTGATGGCAACCATTGGGTATGTGGAGTCTGTGCTCATGGAGGATTGGTTGAAGGATTATGCGGCCTTGGAGCATTGGAATAAATATTGCATATGGCGAGGTTGCCGGACGCAATGGGGACCCGCGGATGTGGAAATCCCTCGCAGGCCATGTGCTGTTTTGTCTTTTAGCACGCCCAGTTCTATTTTGGGGCGGTGCTCAGCATTACGGATGCGCATGCCAACAACTGGCTCCCCCGGGCCTTGCGCAACGCCCTCGGCCACAGGCGCTAGCGCCGGCGGAACCCGCCGCCGCAGCCCCAGCCTCCGCGCAAGCGGCGACGCAGGTGACGGCCGCGCCCCGCCGGCCCAGGCGATGAGCGCGGGGGGATGGGGATGGAACAGTGCCGCGGAACGCCCCCCCAGCAGGGCCAGGCCCCCCTGACCCAGAGCGCGACCCCAAGCCTCCCCACCGTACGACGCGGCGGAGGGGCGGTCACCACCTCCAGTAGGGAAGAGGGCGGGGGCAACAAGCGCAGGGTGAGGCCGGCTGCCCCGCAGCCGGCTAACCGCTAACTGCTGACCCGAACCGCCGCCCCCAGCACTCGTCAACCCTCCCCCCCCCCCCCCCGGCCAGCCGGCACCACGCGGCGGCAGCGAAGAAAGCGGGGGGCCCGAGCGAGGGCCTGCACGAGGGTCTGGCACCCAAAGGATGGAGGGGGGCGGGGGAAGAGTGCGCCCCCCCCGTAGACGGCTGGCCCCTCGGGACCAGAACCACGAGGCCGCCCCCCCGCGACCGCCGGGGGGCGGCGCCAGGGGACCCCCCCCTCCCCCCCCCTCTCCTCCCCCCCGGCCCGCGGACTACCGGAGGCCGGCCAGAGAGTCAGCGGCCCCGCAGCCCCCCCAAGAGGGCCGCGGCACCCAGGGGGGGGACACCACAGCCGCAGCGAGCGCAGCCACGCGTCGAGTGCCCCCAGTCAGCGACCCACTCACTCCCGCAGTGCCCGCTACCGACTGGCAGCTCTGCGCCGGTACACAAGGGCGCCCCGTGGGCCGCAGCGGAACGGCGACACCCAGGAATGCAGCATGGAGGGCAGGGCACAGACGAAGTGACCCGCCTTGGTGCCCGCCAGGTGAAGGCAGGGGAACGAACCGCGGCAAAAGGACCTCCCCGCCCCCCGCCCCGGGAGTACGCCCCCCCCCCCCCCCGCCAGGCTGACCCACCGACGGCCGGCCAGGCCGCGCCCCGCGCCCGGGGCTGCCTGGCGACCCCGGCTGAGCATATATACCCAGGGGGGGTGCGCCGGAGAAGAAGGATGACTGGGCCGTGGGCCACTGGCCACCTCCCAGGGTAGAGGTAAAAGTGAAGTGCTCGGGCGATCTCCGAAATCCAGCGTATCCGTGATCCCTACCTGTCCGAAGGCAAAGCACGCTACATCATACTACACTCATCAAAACAGCTGCAACTCCGGTACAGTGAACTCGCGGGAAACGTAAAGAGCCACTGTATCATACAGGGCATAGAAGTCCCAGTGCGGAGTGTGCCCTCGCTCACACGACACAGGCGTTCCTGTACTTCGGTCCTGCTTCTGCCGCCTGGCACCGCAAGACATCACAGTACAGCACTTGCAACGTGTACTGGCCGCCCCGCCGCGGTGCCTGAGGTGGCACGCGCACAGACAGATCCGTTACCCGGGGCAGCGCGGCACCAGGCAAGACATGCAGGAGCCACGCCACCAGCCGTTGAACTGAGACTGACCCCTTGCAGCAAGACAACCAACTCTGACCACGTGGTGACGTACAGGCCTGCTGAGGAGAGACGAAAGGTTGACAGAGATGTGGCGGGCAGTGTTCCATTGAGCATAGGCCAGCTCATCGCTGAAGATGTTACCACCGCGGACGCTGCCGGTACTCCGTGGATATCCTTTCTGGCTGCCACCAGCTTCGTGGAGAGCACCTTCTCCCCCGTTTCCGGCAGTGTCCCGAAACCAGTGACAGGGAATACATGAGCAGGCAACAAGGCGTCCGCCCGTTCCTGCTGGGAAAGCTGGTCATAATGAAACATGATAAAAAAAGCGCCCGCACACAGGAAGGCCCAGCCCTGCCCCAGACAACAGCCTGTGACCAGAGAACAGCACACTGGGCAGCGCATCTCATCCTGTCTCTGCCAATTGACCACTGGTACCGCTGTGACGTGTGGGTTGTGTAGTAATATCCTGATTGGCTCGCCGAATGCCCGAGAAGGACACCGTACCGCCTGGACTACTGTGATCGGTGTCGCGTGGCGTGATGCACATCCTGCTTGGCTCGCCGAATGCCCCGGAAGGACACCGTAACGCCGGGACTGCTGTGATGGGCGGTCAGTGGCGTGTAGCACGTCCAGCTTGGCTCGCCGAATGCCCAAGATGGACACCGTAACGCCGGGACTGCTGTGATGGGTGGTCAGTGGCGTGTAGCACGTCCAGCTTGGCTCGCCGAATGCCCAAGATGGACACCGTAACACCGGGACTGCTGTGATGGGTGATCAGTGGCGTGTAGCACGTCCAGCTTGGCTCGCCGAATGCCCAAGATGGACACCGTAACGCCGGGACTGCTGTGATGGGTGGTCAGTGGCGTGTAGCACGTCCAGCTTGGCTCGCTGAATGCCCAAGATGGACACCGTAACGCCGGGACTGCTGTGATGGGTGGTCAGTGGCATGTAGCACGTCCAGCTTGGCTCGCCGAATGCCCTGGAAGGACACCGTAACGCCGGGACTGCTGTGATGGGTGGTCAGTGGCATGTAGCACGTCCAGCTTGGCTCGCCGAATGCAGCATGGAGGGCGAGGCACGGACGAAGTGACCCACCTTGGTGCCCGCCCGGGGAAGGCAGGGGAACGAACTGCGGCAAAGAGACCTCCCCGCCCCCCGCCCCGGGAGTACGCCCCCCCCCCCCCCCCCCCGCCAGGCTGACCCACCGACGGCCGGCCAGGCCGCGCCCCGCGCTCGGGGCTGCCTGGCGACCCTGGCTAAGCACATATACCCAGGGGGGGGTGCGGCGGAGAGGAAGGGGGACTGGGCCGTGGGCCACTGGCCACCCCCCAGGGCAGGGGTTCGGGAACCACGGCGCGACCCCCCCTCCCCTTCTCCGCCACTCCCCCCTGCGGCCTGCGGGCCACCGGGGCGCCAGCCCTCCACCCCCCCGAGGCAGGCCCCGCCCCGAAGGGGCCGCGGCGCCCGGGAGGGGACACAGCTGAGCCCGCACGCCGCGCGCCCCCACGCCCCCCACCGTCTGCTCCCGCGGGGGCATCGACAGGCAAGGGAACCCGCGCCAGCGCACAAGGACGACACACGGACCACGCCCGGGGGCGGCACCCAAACACAAACCGGAGCAATATGGGGGCCACGCCCTCCATAACCTGGGCGCCGCCAATGACACGCGCTTTGTTGCCCGCCCAGGGAATGCAGAGGGATGGACCGAGGCAGAGCAACCCCCCGCTCTTCCGGGGAAGGCGGCACACAGGCCGCCCCTCCCATCCCCCCCCGCCAGGCTGACCCGCCGGCGGCAGGCCGCGCCCGGCTACCGGGGCTGCCCCGCGACCCCGGCCGAACACGTACACCTGGGGGGGATGCGCCGGCCCCCGCGTCCCTTCACCTCCCCCCCCGCTGACCCGCGGGCAACAGGGACGCCGGCCCCCCACCCCCCCAAGGCAAAGGGGACGGTCCCCCCTCCCCCCGGGAGGACCGCGGCGCCCGGGGGGGGGGCACAGCAGGGCCTGCATTGACGCCCCCAGCCGCCTGCTCCCGCGGGAACCGCGATGGACAAGCGGACCCGCGTCAGCGCACAAGGACGCCACACAGACCGCGCCCGGGGACAGCAAGGGAGCACGAACCGGAGGAGTATGGGGGCCAGGCCCTCCATGGCCAGAGCGACGCCAAAGACACCCGCTTCGTTGCCTGCCCAGGGAAGGGAGAGGGACGGACCGAGGTGAGGCAACCCCCCGCCCCACTGGTCCTTCTCGCCACACCACAGGGGGGGACGGCGCACAGGCCGCCCCCCCCCCGACCCCCCGGCGTTGGGACGCCCCAGACGCGCAGACCCACCCCAGGGGGAGCGCATAGCCCCAAGTCAGGTAGGGGGGAAACGGGACCAGGCCGCCCCCCCCCCCAAAGCAAACCAACCGCAGCACGGGACCGAGGCAGGACACGCGGAGGGTCACGGACCGCGTGGAACGGCCCTACCAGCGCCCAGCACTGGGACTGCGCGAGGTGCGCGCGCCACACCAACCCGGGAAGGGGGCAAGAGCGCGAGCGCACACACACACAAAGGAGACGCGGAGAATACCAGAAGGGCAACCCGTTACAGCCCGCGGAACGCACAGACCACATGGAATGGCGTACCAGCGAGCGAGGATAAGGGACACCCGGACAGGAGGGCCCGCCACACACAGCTCAGGGAACGCGGGGCGGGAAGGGGGAAACGGGAGAGACACAACACCCAGGACCGGCCCCAGCTCCCCCGAGCCGACCGCGAGCGCCGCGCACACAAGACCAGGGCGGTGCACCCGCCAAGGCAGTAGTGGTACACGGCGCCACGCACCAGCCCCACAGCTAGGCAGCCTCCGTGCCAGCCCACGGGGGTCCCCCTTGAGACAAGTTAGTAGCACGGGCCTGGCAGCGCCGGCACCCCAGATGACCACGCATTAGGGGGGGCGACGCGGTGGGTAAGCGCCTGCAGCTACGGCTGCTAAGCGATGCACTGACCGGGGAGTGGCGAAATGGGGAAGCCGGGGAGAGACAGGCTCCGAGCCCCGTGAACACGGGGGACTCCGCCACCAGTCAGGAGGTGTGTCATGAAGGGCTCCCCACTAGGACCCAGTGGGAAGGATATCACCTGGCCCGACCAGGTGCCCCCCCGGGGCCGAAAGGCGTCTATTACCCGGAAAATGAAACCCCAAACCTCAATCCACACCCAGTTCTATTTCTAGGCACACTTGTTCTTCCAAAACTTCTTTTTTTAGAACCTGCCCCCACTGGCACCATTTTTCGTTGTGTGAGAATCCGCAGCTGCCCGATATGTGTCATGGTCGCCTTGGGAAGGTTGGTCTTTCTCCAGGGTTCCTCAGTTTGGGGATTTCAAATTGCTGCCTGCGCCATTTTTGGTAAGAAATGGTACCATTTTTAGTACAAAATTCTTTTCTTTGATTTCTCCGCATTCTGGGCACCTTGGGACAATCTGACGGGATTCAGAACCATTTTTTCGCTAGCTCAACGCGATGGCGAGTTATCTTCGAGCTCATCTCGCACCTCGAGTCCAATTCAGAAAATTAGACCCGGAAAAAATTATTTCGCAAACAAACATTCTTTTCCGAAACTAAAAAAAGCCATTTCCCTATTGTTTGTGTCTACACTTGTCATGATGCAGTATTATCCCACCCCCCTGCAAAATGTGAATATCTCCTGAACGTCATCCATTGCTCTCATGTCTCTCGGTGGGAGTGTGGGTCATGCGAGGGGTTCACTCTGTGCATGTCAAGCATCATATAATTGCTTGTGGTCTTTTGATGCATACCGGTTGACGACGTTGCTTTTGTCTATCTTTGATCTGTCAAGCCTATGCTTTCAGGTATGGTGGTGACAGGAGGGAGTTCATTCTTTTGAGTTCTTTCCTCCCCCCGATTGGTTGGGCGGCTGGTCATGGTGTATGTGGTATCCTTCCACAATGAGGGGAGCGCCAGGCCAGGACAACCAGGATCTTTGCGTCCTCTTTATGTCTTTCTGAGCAGGTGACAATCCTCCCAGAAGGGGGGTGAAGCCACTTTGGATCCCATTTTGCTGCAGCATTCCATATTTCAGCGATTTCAGTGATTTTGTCTATGAATTCAGCAGAAATTCGAATTTATGCATAGGATGGAGGAGTTAATATCTCTGGTTCAGACCAGGCGAGCTATGTGTGCGCGCGCCCTTCTTATGGTCCTGCTGGTGTGCGCGTGCTCTCTGTTCTTCATTGCGGGCCAATCATCTGAAAATTATTCCCAACGGGTGCTAATAAGGTTAGATCAATCCTGTTGCTGAAAAAGGTGTGAATTGGAGGCTAGAGCAACTCCATTGGACGAGAGAAGGCCCGGAGTTATGAACTGGATAAACCCTGGTGTGATGCCTCTGCCAGCACCATCAGGCCCCGTAAAGAGGGATGGGTACACGTTCATCAGCGCATTTGCATCGGCAGTTTCCATGGCCCTTCAGGCTGGAGAAGCACTAGTGGAAGAGGAGTTGAAGTTGACGTGGTAGGCACAGCGGGCGGAGAGAAACTAAGGTAGGTAGGTAGGTATCTTCGGGAGCTCGGGATGCCTCCCTTGACATTGCAGGAGAGAGGTCTTACCAAGGGGACGTCCCGTCCCTCCCACTGCCCTATGTCAGGTGCCTCTTGAGCCGCTCCCGAATGTGCTTTGGAAGGCATTGTCGCGGCCACCCGGTCCATGTGTCCCAGGTGGGAGGGTGTCCCCACATGTGTCCATGGGTAGGGCCACATGCCCCTTCCTTTGGGCGGCAGCTCTGGGGGGCTGCCCAGCCGTGTGGAGTATCTCTCACCACAAGGGGTATTGCTCCCGCTTGTCTACGGTACGACCGCCTCACTCTTGTGGCTTGAGTTGCGGGGCCACTCTGCTTGGCAGGTGACCCCCTCCTGGACTGTGTACCGGCTCGCCTGTCACCGGTTGCTTCCATGGCTCCAGGTGACGTTTGCCATGGTCCCCGATGCAGCCTGGCCGGGCTCGGACCAGTGGCCTTGGAGTACCGCTCCTGCCACCGGCCCGGTGGGTCGGCTGGGTCGCCCCAGTGCGTCCGACCCATGGGGTATTGGTTCTTTCCTGTCCCTCGGCCGCCCTACGTGTGTGCAGTGTCCTGGGCTGCTGGGCTCCTGTTCAGCGGTGTGCCCACGCGGTTTGCTGTGGTGCGTCTGCGGTGTCCTGGGCCGGCTGGCTCCTATTCACCGGTGTGCTCGCTCCGTGTGTTGTGTTGCATGTGCGGTGTCCTGGGCCACTGGGCTCCTGTTCACCGGTGTGCGTGCTGTGTGCGGTGCGCGTGTGCCTTGGATGTGTTTCCCTCTTCCTCCCCCCCTAATTTTCGGTTTTTTTTTTTTACTTGTTTTTTTTTCCCTTTTTTTTTCTTGTTTTTTTTTTTCAAAAAAGGGAAAAACAGGGGCGCGCGTACACTGCAGGCACAGGCATGGGCAGTTGGTGCGGCGGTGCAATAGCGTTGTGTCCTCTGGCATGTGTCGTCAGTGCTGTGGCGGCGGTCGCGCCCCAGGGGTGCGGCTCGCGCGTCCTGATGTACACGGGCTTGGGTCAGGGTGGGTTTGGTGAGGTGTCTCTTTGCTTCTGGAGCTGGCTGGTTAGGCGGCTGTGTGGGCTGTGGGTGTGGGCCGTGGTTATGGTGTTCCCTCGGCGGGCTTGGTCAGGAGTCAAGGGTTAGCGGGCCTGATTTGTGCTTGGGTTCTGGCTCGGTTAGGCGGTTGCGACGGTAGCGAGCCTGGGTTCGTTGCCTTTGGGCGTAGTGGTGCTCGTTGTCGTGTGCGTTGGCTTCCTTCGGCGTCCGGTTTGTTTGGTGACTTCTGGGCGGGGCCTGGCGTGGCGCCCCGTGGTGGTGGTTTGCTGGGTAACGGGGTTAGATGGCGGCGCCGCTGGCCGGGGGGTCAGGCGCGTCGTGTTGTGTGGCGCGCATGGCTCCTGGGGTGCTGTGGATGTCGCCGGTGTCGGTGCGCCGACGCTTGTGGGGTGGTGAGGGGGTGTGTTTGTGCGGGGCTGGGCTTTGGGTGATGTCCCACAGGCGGATGCCGTCTCGCTGCGTTTCCTGGAGGGTCTCCCGCAGGCGCCTGAGGACATACGGGTGGTCCTGGGGCGCGGGGAGGTTGCGGGGGTGGACTCCCAGGGGGCGGAGCGCATCGGCCAGCATGGCTTCCCATGCGGCCTGCGGCAGCCACCTTCCCGCCGGCCGGAGGCGGCAGTTCTCCAACGACCCCTTGCGGGACCGATGGACCAGGCCCTCGAGGGAGGGCTCTCCCCAGGCCGACTTTCGCAGCTCCCAGACCTGCGTGTGGGTCCAGCGCTGCCACCACTGTTCCTGGGCAGGCCTGCGGTCTTGGGCGGAGGAGTGGGCGTGGGTGGGTGTGACGGGGTCGTGGGGACCGGTGGCGGTGGTGGGCCTGGGGATTCCTCGTAGTCCTGTTCCGTGGGGGTGTGTGGGGAGTGGGGGCGCACGCGGATGTGGACCCGCGGTTGTGCGTGTACGGTCTCCGCCTCGGGGTTGGGCGGGGACTCGCGGCGGCGGCGGTAGTGGGGCATGCGTTGTATGTGGGCTGTAATTGAGGGTTGGTAGGGGGGCGGGGACGCTGCTGGCGGACCCTGGCGTCGTTCTGGCTTGGTCGGGAGCGGTCCGTGGGCCTGGGGTGCGGGCTTTGAGAGGTGGCGGGACGAGGTGCGTCGCGCTTCGGCCGCGGCGCACTCCGCCATGAAGGTGGTGGCGGTGGCGTCGGTGACAGTGGCGGGGCGCCGCGCTGGGCGCTGCTGCCTTCGGGCCTGGGACGGCTGGAGCCGGATGTCATAGAGGACGTCCTCGGGGGGCTGGGCTCGCGCTGCCGTCGTGGCGCCGGGTTTGGACTTGGGTTTGGGCTTGGCTGCGGGCTTGGGTGGCTGTTTGGCGGCGGTCTTGGGTTTCGGCTGGGTCGTGTGTGTGGGCTCCGTCAGGGCGTGGGCCTTGGCGGCGGCGGGGCTGCTCGCGGTGGGGGCGGGTTTGGAGACCCGTTTGGGAGCTGTCCCCCGCGGCCTGGGGGGTGGAGTGCTGGATGAGGACGTGGTGGTGGTGGTGGTTGAGGTGGTCGTGGAGGTGGAGGTTGTGGAGTCTGAGGCGGGGGAGAGGGCTGTGGGAGACGGCGGAGGGCTCTGGGCCTGGGGGGTGGGCGTATGATGCTGGGTCCTGTAACTAGCGAGAATGAGGGTGCAGGTTCGGGCACCGGGCGTGTGCGCGCGTTTTCCCTGGTGATCCGTGCGTGCTGGTGCTGGCCTGGCGGCGTTGTCTCGGCTGCGCGGGCACGTGGGTTACCCGGGGGGTGGCCATATCTGCTCCAGAACGTGCGGGTGTGTTTGCTGGAGGTAGTCGAGGGTCTGGAAGAAGCATCGCTGGATGCCGGGCATGTCCTCCTCTGTGAGGTGGGGGTAGTTTTTGGTGGGGGTGTCTGGGCCCGGCCACAGCAGCGTCATGAGGCGGGCTGCCACCATGTACGGGCATAGTTGTAGGGTGGTGGGGCGTGGGGGGGTGGGTCCCCTGCGGTTGGGGGGGGCTTCCCTCTGCTGGGGGCACAGCGTGACCACCCACACCCATCGGTCCGTGGGGATCCTCCAGGTCCGTTGGGTCCACTTGGCGAGGCATTACATCGCCCTACCAAGGCCCTGGTAGCCGCTGCGGTTGGAGAGCAGCGTGTCCAGGGATTTGGGTTCCCACGTGCCCCAGATGTGGGGGTCGTCCGGGTCATCCCCCCTGGCGTACGTGTCGGGGCCTGGGTTGTTGTTTGGGGGGGGGGTGTAGTCGGCGGGGAGGAGGGAGTCGGTGCCGTGTACCACCCAGTGGTCTGTGGGTGCGTGGTAGTTGGTGGTGGAGAGGCTGTAGTGCAGATTGTACATGAGGGTCATGTACGTGGAGGGGGCTGGCTGCTGCTTGTCGGGGGTGGGGATGTCCCCCGGGACGTGGTGCCGGAAGTTGCTCAGGGAGGCCATCCGGGCTACCCATGTTTCCCGCTCCCACTCTTTGGTGCTGTCTGGGGTGGCGTCGGGTGGGGGGTGGGCCATGTCGGGCTCGTGGTAGCGGGTGCGGCCCTTGGTGTCCACCCGCCCCGGCACGGGGTGTCCGACCAGGTGTCGCCCCCAGTCGATGGGGGGCACCCAGATCCGGCTCCCCGTGGGAGGCGGGCTCTCGCTGTCTGGGGTGGCGCGTGGGGGGCGCTCGTGTCGGGCGACGTGGAGGAAGGCGTCGAAGAGGAAGTCTCTGACGCCTTCCCCCAGGGTGGCAGCCTGGACCAGGGTGGCCGCCCGGATGGGGGTGCTGGTGCCGGAGGTGCGGAAGTACAGATCGACGTCCTGTTCCCCGAGTCCCCGGAGGTGCTGCCGTACCGCTGCGGGGTTGTGTAGGGCGTAGGGTTCGGCCGTTGCGGCGGCTGGTGGTGCGGGGTGTGATGGGGGGGGTTGTGTGGGTTGGGGGGGGTGGTCGTCGTTGTCGCGCGTGGGGTCCGGTGATTGGGTCTCTTGTGGCGGTCGCGGGAGGGGGGATTCGCGGTGGCGTGTGTCGGCAGGGGTATCAAGGTCAATTGGCTGGTGCTGGCTGCCGCGCGTTGTGTCCGTGGCCTTGTCTCGGGGGGGGGGGCGGGGTGGGGTGGTGTGGGGGTGGCGCTGTTGGTGGTGGGGGGGGCGGGGGTGGGTGTTGTGCTGGCTGGGGGTCTGGGCGTCCCTGTGGGTCGTGTGGGTGTTGCGTGTGTGCGCCGTGCGGCCCTTGCGGTTCTTGACTGGTTGTGGTGCCGGGGTGTGGGCGGGAGGCGGCCGCATGAGCGTCCGGGTGGGGCTGTGGTCCGTATGTAATGGGTGGCTGCTGGTGGATGGTGCTCGCTGGTATGGGGTGTGAGTGGGGGGGCTGCTGGTGGTGCTGGGGTGGGGGGGGCGGGGGTGGGTGTTGTGCTGGCTGGGGGTCCGGGCGTCCCTGTGGGTCGTGTGGGTGTTGCGTGTGTGCGCCGTGTGGCCCTTGCGGTTCTTGACTGGTTGTGGTGCCGGGGTGCGGGTGGGAGGGCCGCATGAGCCCCCGGGTGGGGCTGTGGTCCGTATGTGATGGGTGGCTACTGGTGGATGGTGCTCGCTGGTATGGGGTGTGGGTGGGGGGGCTGTTGGTGGTGGTGGGGCGCTCCTACTAGTCCCTGGTGTTGCTGGTGTGTGTGCGCGGCTCCTCGCGGGTCCATGGGGGTGTACCGTGGCTCGTATGTCGTGGGCCCGTGTAGCGGGGGCGGCGGGTGGTCCTGGACCGCGTGGTGGTGGTGTGGAGGGTGTGCCGGTTGTGTGTGGTACCCCGGCGTCGGTGGGTGTGGTGGCAGGGGCTGGTGGTGGTGGAATACATGATGGTGTGGTGCGGTGATGTGCGCTATGTGGGGTGGGTGGTTCGCGGGGCCTGGTTGTGCTGGGGCGTCATGGGGATGTAGCTGGTGGGGGTCGCTGTAGCATGGGGGCATTAGGGGGTAGGGGTTGGGAGGGACGGGGGCGTGGTGGTGGTGTTGGTGGTGCCATGTCCCCTGGCTCTGCGCGTATGGTGGTCCTGGCATGGTGTGGACGTGTGTGGGCGGTGGTGGCTGACTGGGCTGCAGGGTTTGGGTGCTGCGGTACGGTGGTGGTGGTGGGCGCTGGCGGTGGCGGTGTTGCTCGTGTGCCCCGGGGGTCTGGGCGTGGGGTGGTGCGGTGTGGCTGGCCCCGGGCCTTGGTCGGGGCATCGCGCCCTGCTGGCGGGCGCGTTGGCGGGCCCCCTGACCTGTCTTGGTCTTCTTGGCCTGGTGGGTGTCGGGGGCGGGTGAACCCCCCTGTCCCCGTGGGGGCGACGGGGAGCGGGCGTGCCAGCGGTGTGCCTCTTGGAGGCTCGTCTTGAGGCCTCTGACGGAGGTTTCCTGGTCCGTGAGGCCCATCCGCGTGGCTTAGGCCTCGTCGGGGGCGGCCAGGTGGGCGTCCCGAAAAGACGCCCAGCCCTCCGGGGGCTTCTGTTGTGCGGGGTGGGGGTGGTGTGCCGGGTAGAGGAGTGCACTGAGTGGGTAAGGTGTTCCCTTCCGTCGGCCGAGGGCGTTGTTGAACCAGCGGCAAGTGATTCGAGGTAGGCTGCTATCTCCTCTGGTGCCGTGTCGGCCCACGCTTCCGGCGTCAGGGCTGCTGCTTGGGGGGCCGGGAGTTGTGGGTCTGGCAGGTGTAGGTCTCGGTGGTGGAGGTATAGGGCGAGGAGGATTTGGCGGGCCGCCACGTTCAAGCCGCCTCCGCTGTGGCGTAGGGGTGGGCTGTTGGGGGGCAGGGGTGTGCTGCCCGTGGCCACGGCTATGGTCCATGCGTGGTCCGTCGCGTCCGCCAC
The DNA here is from genome assembly GCA_964036045.1 of Eutreptiella sp. 'Long Island Sound 2002'. Lineage (NCBI taxonomy): Eukaryota > Euglenozoa > Euglenophyceae > Eutreptiales > Eutreptiaceae > Eutreptiella > Eutreptiella sp. 'Long Island Sound 2002'. The sequence goes on from OZ038382.1 coordinate 111,715,785, forward strand.
GTAGTACCCTCCCAGATGGTCCCGGAGGGTGTCGGTGAGGAACCCGAAGAAGCTGGGCCGGCTGGCGGGGGGGGGGTGCGGCTGGGGCCGCGGGCCGCTCGCGGTCGCCGGGGTTGAGGTCCCCGCAGTGGGGGCAGTGGGTGAGGCGGTGCGCGGCTCCCAGGCAGACCCAGTGGTCTGGGTTGCAGGGCAGGGCTGTCTGTGGTAGCCGCTGGCGAACGCAGAGGGGACATGCGGTGGCTGGTGGTTGGTGGTACCTGTGGACGGACGGCGGCGTGGGGGGATGGGGGCTGGTGGCGCGCGCATGCTGGTGGGAGTGTGTGCGGTGCCTGTGGTGACAAACTAAATCGCATGTTGCTGTGCCATGAATGTCTCCGATTTCTCTTCTTTGTCCATTGTTTGCCTTGCGTGTGAGTCATGATGAATCCATTCTTTTTTTTTTGTGCATGGGGGTTGCCCCCCGGCGAGCATAACACAAAAGCGGCCTAACCACAGGCAAGTGAGCGTTCATGGCGAGCCGAAGTCCATCGAAGGACAGCAGCCATATGTACAGTAACTCAGGGGTGTGACGCTGCTCCAAAATGCACCAAAGGCCTGATTACTGTGGGCTTTGGCTTCGCCATTGGCCCTATGGTTGGTGTTATGACGCGAGACGAATCAAAAATGAAATGGACTATATATATATATATATATATATATATATATATACAGAAATCAGAAACAAGCAAGTAACTCCAGATGTCCGCCCAAGATCTCCTGGGGTACCATAAAAGACCTCGGGTTAAGTGGAATCCACTGACTTCGCTCCACTAGGTTCCAGTCCAAAATCTGATACTTCGGAAAATCAAATCTGGGATTGGGCATCAGGGACCTCATTGGATTTGAACGGATTGGAAACCACTGATCTCCATTCACAAAACTCCGCTGACCTCTAATCGTCTGGGGAAAAATCAGATTTAAATCAAAAACTCCAAGGATAGCCTCAGACATCACTGATCTCCATACATCTGGGGAACGTCCCCAGTAGACCTCCAGTAGACGTCTGTGGAAAGATCAGATTTCTGAGAATCAAGGATGATATACTTGGCATCCACAGTCAAAAACCATCATGGATCACCACGCAAAATAGGACTCCGATCTTCAAAGTCCTGAATGATGTACGAAAAGGAGCAGGGGCAAAAAGATCAGGAGGAGAGCATCAACAGACAAGAGAGATAATTCGTTGACATGAACGTGGTCCCATCTCGTCCATCTGTCAAATGGTATCAAGGGACTAGGGGGGGTCGGGTTGGGTTGGGCTGGCGGCCTGGTGCAGGAGCAGGCCCTCGGATGTTGGCATCCTTCCCTGCCCCGTCACGAGGCTGGACAACCTGACTGTCCGGTTCCAAGGGCGAGCGGACTATCGACAGCCACCAGACCCCACCGAAGCGCTGGTGGGCGGAAGATACCGTCGTCCTGTGTGTAGGCGTGCGCGCGGGCAGGGCTTGGGCTGGGCTGTCGGGTGCGGAGCGCGCGGGGCACGACGCCCTGGCTGTCCTCAGCGCATGCCGGGTCACACGGAATTGCCGCGCCTGGCACATATGCCCTGGGCGCCGGGGCTCAGGATCTTCGGTCTCACGTCGGCCCCCTTCTCCGTCTGTGTCTCTCGGGGTGGGGCGTTCCAGGTGGGGGGTGTTCTCGGGGGGGGTCATCTGGCTTCCTATCAGGCAGGCAGGCAGGCGGCACACACACAGCAGGCACAACGCGGGGGATGCCTCTAATTTCTTTACTGTTAAGTGTTCACGCTGTGGGCGGCAGATCGCCGCGCAAGGGCCAAGTGTGCGGTACTCCAGGGCTGACGTAGAGCCACAAGCCCCGGATCGGGTGTGGCTGCATAGGCTCTAAGAGAGCCAGCGCCGCGCTTCCGGGTGATTCACCTGTGAGGAGGGCATAGCCCCTGGAGGAGCGCAGGGCAGACAGGTCCGCCAGCTGAGCCAGCGCCCAGGGCAGGCGCGTGGGCGGTGCCGCCACCAGGGCAGTGGCGTCCGTCGGGTGCCAATCAGGCTCGACGGGCAGGGCCACCTGGAGGGGGCCTGAGCAGGGCACCCGCCACTTGACCAGCCCTCGCACCAGCAAGGCCATAAGTATAGAATATTCCCAACTTAGTTTATCTCCAGAGCGGTCCGCTGACACTGGGAGGTGCTGCGGCGGAGTGTACGGCGGGGGTCGAAGGCGGGGTTGCAGGGCAGCCCATTCGTTGAGGACGGTCAGCAGGTCGGGCACTGCGGTAGCCAGGGCTTGGGTAACACGTTTGACAACTGCACGGCGCTTCACGGGCAGGAGTGGGGAGCTGTCTGTGCCGCTGGCAGGGTACCAGAGGCCAGATAGGGTGACGGTGTGGGGTAGGATGTCGGTGTTCAGGAAGAGGCGGTCCCATGTGCACCGTAGGAGGGGGTGTCCGGCTGACGAGTACAGGGTGCCGTCAGGGCATACATACCCACCCTGGGGGGCAGGGACTGATTGCAGGACGATGGCCTGGGCCCACAGGAGGCGCTGGTATGCTGGCATGCAGCAACTGCGCACGTGGCGGGCGAGCTGGGGGTGGGTGGGCGCGCAAAGGTGGCACTCCATGGGGATGTCAAGGGCAGGCGGTGGCTGCCACTCCAGGATGTGGTAGGCGAAGGCGCGCTTGACTGCCACTGTCAGCAGCTGATCGCCCTCCAGCAGCGCCAGGAAGTCGGCTCCGTCAGATCGGAGACACGTCTTGCGCCGAGCTGTGAAGTAGGCGGCGTCAAGGCCGAGCTCGGGGTCAAGGGGAAGGGCTCCACAGTAAAACAGCACCAGGTGCTCATGGAGATGGGGCAGCAGGGGAATCGTCCAGTGGGGGGCCGCGTGGGCACTCTGGGTGGCAAGGGAGTGGGCCTTGTTGTTGAGGGAGGCCAGAAGGTCACGGTCGGCCGTATCATGCTGAGCGCGAAGCCACAGCTCGTGGTGGGCTTCGAGGTGCAGCAGCGTGGGGATGAGGTCGCGCCACAGGGCGTCATGGGGGGTGAACTTGGGGGGCTGGCGGGTGTAGGAGCGGAAGAGGGCGGATTTGGCATCAACGGCCGAGAGAAGAGTGCCCTTCCATCCATCTAGCAAGGCGAGGGTGACCAAGCGGGCGAGCCACTCCATGGAGCTAGGGGAGGCCCACACGAGGCAGCGGAACCACGCGCGCATGACCACTCCTGCGCCAGGCGCATAGAACACTATGCCCCCACCACCGGCTTGCTGCCGGAGTGCTCCGTCAGTGGTTAGCAGGAGGGCCGGTTGGGCCATCAGGGCCTCGCGGTCACCATCCAGGTGGACTTGCAGGTCTCTGACGCCTGGGCTCGGCAAAACCACTCCCTGCACGCCCAGGGCCGCGGCGGTGGCCGCCAGGGGATCTGCCTCACTGCCTGGGGCGCGCGCCATGCTCAGATACTGAGCGGAGCGCTGGGCCAGTAGATTCCGGGAGAAGGAGGCCTGGGTATACGTCAGGAGGAGGCGCACGGCCGCCCGTAGGGTGAGGTCAGGACAGCCGGGCCCACCCTGGACCATGGGAGGGGACTGCAGGGCTCGGGACGTCCAGCAGGGGAGGCCCAGAACGTGGTGGTAGTAGAGGCGTACCTAGACCGCTAAGTCGCGGATGTGGTGGGGAGGTACCGCTACCCCTGAGGCAACGTAGTCAAACCGCGAGAGGACGAAAGTCCACAGCGTGCACAACCCCAGGAGGACGTGGGTTGGGGTGGACAGGATGCGTTGGCGCTGGCGTCGGACCTCCTCGGTGAGGTCGGCGTAGTCTTGGGTCGGTGGGAGCGTGTGGGAGAGGGGGATGCTGACGATCGCGGGGGTGGAGGATGCGGTGATGGTGTTATAGTAGGGGACTGGTCGAGTGAGTAGTCGGAGGGTGCCGCTCTGCACGCTAAACGCGAAGAACTGCAGCTTGTCCATGTGGACCAAGCCGCCCTTGGCCACTGTGGCCCTGGTGCACAGGCAAGTGAGCTCAACGAGGCCGGACAGATCAGGGTGGAGTAGCCGTGGTCGTCTGAGTAGGAGAGGGCGTTGATGGGTACGCCGGCGGCGCCCGGCGGGACATGGAGGCTCTCAGACAGGGGGAGGCAGCCACCTACAGGCAGTTCGCCTGTCTGGTAAGTGTCCCCAGAGGGGTTGTCCCCCTGATTCCACCCCTCTTCAGTGCTGTAGGGGGGGGGGCAAAGCCATCGTCTGTGAGGGGGTGGATGCGCAGGCGGCCATAGTACTTCAGGGCCCAGGGCCCAAAGTCCCATGGCAGGCAGAGGAGTCGGTTGAGGGGGGTGCAGTCTTCGCGCTGTTCACGGAGGAAGGCGTCTGCTGAGTCCCAATCAGTCACGGTCACTGTGCGATGCTGGTTGAGGCTGCTCTCCAAGGACAGGGGGTCGCAGCCTGAATCGACGAGCTGTAAGTGGTGCTGTACTCCCTGGACCTCACAATGGCTGAGGTGGTGGAGGAGGGCTTGAGGGCACTGGTCCAGGCCCGCAAAGAGAGACCCCGCCGTCGTGACCGAGGTCCATACACGATCGTCCCGGAAGGGTGAGCTGGCCGCTGATTGGGCGCTGTAGAGGCCCCGGGCCCGGGGATCCCGCGGGTCCACACCGTGGAAGAGCATGTCGCCCAGCAGGTTGGATAGCACGTGCTGGAGTCAAATGCAAAGGAAAGATCAAGGATACACGCCTTCCGTGCCCCACATCACAGCGCCATCCCGATTTCTCTTTCGAGAGTCGTGAGAGGGTTTGTGAAAAATTTGTCTTTCCTTCCAGATGTACAATTATTTGCTACGTTGCAACTGCCGCCTAACTTGGGGAAATATTTCATGGGTGGCGCACGCGCACGCTGAGGAAGGCCTGTGCTCCCGATATTTAATTTGTGTTTCGATTGTTGTTCACTGTATCCATTTTTTCTGTCAGTCCCATTACTTTGGTGGGATGGGCTGCAATGGTTTGTCTTTCTGTACTCTTACAGCTGAGGAGGGGCGACTAGCCCGAAACATGTTCATTTGATTGATTTGAATTTGTGATTTGGCGCCATATACCCCGCTTTGCACATTGTTGAGATCTTCAAGGTTTCCTGGGTGCAAAATCATCGGGAGGTGAAACCAACCAAGCGGTCAAACAATTTGTGAAGGTTGAAGTTACTTCGCACGTGTTACACTAATGGCGCCAAACGATCGTTGGAATTTAAGATCAACCCCCCAACTCCTGAGGTTGGACACACTCAACCATCTCTTTGCCTTCCAAGCCTACCAATCTAAGTTATGCTCCAAGATAAAAATTTAAATGGCTATTGGCGAACGGATTACATGCCGAAAAATCCGTATTCTGAAATGGGAATGAGAAAATATTAACCATCATAGAGGAGGACAAACAAAAAGAAATATATGTGGCACAATTCACGAAAAAGATTGAGTGCATCAACAAGGATGTGGAGAGCGCCAAAAAGAAGGCGGATGAGACGTTCAAAACGCTCAAAAAAGAATATGATAAGTATTTTGTTGGAGTATGTCACTACACCTTCTCGTTACCATCCGATGATGTAATGATGGACGATGGGATTGATTTCTTTGATGAAGCCATAGGGGAATATCATGATAAACGAAGACCCATTCAAAATGTGGTGATCCCCAAACAAGTCACAGTGACAAGTTTTGAGGGAAAATATCAAGGTTGAGAAGAGTGGCAAGCAAGGAGGACGGTAGAGAAGAATGCGGAGATCGCGAACAAGAAGGTGCAAGATCAAGTTGACAACGCCTTGAAAGAGCATGCTTCACAAACTTCCGAGATGCAACAAAAAGCCCTCGCGGGCCAAAAGATTATGAATGAACGAGTGGAGATTCTCATGAATGCGATGAGACTTGTTATGCCTAACATGGTTGATCCAAAAGACAGAAGCGGGCGGCGCAAGGATACCAGCAAAGACGCCGCCGGAGACAACAAAACAAAGAAAAAACGCGAAGCCAAAAGGAGTTCAAGTGCATCGAGCGCTTCCACGGGATCCACGAAATCAAGTGCAAGTCACAAGAGAAAGCGCGAAAGCGCCGGAAACAAGGGCCCGAAAAAGGAGAAACCGATGAATCCAAGGCGAAGACCAAGGAGAGAAAATCCAAATGGCGGAGACAAGAAAGATGGCAAGTCAAAACGGTGAATACATCAACGTTTGGAACACTTGATGGCGCTCCCGTACACGAGATACCGGATCATTTGTCTAAGCTATTGGCGTTTGGTTGAAAATTCTTTCCTTCTCCACACCCCCTTTCATTTTTGAAGGTGCTAATGAGTCGACTCTCAAGTGCGTACACCGAATTGCAACGTGACCTCATTTTGGATATTCATTATATGTTGCATCCACCGGGAGTGGATTTGTTTGATGTTCTACCTTATCCTCATTTCTTTAGATCCAAGGGTACCATGCCCAATGATAAAATCATAGAAGGATGTGGCTCCAAGGCATTTGTCGTTGAAAACATGATATCGGACTCAAGGAATCGTGTGTTCAATTCAATCCAACACCATCACTCGAGAGGTTTAGTTCATAGAGGTGTTTCATTGAAATATTATCAACTTGAAAGCTTCTTTAGGGAAAATGTGATCGTCAGGTCAGACATTGATGGCTTGGCCGTCCTAATGCCGTTAAAGGTGTACAAGTAGGTAGGTAGGTGCACTCGGTCGTGGAGAGGCGCCCCATGGCTCCCCCTGGCGTCGCCCCTGTGACGAACAGGAAGAGGCTCCGCGCGTGAAGAGGGGAGGCGGCTTACTTCCCGCTAGACCTGACTGTTGGCCCCCAACAAAGCGGCCCCGGGCTACAGCGGAAGGGCTGATCGCCGCTAGCGTGACGTGCTTGTCTCGCCAGGAGGGTGTGACCCCGTGCTTGCGCACGTCCCCTTCTTTGGGCGGAACCCTATGGGTTCAACGGACTTCCTGGCGTATCCCGTTCCCGTTCGTTAAAGGTGTACATTAAGGAAGCCGAAGCTCACATGAATTCCACAATTGGTGGACGGAACGTATACAAATTTTTAGGGAAAGATGAAGCGACGAAGTCATATTGCACGGTCCAATCCAATTTATGGCAAGCACACCTGCATGCACTCATGTTATCTATGCTGTCAGAATGGTTGTTGGAGATTTTTTCATCGTTTTTGGCATGTCAAGCGAGTTCGGTCCTTGGTGTGTTTCATTTATTATCTAAGACGCATAAATGAACCACGATATGTCAAGGACGATGGAATGGAAGACCGGTAGTGGGCCTACACAAATGGGCCACTAGGACAGCTTCGGTTGTGTTAGGTGTGGCAAGGACAATTTTGTTGAAGCTTGATCGTACGTATGATGAGATGTCAACCCCATTATGTGATTCGTGTGACTTGGTGAGCCGAGTACATACACTTAGTCAAGTACACAATTGGAACGACTATGCGGTCACATCGTTTGATTTTCACTCAATGTACATTAATGTGACATGGACGAATGTTCATGATGCCTTTGCATTCTACAAGGGGTGGTTCGAATCCACCCCTGTTTTGACTCGGGATTTGACCAATGGTGAGATCTCCATTTTGAGATTTCTCTTCAGTCCATTGGGGAGCGAGAGATGGGAAACACATTGTGTCCATTTTCCATTTCTAAGTATTGAGTACACCGAGTCGTTGACCATTGGTGAACTATTGCTAAGTGTGGTCTATACACACTGCATTTTCGAAAATCCGGGGGTGGGGATATTTCAACAATTCACTGGATGGGCAATGGGGACTAATGCTGCACCAACATGGAGTACGTTAGTACTTCAGTTTTATGAAAGACTAAAGCTACATCTACACCCATCAATCAAACTCATGAGATTCATCGACGATGGTCTTATGTTCCATCCAAAAAATATGGAACCCTCTTTGGACTCCTTTTTGAAGTCAATTTATCCCCCAAACCTGACTTTTGACGTCCTACAAAGAGGGGTGGTGGCACACGTTCCTTTTTTGGATGTATTGTTTATCACCCTACACCCACTTAGGCACAGTGTGTATTGGAAACCCACACATTCGGCCCTCTACATTCCTTGGCACTCCAACACCCCAAGGAGTGTCAAGGAAGGTTGGGTCGGGGGGGAGTGCTTCTGTTTTTTGGGATTCTGCTCGCACGAGAGCTACTACAAGATTTCTTGGGAGCCACTGAGAGGTGCACTCATTAGATGGGCCTACCCCCCCTCCCTTACCACAAAGCCAAGGTTTTCTTGGAATGACAAGCCTAAGTACATCAACCCGAAGTCACATACAAAGAAAAGATCAAGGATACACTCCTTCCGTGCCCCATATCACAGCGCCATCCCGATTTCTTTTTCGAGAGTCGTGAGAGGGTTTGTGAAAAATTTGTCGTTCCTTCCGGATGTACAATTATTTGCTACGTTGCAACCGCCGCCTAATTTGGGGAAATTATTTCATGGGTGGCGCACGGGCGCGCTGAGGAAGGCCTGTGCTCCCGATATTTAATTTGTGTTTCGATTGTTGTTCACTGTATCTACTATTTTTTCTGTCATTCCCATTTCTTTGGTGGGATGCCCTGCAATGGTTTGTCTGTCTGTACTCTTACAGCTGAGGAGGGGCGACTAGCCCGAAACATGTTCATTTGATTGATTTGAATTTGTGATTTGGCGCCAATCTTCAAGGTTTCCTGGGTGCAAAACCATCGGGAGGTGAAACCAACCAAGCGGTCAAACAATTTGTGAGGGTCGAAGAAGGGGGTCCACTTCTGGGGATCGTAGGCCGAAGTCAGGAAGTCGATATCCATGGTGTGGCGACGATGGCGTGTTGTGGCCAACGCTTGCTCAGTGACTTCTGCCAGCCAGGCCGTTGCCGTTGGGAGCTCGACGCCACGGTCCGGCTGGATCCGGCTGTACGGGGCGAGGGGCTTCGAGGGGCGATGCAGGGCACTCCTGGTGGCGAAGGTGATCGAGGTCTGGCGGAGTACCTGGTCTGGGCGTTCTTGCCTGAGGCGGGCCCCTGTGTCGCTGAGGAGTGCCTGGAGGTCTGCGATGCCCTCGGCCGTCCGGGGGTGGCTGCGCGTGCGGAGGTCATGAAGCACGTGATCGATGGGGCAGGGCTGAGGTATGACCTGGCGGGCTGCTGACCACAGAGCCTGCAGGAAGGCGTTAGGGGTGAGGTGGTGCATAGTCAGCCAGCCCACCAGCACATCGAGGAGCGCCGCTAGCCGGGGTACTGCCCCCTCCGGGGCGCTGCGCCAGCAAAGGAGGCGCCAAGAGCGGACCTCGGCCAGGCCTTCCATGGGCTCCACGGTGGCCAGCACAGAGCAATGAGGGGTGGGAGAGGGGAGGACATCGGCGCCAGGGACAGATCGTGCCCCCCAGAGAAATATATGGTCGATTGCGGTGGCGCTCTGCTGGCCGTTAGTGGACGTGTAGTGCGTGGGCGTGTGCGGTGGGAGGGCTGGTTAATAACGCTGGAGACACCCCTGGGCGCGACACGCTGGGGCAAGTGGCCAGCGGGGGTTGGTGATGGACATGTTAAAGTCACGACCTATTAGCTCAAGTGCAGGACGTAGGTAGGTGGCGAGGGTGGAGAGGTTGATGAGGACGGCACACCGCCCTCGGTAATCCAGGTTGGGGTGCACATGCACGGAGGACAGCAGGACGAATCCAAGGGTGTGATGACGGACAGTGGCGACGAGGAGGTCGGCGGCATCGTGTTCCACTCGGGGGCGGGTGGTGCCGTGCTGGTGGGTGCGCTGCCAGCCCACCATGAAGCTGGTGCCGCAGCCAACGGCTGTACTGGTGAAGCATGCGAAGCACGGGAGAAGGGCCTGCAAGATGGCGTCGAAGTCCCAGAGCTCTGCAGAGCACGGAAGTCCACTTAGAGGGCGACCAGGAGGTTCTCTACACCGCCAACGTTCCACGTGAGAAACGTGAGGCTGCAATGACGGCGGAGGTGGAGGGGCGAGAAGGTGGCCAAAACCAGATTGCGAGCCCAGGGGGCGGAGGGGAGTAGGAGGGTGTGGTTTGGGTGATAGCAGACGGTGCCAGGGCGGACGGGGGCGGCTTGCACACCGCTGAGGGTGGGGAAGCCCAGTACTGTGACGTGCGAGTAGGCAGCAGTAAGGGAGGTGAGGTGAGAGGCGCCAGGCACTGGAACGGGGCATATGGCATTCGGGAGCACCAGGGGGGCGTGGGGGGCATGCACCTCCAGGTGCGGCAGTCTGGGTTGCCGGCAGGAAGGGCAGAACCAGGCAAGGAGGGCAGCCCAGGTGGGCGGGTGAAGGGGGCTGAGCCAACAGCGCCTGCCTGGGGTCAAGGGGGGCCCTATCCTGTAGCTGGCTGTAGGACTCTGCCACGGGGAGAGGTGGGTGGGGCTGTCATCATGGAACCACACAAGACGGCCATTGGTGTACAAGGGGATGCTGGCCACAAGGTCCTGGGCGTCAGAGCGGAGGGTGGCTGCGACGTTGGTAATCCAGACAATGAAGTCCCGTAGGGCGTAGTAGGCGACGGCTGTCGGCAGGTGCCGCAGGTGCGCCGCAGCCCCTCGTGGCAGGAGCGGCAGAACTGCTTGTAGAAACTGGCTGTGGGTACCTGTGCGGGGGGCAGCTGGCGGAGGCGGTAGGAGAACGTAAGAGCAGGTGTTGCACACACGGCACAGCAGTGGGGGTGCTGGGTCGTTGGAGACAGTGCCGCAGGCCCAGCACATCCGAGGGCCGAGAGGCGGCATAGGATCATGACTGAGATGAGCGGAGGGGGGGACGCCACCAGGATCAGAGGTCGGGACTGGGGGCAAGCGGGACGTTATCCGGAGGAGGGCGCGGGGCGAGGTGTGCGCGTGGGCAAACGTGAGTGAGAGGAGGAGCAGGGGGTCTGAGGACTGTCTAGCGTACGCTTGCTGCAGCACTCGCGGCTGGTTGCTGTATCTACCTGGTTCTGGCCATCGGGGCCCCGCCCACGGTTCAGCTTCGTCAGCTCTCGTGGCTGGGGATGCGGTGCTTTAGAGCAGAAGGGTACGGCAAGGGTGCAGTGGGGCACGGCTGGGGTGGGCAGTCAAGGGCGGGGAGGAGAGGAGGCATATGGTGTGTGGTGCTCTCAGTAATCTCCGGTGCCCAGCATGGTCCATGCAGCTGAGGTAGGCGCCGTTGGTGCAACCGTCCGAGGGGGCTGTCGGGGCGGAGTAGTTCTATGGCGGCAGGGCTCCAACTGGACAGCGTTGACAGGGCCCGGCCTCACTACCACTGAGGCCTAGCCCCCTGGGTGTGTGCAGGCATGAGCGTGTGTGTGGGCGTGTGCGCGTGCTGGTGTGCGTGGGCTGGGCTGGGGGGCAGGGCCTCGCGCGTGGGGGGTAAGTGTGGCCTGGTGCTCCAGGCCCGGCCGGGAGGCCAAGGGTATTGGGCCAGGGCCTCGCAAGCTCCATGTCACAGGGACACACTGCCTGCCCGTCCCAGGACTGCAAATGCACAGGGACGGGCGTGCGCTGGGCACGACTGGGGGGGACCCGCGCTCCTTGACTGTAAAATGGCACAGATGGCGCCGCCGTACTAGCTGGGTGCCACACTCCCACAGCCTCGGGCGCTGTCGGCAGGCAGAGGGGTCCCAGGGCGCGCAGAGCGCTTCGCTGCCCTGAAACCTGCCTGGGATGAACCCCGGGTGCGGCGCTGCTGCCCCGTTAGTCCTGGGGGGCCGTAGGGCACACTACCGGACTGGCCCCTCCGCAGGGACTAGAGGGGGGGGGGTGCAGATCGCAGGTGCTGAAGATGAGGAGGACAGTGAAAAAACGAGAAAGAAAAAAAGAAAAAAAAGGGGGGGGAGAAACTCGTCACCCGGAGACCAAAGCGGGGCAGAAACCCCCCAGTCGCTTGCAGAGCTTAGCTTCTTTTCGCGATGGCTTTTTAGGGTAACGTGTTTCTATGTTGGTAGTTACGGTAAATTAAGTAGTTGGGATTTGGTTTTTTTTGTTGTTGTTGTGTATCTGTCTGTGTTTGTGAGGGTGTTCATTGGCGACTGTTGTGTTTGTCCGTTTTGGGTAAGTCAACAAGGTGGGGTTGTGAGATGAAGTGCTGTAAATGGAGTATTGGTTGCTCCATGGGTTGTCTGCGGAATCTGGTTGGAGTAAGTGCAGATCGTACATTGGGTTTTGTCTGAGCCATGTTTGTATCTCTTGTAGTGCTGTGATGAATCAATCTTTCGAGATGGCGTCTGTGGAACATGCTGTGTGCACGGGCAATGCGTAGACATGCTAAAGGTGGAGAACGGCATTTATGCTAACTGTGGATGCTAACCTCTCATTTGTGTGTTGCCGCATTACTCCATTGTGCTCCAAGAAGTGTCGTCATGATGATTTCCTGTCTTTGGTCAAACACGGCTGGTGATCCACTATCCCTCACTTGTAAGCATGCAGTAGGGCATGAGTTCAGCTAATTTGACAATCGGGTACAGGGATAATCTTCGATCGAGGTTGTGGATTCTCACTCCAAGTGCATGCATGCTCTCATGGGTTATGGCTAGGCAACATTCTCTCTCCATATGCCTGCTCCCATGGGTCGTGGCTAGGCTACGCCCTCAGAATGGGGTTTTGGTCAGGTCATATCTCTTCGGCCCGGGATTGGTTAGGTTTTCTCTCCTGGGCATGGATTGGTGAGGGTCTCTCTCTCAGGGCATGGACTGGGGCGGGACCATCTCACTTAAGGCCTGGTTCGGGGAGGGACCATCATTCTTTGAGGCGGGACTATCTCTTCTTGGGATAGGACAATCCCAACATGGACGTGCTCTCATTGGACCCTGGACATCTCTCCATGTGCACTCCCTCTGCGGGCTGGGTCTAGGTCTCTTCATGTGACTCGGGGCAGCCTCTTACCCAAGAGCTCTTGCCCAATCCTCTTCTAAGTAGCATGTATTGAATTGGTTCGGTGTCACACGAACATGCAGTTAGGCAATAGTTATGTCACACGTCCATGTGTAGATGGCTTCTAATGCACATGACAATTTGTGGTTGCCAAAGCCTTCGCTTCCCAGGCAATTAGGCACCAGATGATCGGACTGAGTGGCATGTGCTAGCATGTGAGGGCATGAGGTATATGTTTCCGTGTTGGTGTTGCACTTTACTCATGCCCTTGGTTCGCGATTCTCTGACCGCAGGAGCCCAGCAATTGGTGTTTAGCATACACTAAACAGGTGAGGTTTGGTGGGCTGGCACTTCTTGATGCTGTGTTTCCGAGCACGAAGTAAACCCGCCACGTTTATTCACTTGCTGGCCATTGTGTATGATATTGCTGAGTCATAGGCACCGGGCGTCCGGTGTCAAGTACTGAGGCATTGCCAGCATGAAGTCATATGTGATGTGTCACATATGTCAGGTGTCAGGTATTGCCGTGGGGTCAGTCCCTCGATTCATATTACGTAATCTTCATTGCAAGCTCTTGACATGTGATCATTGGTGTTTCATGAGTGCGGACAAGTCATGTAAGTAGCTATGCCGTACTTTGTGTTCATGGAGGCCATGGTGTCATGCTTGATCAACGGTGGGAACATTTGGGCTATTTGGAACTCATGTTTCTCAATTCCAGTTTTGCTGTCTTTTCGGCAAGGCCGGGTATGGGCCTTGTAGGGCCACACTTATGTTGAATCCGATGATGTGTATCATTTCTGTGTGTTGTGCCAGGCACCATGTGGACTTTATCGATCCCATTGTATCATGCATGATCCCATGAATCAATATCATCTTCTCATGTGTTGATTCGAGATTGCGTTTGCATGGTGTCATATGTCCGGAAGTGAACGCATATTTGGCATGTGAATGGGAGATAAATTTGATTCGGGGAGTGGGGATGCAATATCGTCTTCGATAATCGCATATTGTATTCCAGGGCTTCACTTATACTTCTGCTTCTTCCCCTCCCTATGCTCAACATTCTCTCATTTGTTTCCCTCTCCATGATCATGTCCATGTATTGATCTGGGTACATTCAACCAGATTGGGCAATCAACTATTGGGACTTCATTGGTTGGTTAGAGTTTATTGATCAGGTCTTGGGGTTCTTTTGCAAGGGTTGCCAAGGGGTGTGCTCACGAAATTGATTTGCATTTTGTGAAACATTGGAAGCCCCAGTGAGGTAAAGGACTATGGGAGTCACGGGAAGAGGGGTTGAGAGATAGGCGGTAGGGCCCGCGCAATGGCAGGGAGCGCAGTTCAGGGATGTGGGGGGTACATCGGAGAGTGTGCTGACCATTGTGTGTAATCAGCAGCTGATCTGGACCCGGGGGAGCTCCTCTGGAGGATCCTCTGTATGTTCCGTGTAGGCACGGGGTGGTTGGATGGAGACACGTTGAAGAAACGTTTTCAGCCTCTCTTCGCCTGGCGCACAAGCTGTTTGACTGACTGGTATCAGTCAGAGACGTCTGGTGTGGGGTCTGTAGTCGGGGGGTGGATGGCATTAACCTGGCGCATTGCGGCCCGCATACACCTGATGATCTTGCTGTAGCAGCCCTCGAGGTCCTGAAAAAATTCAGGGATCTCAAAGTCCTGGAATGCACAGGAGACGAGAGTCCGGCAGAGCTCGACATCTCCTCTGTTCCGTTCCACACAGCGTGTCTCAGGGAGGTGTGGTGCAGTTTACAGAATGGTTGCGATAGCCCCGTGATTGCGGTCAGACGCACCATGGACGGATAAAAAGTCAATTGCTTGCGCGGACGACGCCTCGAACCAGTTTACTGTACAATCGTGTGCCGTATGCACGGTCAATGTAACTTTTTGTGCCGGCAAAACGTCGCACTATGGTGTAAGGGATGTTGTCCGTGTAGCAGGGTAGTAGCACGTCGACCAGGAAACATGCTTTCTGCTTTGCGACCAGCCAGGGCCAGACATTTGCACGCAGGGTAGTTGTGTGGGACACGTGTGTGGTGCCAATATAGTCACCCATGATAAGGTAGGAGTTAGGGGTCATGGCGTGTAGGTATGGCTCACACACGTGTTTCTCCTTTAGGGTCCGGGGGCCATAGATTGAGGCAAGGTGCATGGGCGGTACCAGAGGATTGAGGTGCAGATGGAGTTCAACAGAGATGAGTACCCTTGGGATGTGGACGCAGAGGGGGGTGTGTCGGGGATATAAATGTGTGCACCAGAATAGTTACCCCGCTCTTGGAGGGGGAGGAGCTGCGGTATTTCGAGATGGCGTCTGTGGAACATGCTGTGTGCACGGGCAATGCGTAGACATGCTAAAGGTGGAGAAAGGCATTTATGCTAACTGTGGATGCTAACCTCTCATTTGTGTGTTGCCGCATTACTCCATTGTGCTCCAAGAAGTGTAGTCATGATGATTTCCTGTCTTTGGTCAAACACGGCTGGTGATCCACTATCCCTCACGTGTCAGCATGCAGTAGGGCATGAGTTCAGCTAATTTGCCAATCGGGTACAGGGATAATCTTCGATCGAGGTTGTGGATTCTCACTCCAAGTGCATGCATGCTCTCATGGGTTATGGCTAGGCAACATTCTCTCTCCATATGCCTGCTCCCATGGGTCGTGGCTAGGCTACGCCCTCAGAATGGGGTTTTGGTCAGGTCATATCTCTTCGGCCCGGGATTGCTTAGGTTCTCTCTCCTGGGCATGGATTGGTGAGGGTCTCTCTCTCAGGGCATGGACTGGTGCGGGACCATCTCTCTCAAGGCCTGGATCGGGGAGGGACCATCATTCTTTGAGGCGGGACTATCTCTTCTTGGGATAGGACAATCCCAACATGGACGTGCTCTCATTGGACCCTGGACATCTCTCCATGTGCACTCCCTCTGCGGGCTGGGTCTAGGTCTCTTCATGTGACTCGGGGCAGCCTCTTACCCAAGAGCTCTTGCCCAATCCTTTTCTAAGTAGCATGTATTGAATTGGTTCGGTGTCACACGAACATGCAGTTAGGCAATAGTTATGTCACACGTCCATGTGTAGATGGCTTCTAATGCACATGACAATTTGTGGTTGCCAATGCCTTCGCTTCCCAGGCAATTAGGCACCAGATGATCGGACTGACTGGCATGTGCAAGCATGTGAGGGCATGAGGTATATGTTTCCGTGTTGGTGTTGCACTTTACTCATGCCCTTGGTTCGCGATTCTCTGACCGCAGGAGCCCAGCAATTGGTGTTTAGCATACACTAAACAGGTGAGGTTTTGGTGGGCTGGCACTTCTTGATGCTGTGTTTCCGAGCACGAAGTAAACCCGCCACGTTTATTCACTTGCTGGCCATTGTGTATGATATTGCTGAGTCATAGGCACCGGGCGTCCAGTGTCAAGTACTGAGGCATTGCCAGCATGAAGTCATATGTGAATTGTTACATATGTCAGGTGTCAGGTATTGCCGTGGGGTCAGTCCCTCGATTCATATTACGTAATCTTCATTGCAAGCTCTTGACATGTGATCATTGGTGTTTCATGAGTGCGGACAAGTCATGTAAGTAGCTATGCCGTACTTTGTGTTCATGGAGGCCATGGTGTCATGCTTGATCAACGGTGGGAACATTTGGGCTATTTGGAACTCATGTTTCTCAATTCCAGTTTTGCTGTCTTTTGGGCAAGGCCGAGTATGGGTCTTGTAGGGACACACTCATGTTGAATCCGATGATGTGTATCATTTCTGTGTGTTGTGCCAGGCACCATGTGGACTTTATCGATCCCATTGTATCATGCATGATCCCATGAATCAATATCATCTTCTCATGTGTTGATTCGAGATTGCGTTTGCATGGTGTCATATGTCCGGAAGTGAACGCATATTTGGCATGTGAATGGGAGATAAATTTGATTCGGGGAGTGGGGATGCAATATCGTCTTCGATAATCGCATATTGTATTCCAGGGCTTCACTTATACTTCTGCTTCTTCCCCTCCCTATGCTCAACATTCTCTTATTTGTTTCCCTCTCCATGATCATGTCCATGTATTGATCTGGGTACATTCAACCAGATTGGGCAATCAACTATTGGGACTTCATTGGTTGGTTAGAGTTTATTGATCAGGTCTTGGGGTTCTTTTGCAAGGGTTGCCAAGGGGTGTGCTCAGGAGATTGATTTGCATTTTGTGAAACATTGGAAGCCCCAGTGAGGTAAAAGACTATGGGAGTCACGGGAAGAGGGGTTGAGAGATAGGCAGTAGGGCCCGCGCAATGGCAGGGAGCGCAGTTCAGGGATGTGGGGGGTACATCGGAGAGTGTGCTGACCATTGTGTGTAATCAGCAGCTGATCTGGACCCGGGGGAGCTCCTCTGGAGGATCCTCTGTATGTTCCGCGTAGGCACGGGGTGGTTGGATGGAGACAGGGGCGTGGGTAGTGTGTTTTTGACACGTTGAAGAAACGTTTTCAGCCTCTCTTCGCCTGGCGCACAAGCTGTTTGACTGACTGGTATCAGTCAGGGACGTCTGGTGTGGGGTCTGTAGTCGGGGGGTGGATGGCATTAACCTGGCGCATTGCAGCCCGCATACACCTGATGATCTTGCTGTAGCAGCCCTCGAGGTCCTGAAAAAATTCAGGGATCTCAGAGTCCTGGAATGCACGGGAGACGAGAGTCCGGCAGAGCTCGACATCTCCTCTGTTCCGTTCCACACAGCGTGTCTCAGGGAGGCGTGGTGCAGTTTACAGAATGGTTGCGACAGCCCCGTGATTGCGGTCAGAGGCACCATGGACGGATAAAAAGTCAATTACTTGCGCGGACGACGCCTCGAACCAGTTTACTGTACAATCGTGTGCCGTATGCACGGTCAATGTAACTTTTTGTGCCGGCAAAACGTCGCACTATGGTGTAAGGGATGTTGTCCGTGTAGCAGGGTAGTAGCACGTCGACCAGGAAACATGCTTTCTGCTTTGCGACCAGCCAGGGCCAGACATTTGCACGCAGGGTAGTTGTGTGGGACACGTGTGTGGTGCCAATATAGTCACCCATGATAAGGTAGGAGTTAGGGGTCATGGCGTGTAGGTATGGCTCACACACGTGTTTCTCCTTTAGGGTCCGGGGGCCATAGATTGAGGCAAGGTGCATGGGCGGTACCAGAAGATTGAGGTGCAGATGGAGTTCAACAGAGATGAGTACCCTTGGGATGTGGACGCAGAGGGGGGTGTGTCGGGGATATAAATGTGTGCACCAGAATTGTTACCCCGCTCTTGGAGGGGGAGGAGCTGCGGTATTTCGAGATGGCGTCTGTGGAACATGCTGTGTGCACGGGCAATGCGTAGACATGCTAAAGGTGGAGAACGGCATTTATGCTAACTGTGGATGCTAACCTCTCATTTGTGTGTTGCCGCATTACTCCTTTGTGCTCCAAGAAGTGTCGTCATGATGATTTCCTGTCTTTGGTCAAACACGGCTGGTGATCCACTATCCCTCACTTGTCAGCATGCAGTAGGGCATGAGTTCAGCTAATTTGACAATCGGGTACAGGGATAATCTTCGATCGAGGTTGTGGATTCTCACTCCAAGTGCATGCATGCTCTCATGGGTTATGGCTAGGCAACATTCTCTCTCCATATGCCTGCTCCCATGGGTCGTGGCTAGGCTACGCCCTCAGAATGGGGTTTTGGTCAGGTCATATCTCTTCGGCCCGGGATTGGTTAGGTTCTCTCTCCTGGGCATGGATTGGTGAGGGTCTCTCTCTCAGGGCATGGACTGGTGCGGGACCATCTCTCTCAAGGCCTGGATCGGGGAGGGACCATCATTCTTTGAGGCGGGACTATCTCTTCTTGGGATAGGACAATCCCAACATGGACGTGCTCTCATTGGACCCTGGACATCTCTCCATGTGCACTCTCTCTGCGGGCTGGGTCTAGGTCTCTTCATGTGACTCGGGGCAGCCTCTTACCCAAGAGCTCTTGCCCAATCCTTTTCTAAGTAGCATGTATTGAATTGGTTCGGTGTCACACGAACATGCAGTTAGGCAATAGTTATGTCACACGTCCATGTGTAGATGGCTTCTAATGCACATGACAATTTGTGGTTGCCAATGCCTTCGCTTCCCAGGTAATTAGGCACCAGATGATCGGACTGAGTGGCATGTGCAAGCATGTGAGGGCATGAGGTATATGTTTCCGTGTTGGTGTTGCACTTTACTCATGCCCTTGGTTCGCGATTCTCTGACCGCAGGAGCCCAGCAATTGGTGTTTAGCATACACTAAACAGGTGAGGTTTGGTGGGCTGGCACTTCTTGATGCTGTGTTTCCGAGCACGAAGTAAACCCGCCACGTTTATTCACTTGCTGGCCATTGTGTATGATATTGCTGAGTCATAGGCACCCGGCGTCCGGTGTCAAGTACTGAGGCATTGCCAGCATGAAGTCATATGTGATGTGTCACATATGTCAGGTGTCAGGTATTGCCGTGGGGTCAGTCCCTCGATTCAGATTACGTAATCTTCATTGCAAGCTCTTGACATGTGATCATTGGTGTTTCATGAGTGCGGACAAGTCATGTAAGTAGCTATGCCGTACTTTGTGTTCATGGAGGCCATGGTGTCATGCTTGATCAACGGTGGGAACATTTGGGCTATTTGGAACTCATGTTTCTCAATTCCAGTTTTGCTGTCTTTTGGGCAAGGCCGAGTATGGGCCTTGTAGGGCCACACTTATGTTGAATCCGATGATGTGTATCATTTCTGTGTGTTGTGCCAGGCACCATGTGGACTTTATCGATCCCATTGTATCATGCATGATCCCATGAATCAATATCATCTTCTCATGTGTTGATTCGAGATTGCGTTTGCATGGTGTCATATGTCCGGAAGTGAACGCATATTTGGCATGTGAATGGGAGATAAATTTGATTCGGGGAGTGGGGATGCAATATCGTCTTCGATAATCGCATATTGTATTCCAGGGCTTCACTTATACTTCTGCTTCTTCCCCTCCCTATGCTCAACATTCTCTTATTTGTTTCCCTCTCCATGATCATGTCCATGTATTGATCTGGGTACATTCAACCAGATTGGGCAATCAACTATTGGGACTTCATTGGTTGGTTAGAGTTTATTGATCAGGTCTTGGGGTTCTTTTGCAAGGGTTGCCAAGGGGTGTGCTCAGGAAATTGATTTGCATTTTGTGAAACATTGGAAGCCCCAGTGAGGTAAAGGACTATGGGAGTCACGGGAAGAGGGGTTGAGAGATAGGCGGTAGAGCCCGCGCAATGGCAGGGAGCGCAGTTCAGGGATGTGGGGGGTACATCGGGGAGTGTGCTGACCATTGTGTGTAATCAGCAGCTGATCTGGACCCGGGGGAGCTCCTCTGTAGGATCCTCTGTATGTTCCGTGTAGGCACGGGGTGGTTGGATGGAGACAGGGGCGAGGGTAGTGTGTTTTTGACACGTTGAAGAAACGTTTTCAGCCTCTCTTCGCCTGGCGCACAAGCTGTTTGACTGACTGGTATCAGTCAGAGACGTCTGGTGTGGGGTGTGTAGTCGGGGGGTGGATGGCATTAACCTGGCGCATTGCAGCCCGCATACACCTGATGATCTTGCTGTAGCAGCTCTCGAGGTCCTGAAAAAATTCAGGGATCTCAAAGTCCTGGAATGCACGGGAGACGAGAGTCCGGCAGAGCTCGACATCTCCTCTGTTCCGTTCCACACAGCGTGTCTCAGGGAGGCGTGGTGCAGTTTACAGAATGTTTGCGATAGCCCCGTAATTGCGGTCAGAGGCACCATGGACGGATAAAAAGTCAATTACTTGCGCGGACGACGCCTCGAACCAGTTTACTGTACAATCGTGTGCCGTATGCACGGTCAATGTAACTTTTTGTGCCGGCAAAACGTCGCACTATGGTGTAAGGGATGTTGTCCGTGTAGCAGGGTAGTAGCACGTCGACCAGGAAACATGCTTTCTGCTTTGCGACCAGCCAGGGCCAGACATTTGCACGCAGGGTAGTTGTGTGGGACACGTGTGTGGTGCCAATATAGTCACCCATGATAAGGTAGGAGTTAGGGGTCATGGCGTGTAGGTATGGCTCACACACGTGTTTCTCCTTTAGGGTCCGGGGGCCATAGATTGAGGCAAGGTGCATGGGCGGTACCAGAGGATTGAGGTGCAGATGGAGTTCAACAGAGATGAGTACCCTTGGGATGTGGACGCAGAGGGGGGTGTGTGGGGGATATAAATGTGTGCACCAGAATGGTTACCCCGCTCTTGGAGGGGGAGGAGCTGCGGAGCAGGTTGAAACCCAGATGGGGGGGAATCCACTCGAAGTCGCGGATGTGTGCGGTGGGCAAGTGTTTGAACTGTTGGGGGCATATGGGTAGTGGCTTGATTCCAGAGAGGAGATGGCAGGAACGATTCGGGGTGATGTCCGGGCCACCAACAGTAAGGGTGGCGCATGAGGTATGGGCCGGTCTTGGCGACCAATGTGACCAGTGTTCCTGAGCTGTGGGGGGGTGGCTTTTTTTGCAGGTGTCGCACAGGTAGTGTCTGGGCGTCAGTACGCCATGACGTGGCCGCAGTGCGCTCTGCTAAAGGCAAGGTGCCGAGGAGGGGCAGGGTACGTCAGGCAAGGGGGCCCTGTGTGCTTCGCCGGCGCTTCGCTGCGTATGAATGAGGGACACTGCCCCAGCTATGTTTATCAGTCTGACGTATAATCAGGTAATCGCAGTGATGACGGCGCAGCAAAAACGGTATTTGCAGAACGCACCGCAGCGACAAGATTCCACGGCTTGCGCGAGCAGGAGGTGGAGGAAGAGCATAAACGGTGCATGGCGATTCTCAGTTCACCATAGGTTCTCACTACCCTGCGCGGGTCAGGCAGGAAGGTCTCATACGGCACGGGGCATCGATGTAAAGCTGCAAGAAGGCAAGGCGGCAGTAGGATCTTAGGCGGCTCAAGTTACAGGGTCAAAATCTGCCCAAAAGTGCCCGTCTGCGGCACTCCAAAAAAATAGTTTTTTTGGGCGACCCGAAAACACAGAGACAAAAAATCAAGCAAAAATGAATGAATTGGACCATTTTGAGTTTTTTTCCAGAAAACCGACTGCCCCGGAAAAAAAATTATCTCCCTGAAATAGCACTGCTTTTTTTGGAAAACCATGGCTTTTTCTTTCTTCTACTACTTATGCTTTCATGTGAAAATACCCATTAGCTTGCAATCCTTTCTAGAACCAGTTCTTGAACCGCATGTTGAATGCAGCACCACACGAAGCATTTTTTGGCACGCTTCTTTGCGCGAGTCCTCGCGCAAACATTAACACAACACCGCAATGAAATGCATCACATCGAGAAAGGTGCTGCACAAGGTGACAGCAAAAAGATCGTCGAAGAGGAATGCCCTCGCGCATAAAATATCAGAACAAACGATAAAATTACTTTTTCTTCGGAACAGTTTGCATCTTAGCACCATAGACTTAGCAACGGACGTCTTACCCTTTGGCGGTGGCTTTGCGAGCTGGTCCCTTGGTTTGGACTGACGAGCTGCTGGCTTGAATGGATCTCTGGCCCCGGGTTCCTCGAGTCTCGATTTTCTTGCGGCTTTCTTCGCTGTCTTGCCTTCGGACACATGCGGTTTCTCCTCTTCTTCTTCCACGCTCTCCTCCTCCTCATCTTCATCGCTCTCGTCGGTATGTTCACCGGTACCCAATTTCGCTGCCTGAGGCTTGAGAGCAGTCTTCTTCTTCTTTTTTGCACTGTGTGTCCCCGCGTTACCCCCGGGGCACTGGGGAATAGTCTTCTTATTCTTGGGGGCAGGTTCCTCACCAGTTGACTTCCGCTTTGCTGCAGGGGCCTGTGCTTCTGCAGCTTGACCCTTCTGAACAATCTCTTCCTCCTTCAGCTCGCACGCATCAGAACCTTACTTTTCATCCCGAACCCAAAGGTAAATGCCACGGTTTGTCCAGTTGGCTTGCTGGTCCCAATCACCAGACTCCTCCAGTTTCGACCCTTCTGTCAAGACATGGCTCAGCTGATTCTGCACTCTGTTGACCCAATCAGAGAGACTGTTGGTGGTGAAACCAAGAAGGTACATGCGAGAATCTGGCTCGATCGCAGCAATGTTGCACACCAAATCTGGCTGATGATCAATGAACACAAAAGAAGGCTTGAAGCCCTTAGTCTCCTTCAGGTAATGGAGGTGAGTATCGGAATACCACATAACATGCGTTATCGGCAGTGGGCCGCCAAAATCAGTGTCAACCATCTCCTGTACTTGAGTAGGTCCAAACGTCAGATAATTCGGAATCTGCAAAGGGAGAGGACTTGTTGCGCGAGACCTCGCGCGAGGAGAGGAGGTAATGACGAAATTATACCTTTCTCATCAAGCTATCCGGTGAAGAAATCAGCAACCAGGTAACGTCGAACAATGTAGCATCCCCTGTTGCCTTTTGTTTGGTTCGCCAACTGAAGATGGGAATACGCAACATGTTACCCATGCGCGGCGCGTTGAAAACATCGTTGAGACCCCTCTCTGTTTCCGTGTTCAGAACGTCGTACATGTTGTCAACAACAGTTTGGGAACCGCAGATAAGTCTATCAGCACGAGACATTTCTTCATACAGCCAGGCTGGGCACATACCCTCAGGCCCAAGATGTTCAAATCTGTCGCCGTTGATGACAATCAGGGTCTTGTCGATCTCCAGGAACCGCTTCGGGGGTTCGTGCACCAGAGTTGCTATTTGGGTCGCCTTAATTATGATAGTTTGACTTGCTAGCAATGGATCCTGCTGTCTCACTGTCTTGAAGTGACCAGTAACGCCAGCAGCTGCGTGGACCACACGGAGTAAGAAGAAGTCACCGCTTTGTCTTTCTTGGAAGGCTTGATCCAGGCCAAGCCCCCTTTAAAACCTTTTTGTTGATGCTAAGACTAACGTAAGTATTTTTTTCAACATTTTGAACCTTAAAGTACACTTTGTCAACGTAACTAGGGTTGTAAACCTAGCCCCCCATGAAGTTCACCCCTACCACTCAACTGAGCGGAGGTATCTTCCTTCATGGAGGATATACCGAAATGAAAATGGCATTTCATGCTTAAGGCCTTGGAGGTTAGACCTAGTGGTCTCCCACCCCAAGACCCCTATACTCAATGTTTCCTACACCTTTATGTGGTTGTACTTTTTAACTGTTTCTGAATCCAGTTGCTTGGCCACGTCATATTCTGTGTCTGGCCTGACACCTATGCCCCCCATTCCTAACCAGCACCATTTCACCCAAAAGAGTGCACATGAAGTGCTTGATGCTATCTTGGAGGCTAGAGTCAGTCCAGTTTTCATATAAAATCTTTTGTATTATCCATTTGTGATTGAATCTTTGTGTTTATACCTGCTTTGTCAATCTGCAGCCCTTCTGTGTTACACTGGATTTCAAACTATTCATTGATTCGATCCACATCCTGTTCTTGCTCTACTTGCTCCTTTGGTTTTGGGATTTCACCATCAAAAACCTGCAGGATTTCATCAACATCTATAGGGCACTAATCAAGGACATTTTTCTGGTAGCAGAGGCAAACCCTGAGAATCTTTCGAACCGACTCCGAGCAGAAGCAGAAGAAGGGCACACTGAAAAGCACATTGAACATGTCCACTCAACTGTCGTCCCGAACCCGGCCGATCAGAAGTGTACAAGTGCAACATGGCAGTATAGCCCACCCAAAGAGTGAACCGCCACTCAGAGCAGCATCTGGGTCTCAGGTAGATCCAGAGCACAGAAGGGCTGAACTGGATAGGTCCAGACCAATCCCATTAACCATGGAAACCTTAGCGACCCACGGTGAAGGCAGCCTGCAAAGGCTCTGTAGGCGTGTCGAAGCTTCCATCGCCCGCTCGGCTTGTCCGTCCTCGTCTTCTACCGTACTTGGAGTTGGTCCTGAAGAACAAGAGGACCTACGAAGGAGGATGGACGAGTTCATGCTCCACGAAGAGTACCACAAGTTCACCGTAGGAGAAGATGGAGAAATACCTCTTGATGCCCTCGGGTCGCCGCCCCAAACTGAGATGGGCTCCTTCCTCTATTCTGGGCCATCTGCAGACATGGCGGACACAGTATCACTACCGAGACGATGGAGAGTACACCAACACCCGAGAGCAAGGCATCCAGACCTGCCGATAGTGGATCCTCTTTGCCCAGAGCACATACTCATGGGGCTCTGGATCGTACGGCTGAACCTTTGGCCAAACTTCTATCCGGATCGGAAGACCCGGATGTGACAGCTTTGTCAGAGGCTGTCAAGGCTAAATTGGGTATCACTGAACCCTTACTCAAGCCAGAGCTACTCTCACCTTCACCCAGATTGAGCACGTTAGCTGATGATCTCAAAAGATCAAGGGTGTCCAGGTTGCTACCCAAGGTCACTTGCCCCAGACCTTTCTATCCTCGCGCCAGGACACTCCCTATTGCTGAACTATAGGACGTGCCGGTGACGGAGACTGAGAAAGGAGGGCAGTCAGCCCTGGCACCTCTTGCCGGCCTATCTCCTTCTCCTTCTGGCCAAACCCCCCGGGGTTGGGAAGATGGGCACACCCATCGCCCAAGCGAACATCCAGCTAGAACTGCCGGAGTTCAACCCGAAAAATCTGCCTGAATGGGCAGAAGATTCTGCTGAGTTTCTTTTGCCCACTGGCCAATTCCATATGGATGTGGCCACCAAATGCTCCTTGCTGAAACGCTCCTGCAAAAAGAAATTTTTGCAAAAACAGGTGAAGGAGATTGTGAAAACCTGTTCAACCTGGGTAGACGTACTCCAAACATTGGAGAAAACATTCCCAGTCTATGAGACTGACCTCAGTGTGCGCACACAGATAGAGGAGCTACCTATGCTCCCTGAGTTTCCTTCCGCTGCGCGAGTCTCTGAATACGTGTGCGATCTGGAGTATCAGTTTTCACGGATGAACGTGGTCTCCTACGGAGCCACTGAGCCCCACCTGTGGCTCATGAGTAAGATCCCCCGACGTACGTGGGATGACTGCCGCGCTACCTCGAAGAGGAAAAGCCGGACCCACTCGTACGACGAACTGGTGGACCTGCTGATTGAGCTAGCTCTTGAGAGGGAGAATGACTTCCACATGGAGAAATTCCTCAAGAAGCACTTGGGTCGAGGTAGTACCCCTACCCCCGAACGTGGCAAAGCGAAAGGGCCTAAAAATCCCACTAACACCAACCAGGGAGGTGGTAAAGGGAGGGGTAACCTACGTGCCATGAGTGGGGTTAGATCTGATGCAGGTACACCCCCTCTGTTCTACTGCAAACCTGTCAATGACAAGGGGGGGCCTTGTCATACCCCTGACTGCGATCACCGCAGTAGCTGTATGCTGCAGATGAAACGACAGCAGCATACCAAGGATGGAAAACCTGTGACCCATCAGGATCATTTCAGGTGTACCAGCACCTGTGGCTATCGTGGCAAACGTCGTCACTACTAAGACGAATGTCACATAAAGAAACGCAAGAGTGATAAACTCAAGCGACAGGATGGTGAACGCCAGAAGACTGAAACACCCACAAGAAATTCCCCAACCGGGGAGAAAGGTGGTAAAGGAGGTGGCAAGGGGGGTGGCAAAGGTGAACCCCCTAACCCCCAGAGACGCTCATCAGCGCCCGCTGCTACTCCCCCTCCTGCCGCAGGTGACCCCAAGAAGGGCCCACAGGGGGATGACGCTTCCCCTGAGGGGAATAATTCCACGAAGAGGCGACTGGCCTGGATGGCCAAGTCCCTCATGGCTGCAGGGGTGGATGTCAAGTTCCCTGATGAGGAGTAGGGGGGCGGCTCCGAAGAGAAGGACTTGGTTTTCTGGATCCTCTGGAAAACTGGGGATCAAGACTTTCGAGCGACACACTTTCCATAGTGGCCCGGCGCCTGCTAAGAACCTTCAAGAAAGCTAAGACCGTGGCCATATAAGTAGGGGATTGGCGTACCATTCAATCCTTTGGGGGAGTCGATGTGACTATATGCTTGGGCAACGAAACTGTGACCCAACACTGCAGAGTGCTGGACACCGACGCCTTTGACATCGTCATTGGTACCGACTTCCTACGAAGAAACCCCCAGGTAAAAATGCTGTCTCTGCAGCGCCCCTATTCTTTGCACTGCGACTTTGGCAGTGGGCTCTTCTCCGAACTTTTGGAGCTGTCAGGACGAAAAGAGTCTGGGCTGCCGACAACAGCACATTATGCAGTTGTACTGCTCGAAACATTTAAACAACGCTTTCCGTTTCTTCTGGAAAGCAATGGGCCTAGCATATGCTAACCCTCCCTTCTTCCTGCTCGCGAAGGTTCTAACCAAAATCGCTGGGGAGGGAGGAAGGGTTGTCATGTGCACCCCTGACTGAGGCTGCACTGCCGAACACGCTTACTGGCGCCGTATGCTAGATCGGATGGCTCCCCGACGGTTCCATCTGTGTGCTTCAGGACTCAGACACAGCTATGCAGGCCCCTCAGTCGGCAACTCTCTTATCCATCGTTGATGGATCTCTCAATCCTGTACACCTGTGTGACCTAGACCAGGTGCTACTGAAAGAGGTCATGGCCGAAAATCGTGGCCTGACCCTTTCTGATCTCAAAAACCGATCTCCTGAGCACCTATCTGCCACACTTACAGGGTGTGAATCTCCCGATGGCTATCTGGAACCTGCAGCTGTTAAGGAGGATGCTGACGACCAACTGTCTGAGATCGCCAGCACTATCCCTCCTGTTGATCCCAGCTGTGTTGACCTAAAACACAGTGCCTTCCTAGCCCAGCTGTTGCAGGAGGAGGTAGATCTAGAGTCGACCTCAGAACCCGCTCCCCCTGTTGGGAAGCCAGTGCTACACATGCACACAGGTGAACCCGTGGCCCGGAGTCCTGATGCTCTGGCGCGTCCTGCTTCTAATAACATGCCACTGTCTGAGCATAACACTCAGGAACTCTGGCGGCTGTTGTACCTGAAGGCCGCAGGTATTGAGCGCCAAAAGCGGCTGCAATACCTCAGACAGAACTGGAAATCCTCCATCTGGTCTGAGGAGGACGATGATTCCTGTACGCTGCCTGATCCTGAGATACTGCCAGTGTATTCTCTGCACTATGGGCAGCAATGTCCCCCTGAGTGGGACGATGGTTCTGTGCCTGCCAAAACTGCTGATCGGCTAAAGAAAAAAGAACATGGAAAGAGCAACCTCCATGTTGGGGAGGATTTCCTGCAAAAACTCAAGAGTCTTAACCTTGACCCCCGACTGAAGAAACTGGTGATAACCTATGAGGAGGTGTTCGGCGCCTTGCCGCCCCCCCTCTCTTGAAGAAAACCCGTCCAAATGGACCTGAAACTGAAACCTGAATTCGAAAAGACGCGAGTGAGGCGTCGTCCGTATCCCGCTCCACAGGAACAGGTTGAAGAAATGGAGCGCCAGATCCAGGAATGTATTGATGCTGGCCTCCTTGAAGAATATAAGAAGGGCGATTACCCCCATCACTGCAGTCCCTGTTTCCTGGTTGCTAAACCAGGGTCGACTGCCCTACGACTGGTTGTTGACTATGGTGAGGTCAACAAGAAAACCCAGAACCACTCAGGGAGTATTCCTAACATGGAAAATACCCTGGAGCTTATCGCCAAATGCAGGTACAAGACCAAAATGGACAGACGCCCTGGTTTCTGGCAGGTGGACCTAACCGCTGCAGCTCAGGAGCTGCTCGTGTTTTTAAACCCCTAAGGGTCGTGTCTTTAAGTAGAAGGTCATGCCTTCAGGGGTGGCTAATGCCCCAGCGCTCTTCCAGGAATTTTGTACATACTGAGGCGCAGG
This sequence comes from Eutreptiella sp. 'Long Island Sound 2002', assembly GCA_964036045.1. Taxonomy (NCBI): domain Eukaryota; phylum Euglenozoa; class Euglenophyceae; order Eutreptiales; family Eutreptiaceae; genus Eutreptiella; species Eutreptiella sp. 'Long Island Sound 2002'. Next base: position 111,744,493 of record OZ038382.1, read on the forward strand.
CCCCTAGTACAGGAGTTGATTTCTCGGGGTGCAGAATTGGAGGCCCAGATTGACGACGTGAGTTTGGGTACTAATACCCAAGAGGACCACAACGGTGGCAGGCCATCCCCCCCAGGGACGGCCCCCCACAAGCCCCGCGGCACGCAGCCCCCAGAGGGCATGCAGGCCAAGGGGACAGTGTTGGGCCCCCACACCCACACGCCTGCGCCCACAGCATTGTGGGTGACGGACCCGAACAACCCGCCCAGTGGGCGGGCAGCTTGGGGAGGGGGAGCACCTGACCACAGACGCCCCTCACGACGGTGGAAGGCACCCCCCCGGGAATGCCCTTCCACCACCCCCACAGCGAGCAACGCCGGCCCACACGGGCGCACGCTGTGGGGCCGGTGCTGGGTCTCACGCCCGCACCGACCGCACCCGGGACACACGGGTCGCGGAACCACGGCTGCCCGCCCCAGAGGACCGGCGGCCGGGGGAGGGACAGCGCCTGAAACCAGACACCCCTCACAACGGTGGCGGGCCACCCCTCCAAGGGACAGCCCGCCACCACCCCCGCGGCACGCAGCCCGCACAGGGCATGCAGGCCAAGGGGACAGTGATGGGCCCCCACACCCACACGCCCGCGCCTGCAGCACGCGGGTGACGGACCCCAACAACCCCCCCAGTGAGCGGGCAGTCGGGGGAGGGGGAGCTCTGACCTCAGACGCCCCTCATGACGGTGGAAGGCACCCCCCAGGGGGACGCCCTTCTGCCACCCCCACAGCGAGCAACGCCGGCCCGCAAGGGCGCACGCTGTGGGGCCGGTGCTGGGTCCCCACGCCCGCACCGACCGCACCCGGGACACATGGGTCGCGGAACCCCGGCTACCCGCCCCAGAGGACGGAGGGCCGGGGGAGGGACGGCGCCTGACACCAGACGCCCCTCACAACGGTGGCAGGCCACCCCCCGGGGACGGCCCCCCACCAACCCCACCGCATGCAGCCCCCAGAGGGTGTGCAGGCCACTCACACGCCCGCGCCGAAAGCACGTGGGTAGCGGACCCCAACAGCCCGCCTAGTGGGCGGGCAGTCGGGAAGGGGGAGCGCCTGACCTCACAAACCCCTCGCAACAGTGGAAGGCACCCCCCCCGGGGACCCCTCTCCGCCGACCCCACAGCGAGCAACGCCGGCCCGCAGTGCGCACGCTGTGGGGACGGTGCTGGGTCCCCACGCCCGCACCAACCGCACCCCGGACACACGGGTCGCGGGCCCCCGGCCGCCCGCCCCACAGGACGAGCGGCCGGGGGAGGGACAGCGCCTGACACCACACGCCCCTCACAACAGCGGCAAGCCACCCCCCCCGGGAACGGCCCCCCGCGAGCCCCGCGGCACGCAGCCCCCACAGGGCATGCAGGCCAAAGGGACAGCGTTGGGCCCCCAGACCCACACGCCCGCACCCACAGCACATGGGTAGTTGACCCCAACAGCCCGCCCAGTGGGCGGGGAGTCGGAGGAGGGGGAGCGCCTGACATCAGACGCCCCTCGCAACAGTGGAAGGCACCCCCCCAGGGACGCCCTTCCGTCAGCCCCGTGGCGAGCAACGCCGGCCTGCAGGGACGCACGCTGTGGGGCCATTGGTGGGTCCCCACGCCCGCACCGACCGCAGCTGGGACACACGGGTCGCGGAACCCCGGCTACCCGCCCCAGAGGGCGGGCGGCTGGAGGAGGGACAGCGTCTGACACCAGACGCCCCTCACAACGGTGGCAGGCCAGCCCCCCCGGGGACGGCCCCCACCACCCCAGCGGAGTGCGGCCCCCACAGGGCATGCAAGCCGAGGGGACAGCGCCGGGCCCCCACACCCGCACACCCGCGCCCACAGCAAGAGTGGAGGACGGGCCCCGACAGCCCGCCCAGGGGGCGGACAGTCGGGGGAGGGGGAGCGCCTGACCGCAGACGCCCCTCACAACGGACACGCAGGCCGCGAAACCCCGGCTGCCCGCCCCTGAGGAACACAGGGAACACAGGCCACGGGGACAGCGCTGGACCCCATACCGGCACACCCGTGCCCACAGCACGTGGGCAGCGGGCCCCGACAGCCCCCAGGAGGAGGGCAGCCGGAGGGGGGAGAGCGCCCGGCCCCAGACGCCCCTCGCAACGGGGCCGCCACGGACCGCGGGGGGGGAGCACCTAGTGCCCACACGCACACACAAATGCCAGCTCACGGAACCGGCGTACGAGCTCCCCAACCCACGCCCCGCCGTGCCCACAGCACGTGCACCAGCCACGGGAAATCTGCACCCCAACCCCTGCTCTTAGGCACAGCGACACAACAATGGCAGAACTCGCGGCCCCACGCAAAACACGCCCCCGATCTCCGACGCTGGATGCAGCATGCGAGGTCATCAGGGCGCTGGGACTCAGAGGCGGCAAATGAGACCCCCCACAAGAGGACGCGGGCACGGACTCCGACCTGGAGGAAATACCGGAGCCCTCCATGGGCAGCACGCCCACGGAACCTGAGCCGCCGGCGGGCAGCGTGCCAACCCTCTGCCCCGCGTGGAAACAGGGCCACTGCACCGGCGAAGGCTGGTGCCCCAAACAGCACACCCAGCCCGGCCCCGATGATGGAGCGCTGCCAGAGGTGGGACGCGCGGCCGCACGCACCCCCCTACGCTTCGGGGTGGCGCAGGGCTGGATCCTGGATAAGACTGCACGTGGCAGTGTGAACATCCAAGTGGCCGTCGACCGAGTCGCCCACGCGGGACAAGCGGCAGTGACCTTGCACACCCAGGGCCGCCACGGCGGACCCGCAGAGGGGATCATTGTGGAGCCCTCGGGAATGGTGCTGGTCCTGGCGGCAGACATGGTCCGAGGGGTGCTCCACGCATCCCGCGTGCGGCAGGCGCACCCACAGTTGACCATCCAGGTGTACACCCCCCCACGGGCGTGGCCTATCTGCACGTGGGCGGTGCTCGCCGTCATGTGGCACCTGGCACCGGAGGACGCCCCCACAGGAACCGCAGAGGAAATTGCCCGGGACCTCCACACCTGGCCGGCCGGCCAGGAAGACCCTGGCGCAGGTCCCGGGGCGGCCTCCCAGTGGCACCCGCGGCAGGGGGGCTCAGCCTCGCGGCAACCCTCCAACAGCACCCCGACAAGGGGGCACGCCACTTCCTGTAGACGGGCACGGTCCAGGCCGCCCCGCCAGACTCCGAGTGGCAATGGGACGCAGGGGAGGCGCAACCGCTGCGGGGCCCCTGGGTCCTCCGGTTGAGGTATTTGCCCATGGGCACCCCGGCCCATGCCACTCAAGCCGTCTAGGGGGCTTTCCCGCAGCCGCCCCTCCCCGGCGTGGCCCTGCTCCGCAGCCTGCAGGCGGGGGCGGCCTGGGTACGGTGGAGGGAAGAGGGCGGGGGCCCGAGCCCCTATTTCCCCCTGGTCGAGGGCCAGGCGCTACTCCACGGCGAGGAAATGGGGACCCTGGAACGGGGGGCGATCGTGCCCGGCACGGCGTGCAAGTGGATTACTGCGGCCGCCCCACAGCCCATGCGATTGCCGCAGGCGTGCCACAGCCTCCTACGGGCGGTCCCTCTTTGGCCCCCCAACATGCCCTTACGAGGGACGTATGGAGGGCCATGCTGAGCCGCACCAGGGAGTGGCTAACGAACCCGGGTACACGGTACCCGCCGGGCCGGTGCTCGAACAGCTCACGGCCCCCACACCCAGGGTCCGCCACACCCTGCACAGGGCGTCGGCTCTCACGGAGCAGCTCAACGACCAGGTGCTAGACCTGGCGCTGGAGCCGCTGCGGGTGCGTTACCCGCACACCCACATCCCACCCTGCGGGCACGTCCAACCGCCTCGGCCGCCTGGGTTTGCAGCGCCAGGTCGAGGCCGCGTATCCGGGGGGCGTGGTGGAACAGTGGCTAATGCCGCGCAAGGCCACTGGTACCTACACCAACTCCTCTTCCTACCCCGGGCGGCCCCGAAGCCCCGCCGGCAAGACCCGTACCACACGTACCCGGAGCGCGGAGACGCGCAGAGCTTCCCGCAGCCGGTCCCACCCACCCTCTCGCTGGGGCAGGGCCCAGAGGCGCTGCAGCAGGTTCCGCCGCTCGACACAGCCACCACGGTACAGCAGAGGGGAAGCAACGGCGTGGATGGTGCCGAACCAGACTGCACGAACTGCGGAGCGGTGGCCTGGACGGGGGCCTGCAGGCACCTCGCCCGAGATACCACGGGGACCGCACGGCGCTGGCGTCCGCGGTCGCGGCTGTCACCATGGGTCCCCTGGCGGCGTGGCCGGAGCAACTGCTGCCCCACGTCCCCTGCCGCGACACACAGCCCCGCCAGCCGGCCGCAACGCACGCGCCGACGCGACCCCTCACGGCGGAGCAGCTATACGTCGTCGCGGCGGCGCTGCTCGCAGACGGCAGGGAGAGCTTCGTCCACCACCACGGCCCGGCGCAGATTGCGGAGAGCATACAAGGGTCGCAGCGCGATGCACCCGGACCGTGGAACGCCACTCTGCGCGAGCGCACCCGCATCTGGGATGCGGGCGGCGGCACACCCTCTCCCGGGCCTCAGCAGGGGGGGGGACTGGTGCTGCGGACTGCAGGCTACCAGGCCATCCTGCACGGCCACGCCAGAGGGTACCGGTGGCACGTCCTGGCCGGGGGCCGCTGGACTGTCTGGCACAGCACCACCAGGCAAGGGGCATTCCCGCCCCTGCCCAATGTCGACTGGCATCAGGGGCCCACCCAGGCCTACTCTATGTCGGCAGACCCCTGGCTGCTAGCAGTCCTGCTACACACCTTCAGCGCCCCGAACAAGAGGCAGGAACCGGGATGGGTCAACCCCCCCGCACTGGTGCCGAGCCCCGACCAGGAGGAGCATCTACGGGCCGCGTGGCAGGGAGACGCCATCAGGGCCACGGACGTCCCGGACCTCCAAGCGGCGGTTACCCTAGCGGTGGGCCAACGGGGACAGCAGAACCCACAGTGGGTGGTCTGCATCCTCAGCCCGGCGGACGCGCACATCGTCGTCTGCGACCCCGAGCGCCTGCTGGGGCCCGCAGCCGTGGTCTGCGTGGCGGACTGTAACAGCATGATCGTCAAGGCGCTACGGCAGGGCGAACACCACGCCCTCCTGCTCCAGGTCCGGCTGAAGGACAACGCCCGGGCGGCGAGGCTGGGGCTGTGGCCGGCAGCTGGCGGTCCCGACCACAGTGTACCACTGGCTACAAGCCTTCCATGACCTGCGCTGGAGGGGCAAACCCGACCGCCAAATTGGCTCCACGCACTGGCAAGCGTGGCTGCAGGCGGATGCGCAGCGCGATGCCGTCCGGAGTCTCGGGCCCGCGCCCGCGACACGAGCCCTCGATGCGGCGGCCCCGGGCCGCGCGTTGGCGCCACACACGGTTCCACTGGCCAACCTGCTTTTCGAACCAGCGACAGAGGGCGCCATCTGGAAGTCGGTGCGGCTCCCCCTGGCGCGAGGGGCCACAGAACCAACGAAATGCCCCCTGTGTACAGACAAGTACTACACAAGCGGGGCAATGCTGCAACACCTGGCGTGGCACGCAGTGCACGCTGCAGCCCCGGAGGACGACAAGGGGGCGGCCTCCAACATCCTGCAAGGGAGGGCACGGAGGTCCCCATGGCACGCCCTGTATGCCCGGCGGCCCCCGCCCCAGGCGGCCGACCACGCAGACGGCGATGAGGAGGCACCCGAAGCGGCCCCAGGGACCGGCGGTGCGGCCCAAAAAGGGTCCATCCCCGCGGGGCTGGCCCCCCCGGCCCCCCTGTGGGCCCTGCTGGGAACGGGCTCCCCGCGCAGCATGGCCCTGGCGCACCCGGGAGCCCTGGCTGCCCCAGCGGACCGGGCGGCGATGCAGATGCGGGACGGGTGACTCCAGGAGGACACGACGGACGACACTTTATGGCTCCTCTCGTGGAACCTGTGCAACGGCCACGTCTCGCCACACCTCATCACCGGCATGCTACCCCAGGAGGGGGGCTTTGCCATCATGCTCAAGAAAACAAGGATCGCCACCCGGGCGCCGGAGATGCACGTGGCCGCGGCGCTCTGGGACAAGGGGTACACCCCCTTCTTCAGCAGCCAGCTGGCGGAGACGGGAGTGACTTCCACCTTGAGAAGGGGAGGCCTCCTCACCGCGGTCAGCAGCAAGTACGTGGCGGAGCACGAGGTGCTCAGTTTTACGGAAATTTTCCCCGGGAAGGCCAAGGCCCTGGAGATCGGCACGGACGGGGGAGGCCTCACCCTCATCAACGTCCATGGGTCGCAGGCACGCTGCTCCCCGTGGGTGGGACAGGCGGCGTTCTGGGCCGACATACAAATGTATGCCACGGCACGCCGCCTGGTCGGGAGACGCCCGGTGGTCGTCGCGGGTGACACCAACGTCTACATGGATGCCACCTCCAACCCGGCCAGGGAGCACTTCTGCGCAGGCTGGGAGGCCTGCTGTTTCCGGAGGTCCACGGCAGGCGGCGAGGAGGACATGACCCCCACGCTCCACCCGTTCCGGCACAGGGTGGACACCTCCCTGGTCAACGAACCCCTCCTGCCGTGGTCCCTGCGGGAAAGCACCTCGGCTCGCGGCATGGCACACCCCCAGGTGATCGGCTCAGACCACTTCCCGGTCCGCCTGGCCTTGCCGGGCCTCCTCAACGCAGCAGGGCGCGCGGCGATGCCCACCCCCTACAGCCACACGGAGGGCCGCCTCCTCCCGTACAACGCGGAGGCCGGGCCCGTCCAACACTGCCTGTGGGCGGCAGTCACCGCCGCGCAGGATGAACCCTCCCTGGCGCCCTGGCTTGGTTCCGCAGAGAAGCACGCCTACGGGTCCATGCCCGCAGCCGCGGTGGACAAGGTGTTCGAACACCTCCACGCGGCGCATGACGCCCTAGCGCGTGTGGTGGGACGCCCGCAGCCGTCCCAGGCGGGGACGGACCAGGCAGAGGGGGACCCCCCGGAGAGCGGAAAGCGGCTCCAGGCGGCGGTCCTCCGCTATGACACCCTGGCAGCGTGCGCGCCGGCGGCGTACCAGGCGGACGCGGCACGGCATGGCATCCGGTCCGAGGCGGCGCTCCGGCTCGTGGAGGAGCTGCGGGGTGCGTGGCCCGGGTTCCGCCCGACCACACTGGGCCAACTACAGGAGGAGCTGGAGAGGCAAGCAGCCGCCCTCGAAGAGGACATCCGCCAACTCCGCGCACTCCTGGCGGCAGACCGCAAGCGCGCCATCAAGGACTTCTGGCGCCGCCACGCCCCCGACATCGCCCAGCGGTGGAAAGCCGTGCCGGGAACCATTAAGTTAGAGGCCCCGGGCCCGTCAGGCCTCTGGAACGTGCGGGTCCCCAACACCCAAACGCTCCTCATGGAGGCCCAGGACGTGATGTTTGCAGTTCGCGCCTTCTGGCGGGAACTGTATGAAAAACGCCCGATGGGCCTCCCAGGCTTCCAGGCAGTCCTCGGCCGCCATGTCCCCCGGGTCCCTGACGGGGCCTGGACACAGGTCCAGCAGTACCCCATGCAGGACCTGCAGTCCGCCCTGGACAAGCCTGATGGCAAGGGCCCAGGTCCCAACCACGTGGAGGCCCGTTTCATCAAGGCCCTCCCGGCACCCGTCCAGTGGCTCCTGGTCCACTCCTACCGGGCCATCCTCCGCGGCGCCCCGCCACCGATGCACTGGAGGGACGCACACATCTGGATCAGCCCCAAGGTACCAGGCTCCGCGAGACTGGACAACTAGAGGCCCATAGCCCTGGGCCAGCGGGACATGAAGCTGCTCACGGGCCCCCTCACCCAGCGCATAACAGAAGTGCTCACACAGCACGGAGTAGTCAGCGACTGGCAGCAAGGGGCCCTCCCTGGCTCCAACACAGGCCCCCCACTGTTCATGGCGCAGCGACAGCTCCAACGGGGAAGGCCCAACTACATATTCTCCTTCGACGCCCGCAAGGCCTTCGACACCGCCCCGCACGGCGCCCTCTACCTCATCCTGCGCCACCTCTCCATGCCGCCGGAGGTCATCAACCTCCTGCTCTTCCTCCACACGTGCGCCAGGCTGCGCATCATCACCGCACACAGGCTAACGCAGCCCGTCCACATGCTGCGCGGCGTCCGGCAGGGCAACCCCGAGAGCCCCCTGCGGTACGCGCTCCTCCTGGAGCCCCTGCTCAGGGCGCAGGGGCACCGCCTGCGCCCGCCAGGAGAGTCCGAGCAGGGCCTCATCCAGGCCTACATCCACGACCTGCTGGTGGTGGCCCACACGCTGCAGCATTTCGTCGAGGGCGTGGAGGCGGTTGCCGCGTACCTGGGGATGATGGGCATGGAGCTCAACCCCCGCGAGTGCGCCATGGCCACCACGGAGGGGGTTCCCGGCCTGCAGCTGTGCCTCTGTCCCTACCTGGAAAACCCTTGGCACTGGGTACCAGCGGCAGACTCCGTCCCCTACCTGGGACTCCAGCTGCAGCCGGACGGGGAGTTCTCCCTGCAGCACAAGCACCGGCTGCGCCTGGCGGTGGTGCACCACTGGTCCCTCAACACCCTCGCGCCACCGAAAGTGGTGCAGGACGTCATCCTGGCGATCCTTGGGGGGCTGACACAGTACGTCGCCCCTTTCATCGCCGACGACTCCGACATCGCGCGCCACCTGGACCACATCATGGCGAAGGACAGGGCGCGGTACGCCTTCGACGCCTCGCGGGACAGCCTGCAGGATGACCGGACCCTGGGGCTCACACAGGTACCAAAGCAGTGCCAGCAGGCAGCGGTGGCCCTCGTGGGTTCACTCGTCCACCACCGCTCAACCTCCGTGCGCGCCGAGGTCACCAAGATGTTCTGGGAAAGAGCCGGCGCGCACGGAATATGCTCTGACGGGAGGTGACTGGGTCCACCGCATACCCCGGGCCCTGGCGTCCCTGGGAGTCGGGCTCTACAACGCCATCGCGTGCCCCAGGGCGGCCCACGTCCAACTACAGTCCCCACCGGGCAACATTGTCACGCTGCGCACCGTCAAGCTGCGACACCGCGACACGTGCCGCCTGACAGTGCCGCACACGACGCTGTGGTATGGGGGCCACGGGCCACACCACCCCTTCCCCGGGAACGGGGACCCGTGGCCGACGGCGGTGCGGGAATGCCTCAACCAATGCGCCGATGAACACCTCTACCATTCCTGCTGCGAGAAGGAGCCCACCAACCACCCCGGGTGGCGCAACCTCTTCCACACCACTGGCACACGGGACCCCCGCCTGAGACTCGTCCACCCAACGAGGGCTAAGCAGGACGCCCACATCGGCCCACGGGTGACCCCGGACGGCCTGCACCTCCACGTCGGGGACTACCGCCCCCGGGGCGGCCTATCCCCCCCCTGGCGGGGGGCGGCGAACCACCCGCCGGCGGCCCTCATGTACATCCTCCACACGGTACTCGCGGAAAGCGAGCACCAAGGGCCTAATGCGGATGTCGCGTGGGCCGACCCCCTGCGCCCCCGGCCCCACGGGCTGACGCCGGTGTGGTTGGTGACCACGGACGACCAATGCACCTGAGCGGCGGGGCAAGCGCAGTTCCAGGCCGAGTGGGTAATAGTGCAGGTGGGGGCAGGCCAGCCCAGGCCCCCTGGACTCCCCCGTGGCACCACCCTGCTGATAGCTACGGAGGTGACCCATGACCCGGACATGGCAGTGCACGCGCTGGAGGACCAGCCAGATGACACGGGACACCTGGTGGTGCACCAGCGTGGAGGCCCGGCGTGGCTCAAGGAACATGTGACGGCACTCCGGTCCTGGGCAAGCACAATTTCCGGAGCGGAAATTCGGCTGCACGACCACTAGGCGATCAGCCCCGGCGACACCAGGGCGCTGAGCGTGGACCAACTGACCCCCAGCCACACGGACGTCCGGTGGCAATCTGCCGACCTCAACGCGGGGTGGCTCAGCCCCACTGGGTACTACTGGATCCCGGAGGCCTGGGGCCACACCTCTTCCGACGCGTCGGGGGGCGGACCCTGCAAACACGGCACCAGCGTCGCTCTGGCCGCCGACCTCACCCGCACGTGGGCGGTAGCCATCTCGGGCACGGTGCCCGACGGGAAGGGGTTGGCCGCCTCCCTCCCCCTGCAATACGGCGCCCACCGACCGTGGGTCCACACGGTGGACGCCGAAGTCATCCTCCTCCTCCTGCGACACGCGGATTCGCGAGCGGACTACGGGGGTCCCAGCTGGCGTGGCGAAGGTGGTCAACCAGATGCCCCTACGGTGGCTCTGGGACGGCCTGTGCGCGAGAGGGCGACATGCCGGGCACCCGTTCTGGTATGTCGGAACCACCTCGCACCACAGTGACGCTCTTCTGCACAAGGCGGACTGGGCGGCGTCCCAGGACCCCGTCCTGCAGAACACGCCCCCGGACCCTAGCAACGTCCAACTTATTGTCACCGGTCATGACGGCCACCTCGATCTACGGCCCCCCACGATGCAGACACTCAGCGAGGTCGCGCAGCGGGCGCAGACGGACCTTGCGCTGACGCACCGAGGACACACACCTCTGGGCGCGGCCCACGCCACAGCCTATGTCCATGCCCCGGACCTCACCGCGACGACCACCAACCGCCGGGCGCTGCGGGCCAGAGACAGCCACACGCCGGTGCAGCGCAGGCTCCGCGTCCGTCGCCGCCCTCCCACAACCGTGCCTCCTATGCGGCGGCCCGGAGGAGACCCTGGTGCACATGCACGTGGGGTGCGCCCACTCACGGCTCCTCTGGCCCCACTACTGCCAGGCGGTGCACGAGGCAGCCCGCCACCTCCCGCCCGGGGACAAAGCCCTGTGGGTGGCCTCGTGGCGCTCCGGAGGCGCCACATGGACGGAAGTCTTTTGCTGTGGGCTGGTGCCCGAGGAGGCAGAGGCGCAGCTCCGCACCATAGCCCGCTACGACCCGCTGGGAAGGACCTCTCTGGACGAATTCCTCCACCACATGCTCCGGCTAGGGAACTTCGCATGGGAGTTTCGCAACCATCGGCTGGAGCAACTCCTCCGCGAGCCCCTAAGCGCGGCGGCCCGGGTGCACCGATGGCTCACCGCGGCAGAGGGCGACTACCCCCCCGCTCCGCCGCACCCTGACAAGGACTTCATAGCCTCCCTCCGTGTCGTGAATGGCACTCTGGAGTGCCCGCCACAAGAGGGCCCCCACCCGTACCGGGACCTGCCGGGAGGTCTCTCGAGGCACCTGCAAGACGCTCTCTTCCCACCCTGGATCATGGGGCGCGGCTCCATGACCGCGTGGGAGGCACGCATAGTGGGTGAGGAGTGAGCGCGCGAGTGGGGCTGATGGTGCGCCGCCACGCGCGCCCCAGAGACCCCTGCGCAACGATACGCCGCCATCCCGCTCGAGGAGTGGGGGGCGGACACCCGGCCCAAAGCGACCCTGATCCGCAGGGCGGGACCTGACCACCCGTGGGACGCGGCGACAGAGGAATGGCTGCAAGCGGCCCCGGGGCGGCAAAGAGGATGGACTGAGGACGTGTCCTCACTCGTCAGGACGCCCATCCCCCCCCGCATCGTCCTTCACGCCGCCAACGTACTCCGGGCTACAGAGATACGACAATTGGGGACACGACACGGCCACCGTCTGATGGCACCCCCCTGAGGACAGGGCCGCGCGGCTCGCCGTGGCGCACTTCAAAACTGGGGGGCCGGTATACGACGACGCCCTGTCCCAGCTGGGCGACACCCAGGGGCCCTTGCTCCTCATGCTCCCCACCGACCTTGCAGCCGCGCTGCGCCAGGGGCTGGACGACTGCGACAAGCTGCAAGTGGGGTTGGAGGCAGTCGCGGACGGCATCCTACTGGCCCTCCTCCACCGGGACGCCGCAGACAGGTGCCAATGGGATACGCTGGCGCCCCACCTCACCGGGCACCTCTTGTATATGGCAACCCCCCCCGAGGGGCACCCCCGCCCGGCGTGGGACGGCCTCATCGCCGCCTTCCAAGACCACGGGATTCTCCCAGACGACACGTGGCCGGAGGTCCAGCGGAAGACGCTCGGCCGGGACTACCGGCGCCGCGTCCGCGCCCGCCGGATGGAGATCCGGGACTCCCTCCGACAGAGGTGGGACAACCTCTGGCTCGGGCATCTCGACCCTTGGTCGCCGCCCTCCCACCTCCCACACACCTGCCCACTCTGCGGGGAATGCGACACGGTGTCCTCCGCAGCGTCGACAGGCGCCAACAGGTGCGCGCGATGCGCCCAGGTGGCCGCGTGCCCCTGGCCCGAACCTCCCGCGGGCCCGCGCAGGCGCACAGAGGAGGAGGCCTTGCACCGGCGCATCGAGGGGGCACACGCCCTCTCACACGAACGCGCCGGCCCCGCGGGCGCTGCCCTCCTGTGGATCCACGTGCACCTGCGGGACCCCATATCCGTTGCGCACCTGTCGCACGTGTTCACGCCCTGACCCCCACCCGCCATCACCCTTTGCAGAGCCCGCAGTACCATGCCACGCCGACAGGGGGATGGGCCGGGACACGCCAGGGACCGCCGCCAAGCGCGGGAGGCCTGGTAGCGGACGCGGTGCCAGAGGCGCATGAGGCGCACGCTGCCGCACAATGTGACCCGACGGGCAGTGCGAGGGCTTTCCTCAACGAGACCGCCCTCCCTGCTGTCCGCGCCCTGAACGGAGCAGGGGCCCCTACGCTAATCCTGGCGATGCACCGGATCGTGAACGCCATCCAGCCGGGGCTCATCGGTCCGGAGGCGGCCCTCTACGGGCACTGGATGGAGTGGTGCGAGTCCAACTGGTCGGGGCGGCCCCTGTCCATGGGGGACACCCTGCGGCTGACGGGAGCAGGGTCTGCCAATGTCCCTCCGCAGCAGCGCCCCAGCACTGCTGCACGCCCTCAGGACGCGCTACCCCGGGGACACGGCCGCCTACCTGAACCAGGCCTGGGTAACATACCCGGGAAGGGTGTCCAAGCTGGATGCGGCGCTCCACCTTCTACACCCACCGGACGAGGACCTGGGGGTGGGCAAAATCTCGGTGTTCGTGGAAGGCGCGGACGAGGCGCCCGCCCGCCCCCGGCCGACCAACCCGGTATACGACGGCACCAGGCCGACCCCCCCGTATGCCATCGTGTGCAGGGCGTTTCTCAGGGAGCCCACCTGGTGCCCCGTCCTGCCGCTGGCGACGCACGCGCCTCGCGGTTGGGCCAACCCAGACCTGACCCCCCCCTCTCCAGAACCAGGGGTGCCCACCACAGGGGGCAGGTCCTCTGGCAAGAGCGCCCTCGGCATGCCCCTGCTCCTCCTCATCGTCGCGACCCGGGGGGACCCGGAACAGGTCCTGCGGATCACCCCCACCCACCTCTATGGGGCAGCAGCCGTACCCCGCCCCCCCCTCCCGGCGCTCGCGGCGCGGGACGGGGTACACACCTTCCTGCGAACACAGGAGGTCACCGCCGTTACGAGGGTCCACCTAGTGCGGCTGCCCCCGGCACCACCTGACGACCCCCGGGGGCCGACGGGCCCTGAGCCCCCCCCTGGACTGGGAGCTGTGGCGCGACGCGTGGGCCGCGTGGCTCCCCCGCCCCCCCTCCGAATGCTGATGGATGGCCACCGGCCCCCGCCCGTACGGGGCTGACGCCACAGCCGGCCCCCCACCCCCTCCCCCCCTCACCCCCGCAGAGCACTGCACAGCACTGCCCACGGCACTGATGCACCGGGAGGTAGTGGGAAGGGCAGACCTGCCACCACGCATGCCTACCAGCATAACAGTGATGTCAGACTCTGATGCCTCCCCCCAGCGGGACGACCGCCACCACCGCTGGTCCCGCTTTCGCACCCCCGTCTCCCCGGAACGGGCGGGGGAGACCCCCACGGAGCGCGGGGAGCGGAGGCTGGCGGAGGCAGCGGTGCCGGTCGGGCCGCCGGCTGGACGGCCCCGGGCGGCCTCTGCTGACACCGGGCTGTCGACTCAAGAGCCTGAGCCGGCTGAGGTGACCGCCCCCGCCGCCCAAACAGCAAGCCCTGCCGCCCCGCCCCGGGAGGGGGCCCCAGACGCACGGGGAGCGGAGACCGCAACCGCAGCGAGCCACGCCGCGGCCCTGACCGCGGGCCCAGACACGCCGCCGACACGGGGGGTAGCCCCGGCGCAGGAACCGGGCGCATCGCCGAGGGCTGCGGCAGCCGCAGAGGGGAGCAGGGAGAGTGCGCGAGAGTTGCGACCAAGGCCACGAAAGCAGGGGACGGACCCTGCACAGACCACGGGCGCCTCGCCGGCGGCCGCCGCAGCAGCAGCAGTGGGCAGGGAGGGCGAGCAGTACCGCGCCCACGCCAACCCCACCCACACCCACACGTGCCCCCCCAAGCTGTTCCCCCCCAAACCCTTCCCCCCGTGGCGGACGCGGCACGTCCGCCCCCCGGCGCCCGAGCACTCGCCGCCGGGCGTCACGCTGCCGCAGCTGCAGAGGCAGCAGGACGCCAGGCGCGTGATCCAAGAAAGAGGGGACAGCGCGCAGGCAGAGCTGCGTGCCAGCCACCGGAGCACGGAGCGGGGGACAGGAGGCAGCAGGGGAAGTGCCCAGGAGCACACGCAGGGAGCGGGCCAGGGCACACGCGGCAAGGTGCAAGGGCGCAAACACAGACGGGGCACCGAGGCCAGCAGCAGCGGAGGGGGACAGAGCGCGGGCAGCGGACGGCGCGACACAGGGCAGGGAGCCAGGAAGGGGCCAGGGCACGGGAAGGGCGCGCAGGGGCGCGGGCAGGGCGCCCAGGTGCATCGAGCGGAGCGAGGGACGGTGGGCGAGCGCGGGCACGGGCACGGGCACGGGACGGGCACGGGCGCCGGGGTGCGGGCCAGTGCGTGGGTGACAGGGGGCGGGACCCACGGCACGGGCAGGAAGACAGAGGCGTGGGGGCTGAAAGGGGGCCCAAGGGCAAGGGCAAGGGTGCCACGGGCTCCCAGGGACAGGCAGGACGGGGCATGGGAGCCCGGGGGGGAAGGCGGGTCGAAGGGAGGGGGGCGGGGGGCGGGGCGCCCCCGCAGCCAGACCTGCAGCCAGTGAGGTGCATCCCCCCCGGCATCCAACAGATGCCGGCGCACCACACCCACCACCACAACCCCCACCACGCCCACCTCTACAACATCAACCACGACGCCGGAGAACTCATCCCCCCACAGCCCCCTGACCCCAGCACCAGCCAGCCCCCCCCGCACCGAGAGCGGAGCCGGCGCGGATGGCCTCGGCGGGGGGGGGGCGGGGCGCGGCGCCGGCGCCGCAGGCACAGGGGCCGCAGGGGGAGCCGGCGCGAGGGGCAGGGGGGGCCTGGGCCTGGGAACGGGACTCGGGCACTGTCCCGGACCCTCTGGGGGATGAGGCCCTCCCCCTGGTGGTGGAGGTGTACGGGTGGTCTAGCTGGGCCAACCAGGGGACCACCAGGGGGATGAGAAACCGGCTCTTCGATGCCGTGCCCCTCTGGAGGGACGGAGGAAACCGATGAGTACCCCCATGGGGCGGGGCAGCCCCAGAGGACCGCGAGAGGGTCCTCAGGTCAGTGATCCAGGTGGCGTGGCCCGACAGGGGGCCGACGTGGCCGGCCTTCCTGGAAGGGGCGGCGGTGCTCCGCATTACGGATGCCGACGCCAACAACTGGCTCCAGCGGGCCTTGCGCAGCGCCCTCACCCACTGGCGCTACCGCCCGCACAACCCGCCACCGCCACAGCCCCAGCCCACAGACAAGCGGCGGCGCAGGTCACGGCCCAGACGGCGGACGCGAGAGAGTGGGGGGGGGGGGCTGGGCCCCCCGACCCACGCCCCCTCGAAGATACGGCGTGAAGAAGGAGCGCGCGCCACCTCCCGCGGGAGGGAGGGCGAAGACAACGAGCGCGGGGGGGAACCTACTGCCCCGCAGCCCGCTAACCGCTGACCGCTAACCCTCACGGCCGCACCCGGCCGGCCAGCGCCGCGCGGCGAGGGCGAGGGGGGACAAAGGACCGCAGCGAGGGCCTGCACGAGGGTCCAGCTCTAGGTAGATGGGGGCCGGGGGAAAAGTGCGACCCCCCAGCCGACGGCTGGCACCCGGGGCCGGGACCGCCAGGCTGCCCCCCCTCGGCCGTCAAGGGGCGGCCCCAGGGGACCAGATGGGTCCCCCCCACTCCCCCCCCCTCCCCCTCAGGCCCAAGAGCGGACAGGGGCAGACCAAAAGGATGGCGGCCCCGCACCCCCCCCGAAGAGGCTGCTGCACCCAAGCCGAGGGGGCACCGCGGCCGCGGCAAGCGCCCCCGATGAACCGCCCGCACGCTCCCGCCCTGCCCACTGCCGACCGACGGCGGACCAGCGGTGCCCAGGACGGCGCAAACAAAGCAGCCCCTTCAGAGGCCGGCCTAGGGAAGGCGAGGGCGCGAACCATGGCAGGGAGGTCCCTCCCCCCACCCTCCCGACCCCGCCGCACTGACCCATTGGCGGCCGACCGGGCCGTGCCCGACGCCCACTGCCGCCCGGCGACCCCCACGGCACGAGTATACCCCGAGGGGGCGCGCCAGGGACAACGGATGGCAGGCCGACGCCTGACGAGCGCGGGGGCTGGGGGCGGCAGAGCGGCCCCCCCACCCCCCCCCCCCACGGCCTCCCCCAGCTTGAGGGCCACAGGAGCGACCCTTCGACTCCCCGGAGCCGAGGGGACGCCCCCCCTCCCCCAGAAGGGACCACGACGCGGGGGGGAGGGATGCGGCTTGACCTGCACACCGCGCGCCCCGGCGCCCCCAGCCGCCTGCTTCCGCGGGGGTCGCGGCTGACGGGCGAGCCCAAACCAGCGCTCCGGAGCGGCGCGCGGACGAAGCCTGGGGGCGGCACACGGCAGCGCACCAGAACAGTATGGGGGCCGCGCCCCCCATGACCCCCCCCAGGACCATTGCCCACTCAGGGAGGGCAGAGGGAGGGTTCAGGTCTGACGGGGCCCCCGGGAGAGCGGTCCACGGGCCGCCCCGCATCTCCCACCCCCCGGGGCGGGCCCGCGACCCCGACTCAACGCGCACGGCGGGGGGGAGTGCGCCGACGACAAGATGGGGACCAGGGTAGGGTACCGCGGGCCGCCCACCAGAGGGGGAGCAGGGAGGCCGCGGCGCGAGCCCCCAGCCCCCCCACCCCCCCCTGACGGCTCGCAAGCCGCGGGGGCGCCGTTTCCCACCCCCCCGAGGCAGAGGGGATGGTCCCCCCTCCCCCTGCCCGAGAGAGGAGCCGGAGCACGGCCCGCCCCCCCTGCCCCAGCCGCCGGCTCCCACAGGAACCACGGGGAACAAGTGAGCCCGCGCCATCGCGCCAGGACGCCGCACAGATCGCGCCCAGAGAAGGCAGGCGAGCACGAACGGGAGCAGTATGGGGGCCACGCCCCCCGTGACCAGAACGACGCCAGTGACACCCGCTTTGTTGCCTGCCCAGGGAAGGCAGAGGGATGGAACGAGGCAGAGTGACCCCCCGCCTTACTGGCCCCCCCGGCCGCACACACGGGGGGCACGGCGCACGGGCCGCCCCCCCCCCCCCGAACCAGCCCCCCGGCACACGAACGCCACGGACCAGCCCCACGGGGGGCGCACAGCCCCAAGCCAGGTAGGGGGGAACTGGGACTGGACCGCCCCCCCCCAAGCACGCCAGATGGAGCAAGGGACCAGGGCAGGACACGAGGAGGGGCACGGACCACGTCGAACGGCCCCACCAGCGCCCAGTGCCGGGACCGCGCGAGGTGCGCACGCCACACCACCCAGGGGGGGGGGAGCGGACGCCGCGGGAGCGCGAGTGCACACACACGCAAAGGGCATGCGGGGACTACCAGAAGGGCAATCGGACCAAGGTAGGTAGGTAGGTATCTTCGGGAGCTCGGGATGCCTCCCTTGACATTGCAGGAAGAGAGTGTTACCAAGGGGACGTCCTGTCCCTCTCACTGCCCTATGTCAGGTGCCTCTTGAGCCGCTCCCGCATGTGCTTGGGAAGGCATTGTCGCGGCCACCCGGTCCATGTGTCCCAGGTGGCAGGGTGTCCTGACATGTGTCCATGGGTAGGGCCACATGCCCCCTCTTTTGGGCGGCAGCTCTGGGGGCTGCCCAGCCGTGTGGGTTATCTCTCACCACAAGGGGTATTGCTCCCGCTGGTCTACGGTACGACCGCCTCACCCTTGTGGCTTGAGTTGCAGGGCCACTCTGCTTGGCAGGCGACCCCCTCCTGGACTGTGTACCGGCTCGTCTGTCACCGGTTGCTTCCATGGCTCAGAGTGGCGTTTGCCATGGTCCCCGATGCAGCCTGGCCGGGCTCAGACCAGTGGCCTTGGATTACCGCTCGTGCCACTGGCCCGGTGGGTCGGCTGGGTCGCCCCAGTGCGTCCGACCCATGGGGTGTTGGTTCTTCCCTGTCCCTCGGCCGCCCTACGTGTGTGCAGTGTCCTGGGCCGCTTCGCTCCTGTTCACCGGTGTGCCCTCGCGGTTTGTTGTGTTGCGTGTGCGGTGTCCTGGGCCACTTGGCCCCTGTTCACCGGTGTGTTTGCTCGGTGTGTTGTGTTGCGTGTGCGGTGTCCTGGGCCACTTGGCTCCCGTTCACCGTCGTGCCCGCTCGCTGTGTTGTGTTGCGTTTGCGGTGTCCCGGGCCACTTGGCTCCTGTTCACCAGTGTGCCCACTCGGTGTGTTGTTTTGCGTGTGCGGTTTCCTGGGCCACTTGGCTCCTGTTCACCGGTGCGCCCGCTCGGTGTGTTGTGTTGCGTGTGCGGTGTCCTGAGCCACTTGGCTCCTGTTCACCGGTGTGCCCGCTCGCTGTGTTGTGTTGCGTTTGCGGTGTCCCGGGCCACTTGGCTCCTGTTCACCAGTGTGCCCACTCGGTGTGTTGTTTTGCGTGTGCGGTTTCCTGGGCCACTTGGCTCCTGTTCACCGGTGCGCCCGCTCGGTGTGTTGTTTTGCGTTTGCGGTGTCCTGGGCCACTTGACTCCTGTTCACTGGTGTGCTCGCTCTGTGTGTTGTGTTGCGTGTGCGGTGTCCTTGGCCACTTGGCTCCTGTTTCCCGGTGCGCCCGCTTGGTGTGTTGTAGTGTGTGCGGAGTCCTAGGCTTCTTGGCTCCTGTTCTCCGGTGCGCCTGCTCGGTGTGTTGCTTTGCGTGTGCGGTGTCCCAGGCCACTTGGCTCCGGTTCACCGGTGTGCCTGCTCGGTGTGTTGTGTTGTGCATGCGGTGTCCTGGGCCACCTGGCTCCTGTTCACCGGTGTGCCCGCTCGGTGCGTGGTGTTGTGTGTGCGGTGTCTTGGGCCCCTTGGCTCCTGTTCACCCGTGCGCCCGCTCGGTGTGTTGCTTCGCGTGTGCGGCGTCCTTGGCCACTTGGCTCCTGTTCACCGGTGTGCCCACTCCGTGTGTTGTTTTGCGTGTGCCGTGTCCTGGGCCACTTGGCTCCTGTTCACCGGTGCGCCCGCTCCGTCCTTTGTTTTTGCTCGTGCGGTGTCCTGGGCCACTTGGCTCCTGTTTACCGGTGTGCCCGCTCGGTGTGTTGTTTTGCGTGTGCGGTGTCTTGGGCCACCTGGCCCCTGTTCACCGGTGTGCCCGCTTGGTGTGTTGTGTTGCGTGTACGGTGTCCTGGGCCACTTGGCTCCTGTTCAACTGGACCAAGCTCGCGGAATGCACAGACCGCGTAGAATTGCGTATTAACGAGCGAGGGTAAGGGACACCCGGACGGGACGACCCGCCACACGCAGCGCGGGACACGCGGGGCGGGAAGGGGGAAACGGGAGAGACACAACACCAGGTACCCGCCCGGGCCCCCTGACCCGGCCGCGAGCGCCGCGCACACACGGACGGGGCACTGCATCCGCCAAGGCAGTAGTGGCGCACTGCGCCACGCCCCAACCCCTAGGCTAGGCAGCCTCCGCGCCAGCCGAAAGGGGTCCCACTGGCGACAAGCCGGTAGCACGGGCCTGGCGGCGCCGGCGCCCCGGGCGACCACGCATTAGGGGGCCGACGCAGTGGGTATGCGCCTGCAGCCACGGCTGCGAATTGATGCACTGACCGGGGAGTAGCGAAACAGGGAAGCCGTGGAGAGACGGGGCTCCGAGCCCTGTGAACCCAGGGGAACTCCGCCGCCGGGCAGGAGGTGCGTCTTGGAGGGCCCCCCACTAGGACCCGGTCCGGAGGATATCACCTGGCACAACCAGGTGGCCCCCCGGGGCCGAAAGGCGTCTAGTACCGGCAAAATGAAACCTCAAACCTCAAACCCCAAGAGGACCATGTCCTTCTCCTCCGTGAATTTTTCATTGTTTGTCAAGAAAACCATCTCCAAATCAAACTCGAAAAGGTGAGTTTATGAAAGAGGAGATAGAAATATTTGGGTTTCGACGTGGGGTATGGGCGGTGAAACCCAGCCGCGTCTAAGATGCAGCCCCTACAGGACATGCAGGTTCGCGATGACCCTAAGAAGGGTCTACATGATGTGAGGAGTTTTGTGGGCACCTGTAATTTCTATCGGCGTCACATCCACAATTTTACCTACTCCTCTGCCCCCCTCACTGACCTAATCAAGAAAACTACTGCCTGGAGGTGGACCGCCAGGGGGGAGGAATGTTTCCAGGAGTTGAAGAAGAAAATTGCCTCCTCCAACTGCCTGGGAGTGCCCCGCCTTAAGGGGGAGATAGTCCTGATCATTTGTGCACTGAGTGGCGCCTTTTGTGGCTGGCCAGGCCAGGAGATAGTCCTGATCACTGATGCCTGTGATGTAGGGGGGGGTGGAACGATCTACCAATGGCAAGAGCTTAACCCCGCTGAACTAACCCACTGCCATTATCGTACTAGTGGACTGAACCGTGATGGCTCGTTGAAACATGACTATCCTACCAGTGAGTGGCGGCTGGTGCCACTAGGACACTGGAATTGGAAATTGAACCAAGCGCGTTCCAATTACAGCACCTATGACCAGGAACTCCTGGCCAGTATGTTGGTGCATTCGTCACCATCCCGACTCCTGGGATCCAACCCTATTGTCTCGCTATGTGACGAGGAACCTGTGAAGTCTTTTCAGAAGGGCCCACCGCAAGAGGAAGCAAAGCTAAAGCGGTGGTGGAAATACCTGAGCCAGTTCAGGTTGACAGTTCATCATATCCCCGGTATAAAAAATGAACTGTCTGACTATATATCACGCAATCACTTCGCTGCACTTATAGGTGAGAGCTCTGAGGCGCTCGCCAAAGAGGCTTTCGAGCGTATGGATGTCCAACTTGACCTGTCCATGCGCTCTGCTGGAATCCTAGAGGGTTGGAGTCCAACCAACTATCAGTCAGAGTATAAAGAAATTTTCCAAGCCCTCAGCACTGGTCTCGAACCACGTGTCATTGACGGGCACCAGTGGTATAAAAACAATCAGTACCTCTTCTACGAGGACCAGATTGTTGTGCCTGAGGCACGACTGGATAGGTGCCTACAGTGGTCCCATCTCAGTTCTGGTCACACTGGCGCTAATGGCTCAGTGGACTTCTTCCCTGAGTGTTTCTACTCTAGTCTAATCCTGACTGAACTGCGGTCGCATATGCAGACCATTGTGGATGCTTGTGGCTGTCATGCCAGCAAGCAGAGCGACAGTAGGGATAGGGGCCTGATTTCCAACTTACCCATACCCTATTGTACTAACTCTCTTCTCTACGTGGATTTCATCCACGACCTAACACGCTTCGGCGGTTATGATAGTTTCCTAGTGGTCATCTGTGGCCTATCTTGTTTCACCTGTGTGTTCCCTTGCAATAAGAAAATCACAGGTGAGCAGACTGTGAAAATGTTGGTCGAACAATGGTTCGAACCCTATGGAGCACCTAAGCAGGTGCACTCTGATGAAGATGTACGCATCCGCAGTGACACTGGGTGGTACAAACGAGTGCTGAATGCCCTCAACGTGGAGGTAAGCACAGGTGTGCCCTATACCCACACGTCTAACCCTCTCTGTGAGAAACGGAACCGTGTGGTGGAGCAAAACTTAAGAATCCTGATGAAACATGATCGTACCAAAGACTGGGTACGCCTAGTGCCCTCGGCAGTGCTGACCATGAACTCACAGCGGAGCTCTTCTACGGGTTTGCCCCCCCCGGACTGTTCCATGGCAGACAACCTGCATGGTTCTTCAAAACCCCCTTTCCTGAGGACTTCAAGAGCCCTGTGGGAGATTGGCTGGAACACAAGCAGTCTATGGCTAACCAGGCTGGGACTAACCTGAGACACATTCGTGACCGTGAACTGAGCCGACGAAACCGCCTACGGCGAGTAAGAAAAAGTCACTGCCTTGTCTTTCTTGGAGGGCTTGATCCAGGCCAAGCCCCCTTTAAAACCCTTTTGTTGATGCCAAGACTAACGTAAGTATTTTTATCTTTTTTTGAAGCTTAAAGTAAAACTTTCTCAAAGTAACTAGGGTTGTAACCCTAGCCCCCCATGAAGTTCACCCCTACCACTCACCTGAGCGGAGGTATCTTCCTTCATGGAGGATATATTAGAATAAAAAAGGCATTTCATGCTTTAGGCCTTGGAGGTTAAGCCTAGTGGTCTCCCACCCCAAGACCCCTATACTCAATTGTTGCTACCACCTAATGTGGTTTTTCCTTTTAACTGTTTCTGAATTCAGTTGCTTGGCCAAGTGATATTCTGTGTCTGGCCTGACACCTATGCCCCACATTCCTAACCAGCACCATTTCATCCAAAAGAGTGCACATGAAGTGCTTGATGCTATCTTGGAGGCTAGAGTCAGTCCAGGTTTCATATTAAATCCTTTGTATTATCCATTTGTGATTGAATCCTTGTGTTTATACCTGCTTTGTCTATCTGCAGCCCTTCTGTGTAACACTGGATTTCAAAATATTCATTGATTCGATCCACATCCTGTTCTTGCTCTACTTGCTCCTTTGGGTTTGGGATTTCACCAACCAAAATCTGCAGGATTTCATCAAAATACATAGGGCACTAATCTAGGACATCTTTCCGGTAGCAGAGGCAAACCCTGAGAACCTTTCAAACCGACTCTGAGCAGAAGCACAAGAAAATCACACTGAAAAGCACATTGAACATGTCCACTCAACTGCCCTCCCGAACCTGGCCGATCACAAGTGTACAGGTGCAACATGGCATTGTAGCCCACCCAAAGAGTGAACCGCCACTCAGAGCAGCATCTGGGTCTCAGGAAGATCCAGAGCACAGAAGGGCGGAACTAAATCTGCCCAGAACAATCCCACTACCCATGGAAACCTTAGCGGCCCATCATGAAGACAGCCTGCAAAGGCTCCGCAGACGTGTCGAAGCTTCCATCGCCCGGTCGGCTTGTCCGGCCTCGTCTTCTACCGTACTTGGAGTTGGTCCTGAAGAACAAGAGGACTTACGAAGGAGGATGGACGAGTTCATGCTCCACGAAGAGTACCACAAGTCCACAGTAGGAGAGGATGGAGAAATACCTCTTTATGCTCTCGGGTCGCCGCCTCAAACTGAGATGGGCTCCTTCCTCTATTGTGGGCCATCTACAGACATGGCGGACACAGTATCACTACCGAGACGCCCGAGAGTACATGAACACCCGAGAGCAAGGCATCCAGACCTGCTGATAATGGATCCTCTTCGCCCAGAGCCCACCCATGGGGCTCTGGATCGTATGGCCGAACTTTTGGCCAAACTTCTATCCGGATCGGAAGACCCTGATGTGACAGCTCTGTCAGAGGCTGTCAAGGCTAAATTTGGTATCACTGAACCCTTATCCAAGCCAGCGCTACTCCCACCTTCA
This sequence comes from Eutreptiella sp. 'Long Island Sound 2002', assembly GCA_964036045.1. Classification (NCBI taxonomy): domain Eukaryota; phylum Euglenozoa; class Euglenophyceae; order Eutreptiales; family Eutreptiaceae; genus Eutreptiella; species Eutreptiella sp. 'Long Island Sound 2002'. Next base: position 111,768,246 of record OZ038382.1, read on the forward strand.
CCCGGATTGAGCACATTGGCTGATGATCTCAAAAGATCAAGGGTGACCAGGTTGCTACCCAAGGTCACTTGCCCCAGTCCTTTTCATCCTCGCGCCAGGACAGTCCCTATTGCTGAACTACAGGACGTGCCTGTGACGGAGACTGAGAAAGGAGGGCAGTCAGCCCTGGCACCTCTTGCCGGCGTATCTCCTTCCCCTTCTGGCCTATGCCCAGGGGGTGGGAAGATGGGAAGACCTATTGCCCAGGCGAGCATCCAGCTAGATCTGCCGGAGTTCGACCCGAAAGATCTGCCTGAATGGGCAGAAGAATTTGCTGAGTTTCTTTTGCTCACTGGCCAATCCCATGTGGATGTGGCCACCAAATGCTCCTTGCTGAAACGCTCTTGCAAAAAGAAACTTTTGCAAAAACAGCCGAAACAGATTGTGAAAACCTGTTCAACTTCGGTAGAGGTACTCCAGAGATTAAAGAAAACATTCCCAGTCTATGAGACTGACCTCAGTGTGCGCACACAGATAGGGGAGCTACCTATGCTCCCTGAGTTTCCTTCCGCTGCGCGAGTCTCTGAAGACGTATGCGACCTGGAGTATCTGTTTTCACGGAAGAACGTGGGCTCCTACGGGGCCACTGAGCCCCACCTGTGGCTCATGAGTAAGATCCCCCAACGTACGTGGGATGACTGCCGCGCTACCTCTGAGAGGAAAAGCCGGACCCACTCATACGACGAACTGGTGGACCTGCTGATTGAGCTAGCTCCTGAGAGGGAGAATGACTCCCACATGGAGAAATTTTTCAAGGAGCACTTGGGTCGAGGTGGTACCCCTACCCCTGAACGTGGCGAAGGGAAAGGGCCTCAAAAATCCCACTAACACCAACCAGGGAGGTGGCAAAGGGAGGGGTGACTTACGTGCCATGAATGAGGTTAAACCTGATGCCGGTACACCACCTCTGTTCTACTGCTAACCTGTCAATGACAAGGGGGAGCCTTGTCATGCCCCTGACTGCGATCACCGCAATAGCTGTATGCTGCAGATGAAACGACAGCAGCATACCAAGGATGGGAAACCTGTGACCCATCAGGACCATTTCAGGTGTACCATCACCTGTGGCTATTGTGGCAAACGTTGTCACTACAAAGACGAATGTCGCATAAAGAAACGCGAGACTGAGAAACTCAAGGGCCAGGAGGCCGAACGCCAGAAGACCCAAACACCCACCAGAAATCCCCCGAATTGGGATAAAGGTGGTAAAGGAGGTGGCAAGGGGGGTGGCAAAGGTGGACCCCCTAACCCCCAGAGACGCTCATCAGCGCCTGCTGCTACTCCCCCTCCTGCTGCAGGTGACCCCAAGAGGCGCCCACAGGGGGATATTGCTTCCCCTGAGGGGAATAACGCGAAGAGGGGACTGGCCTGGATGGCCAAGTCCCTCATGGCTGCAGGGGTGGATGTCAAGTTCCCCGATGAGGAGTAGGGGGGCGGCTCCAAAGAGGAGGACTTGGTTTTCTGGATCCTCGTGAAAATTGGGGATCAAGTTTTTCGAGCGGTGCTTGACACCGGTGCAACACTTTCCATAGTAGCCCGGCGCCTGCTAAGAACTTTCACAAAACCAAGACCGTGGCCATAAGAGTGAGGGATGGGCGTACCATCCATTCCTTGGGGGGAGTCGATGTGACTATATGGGGACGAAAGTGCGACCCAACACTGCAGAGTGCTGGACACCGACGCCTTCGACATCGTCATTGGTACGGACTTCCTACGAAGAAACCCCCTGGTAAAAATGCTCTCACTCCAGCGCCCCTATTCTTTGCACTGCGACTTTGGCAGTGGGCTTTTCTCCGTAACTCTGGAGCTGTCAGGACGAAAAGAGTCTGGGCTGCGCTACGCATCCAAGACTAACTATCGTACTGAAAACTACCAATTGGCCCGTCACGTTCTTGAAAATGGACTGGCGGCCCTTCAGGTAAACGTGGATGAGATCCACGTCGAATTGTTTGCGAGCTGACAACAGCACCTCATGCAGTTGTACTGCTCAAAACATTTAAACAACGCTTTCCGTTTCTTCTGGAAAGCAATTGGCCTAGCGTATGCTAACCCTTCCTTCTCCCTGCTTGCGAAGGTTCTAACCAAAATCGCTTATGAGGGCGGAAGGGTTGACATGTGCACCCCTGACTGGGGCTGCTCTGGCGAACACGTCTACTGGTGCCGTATGCTAGATCGAATGACCGTGGGAAAAGTGCACCTCCCTGATGGTCCCATCTATGTGCCTGAGGACTCAGACACAGCTATGCAGGCCCCTGAGTGGGCCAGTTCTCTTATCCATCGCTGATGGATCTATCAATCCTGTGCCCCTGTGTGACCTAGACCAGGTGCTACTGAAAGAGGTCATGGCCTAAAATTGTGGCCTGACCTTTTCTGATCTCAAAAACCGATCTCCTGGGCACCTATCTGCCAAAATTACAGGGTGTGAATCTCTCGATGGCTATCTGGAACCTGCAGCTGTTAAGGAGGATGCTGACGACCAACTGTCTGAGATCGCCAGCACTATCCCTCCTGTTGATCCCAGCTGTGTTGACCTAAAATACCGTGCCTTCCTAGCCCAGCTGTTGCTGGAGGAGGTAGATCTAGAGTCGACCTCAGAACCCGCTCTTCATGTTGGGAAGCTAGTGCTACACATGCAGCCTATGCACACAGGTGAACCCGTGGCCCAGAGTCCTAATGCTCTGGCGCGGCCTGCTTCTAATAACATGCCACCTTCTGAGCATGACACTCAGGAACTCTGGCGGCTGTTGTACCTGAAGGCCGAAGGTATTGAGCGCCAAGAGCGGCTGCAATACCTGAGACAGACTTGGAAATCCTCCATCTGGTCTGAGGAGGACGATGATTCCTATACGCTGCCTGATCCTGAGATACCGCTAGTGTATTTTCTGCACCATAGGCAGCAATGTCCCCCTGAGTGGGACGATGGTTCTGTGCCTGCCGAAACTGCTGATCGGCAGAAAAAGATAGAACATGGAAAGAGCAACCTCCATGCTGAGGGGGATTTCCTGCAGAAACTCGAGAGTCTTAACCTTGACCCCCGACTGAAGAAACTGCTGATAACCTGTGAGGAGGTGTTCGGCCCCTTGGCGCACCCTCTCCCTTGTAAAAAACTGGTCCAGATGGCCTTGAAACTGAAACCTGAATTTGAAAAGACGCGAGTGAGGCGTCGTCCCTATCCCGCTCCGCAGGAACAGGTTGAAGAAATCGAGCGCCAGATCGAGGAAGGTATTGATGCTGGCCTCGTTGAAGAATATAAAAGGGGGACTGCCCCCATCACTGCAGTCCCTGTTTCCTGGTTGCTAAACCAGGGTCGACTGCCCTAGACTGGTTGTTGACTATGGTGAGGTCAAATAGAAAACCCAGAACCACTCAGGAAGTATTCCTAACGTGGAAAATACCCTGGAGCGTATTGCCAAATGCAGGTACAAGACCAAAATGGACAAACGCTCTGGTTTCTGGCAGGTGGACCTAACCGCCGCAGCTAGAGCGAGCAGCTCCTGCAGGAGCTGCTCGCTCTTATAACCCCTAAGGGTCGTGTCTTTAAGTGGAAGGTCATGCCTTTCGGGGTGGCCAATGCCCCAGCGCTCTTCCAGGAGCTAAGGAACAAAATTTTGTGCATACTGAGGCGCAGGCCTCTGGTACAGGAGTTGATTTCTCGGGGTGCAGAAATGGAGGCCCACATCAACGACGCGAGTTTGGGTACTAATACTCAAGAGGACCATGTCCTTCTCCTCGGTGAATTTTTCATTGTTTGTCAAGAAAACCATCCCCGAATCAAACTCGAAAAATGTGAGTTTATGAAATAGGAGATGGAATATTTGGGTTTTGACGTGGGGTATGGCTGATGGAAACCAGCCGCGTCTAAGATGCAGCCCCTACAGAACATGCACATTCGCGATGACCCTGAGAAGGGTCTACACGGAGTTTGGTAGGCGCCTGTAATTTCTATCAGCGTCACATCCACAATTTCACCTACTCCTCTGCCCCCCTGCCTGACTTAATCAAGAAACCTACTCCCTGGCGGTGGACCGCCAGGGGGGAGGAATGTTTCCAGGACTTGAAGAAAGAAATTGCCTCCTCCAACTGCCTGGGAGTGCCCCGCCCTAAGGGCGAGATAGTCCTGATCACTGATGCCAGTGATGTAGGGGGGGGTGGAACAATCTACCAATGGCAGGAGCTTAACCCCGCTGAACTAACCCACTGCCATTATCGTACTAGTGGACTGAACCGTGATGGCTCGCTGAAACATGACTATCCTACCAGTGAGTGGCGGCTGGTGCCACTAGGACACTGGAGTTAAAAATGGAACCAAGCGCGTTCCAATTACAGCACCTACGAGCAGGAACTCCTGGCCGGTATGTTGGTGCTATCGTCACAGTGCCGACTCCTGGGATCTAGTCCTATTGTCTGGCTATGTGACGAGGAACCTGTGAAGTCTTTCCAAAAGGGCCCACCGCCAGAGAAAGCAAAACTAAAGCGGTGGTGGACTTACTAGAGCCAGTTCGGGTTGACAGTTCATCATATTATGGTATAAAAAATGAACTGTCTGACTATATATCGCGCAATAACTTCGATGCATTTATAGGTGAGAGCTCTGAGGCGCTCGCCAAAGAGGCTTTCCAGCGTATGGATGTCCAACTTGACCTGTCCATGCGCACTGCTGGAATCCTGGAGGGTTGGAGTCCAACCGACTATCAGTCAGAGTACAAAGAAATTCTCAAAACCCTCAGCACTGGTCTCGAACCCCGTGTCATTGACGGGCACCAGTGGTATAAGAAGTCTCTACGAGGACCGGATTGTTGTGCCTGAGGCACGACTGGATGCGTGCCTACAGTGGTCCCATCTCAGTTCTGGTCACACTGGCGCTAATCGCTCAGTGGACTTCTTCCGTGAGTGTTTCTACTCTAGTCTAATCCTGACTGAACTGAGGTCGCGTATGCAGACCATTGTGTATGCTTGTGGCTGTCATGCCAGCAAGCAAAGCGACAGTAGGGATAGGGGCCTGATTTCCAGCTTACCCATACCTCATTGTGCTAACTCTCTTCTCTACCCGGATTTTATCCACGGCCTACCACGCTTAGGCGGCTATGGGAGGTGCCTAGTGGCCACCCGTGGCCTATCTCGCTTCACCCGTGTGTTCCCTTGCAATAAGAAACCTGTGAAAATGATGGTCGAACAATGGTTCGAACCCTATGGAGCACCTAAGCAGGTGCACTCTGATGAAGATGTACGCATCCGCAGTGACACTGGGTGGTACAAACGAGTGCTAAATGCCCTCAATGTGGAGGTAACCACAGATGTGCCCTATACCCACACGTCTAACCCTCTCTGTGAGAGACGGAACCGTGTGGTGGAGCAAAACTTAAGAATCCTGATGAAACAGGAGCGTGCCAAGGATTGGGTACACCTAGTGCCCTGGGCAGTACTGACCATGAACTCACAGCGGAGCTCCCCTACGGGTCTCACCCCCCACGAACTGTTCCATGGAGGACGACCTGCATGGTTCTTCAAAACCCCCTATCCTGAGGACTTCAAGAGCCCTGTGGGAGATTGGCTCGAACACAAGCAGTCTCTGGCTAACCAGGCTGGGACTAATTTGAGACACATTGGTGACCGTGAACTGAGCCAGAGAGAACAGCCTACGGCGACCTGCCAGCTTCAAGGTTGGTGATCTTATTTTGGTTCACCATTCACGCCTACCCTCCTGGCCACGTAACTGCCTACAGGACCCTTTTTTTGGACCCTATCGTATCATCAGGATAGATGGATCCAGGATCCATGTCAGGTGCAGTCCACGTCTAGGTGGTGAACTGCTGTGTGCACCTAAACAGTTGAGGCACTATCACTCCCCTGACGATTTGTCTTGGAATGAGTGGCGCCTCAGAGATAGTGAGGTCGAGCGTATAGACCTAGAGAACGCTGCCAGTCCATTGGAGGCAGACGAACTCGAAGAGATGACTGCCGATGAGATGGCAGTCGATGGTTACTACACGGTTGCAGGTATTGCTCGCCACGAGTATGAACAAGGCTGGAAATTCCTAACCCTATGGGATCGCTATGGGTTATCTGAGGCGACCTGGGAACCTATGTCAGCCTTCATACAACCACATGGGAGTATCAACCCCATCTTCCGCTCCTATCTCGTTGAGAACAACGAAGGGCAGCTACTAACCCTTGCTGAGACTCTTTACCAGTGTAAAAGGAAAAATCAATTTCCCTCTGTCAGTCTACTGACTGTGTTCTAACCTCACAGATGCAGTGAGCACTCTTGTGCAGACGTGCCTGTGTATGGGTGTAAGAGCAGTTGTCACAGTTGGCCCGCATTGCATCGCAGGACAGGACCGTTAGCCCCCCATGACAACCACTCCCCTGCCGAAGGCCATTGGTTTTTCACAGACTACTGCTTACTGAGCACTGCACTGACCCTGTCTGTGCCCTGCAGACCCATGCCTATGGTTTCCAGCGTGGACCAGGTGGCCGCTTATCAGGTTTGCAGCCACCCAGCGAGTGTATGCCTTGTTGACCATGTGTTGCATGGGGACTGCCCTGATGTAATGACCTTGGGGAGCCAACGAAGAACGGTGGCTTAATACACCAGGGGGGAATGACAAGCAAGGTGTTATGAGGCAAGGTGTGTCTTCCCTCCTTGGGGACAAGCGAGCCCACAGTTAGGACCCCTGACTGGTCCAGACCCATGGAGTTCTACCCTTCCTTACAGGGTCTACCATACCCCTATGTGTGCTACGTATGTCTGTGTGTGTCTCACTTCTCTCCCCGGCATGGCTCCCGGAGACCGGGCTTCGCTGACATCGGACGGAAGGTCCTAATCAGGTACTATTACCACTCCTATGGCGCCCAACTTCTGTGCTGTCGCCTATCCTTGGTGGAAGGCGGCAAAAGCCCCACCTATTAGAGGGGAGGGGTGGCCAAGTGTGCTAAAGGCATACAAAATGCCCATTTTTGCTAAAGGCCAAAAGCTAACGCACTCCCCTGCCCACGAGGAAAAGCACGAGGGACAGGAGACACCACTACACTACACTCACTACCGCCAGCACCAGTCTTCGAAGGCAGGGTTAGCACTCATCACTTGCACTCAACACCTGCCAGGCTTGCTGACCCTAACACCTACACACTCTACTGGGAGTTGATGTCAATGGAGTCTCGGGTCCTATTGACCCTCCTGTGAGAGAGCAAGAGAACACAGCGCTACTAAGCGACTGTGGCCTAACAAGGACGCCACTACGCGTTTCCCTGTCAGGGCTTGCAGGGAAGGGGTGCTCAGAGTGCGTGCACAGCGTGGATGGCGGTGAAGTCGGACTGCACTCACTGCAGTTGTATGTTTGTGGGATCTGCGCAGCAAGTAAGTGAGTAAGTAAGGGCGGCCGCGTCCGCAGCCTCATCTGACTCCTCCTTGTTTGTTTCACATGGTGGCCGCCTCTGGCGGGAAGGAGTGCTCTCCACCATCAGTTCCCCTGGCGACCCCTGTCTCACCTCACGGCCGAGAACTTCAACCAGGTTCCCTTGGGGCATGACCGGTGGTAGGCTCCCTTCAGTCGCTGCCCTCACGGTTTCAGCTCCTTCCGGTCACCCTTTGAAGGATCCCCCGGCCTTCCCCCCCTTGCACAGCCTTTTGGGCGCCTGGAGGCGGGTTTCCTGTGGATAGCCCTTGCCGACAGCGGAGCATTTCTCTCTGTCAACCACATTCCACCTCTCCCCATCCCTCACGGGCTGGAGTACCCACTCCGCTCCCGGATGCACTTGGTTGTCGTCCATCCACGGCTGCAGGCCAGGGGGCGACCCTTTCCACGTTCCCCCTGGTCCCGCCCACGCGTGAACCTACGTGTACTCAGGCCATTGACCCGGGGATCTCAAGGTCAACCCTCACCCCTGAGGACACCTCACGGCCGTCCCAAAGTTCAGGGCATTTTCCCGACTTCCCGTGGCCAGGTTCCCCATGGTTGGCCCATCGTTCACCACTCCATAGCGACTGGTTTCCCAATCCCACGGGGCTCTTGCTTGGCGCTTTCGGCCTCCCTGCCCTTCCCATGTCCCATTCCCCTTTGCCTCATCCCGGCACCGGCCCGTTCCCAGCGTCCCATCGACTCCCTACCCTTCGGGCCGTTGTGCGGCCCTAGCCACATGCCCTTCCCCGCCCCGTCCCCTTGACCCTGCATCTCGTGTTTATACCCCACCGGGTCGCCTGGTACCCTGTGGCGCTGGCCCACTGGGGCCTCTTCCATCTGGGGACCGTTTGATGCGCCTAGCACGGGTCGCTCCCTTCCCGCCCCCGTCCCTTTCCCCTGTGCCGCGGTCCTGGCCTAATCCCCTGGGCTGTTTTGCGGCCCCATCCCATCCCTCATCCCGTGTTTTTTACCCCAGCGGGCCGCCAGCAACCCCTTGGCGCGGGCCCACTGGATGCTTATCCATTCAGGGGCCCGTTTGGTGCGCCTAACACGGGTCGCTCCCTTTTCGCCCCTCTCCCCCGTGCCGCTGCCCCGGCCTATTCCCCTGGTCTGTCGTGCGGCCCCATCCCATCCCACTTCCCATGTTTATACGCCACCGGGCCGCCAGCAAACCTCTGGCGCGGGCCCACTGGATCCCCATCCATCCGGGGACCGTTTTGTGCACCTAGCACGGGTCGCTCCCCTCCCGCCCCCGCCCCTCCCTCCTCTGCCGTCTCCCCAGCTGTCCTAGTCACCTGGGGCCGTCGCGTGGGCCTAGCCACTTGTCCTTTTCTGTCCCGCTTCCTTGTGGTGCTGCAGGGTGTTGTCCGCGTTTGTTTCCTTTTTTTTTTCGTGCTTTTTTCAGCTTGGTTCCCTCCTCCCTGCATGCACGCACAACAACACTGCATCGCCATCTGTCTCGGTTCTGTTCGGTGCTCACGTCCAGTCCCTCCGCCATCCTGTGGCGTTGCCCTTGGTGGTCCCTGGCCATGCCGGGCGACCCAGCCATTTAGACCGCGTTGCTGTACATGTATCCGCCCTCTCTCCTCTCTACCCTCCCCTCCCCTCTGTCTTCTGCCCGCCCTCTTAGTGATGTTCTTCTGCTCCGTTTGCTCGCCGCTGGTCGTCTCCGCGCCATGGTTGTATCTCGCGCGCCCTCACGCGCCTCAGGGCCTCCGCCCTGTCTTCCGACCTGTAGGCTGACCTGGGCGGCCTCCCCAGACATCCCTTCAAGGAGACTCCCCCGTCGTCCTCTCCCGCCGGCCGCCCCTCCATCAGTTCCCAGATGGTCGGGCGGGGTGGCCGGTACGGCTCTATGCGGGTCATCGGCATGGTGCTTCTCTGTGTGACCATGTGTCCCTTTGCGCCCTCGTTGTCCCCCTGTTCCCCCCACCTCCCGCGCCCTGCCTCCTCTATGTGCCCTTCCTGTGTGTCCGCCTGTCCTGCCGTTGTGTTTTTCTTTGTGGTTCTGTGCTCGCGCTCCTTGCTGCTCCTGCGCGCCCTGCATGTGCCCTCTGCTCTTCCTCGTGCTACCCTGATCCTGCTGCCCTGCGCCCCCTCTCTCGCCTGTCACCCCTCACATTCTCCTTCTCGCTGTCGACCCTGCCTGCACGTCTGCCCTCCCTGTCCGTGCAGCGCTGTCACTCGTGTGTGCCACTCGCGTGCTCTACCCCTGCCCCTGCCCCTCACCCCTACCCTTTCCCCTGGGTGCTCCCTCGGTCCCCGCCTCTCACCCCATCCTGGCTGCCTGGCGCCCTGTGTGGGGGGGGGGGGGGGGTGTATCTGTGGTCTGGACTGTGGCCCTGTACCCCGTATGCGCCGGAGACGCTTGCCGAATTCCCGCCGCTGCATTTGCATTGTGGAGCCCGGCCACCAAGGCCTGGGGTGGTCAACCCCTCTGAGCATGGCGCACGTAAGCTCAATGTTTTCAATGCAGCACCTTCTTGCCACGCAGAGAGCTTTGCCGCCATGTACCAAGTCGGCGAATAGCCCGCACACCCCGGCTGCCAGTCCACTGGGGCGCCACCGTGACGTGGCTCCACCGCACCTGATTCGGGTAGACCCGCACTGCCATCTGCCCATCCCAGCAATCCCTCCGATCACACCATTAGCCAAGACCCTGGCATATTGGATGCATCTGCCCGTTCGCCTCTCCTGCAAGTCAGAGCCCTGGCGCCGTGCTGCACCCGAAGGGCACAGCGCTGCTCCACGCCTTCGCCGGCCGTTCTCGCCAGTCACGACCTTGCGCTCTGCTCCATCACTGTACCACATTCAAATACTGCTTCCCGTCTGCTGCCTGTTCTGCCCCACACTGCTCGCAGTACCCACGATACGCCTCGCGTCCCACTGCCCGGTTGCTTCCCCCGCACTTGGCTGCGCCCCCGTACTCCGCCGCCCCATCTCCCCTCCCCCCCGCCGCTGGTCCTGTGCTCTCCGCTTGGGGTTCTCGTCCATGTCCTCCATAACCAGATCCCCCTCCACTTTCAGCCGTGTCCCTGTCCTCCTCTGCGCACCTGCACCTCTCTGCCCCCCTCCTCCTCTCCTTGTGTCCGCCACATCCTTTCCTCACCCTCCTCCACCTCCGCCGACCCCCCGCGTCCGCCTCCCCGCATTCCATCTGCCCGTCCCTCCGCACGCCCCTGGCCCCCTGCCCCTAGCGCTCCCCGTTCCTGCTCCTGCCCAGCCCTACACGTCGCCACCGTACCGCCCCTCCTGCTGCAACAGCTCTCGCAGCATCTGAACCCTGGGCTTCTTCCCCCTCTCCTTGGGACAGTCCAGGCGCACCCCCGGGAGCGCCGCCCCCAGCATCCTCTTCCACCGCCACTCTTCCATCTCTGGCCCTCTTTCCCTGGGCCTCCCCGCCCTGCGGACCAGGTCACTGAAGGGACGGGGCCCCCTCTTCTCCCGCCTTTCCCTCATCTTCCCCGCCCACTTCACGTAGCGGGCCAGCTCCGCCACGTCCCCCTCCGTCCACCCCGCGATGGTCCCGGGTCTCCTCCGCACCCGCGGCGGCGGCGAGGACTGGGGCTGGCCGGCCGCGGTGCCCCCTCCGCCTCCCCTTCCCCACGCTCCTCCCCCCTGTGCCGCTTCCCTCTTTCCTGCCCTGCCTCCTCGTCCACCTCCCTGGCCCTTTTCCCTGACGGCGACCGCCCCTCCACATCGGTGGAGGGGCCGTCCCCTTCTGGATCCGGGAGGACCCAGTGGGCTCCCGGGCCACCGCCTCCTCCTCCTCCCGCACCCTGCGCTCCCCCGCCGCCACCGCCCTGTCCCTGTTCGCCAGCCTCGCCGCCTCCCCCCTGATCCGCCTAAATGCCCTCTCCTGCATCTCTCCCCCTTGCTCCGGTGGGATAGCCGGCCGTCAGAACGGCACCAGCGGGGTATCCTCCCGCCCCCTACCCTCCTCTTGTCGTCCTTCCTCCCGTTCCGCCCTCTCAACCCACTCCTGCCTCCTCCGAAGGTCCGCCCACGCCCTCTGCAGCTCCTCCACTGCCTGTGCTTCCCCTCCCTGCGTCCTGTTGGTCCCCTCCGTCCTCCCCTCCTCCGTTCCGCCGAGACCATCCTTGACTCTGGCCTCCCTCTCCCGCAGGCCCCTCTCTGCCTCCCCGAACCTCTCCCACGCCCTCCTGTGCTCCTTCCCCTTCCCTTCCTGTGCACCCCACGCTGTCCCACCGGCCTGCTGGTGCTGCTGCATGTGCGCCTGTGGCTGCATGCCCGGGTAGGCCAGCAGGGGCGGGTACATCATCCCCATCGCCGGTTATGGCGGCGGCGGGAATGGTGGGACGATTGGTGGGACCGCTGGCGGGACTACACCTCCCCACCATCCCATTGCCGTTCCTGGGAACATCGGCGAGCCCATGTACCCAAGTCCACCCCCCTTCCCCTGCCCCGTGCCTTGTCGCCCCATCGCCCCGCGTCCCTTGCCGCCTACTCCGTGGAGTTCCGCCCTCCCCTGTCCCTTCCCCTGTAGCCCTTGTTGCCCCGCCCCTTTCCCCTGCTTGCCCCTGCCGGCCTCTACCTGTTCCACACCACTGCCCTGCACCGCTGCGCTGCTCTGCTCCGCCTGCCCCCCCCTCATCCCCGTCCCCCCCGGCTCCATCTCCAAATGGTAGATGGTGTCCGGCCCTTGCTCTGGGGGCTGGCGGCGACAGCGCTGGTGCTCCACGTGCGCCAGCGCCTCGTACCCCGCCGCCTGCTGGCGGCGCGCCTCCCTCTCTTCCTCCGTTCTTACCGCCGCACTGACCCCTGGGGGCGACCTCGGCGGCTGCTGCCTGAACGAGCGTTGGGGCTGCGGCCACTGTCGCCCCCGTCCACTCCCTTTTCCCCCCTTTCCTGCCAGGTGTCCCTTCGCGTGTACAGCTCCTG